>CM070577.1:31315412-32515412 GCA_036346355.1 Rhipidocladum racemiflorum
TCCTATACCTTTCATTCATCATTTCCAATACTTTTCTTTAGTCTTTTCATGCAATTTCGTAATAAATTCAGCACGCTCCTTTAGTTAACAAGATTAACTCGCTCAATTAGTAGGTAAAGGTACATCAATAGGAGTAATGGGATTTTGAAGCCATACACTACCTGAAAAGGACTTACCTTGAAGTGGTGGAATGTACCGCCTCCTATTATAAGCGAATTCAACATGCAAAACATTCTTCCCGACATCTTCAAATTCTTCTTCAAAACAGCCCTCAACATAGTGGATAATGTAATGATTTACACCCTGGGCTTGGCTTGTCAGGGATGACATGTTGTTGAAAACCGGTACTTGGTCTCCAATGTATTCCATAGAGTTCTCCAAAAGTGGCTCAAAAACTCTACGTCACGATCTCAAACAATAGTAGAAGGTACACCATGCAAGCGAACGATTTCTTGAAAGAAAAGGTTAGCAATATTAATGCAAAGATCGCCGCTCTTACACAAGCAAGGAACAAAGCAGCCATCTTAGAAAATCTATCAACCACCACAAAAATACTATCCCTCCCCTCTTTGTCCCAGGCAGTCCTAAAACAAAGTCCAGGATATATCCTCCCATGGAGCAAGTTAGGAACAGGAAGAGGCATATATAAACCATGTGGATTCAATCGTGACTTAGCCTTTTGACATGTAGTGGCAGCGGATACAAACCTCTCTAATGTCTCGCCCCATCTTCGGCCAAAAGAAGTGGGCGCACAGCACGGCTCTCCGCCTTCTTGGCACCAAAATGACCCATCAACCCTCTCTCCATGGGCCTCTCAGTATCAAAAGAAAACTAACTGATCCAACTGAATACATAGGCGGTTAGCTCTAAACACAAATCCATCGTTTATCACATATTTGTCCCATGTTCTTCCCTCTTTGCAATGCAGTAAAAGAAGACATCTTTAAAGTCATCATCATGAGCATATTGTTCTTTAATTGATTCCAATCTAAATATACTACAATCAAGCTGGGACAATACATGATATATCTCTAGATAATGCATCAAGAATCACATTATCCTTCCCTTTCTTGTGTGTTTGATAACATAAGGAAAAAGGTTCAATAAATTCAACCCATTTAGTATGTTCACGTATCTCGGGCCACTTGATCTCCGAATATGTTTTAGCGACTCATGATCGAATGAATAACAAATTCTTTGGGCCAAAGATAATGTTGCCACGCTTTCTAAAGATCGCGACAAGAGCATACAATTCTTTATCATACGTGGAATAATTCAAAACAGGACCACTCAATTTTTCGCTAAAATAAGCAATGTGTTTTCTATCTTGTGATCAAAACACCACCAATTCCAATCCCACTAGCATCTACATTCAAGCTCAAAGGTCTTACAAAATCAGGAAGTTGGAGTAAAGGTGCATTAGTAAGTTTATCTTTCAAAAGGTCAAGGCATTCTCCTGTGCTTGCTCCCACTGAAACACAACTCCCTTCACAATTCATTCAATGGAGCTGCAATGGTGTTGGAATCCTTCACAAAGCGGCGGTAAAATCCGGCAAGTTCATGTATTCGCACTTCAGAAATCACAAGGGCACAACTCTTAATCGCGTGCACCTCGGGTCTATCAACCCCAATTCCCCGCAAGAGTCACAACATAGCCAAGAAAGCGATACTCGCTCGGGTGCAAAAGATGATCAAGATGTTCATGTAATGACTTGCTGTAAATCAACATATCATCGAAATAAACCACCACAAATTTCCCAATGAAAACTCGTAAAACCTCATTCATTAAGCTTACGAAGGTGCTTCTCTCTCTCGGTGCATTAGTTAAACCAAAAGGCATGACTAACCACTCATACAATCCAAACTTGGTTTTAAAAGCTGTTTTCCATTCATCTCCCAATTTCATTCTTATTTGGTGGTATCCACTTCACGCAAGTCAATCTCCAGAGAAAATTATAGAACCACTTAACTCATCAAGCATGTCGTCTTCAGCCTAGAAATAGGATGACTGTACCTTATTGTCAGATATTGTTAATGGCTCTATAATCTACGCACATGCGCCTAAGCGCCATCTTTCTTAGGTGGTGGAACCAAAATAACGCAGGAACAAGACTGGGACTAAGGCTCTCACGTATATACCCGCTGGGTCCAAAAGATCTTGGATCTTGGCGCTTTGAATCTCCTTAGTCTCCTGCGGGGTTGGTCCTATAAAGCGGCCTTCGGTTTGTAAACCTGCTCCAGTGTATCAAAGTAATTTGGTGTTTCGATCCACCGTAGAGGTAAGTCTGAAGGTATCTTGGCAGGAAAAGCATCCGCCATACTCTGCAAAAGGGCAAGTTAATGGCGGCGGGAGGCAAAGCATCTTAGGCCGGATCATCCAATGAAAAACTAAAGCATCTTTGCATATGCGACATAACTAGCACAAAGCATCACTGCTAATTGCGGCAAGATCAGATTTTGTAGCAAGCAGGACGGGATTCCTCGAATTTAATTTGATTTGGCTACATCTTGAATTTTGATTTTTCTATCAATGGGTTTCTTGTCATTGAGCAATCATCCTACCAGATTTAACACCAAATTTATTGGGGTCAAAGGTAGAGAAGTGTAATTTTCTTTCACTTATGCATAAAAAGTGTATTTATTACTTCTACTGTGGTGAAGTGCATCAAGTGTCATATTCCCATGGGCGACCCAATAAAAGAGAACAAGCTTGCAGATCGGCACCATATCTGTCAGCCAAAATCGTAATAGGAACCAATGGAAAAATGAACAGAACTACATGTGTTACCTTAGCTTTGCAGAATCATTCAGCCACCTTGAATGTGGTATGGATGTGGTCTTGGGCGTGTGGCTAAGTCAAGCCGGCTTTCGCTTGACCAAATCAGTACTCACCAAGTTGTTCTTAAATGGGCCTTGGGCTGAGTAAATGATCACGCGCGACTCGCTTCAATTTCGTTGATGACGAAGAAAATCTGGAACAAGTTGTGGAGCCATTATTCTTTGTTGCTCGGACATTGCTCCATCCGGTGTGCGCTAAGGACACGCTGGACAATGATGATGGACCACATCGCCTTGGCAAGATATCCTCTGGCGCCAAAGGTGGCTTCATCATCAACACTCGCCGTTGGTCCCACCCTGGTGTCATCGATTTGCGCCCTCAACATCGGAGGCGGATGTAACCTCCATCATCGGTAGCGATGTATGCTCGCTAGTTGAGGCATTCTCTCTTGACGTGGCCAATCCCTTGGCACTTGTGGCACCGAATTCCCGTCGATGTACGGCTTTGTGGAAGCGACGGAGCTATTGGCCGGTGTTGGCGGGTCGACTTGCTGCTGTCTATGGCACGGGTGGGTGGTGACGCCGCCGCCGGGTCGTGTGTTCGCTCGCAAAGGTGGCGTGCGCTGGTCGAAAGGTGGAAGAAGGCACTTGTCTTTTCTTGTCCCGTAGTCGTTCGGGCGTGAAGGTGCTACCGGCATTGCTCTGCTCTTGGAATGGCGTCCCTGCAATTCCTTCTCTCGCTAACATAGCGAGTTGAAACATGCGATTGATAGTTGTATATTCTTTATAATCAACAATATCCTGAATTTCGGATGCAACCCACCGTAAAAACGAGCAATTTTATCCTCGTGTTCCTCTACTACCCCACAACGTAACATACCCTTTTGAAGCTCTTGGTAATATTCCTGCATACCATACTACCTTGATCTAATCGTTGCAATCTCTTGCATATCACGTTGGTAGGAAGGAGGAACAAATCTATTACGCATAGCATCTTTTAATCTCGCCAAGAATCAGGGTTGTAAGCGGGCATTTACTAGTTCATTCCACTAGATTATAGCAAAATCTTTAAATTCACTAGTGGCTTGTCTAACCCTATGAATCTCGGGAACTAGATGGGAGTTAAATTTCGCCAACCGTCATCTCCCAATCTAAGTAAGCATTAGCATCATAAGCTCCGAGAAAAAGGAAGGGATGGTGAATTTTACCTTAGCGAAAGGATCATCATTGCGGTTCTGGTTTTTACCTCCCATACCGTGATGGTTACGGCGAAGACGGTCATGCGACGCAGGCGTCCTTCGCTGAGCAAAGCACGCTCCTGGCGTGCACGCTGCTGCTCATCTTCATCTTCCTCAAAATCACCATCCTCATCGTGGTTGTTGTTGTGGTTGGCGCTACGTTGGCGGTTGCACCTCCATCAATGGTCGCCGGAGATGCCGACGACATCCATCCTCCTGGTGAGGGTGGAAACTCGCCGATCGATGCTCTCAAGGGTCTTGTTCATCGCCATGGCATGCTCCTTGAACATCATTTTTTATCTCTGGTCCATCATGGTCGACAATGCGAATGGACACAATCTTCGATGGTAACATCGTCATCCTCGCTCCTCGCCCTTCTTGCCACCTGCCATGGTTAGCGCAGAAAGGACAGATGAAACACAAACACAAGTGTTATGAGCCCTATGAACTACTAGGTGGGATCTCACGCTCTCAAGCAATCTTACCAAGTTCTTACAGGTTCTACTAACACACAATGAGGACTGCAACCGGTGGTCGGGTTCGTGACACCGTGAGGGTGTGATGAAGCGATTGCAAGGGTCAATAACCTGCGGCTGATCGTAAGGATTTATATGTGGAGCTGTAGGAAGGTTATATGGATGGGTGGCACACAATGCAAGAATAGATAGTAATCTTTGAGATAAATGTCCAAAGTACTTGCCCTAGTTGCCGGGTCTAAATGTGGCCTTAGTCTAGTCATGTAGAAAATAAGGAATAAGTAGAGACAAGCAACAAGAAGCGCCGGAAGTATATATGAACATATATCAGAACCGCATCAAACACTTCTACTTCTATCAGGCACGGTAGAAACACCTACCTTGGCTCCTTTTTTTTTTTTTTTTTTTTATTTGATTTTTCTGATATTTTTCCTAGGCTCAGGAGCACAAAGGTAGATAGTACACAAATTTTAAGCCTGAAAATATGTAAGATGAAAACGATATGAAAAAAGAAGTGTTTTCCTAAAAGCGTGCTTCAAACTTTGGCTAAAAACTCAATCTTCCTTGTTAATTTCCTGCAGAAAATAATTTCGGCGAACCACAAAGTGGGGATAATCGGATGTAAAATTTTCTCGTAGATGTCCGTGAAAAAAAATCGCCTAATTCCGAGTCCGTATGCGAAAGTTATGGCCGCTTTTACTAAGGACTCTAAATCGTGGTTTTCTAGGCGCACCTCTCCAAACTCAAGGGCGTATGGGAGTGGATATGAACGCGCGATGATCCGTGGGTGGCAGGTTCTGTGATGAGGGGTGGCGATATGGCTAACAGGAGGGGGGGTTAGTGTTTATGAAGGAGAAACCCTAACACAACTAGGACTCAAATCGAGGAAAACCACAAAACAAACCCGATTCCAACAAGGACTCAAAATGCGATTGGTACTGGATCGGTGTAGGATATGGGATGCGTGGAGGTGAAACACGACTAAATTAAGACCACGATCTAAAACCAACAACACGACTCGATTCCCGACACAAACTCACAGATTACGGACTCAAACCGAAATTGTGCAAAGGCTAGGCGTGGTTCTAGGTATGGTAGACTATGACCTGCATTTTTTTTGGCTTTTTCATGGACTATAGGATGAACGCAAAACTAAATCAAACTACGGGGAGAAGGCGAACCTGACAGTAAACCTTGCTCTGATACCACTTGATGGGGTGTAGGGGGATGCCCGAACTTCCGCCAGGTGGATGATAAGTCGATTAGGCGGCGCAAGACACACACAATCCGGCTTCTTGATCGACACGATCAAAAACCCCTCGCACCGCAGCCGGTTATCAACCGGCGCTGCTCGGCTGACTCGCCACGAAGGCTAATCCCTGCCAATGAATCGAGAACACAAGCAAGAACAAGAAAGATGCAAATCGAATTTGAAATTGAGGATGAAGCTCACGAGTTGGGGTCTCACAAAACCGATGAACAAAGAACACTGTTCAAAGACAATTAATCTAAGCAAAACCCAAAGCAAACCCTAGCGGCGACTACTTTGGATATAAAGTCTAGGGGATGTCCTAGAAACCCTAGACGTGTTCGTGATGGACTCCAACATGATACATGGGCCAACGGCCCAAATTGGTGACTTGCAAAGACTCGGGACAGATTCTGTCCGGCCAGACTTGCAACGTAAATTCCCGTCGACTCCAAAGTCCAAATGACCTGAACCTGGTGCCATTGTAAAGTTTATCTCCTTAGATTTCTATGCATATGTGGATCATCAAAATCGGAGCCTGCTTTGTGGCACTCGGGCGACGATTTTAGTGAACGCTGCCTCCTGGTGGCCGAAGTAGTCGACTCCGAGATGAATTAAACTCTCCAACTTGACTTGGACACCCTCCTTGCCTCCCTCTTGGTCCTTGCTGGTTTCCAAGGCCTTCATGGTCCTCTCAAAGTTCCTAAGTACAAGATAATCAATAATATCATTAGGTAGCATACCATCCTCACAAGTATCTCAGACGGGCACTTAGGAACGAGCTCACCCGTTGATTCAATTGCCGTGCTCGTGCTCTTGTGATGGGTCCTTGCATCACAATCGGAGGAGGCTCCGGTCGTATGCATAGGAGTGATGTCCTCATCCACTACAACACGTCAAGCTTCTAATGGCGCCTATAAATGCCTTTAAAACCTTATAAATGCCTTAAAAGATTTTAGATGGCGTTTACATGGCGTCAAGAAAAATGGCGTCAGGAAAAGTAATTGGCGGCGCTTAATTATTCACGACGTTTATAAGTGCCGTGAAAGACTCTAACCCGGCGTTTATAAGTGCCGTGGAAGCCTCTAACCCGACGTTTATAAGCGCCGTGGGAAGCCTCTATAACCGGCGTTTATAAGCGCCGGGTTTCCTCTATCATGGCACTTTATAAGCGCCGGAAGCCTCTATAACCCGGCATTTATAAGTGCCGGGGTTTCTCTATCATGGCACTTTATAAGTGCTGGTTCTTCTATTTATGGCGTTATACAAGCGGATCCCTCTATTCGTGGCATTTAAAATCAGAGGTGCACAATGACTTCCCAGGAGGTCACCCATCTTATTACTACTCTTATCCAAGCACGCTTAACTTCAGAGTTTTTATAAGATCTAGTACTTTAGTGGTGGTATGATCACATCTGATATATAATGCGCCCTCCTCCCTTAACCCCGTTAAAACACCCGAACACCGATTTTCAATTATTTCAAATTAGCAAATTATTGAGGTAATTAGCAAAATCATCATCACGATAAGATCTCCAATTATATTCTTTTGGGCACCAACTCTAGCTTGCAAATACGAAATCCGAGCATATTTCTTAAAATAGACATAACTTTTGACTCGTACTCTCCAATCGGTGGGCGTTCTTAGGCTAATTGGAAAGATAACGGTAGCATATGAAATTGATAAGTGTCACAAAATCAGATGTTCGAAAAAATTTGAATTTTCAAACAAAATATCAACAAAAATTGAATTTTCGGACAAAATTTGAAATTTTAGACAAAATATCATCGAAAATGAAATATTTGGACGTAAATTATTGCAAATGGAATATTAGTTTAAATTATTTCAAATATAATATTATTTAATTTCAATTCTTTCAAATTCCCGGTGTGGTATTCACGCTTTATAAACGCGCGTGGTAGAGTCTACCAGGCGCTTATAAACGCAGGAAATTCCACTTATACCTGGCGTTTATAAGCACCGTGCAAGACTCTAACCGGCGTTTATAAACGCGGTATAGAGTGGAATTCCCGGCGCTTATAAGCACCGTGGAAGATCAGAATCGGCGTTTATAAGCGCCCGGTATAAAAATAAATTTCCCGGGCGTTTATAAGCGCCGTGGAAAGATCAGCTATAACCAGCCGCTTATAAACGCCGATATAGAGTGGAATTCCCTCAGCGTTTATAAGCGCGTGGAAGATTCTAACCTTGGCATTTATAAGCGCCGTATAGAGTGGAAATTCACCTGGCATTTATAGCGCCGTGGTAGACTCTAACGGCATTTATAAATGCCGGGTAATTAATTGCCTCGATTGATAGAAAACGCCGGCTTTAGCCTTATTAGGGGCGTTTAGATTAAACGCCGTGTAAAATAAACGCCGGGAAATCCATGTTATCTTGTAGTGATCATAACCCTTGCTCGCAACATGGAGAATCGGTGTTTGGTCGTACTTGAGGGGCATGGGTGAACTTTTCTAACTCTCCTATGAATGAGCTCGTGCTCGCAATCACGGTGCATGACCATCATTCATAGTGGGGGCTAGTAGGGATGAATAACCGTGTTTTTTGTAAAATGTGGTGTTTTTTACATTCTCTTTTGTCCTTTACTACTCGAGAGTCTTTGCTTTCTCTATTCTCTTCATTTGCTTTGTCTTTATACAGGACGATCTTTGACCATTCAAAAGGCATTCAGAGAAAAAGAGGAAAAGGGGCAAAAATTACTCAAAAGTTGCCTTACAAAAGAACTACATCAGGGGCGGCTATGCCCTGCCCCGCCACTTGGCCTGGAGAATGATGAGCTCTTCCCTAACAGAATCAAGCTTGGCTTCAAGGTCGATGACCCGCATCCGAGCTGCGCGACCTTCTGTGGCACCATGGTGAAGACGCTGCGCTTCCTTTTGGTGCACGTTGGCCGATTCGGTGGCCTCTTGCGCGGTTTGTCGAAGCTCGGAGACCTCCTACCTCAGCTTCTCTGCCTCCTCCTCCAGGTCGGCATACCTGGACTCCAGGATTGATTTGTCCAGGTTCTCTGGAAAATCCTTTCCCGAAGTTCCACAACAAACTCTTTGGTTCGACGCAGCTCTGCGTTGTCCGAAGCTTGTAGCTCAGCCCACGCCGACGCTGTAGCTCGAAGAAGCGGGCGCCTTGCTCGGCATTATACCTAGCAAACTCGCCCTCGGAGATGGTTACCGCGTCAAAATCCTCCATGGACTTAGCAACAAACTGCAAAAGAGAACGCGTTAGATGTTCGAACATTAGAGAAAAGGGAGAACATGGTAAAAGACCAAGTCTTGCCAGGAGGGTGTGGCAGATCATGTTGCTCTTAGTCTGCTCACGGCTGAGGGTCGGGATTCGGAAACCAGACTCTAAGCTTGAGCAAGGTCTCCTCCTTCCGAGTGGGCGACTCGCCGGCCTGGGCTATCATCGCCCTAGGCATCCGACATGCTCTGGGGATAAGGGTGAGGGCCTTCTGAGTCCCTCTCCTCACGGAGATGGTCATCCTCTAGGCCTTGCTCCTCTTGGGGACGCTCTTCCTCCAAGAATTGCTCCTCCAGCAGGCGTTCTACCCCGGTATGGGCCTCCTGGCCGGGTGGAAGCACTTCCTCCAACTTTGCAGGCTCTTAGGTGTGGAAGGCACATTTCCTCGGGGACGAGCTCCTCCTGGGAAGCCTTTTGCTCCAAGACCTCTGGGATGATTTCTTGAGCAGCCTCCGTGCTAGAGACCTCGGTCGGGACCTCAACGACGCCAAGGCTCGGGGTCTCGGACTGCCCGCTCCCCTAGGAGCCTCGCTCCTCTAGTGCCGGAGTAGGCCTCACGCACCTTCGGGCGTGTCATCATGAGGTAGCTCCTCAAGCTCCTCGGACATCACCAAATCGGCGACATGCTGGAGTGCCTCCTCGGCTGTAGAGTCAAGGATCCCTTCAGTTATTCGCCTCAGGTCTAAAGACAAGAGACGAGCTATCATGCCCATGTCATTAGAGTGGGGTTAGCTCGAGCATCCATAAAAGAGAAGAAGGACAAAAGCGTGCAGGCAGGCCTAACAACTTTACTCTTCATGCAAGCCTTGTGGCTTCGTCCTCACTATTCTCACCTTCATCCGTGGAGGGCTTGCTCATGACAACGTAGGCCTCGATGATGGCCTTGGCCCTTTCCTTGGCCGTCGCCGCACGCGCCACCATGTGGGTCCGCGCCCATGTCAACACCCTTGATGGCTAAGGTCAGCGCGCTAACCTTGCAGCAACCTTTGGCGCCTCTGGTGAGGGGCGCATCATCCTCTCTTTCTCCTCCTCCTCGGCCTCTGCAGCTTTCGTAGGGCTCGTGGATCACTGCTGTGCCCCGAGCTTGGAGGGCCACGATCGGCTTCCTCCAATCGCTCCTCGCTCACAGGAGTAATGGCCACCGGCTCAGCCCTCTTAGCCTCCTCGACCAGCTGTTGCAAGCAAGCCATCAAAGCTGGTTTCTTGTTCTTGAAGTCGGTAAAACACCACCTTATCTCTCTTATCTTCCACCTGTCGGCGTATTCCAGGTGTTTCTTGGTCGGTGGCCTGCTCAGGACCTGCCTCTTGGGGCGCCGAGCAGGGGAAACGGGAGGGGTTCGTTGGCGACGCCTGGTCATCACCTTTTTCCTAGTACCCGCAGTAGCAGGGGGATCCCCTCACGGAAGTGGTTGGATCACTGTCATCGCAATCTCCAGGGAGATCCTCTCCTATTTCAGGATCAACAACACTATCAGAGATGCTCGGGGCAGAATCCCTCGAGCATAATTTGTAAATAACGGTTAACTCCTCGCTGCGGTCGAACACGTTCCACGCAAATTGGTGCCCGCGTGTCAACTCCTTGCTGTTTGGGGTCCCGAACATCTCGACGACCCATTCTTCTACCCAGTCCTCGCGTGGGGCTGCAGCACAAACAAAAGGTGAGAACCCGAGCAACTAGAGACCAAAGAAAAGCAAAATTAAAAAGGGATTGGAGGAACTTACCTGAATCAGCCTCACGGGTGAGATCTTGCCACCCGGTAATCTCGAAGAAGGGATGCTCCCTCCTTCACAGTGGGGACACCCGGTTCCTGATGAAGTCCCGGGCAATGTCCCTGCAAATAAGCCCCATCTGGGTTCGCTCACTGATCATCATTAGCATTCGCTCTTCTTAGGGTTGCACGGGCGAACGCAGTGTCCTGACCACCGGGGATGGTTTCCTGGTATAGCGAAGGTTTCTCCCCTCTGCCTTCTTCAGATAGAACCAATGCTTGGCCCAACCGACACGAATCCTTCAAATAAAGGATTGGGTAGTAAATGGAGTCCATTGGACCCTAAGCCGGAAGTAGATACAATGGGCAGGTGTGTTCTTGATCTGGAACAAAGAATAGAAATTAAAGTAAAGACTTGCTGTGTGCATGAAACCCACGCATTTCGCCTGACAAAGAGAAGGTCGCCAGGACAAGGATAGAGTTGGTGTTCAAATTAGAGATCTCGCACTCGTAGAAGACAAGTACGGAAGTAAGGAACTCACTCTCAGGCGTCCTAAGCCCGTTGATGGCGTAGAGCTCACAAGAGATGATCTCCCTCTCCTGTGGCGTCGGCTCCGTATCGCCGTCGGGCGCTCAGGCCGAACCCTCGTCGAGGTGGCCGTCATCAACGAGCAACTGAAGCTTCCTACTGCTCATCCGGCTGACTCCAAATCTCGCCATTGATGCGAAGGAATGAAGGATGAGAAGCGCAAAGAGTTTGGGGATCTTTTTTCAGGCAAAACCGAGCAAGTTTGCAGTAGATTTCTCCGCCGCACTGTTCGGGCTTAAAAAGTAGTGAAAAGCCACATTTAACGACACAGTGACCTTTCATGAATCGCGGCGTGTCTGCATATGTACCGGTAAGTAACGCCAAGAAAAGCGTGTTTCCCAAGAAACTATCCTGACCATTACGGAGACGCTTCTCGGAGAAGTAACCGGCACGGCCTTCCAATCTTCTACCTGAGCATTCCACTTGGTCGGGGGCCGAGGCAGATGGTCGCTCATGGCCTGCTAAGCTCGTTCGCCGCCATGCATGCCCGGATGCTGTAGCAGGTCTTCATTGCAAGAAATCAATCCCCCCTGTGAGTCTTTTGAGGCTCAAGGGGGAGACCCGGCCAAACAGTTTTCCGCTTGAGCCTCCGGGGCTAGCTGTCGGGGATTGGAATATTTTCCACTAGGACCTTTCTGCCTCGATGACCGATGCTAACCGACCATGAATGCCTTTGGGCGGGATGCCCAAGTAAGGACCTCGAGTGACCCCATGCTCGACCCACGAGCATGCTCGTAACCCTCAACAAAACATGTTCGGCTACAGGCTTCGAAGACGAGCATGAGCAACCTTGCTCGGGGAAGGCATAGGATGGCCATACCTGGATCAAGGGAATGCTCGATGCTGGCCGAAGGACGTGGTCAACCCACAAATAGGAAAGTGGCAACTGATTCGCCGAGGATCCAGGGAAGTTGTACGAGGAATTCAAACATGGCGAGAATCAAGGACACATCAAAAACGGCAATAGGCGTGATTTTAGGAGACAGTTACCATATGTAAACGAATATGACTAGTATTTAATCTCTCCTCCGACGAGGGGAGGAGCAACCTCCCGATTACACACACACCAATACGTAAAACCACTAGAGTAGGGTTATTATCTCCACCGTGAGAGTCCCGAACTAGGATAATTATCACGCCAGTCTTCTCTCCCGCCCGGCTTCACTGCCCCGCCGCGCCGCTTTCGGCGGCGCGCGTTTTGCGCGGGACGTTGAGCCGTGAGCCACCCGCCTCCTCCCCTATAAAAACCCCCCCAGCCCCCATCTCTCTCCCGTGCCTCTCTCTCTCCCTCCCTCCGCTCACCTCCAGCCGCCGCCGCCGCGCCGTTCCGCGCCGCCCGGCTCCTTTATCCGTCGCCCTCGGCCCGCCGCCCGGCGCGCCGCCGCCTCGCCGCCCAGCGCCGCGCGATGCGGCGCTCCGCCGCCGCGCCAGCTCCGCCCGCCAGCGCTCGGCGGCGCTGTGCGTCACGCCTGCAGCGTGCGCTATGTGCACGGGACTGCGCCTGGCCCCGGGCCCCACCTGTCAGTTTTAAAAAGAAAGAAAAAAATGAATTTCCAAAAAAACGATTTGCTGCTAACGTCAGCATGACGCAGTAAATTCGTGTAACACCCCGGCATTTAATATGCCTGAATTCTACCAAACATAAGCTAAACAACATCTAAATACCACATTTAACATAAAATTTCAGCAAAGGTGCATAGGCTAAAAACCGAGATTTCGGCAGCACCTCCTTTGTTTTAACATGGATTTAAGGAGCAACAACAGTATAGCATTATAAGGCAATATGAGAGACATCTAAAACAGCAATAAATAGAGTCTTAACAACAATATAAGACTAACATCAAGCACTTAATGTCTCCAAGTGTCAAAAGAACAAATAAGCTCTCAAATAGTAAAGCTAAACACTAAAGCAATGATCATCACACGCAATTTATTATCAAACTAATAGAATGACTTGTGGAATCATTAAGGTGAACCTACGTGTGGGCGTGTGACTATTTCCCTTCCCCGCATGCCGATCTCATGGTACCTAAAATAACAAGAAAACACAAGCGTGAGTTCGAAACTCAGCAAGCATATTGCAATGGACAACAAGAACAATATCATGGCAATAACATCTCCCATCATATATATCATCTCATTCATGAACACTTAACAATATCATCATCATTATGTATGCAATGTAATGCAATGCTCTACATGTCTCCTTGGAAACTCATACCGGTATGGTTGAGTACACACCCGTCGGTGTGCACCCTCTCCCCTTCCATCTAGAAGATGGAGGGTGCCTACTCCTCGCCTCCGTTCACCGCGGTGAATGGAATCACGATGTAGGACTTACTCATTGGCTTTCCGGATTAGTCATAACTTTCTCACCGACCTTCAGGACTAGTTATGACTTTCTCACCGCCGAGCCATGTAACATGCCATGTATGCATTTATGTCAACATCATATTTAACTCACATATTAACACATGGCATCATAACATATTAAACATGCTCATCATATCATTGGCAATCATAAAAGCATGGCAAGTGATCATATATCATGTAGTCAATTCCATCTATTCTCAACAAGCAACCTACAAATCGCTATCCATCACAACACACTTGCCTCAACCACGTGCAACGGATTGGCGGGAAGTAGAAGGCACTCCCGGGGTCACACCTCCTGCACAGGGGTATCACACAATCACAATCATAACCACAAAACAGTACGCAAACCCCCAACTAACCCGACAGTGCTCCCTACTCGCAAAACCTAAAACAGAGGTTCTGTCCCGTCGGGACAGCAGCCTTGCAAAAGGCATAACTTGAGTTCTGGGACTCCGAATGAATTAAACGAGTACACCCTCGCGTAGCTTAGGAAATTTCCCAACTTTCTCTAGGTATATGGAAAGACTGATTCGGACTCTAAAGTCATCTAATCTACAGATTACCGAGATCTGTTCCAATCGCGTCACAGATTTTAACACGCTCGGTAAAACAGCCATAACATTCAAACGGCTGATCGAATTTTAACGTGCTTTATGTCCACGGAAATATAATTAAATTATCTACAACTTCTTTTAAGTCCGTACAGACAGATTCGGATTCTGAATCGACGAAAACTCGAACCCTAGCCCGACTGCTCAATCTGCCCGAAAACAGAAACGTGGCAACGTCTAGATCTAACCCAAAGAACTCCAATCCAGCACCACCAATTGATCTAAAAACTTGATAATCACCCTAAGAACAGTACCTAGATCAATTCCAAGGATCCCCATGATCATACCTTTGCCCAACGAACGAATCTCCAATAGATCTCCTCGCGGATCGCTCCTCGCTCCTCGCTCCAACGGATGGATCCACAAGGTGCAGAGGTGTGGAGACCACCCTAGGGCAGCGAGGGGGTGGAGGAGAGGTGGTGGAGAGGTGGGGAGCAATGGGGCGAAGGGGGAGGTGGAGGCGCACAAGAGGAGAGGGAGAGGGGTGGCGGCTAGGGCTTTGGTGGGGGAGGTTGGGGCGCCCAAGGGCAGGGGGAGCACGCCCAAAAGGCTGGTGGGGAGCCCTTTTACCAGCCCCCACACCCAATCCTAGTCCGATTCACGGAGACCTACTCCATCCCACCAAAGCCCACCAAGGCCCAAACTCCGCGGAAGGCCCAAAACCCGAACGCCCTAAACGCCTTAAAAGCTATCAACCTCCATATCCTATAGTTTTAACCTTAATTCCACATCTCATAATGTTATTAACCTTATCATGCACGTTAAATAAGGTTACGACACTCCGTGGGCGACATAACACTTCAATCGCCCAAAAACGCGAAAACCTAAGCCGAAAGGTTTTATTCTCTAGTTTCACCTTCTATAACGTCACACCAAACCATAGTGTCACATTCTTCCCCTTCAACAGGATTCGACCTCGAATCCGAAGGACGCCAAAAAAAGCAATAAAGTCCCCAAGGGACAAAAGGCTTCTCAAAGCACAAAACATTCGCACAACGACTAGAACCAGGAAACAAGCGACAAACGAAGTTCCCAAAACCAACACTTAAAGAAAAGTGTTGATCTAGCTCAACTAAGGGCAACCGCTCACAGTTCAACTTTCAATTCAAATCCCAAGCAGAATCTGCGTTTCAACCTCGAAGGGCTTCAACAACCCAAAACGCTCGAATCCTCACGACAAACACCTCACACTTCTATCACAACCTACTGACTACACACTGCAATAAACTCAACATGACATAATCAAAGGAAGTCACAATTCCTTTAACGACCTCTCTTCATTCCCGAAAGTTTCCATCGAGGGGAATAACTCATTAAGGCACACTAGCCCTTCCGATACACGATCATACTAACATTTTATTCCATCCTTTCCCAGGCAAGACTCAAACCCAAAAACAACTAGTGAAGACAACTGCTCACGGCAGGCCAATTATCACCGATCTACCGTCAACTTCACTTCCACCCATCGCTACTCTTAGTAAAGGTTAAACCCATACATCATCAACCTCCATCACAAACCACCCTTATACCACTAAGGTTCGACACCTAGCCCAAGCTAGGATCGAAAACCTTACCAAACCACAATTGGTTCCTTTCTTAAGAGGGTCTCGCCCTCACACAAAAACACTTAGCTATCAAGCCCAAGTGTACACACAACAACTCAAACCCAAAGCGTTAACAACCATTTTGGAAAGAATTCGGCAACATCCAAGCCAAAACACAAAGGAAGCATAAATCCCCTACATCACAACCAACAACATTACTTTTAGCTACCCTATACATAGGTGATAACAAAATTACCACCACACAACATACCCCCACTATTTAAAACAGACTGAATACTAGCATTAACACTACCATTAACAACATCATTAACAATAAGTCTTATGTCTTCTCCATTGATATCAATACTAGCATTGTAGCGACACAGCGCATACTTCCAAAGATACTAGTAGTGTGCAACAACATAAATAGCAACTCTAATCAACATCCAAATTAAAGTCACTAGTCAACACGATTAAATTTCTCTATTAATCCATTAGATTAGAACATCTTTAACAACCAAGAAAGTTTCTTTTACAATAACAATGAGTCTTCACATCATCTTAATGTTTTAACTATGCATCAAAGTTTAAACTTTTAACATTAACAAGGATCATAAGCACATTTAAAGCAAGGCAACAGATTCTAAGCATGTACATTAACACATTTAATCATTCTCGCTAAGAGTAAACTGCAACACTAGTAGTCTATTTATTCTCAAGCTAGAGATATTAATCACATTGAATTGATTCAACTCAAAATTTAAGTTAGCAACACATCAATCCATAAACCACATTGTTACCTACTACATAACATGCTAAACATCAATTCTTACTAGGGACAAACGATTTTAGTCAAAAGACTACTTTGTTTACAGCATTTTAGTTTTAAAACTCATCCCAAGTTCATAAGGAAAATTTGACTCTCAAAATTACGATGAGACAAACCCAAACTTGGTCATGCAAAGGAATTCTCCAAAACACTTTTTAAATCTCAAAGACTCCCTCTTGGAGAGGAACCAATCGATCAAATATACCTTTGCAAATAAACCCTAACTCCAAACTTTCACAAAATAGGAAGGGTTCTTCAAAGATGATTTTCTTAAACCAAAGCAAAATAACGAATCAAAACACCACTTACTTCTACAAAAGACACGATAACTTGACCACTGACAGCCCAAAGTCTGGCATAACTCCGCAATAACTCCGTTAACCTCGGAGAAAGACAAACACAGGGATAAATTTGAATGCTTCTTCCCCATAAAGCCATCAACAAACTAATCATTAAAACTGGAAAGACGCCCAAAAGAAGCGCAACACTAGACTCCTCTTCTTCGTCTTCAACCAAGGAAGACAAAACCACACACCGCATACGGAACGATCCGCAAAAACCCAACATTTTTCATTTGATTCAAATCAACTAAAGCCAAGAAAAGCAACGAAAATCGACTGACAGAACGGCAAAGAACGTACGAAGGAATCCACCACCAAACTCTTCTATTTGACTCCAGTCAACTACCCGATCTAGAACAGAGAGGGTAAGCACTCTTCTCCTACAGGGGTTAATAGTTCTTCGGTGATGGCACTAACCGGCCATACCGTCAAACCTCGCCCTTACTATGAACAAAAAGAGGTGACCGAAACCCTTCGGTACCATAATTCCACTCTATCACAACAACAAGAGCAATTCAGTCATTTATCTCATAGACATAGCAACATGCTTTATCAAAGGAAGCATTCAACATCATAACTTAAATACAACATTTAAGCATAAAGAAACGATACCCATACCCTTTCCTATTGTGCATCCATTGTGTGTCAAATTTTAGATTAGTTATACCACTTTTGCAAGTTTTAATGTTGCTATCCTATAACAAAATTTTAGTTAAGACCTAAGCCATGCTTCTAAGTTATTCCACATCATATTTTAGTTTTTCCCTATAGCATGACACTAAAAATTCACATTCCAAGGACCTACAACCTCGCTCTGATACCAATCAGAACACACCAGGCATTTAATATGCTGAATGCTACCAAACATAAGCTAAACAACATCTAAATACCACATTTAACATAAAATTCCAGCAAAGGTGCATAGGCTAAAACCGAGATTTCGGCAGCACCTCCTTTGTTTTAACATGGATTTAAGGAGCAACAACATGATATAGCATTATAAGGCAATATGAGAGACATCTAAAACAGTAATAAATAGAGTCTTAACGACAATATAAGACTAACATCAAGCACTTAATGTCTCCAAGTGTCAAAAGAACAAATAAGCTCTCAAATAGTAAAGCTAAACACTAAAGCAATGATCATCACACGCAATTTATTATCAAACTAATAGAATGACTTGTGGAATCATTAAGGTGAAGCTACGTGTGGGCGTGTGACTATTTCCCTTCCCCGCATGCCGATCTCATGGTACCTAAAATAACAAGAAAACACAAGCGTGAGTTCGAAACTCAGCAAGCATATTGCAATGGACAACAAGAACAATATCATGGCAATAACATCTCCCATCATATATATCATCTCATTCATGAATACTTAACAATATCATCATCATTATGTATGCAATGTAATGCAATGCTCATGTCTCCTTGGAAACTCATACCAGTATGGTTGAGTACACACCCGTCGGTGTGCACCCTCTCCCCCCTTCCATCCCGAAGATGGAGGGTGCCTACTCCTCGCTTCCGTTCACCGCGGTGAATGGAATCACGATGTAGGACTTACTCATTGGCTTTCCGGATTAGTCATAACTTTCTCACCGACCTTCCCGAACTAGTTATGACTTTCTCACCACCCGAGCCATGTAACATGCCATGTATGCATTTATGTCAACATCATATTTAACTCACATATTAACACATGGCATCATAACATATTAAACATGCTCATCATATCATTGGCAATCATAAAAGCATGGCAAGTGATCATATATCATGTAGTCAATTCCATCTATTCTCAACAAGCAACCTACAAATCGCTATCCATCACAACACACTTGCCTCAACCACGTGCAACGGATTGGCGGGAAGTAGAAGGCACTCCTGGGGTCACACCTCCTGCACAGGGGTATCACACAATCACAATCATAACCACAAAACAGTACGCAAACCCCCAACTAACCCGACAGTGCTCCCTACTCGCAAAACCTAAAACAGAGGTTCTGTCCCGTCGGGACAGCAGCCTTGCAAAAGGCATAACTTGAGTTCTGGGACTCCGAATGAATTAAACGAGTACACCCTCGCGTAGCTTAGGAAATTTCCCAACTTTCTCTAGGTATATGGAAAGACTGATTCGGACTCTAAAGTCGTCTAATCTACAGATTACCGAGATCTGTTCCAATCGCGTCACAGATTTTAACACGCTCGGTAAAACGGCCATAACTTTCAAACGGCTGATCGGATTTTAATGTGCTTTATGTCCACGGAAAGATAATTAAATTATCTACAACTTCTTTTAAGTCCGTACAGACAGATTCGGATTCTGAATCGACGAAAACTCGAACCCTAGCCCGACTGCTCAATCTGCCCGAAAACAGAAACGTGGCAACGTCTAGATCTAACCCAAAGAACTCCAATCCAGCACCACCAATTGATCTAAAAACTTGATAATCACCCTAAGAAAAGTACCTAGATCAATTCCAAGGATCCCCATGATCATACCTTTGCCCAACGAACGAATCTCCAATAGATCTCCTCGCGGATCGCTCCTCGCTCCTCGCTCCAACGGATGGATCCACAAGGTGCAGAGGTGTGGAGACCACCCTAGGGCAGCGAGGGGGTGGAGGAGAGGTGGTGGAGAGGTGGGGAGCAATGGGGCGAAGGGGGAGGTGGAGGCGCACAAGAGGGAGAGGGAGAGGGGGTGGCGGCTAGGGCTTAGGAGGGGAGGTTAGGGCGCCTAAGGGCAGGGAGCACGCCCAAAAGGCTGGTGGGGAGCCCTTTACCAGCCCCACACCCAATCCTAGTCCGTTACTGAGACCTACTCCATCCCACCAAAGCCCACCAAGGCCCAAACTCACAGGAAGGCCCAAAACCGGAAACTTGGCCTAAACGCCCCGGAAAAGCTATCAACCTCCATATCCTATAGTTTTAACCTTAATTCCACATCTCATAATGTTATTAACCTTATCATGCAATTTAAATAAGGTTACGACACTCCGTGGCGACATAACACTTCAACCGGCCCAAAAACGCGAGAAAACCCTAAGCCGAAAGGTTTTATTCTCTAGTTTCACCTTCTATAACGTCACACCAAACCATAGTGTCACAATTCGGATTTTCTTTTAAAAATGATTTAAAAATTCCAGAAAATCCCGTTTTATTCGTTTTAAACTTCCAGGAGCCCGTTTTCATCCGTTCGAACTCTGTTTGGCTCCGTTCTTCTTCCTAAATTCATTAGAAATCTTAAAGTTTAGTTTAGTGCTAGTTTGAATTTCAAATTTGAATTTATTTGAATTCTTTTGGATTTTATTTGAATTTGGTTGTTTTCGCGCGTAGATTACGGAGAGTCCGAGGAGTTCCCGAACGACGATTTCGAGCAGCAACTCGTCGAACCAGGCAAGTCACACTCCCTTGACCATATTGCGCCCAGTTTTATGAACTTGTATGTTGTATTTACAATTATTGCATGCTTATTTATTATAGACATTAATTTCCGACCTAGTTTTAAATGATAGTTAAATCCAATTCCGATATGCGACCTTTGACATTTGAATTCTGATTCCCTTGTAACCTTAGTAAAAATATGAGTTATGATTATGGTAATATTTAGACATTGCTTAGACATGCATAGAACTGAACTTAGGGAATTTTGGGGAACTTTATGCCAAAATGATATCATGTTCAATTGGAAACTTATAGTGATCAATGTTAGTATTAATGTGGAGATTAGTATGGTTAAAATGAAAATGACTTAGGCAGGCGAATTGGTTGGAAAGTGGTGAGGTCATGGTTAAGGTTTGTGGAAAGTCTCGCCTAGTCAATTAAGGACCGATGCAGGTCTCGCTGAATGTAAAGCCTAACAGTACTACCACAGTGCGGAATGGGACAGACACTGATTATCCTTATTAAATCATTTCATGGACAGTCATGCCATATGGTGGTAGTGGTGTGGTGAAAGCGAGATCTTTGCCACTCTGGCGTAAGAGGGCTTACGAATAGAGAGTCTTTCAATGGTGAAACCTTAGCGGGCATGACTACATGTCTGAATTTAACATAGGGGCCTTGTCATAATTTTCTCTGTCACTCACCAAAGGAAGTGTGTTGACATAGAAGGGAAATATTATGTCTTGTGGGTAAAGTTGTACAACCTCTGCAGAGTGTCAAACTAATCGATTAGTCGCGCATGATTATGGGCATGCCGAGCAAGCCATTCTCAGATTAGACTTTGGTAAATTAAAATTTGGTTTCCAAAATGATGATTGGATGGAGGAGTCCATCATGGGTTTAACTTAGCCAATTCGAGGAGAGATTCTGAGTTAAAATGTATAGATTTGGTTTTAGAATAAAGTATGCTTTTAAAATTATTGAAAATGTTATTAAACTGTTGCTTTATGCTCAAATAAACCATATTGCCATCCTTTGATTACCGTACATTTATCTTGCATTTAGGTGTGGTTTGCTTTGATGCGTATGTACTCACCCTTGCTTAATTTACCACTTCAGAGGAGGAGTATCACGATGGTGAGGACCAGCTGGACTAGGCCGCGCCCCCAGTCGATTGCCTGTGGCAAATTAATTGGGCTCTATTTATTCATCTTTATTTCCGCTGCTTTCGTTTATTTGTTTATTTATTCGTTGGCCTGCGCGCCATTTCATTTGTATCTTTGAATATTTATTATTAATAAAGAACGCTGGATATGCTATGGTTTCATTTCTACTGTGTGTACTAGCATTTCCTGGACTAGTACATAATACACAGAGGATTTCGGAGGTGTTATTCCGGGGTCCGACAATAATCCCCCGTGTCTCCCTTTGCTCGAGCATCCTTCGGACGCCAATCCTTCACAGGCGAAGGGGCTTTGGTTGATCCCTCATTCAACAAGTAAACTCGGTGGGGGCCCGTTCCCCAATCATCGACAAATATGGTCAAAGCATAACTTGCCTTAGAAAAGGTCATGTTCCTAGTCTTGAACTTGTTCATGGGTCAACCTCTCCTTCGAAGCCTTCGGGCAATTTAACGTCTACGCGTATCGGATAAATAAACAACAAATAAATAAAAATAGAGAAAAACTCATGTCCAAAAATTAAATAAAATTCACCATTAAATAGAGCTCAATTTTATAAAAAATTAGAAACCAGAATCACCTCAATCGGAGTTAAAACACGAAAGTTATAGCCATTTGAAGTTTGAAAATCAAATAAAAAGAATAAACCAAATTATCCGATTTATTTTTCTATTGAAAAAAAATCGGAATTATGACGTCAGCACACAAATTCCTTTTTGGCCGAACGGATCTGACAGCTGGGCCCCACCGTGACGTCAGCATGACGTCACGGATGACGTCATCGCGCATGGGATGTCAACGACAACTGGGAGCTAACCCACGCCGCTTTGGCTCCGCGCGACGTGGCACGATCCGGACCGTTGATTTGAAAACCTACGGTTACGATTTCTCGAAGATCGAGCGATCCGAACTCACCTCTAAATCCTAACCGGTCAATCTAAATCCAACGGCTGGGACAAGATCTACTCTGGACTACTCGATCTACTTCGAACCGTACGATCTAAATCCGACAGTTCAAAATCGACATGCTAACAACGTGCTATTGTAACGTGGCCCAATCTACACCATTTAGTTTACATCTAATAGCCGCTGATCAATCTATAGGTAACTTGTAAACGAATCTAAGCCTTCCAATCCGAAACGAACGGCTAAGATTAAACCAACCCGTTCGGATCGGTCCAAACTCAACGGGCAAACGTGGCAGCATCTAGGTCGTTCAATCTAGATCCGATGGTTCCAATCTAATCTAATGAAATCACAGGGGCGGCTATGTGGACAAACCTGGGCGGTTGGATCTAGATCGGACAGTCGACGTAGCTCGAGGGCGTCAACGATGTCGCGGCGGACTTCGTTGGCTGGAGCTGGGGACAACGACACGGGTAACGGTGTTTCCGCGTGTTTCTGGCGAAGTGCGTGCTACTCCCAAGTGCATCCCGTTGCGATGGTCTCGGATCTGGCCTTAGTTGCGACGGAGAACAGCAGAGAACGGTGAAGATCGCAGCGACTCCTTCGTCCACTCTGGCGAGCAATCGCGGGCATGGCAGGGCTCTACAGGCGGCAGCGACTAGGGCAACGGATGCACGAGGTGAAGGCGATCCTCGGGTACGTACGTGGGCATTAAATACTGGCTCAGACAGCGAGATAGATGCGGAAATCGCGGCCGGGCCGGTACGGGCGGCGGAGTTCGGCGCGGACACAGAGAGGCAATGTGGCGCAATCTCGGCCATCCACGCAGCCCACGATCAACGACTCAGATGCACGGTGATGTGGCACACTGGCATCCGTTGGATCGTGATCCAACGGTGTGACACTACGGAGTGTCGTAACTTTATATAATGTGAATGTTGAGGTCAAACACATTATGAAGTATGGAATTAGAGGTTGAAACCACACTGTATGGGGTTTATTTGTGTTTTCAGGCCGTTTCCGGGGATTTGGGCCTTTCCGGGGGAGTTTGGGCCTAGGGGAAAGGGTCGTGGGCCTTGGTGGGGAAGAGTTTGAGTCCTTTTGGGAGTAGGAGACCAGGTTGGGGGCCTTCCCCAGCCCCTATTGTGCACCCCCCTGCTGGTTGCGCCCCCCTCAATGCCCTAGCCGCCACCCCCACTGTAACACCCCAAAATTTTGCTTTTCTTAAATTCATGTGTGATTTGGCACTTTGGTGAAATTTTTGGAATTTTCTGGAATTTATTTGGATTTATCTGGAATTTATTTGAATTTATTCCATTTTGAAATAATTAAAGAATTTAATTTTGCAAATAAAATTTTGTTGGAAATATTTTATTTGAGTCCAAAATGTTCCAAAGTATTTTCCAGAATTTTTCTGAGTCTTTTGCTATTTTTAATGAATTAAATGAATTACTGGGAATTATTTTAAATATTAAATCGCTGGAAAATCAACTCGGTCTAGTAATCGTTCATCCGACCGAAGTGGAACGAGTCGGACTCGAAAGTCCGACCGAGCGATTGGCTCGATCAAACCAAACTCAAAACCCTAATCAATCCCAACCGTTGGATCAAGATCCAACTACCGAGATCCGCCTGCACGGTTCGAGTCATGATCCGGCCGGATCCGATCGCGCCCGTCGCGATCGTGGCCATTGATCGTGCCACGTGGGCGGTGAGCGTCATCGTCTCCGCCGAGTCCGGCCGGACTCCGCGCCGCGCCATCGCGTGTAGAATTAGGTTTCCGTCTCGCACACCAGGCCGAGGCTATTTAAAGCCCTGGTCACGCCCCGAGGTTGCCCTCATCCTTGCGCACCCGTTTCCTCGAGCCATCTCGCCCGAGCCGCCGCTGCTTAGTTCGCGTGCGAGCTCGCCAGAAGTTGGAGGAGGTGACCGCGTGATTTTGTTCGATTCCGTCGCCTGGCCGCTCTTCCGCCGAAGGAGCCCAGATCCGGAATCCCGTGACAAGACGCACCCGGCGAGGACTCATCTCGCCGAGCAACCCCCGAGCGCCGTCGGGCTCGTCGTCGTTCGCTCTCGGTGGCTGCAGCTCCGCCGCTGCCGCCATCGCCCTCGCGAAGCTCGTGGGACCGTCCGATCTTGATCGTGCGGTTGAGGTAAGTTCACGTGTTCTAAACCGGTTAGATCTGGACCGCTGGATCAAGATCCAACGGTTCTGTCGCCACGTCTTTGTAGTAGTGTTATTATAGGATTAGATCTGGACCGTCCGATCTAGATCGAACGGCCACGATCATCGAGTAGATTCAACGTGTTAACCCTGGATCTAATCGCGGCCGTCAATTTCAAATCAACGGCGGGATTGCGCACGCGTGTCGGGAAGTTGGACCGACGCGGTCCAGCGCCCATCTGGCGTGTGGCGCGTGTCCCGACACGGGCCCCGCATGTCGAGAGGGCCCACACGCCACCGCGTTTGCGTGAGACCCATAGCGGCAATGGTGGGTCCCACCTGTCGACCTCACCCGAAGCCGTGGACCGGTCCACCGTGGACCAAACCGCGCCGTGGGCCGAGCCCATGAGCGGTGACGCCACCACCAATCAGGAGCTGACACGTGTCCATGCCGACGCAATAATTAATTTCGAAAAAGAAAAATGATTTATTAATTCGAATAATGATTTGCTGTGATTTTGTTTCAAACTTCAAACGCTTATAACTTTTAAGTGCTTCAACTCCGATTTGAGTGATTCAAATTTCTAAATTTGTATAAAATTCAGATCTACTCAAATATGAATTTTATTTAATTTTTGGACTAAAGTTTTTCTCTGTAATATTATTTAATTGATTATTTAAACTTTAATAAATCATAACTTTTGCATTTTAACTCCGATTTGAACGATTCCAGTTCCTAAAAATCCAGAAAATTATGTTCTCTCTGTTTATGGATTTTATTTGGATGTTTGGATACTTTTTGCCTATTGTTTATTCGTGTATTTGCTATTTGCACGCTTTACGAGTAGACGTTGAAGTGCCGGAAGGATTCGAAGGAGAAGTGTTGACTCAGGATCCAACTCAAGACCAAGAGCAAGTACTTTTTGAAGGCAAGTTGTGCTTTGACCATGTTGATCCTATTTCGAAATCTATTTTGATTTAAACTATTGCATGCTAGTTCAATTAGAAAAATACTTTGTTTAAACCTGGGGGTTAGATAAATACCAATTTGCTATATGACACCTTGATTACTTAAGTATGTGCCATGACCCTTTGTCACCCTAGTTGTGGATTACTAGTTGGACATTATTAAATTGCCAACATGGGTTTAGACCGTTGTAGTATCTTGCTTAGACACGCTACGTGCTCATGACATGGTTTTTGGACAATCAAATGTTAATATTGACTTAATGATATATTGAACCTGTTTTGGGAAAAGTATCATGTGATGTTGATGGCACGTGGTGCGTGGTAATCAAGCGGGGTTTGATAAACTTGATTTTGACCGGGGCATGTGGCAAGAGTAATCAGGTGGGCCAGTTGTGGCATTGGGAGTGTTGATTTGGTTCTTCGGGTAGTCTTGCCCTGGTCACTCTAAGGACTTAACCTTGCAAGCCTTTAAACTGGGTCATACTTGCAACCACATGGCTGGAATGGGACGGCCCTAGTTGACTAAGTCGCTAAGGACTCGCTTGTGGAGCCTCAGGGTGTCAATTACACCGTTTGTGTGATTGTACGGGGGAGCGTATCGTGGTCGTGGCCAGATACCCATCTAACGGTGTGTTGGTCCCATACTTCGCCTTGGCTAAGGAAGGGATGGTGTAGAGCACGAACCGGAGAGGACCACTGTGTTGTTTGAGGCTTAGAAAGGCTTTGTTACGGGAACTCGCCTTTGTGGTGTTTGTTGTATCTTGTGGATAAAGTGCATAACCTCTGCAGAGTTTAGAATCTATTTAAATAAGCGAGTCCACTGTCTTGGACATCGCTCGGTAATTACAGTCAATGGTTAGATTTTATGAAAATAATTTGTATTTGAAAGGTTGGTTTGTTTTAGTAATGAATATGATGGAAATATGGTTTATGATGGGGAAAATGTTTATTAAACTTCTTGATAAGTTATTTATGCTTTACTTATTTCTACCGCTTTGAATCTACTTATATTATTTGTCAAATGTTTCTTATCGCAAATATACCTTGAGCTATTCCTTTGTACCAAGCCATGCATGTAGTATATTAGCTTGCATTCTGCATGACTTCTTGAGTACCAAGTACTCACCCTTGCCTCAACACAATATCAGTTGAAGAAGAGATCGCTGACTTTGGAGGAGGAACTCCAAGAGGATCCGTCTACTTAGGGAAGCGAGCCCGGTCAGTTGCTGTGGTATCTTTGGATGGCGCCACGAGTTATTTGATTTTCATTGCTACTACTTTTCTCTGAA
This sequence comes from Rhipidocladum racemiflorum, assembly GCA_036346355.1. Taxonomy (NCBI): domain Eukaryota; kingdom Viridiplantae; phylum Streptophyta; class Magnoliopsida; order Poales; family Poaceae; genus Rhipidocladum; species Rhipidocladum racemiflorum. The sequence continues at coordinate 31,342,304 of CM070577.1, forward strand.
TAAGTTTTGCCTTGCAAGGCATATATTTGTAACTTGGCCATAAGGTCGAGTAACCACTTTGGTTATTTAAATAAAGTACTTTGTTAATATCGATTGGTATGATTGTGATATTTACCGATGTTAAGACTGCGGTGCACTAAGCTGCGTTCTGGACTAGTGCTGAATACACAGAGGGTCCGGATTTGCAAATTCGGGGTCCCGACAGAGGTGGTATCAGAGCCATACTTGACCGTAGGCTCAACCCTAAGCTAAAATGGTCGTAGTGAGGATAAAACCTATTTTCTAAAGCTAAAAATTTGCCAAGATAAGAAATGACATCTCGACTTATCCCCTTCTCTCTTTTCTTGCCTCTTGCTGAAATTTTCCCTTACCTTGTCACAATTTAAAAATTCCGAGTTCTTACGTAAAGCACTCTTGTGACAGATGGAGGAAGAGTTCAACTATGTTGATCTGGGAGTTGGTCACGCTGCGGAACTTTGGCATATGCTACAGACTCTCGGAGATTTTGAGAAGCCCCAATACCAAGTGGAAGTGATCAGACAAGCAGGATTGATCAAGGCTTGTGACGTGAGGATTGAGGTACCTGCTAGGAAAAAGGGCCCAGGCAATCGGCCAATACACTGCACTGCCAGGAGATCTACAATGCAAATGGGTATCCAAGAAGTATCACGACGAGCAATGCGGCACATTACCCGTATCTACGCCAGAGAATTGGAGAGTACGGTGTTCCGTTACCATCCGCGCAGCGATAACCTTCTTGACCCGAAGGCGATTCAGGATGAGGATGCCACGGTTACCATACGCTTGGCACGATTTGTCGTCGCCCAGGAGGATGTACTGGATAATACAAGCAAGGAGCTACAGAAGGCCCGCAAGGAGATCACGACAGAGAAGAACAGATGGCGGGAAGCTCAAGAGTATGTGGCACACCTTCTACGAAGGATTGACGAGTTGGAGATGACCTTGTACGGACTGCAGACCTAGAGCCAAGATCGAGCTACACGAGCGGATCCAGAGGAGTCGATCTCGATGAGGACACCGCTTCTTCGACTACCATAGAGGACACAGCTTGTCGGACATGGCGATCGTTTACGCCTTATGCCACAAAGACCTGCATCGTGCCGTGGAGGTTTTCTCAATGAGTGAGCATAGGTTCTATAGTGAGACTCCTACGCCGAGTCGCGTCATAGAAGAAAGAGTCACCCTTTAGGCGTTAGACTCAGAGTTAGTCTGATTTGGATTTGTTTTGTTTGTCGAGTGTGCAAAGATGTGTTGCAAGGCCCTTAGGCATTGTAAGCAGCCATACCAAGTTATTAATAATAAAGTTGGACCTTAAAGTTACCCCTTTCGCCCGCCTAAGTTCCATATTACTTGTCTATTCTTGTTTCCCTCTCATCTCTAAACCTAGAGCAAATCGACAGATGGTGAATACCCGTGGAAACTTTGGAAGCAATGGGAGTGGTTCTCGCCCAGCAGAAAACCCCAATGATGGAGCACCAGCACCGCCAGTTGATATGCAGAATTTCGGAGCTTTTCTTGCTGCCTGCACCAGCTTGATGCATGCTATGATGCAACAAATGCAGCACGCCAACGCCAGGCCGCTGCTAATCAAGTTAATCTGGGACCACGCCAGAACACAAGACTGCCGAGTTCATGAGAACTCACCCACCCACTTTCTTCCGGGAATGCCAATCCATTGGAGGCCGATGATTGGTTAAGATCAATCGAGAGGAAGCTACACATAGCTCAATGCATCGGAAATGAGAAGGTACTCTACGCTTCTCATCACCGGAAGGAACAAATTACGAATGGTGGGAGAACTTCGTGCACGCAAGAGAACCCTCAAGATATCACTTGGGAAGAGTTCACAACAGATTCCGACAAGATCACGTGCCTCGAAGGAATTATGGACCTTAAGAAGGAGGAGTTCAGAGCATCAAGCAAGGTAATCACCATGGCCGACTACCTGAACAAATTCACACAGCTAGCACGCTACGCACCGAGGATGTAGCGACAGATAAATCCGCATAGCCTCGCTTTTATGAAGGGACTTAACTCAGGATTGCAAGTAGGGTTGATCACCCACACCTTTCCAGATTTCCAAGAATTGGTGAATAAGGCGCTTATTCTTGAGGACAAGCGCAAGGAACTGGATGAGAACAGAAGCGCAGGATGCAACAAAGAAGGATCACGCCAGGGAACGCATAAATACCGAGAGTTGCACCAAATCAATTCTTCGATTCCAACCACGAGAATGCAACAAGGACACCATCCTCAAAGACCAAGACCTGCCAATCGAACTACTGCACTTCGCCCCGCTTAGAACGCTACCCTGTGCAACAAAGCAGGAACCGTGAGACGCCGCTACAAGCGCAACGAGCCAGACACTTTGCCAACAGTTGTCCCAAGAAGACAGCAGGAGTGACCCGGTTCGCTTCAACCTAGGAACCACCTCGGCTAGGACGCCAAAGATCAGGAGCCACACCCTGCACCGTGGTGAGAGGCCGAGTCAACCATGTCACCGCAGATGCACTGCAGAATGCTACGGACGTCAGATCGGGTAAGTTACTTGTTAACTCAAGCACTGCAACAGCTTTGTTTGACTCGGAGCTTCGTGATTCGTTTGTTTCGCAAGGCTTTGCTACTAGAAATGATTTGAGGATTGCAAGACTTAAGTGCATGCTTTTAGTTCAAACTCCCGGTTCCGAACTCCGAACGAAAGTAGGATGTTCCGGTGAGAATACTGATAGGTGGAATAGAGTTCCTAGCAAACCTTATAATTTTGGAGACCTGCACCTTAGACGTCATATTGGGAATGGATTGGTTATCCAAGCACAAGGCTCGTATTGGATTGTGGACGAAGGACTATCTCGATTGAGAGCCCGTGTGGGAAGAAAGTGGAATTTCAAGCCACCGCAGCTTAGAGATGGGCGCTTGATGGTTAACAGTACCAAGGCAATCAGCATAGAGGATGTCTCAAGAGTGAATGGGTACCCGATGTTTTTCCCCGAAGATCTACAGTATGCCGCTGACAGGGACATAGAGTTTGTGATAGAGCTTGTACCTGCACAAAGACCGATAGCAAAGAGACCCTATCGGATGTCCACCGAGGAGTTGGTAGAAATGAAGAAACAGCTAGAAGAGTTAATGGAGAAAGGATTTATCGCACCGAGTTCGTCGCCGTGGGGAGCACCGCTTTGTTTGTCAAGAAGAAGGACGGGAGTTTCAGGATGTGCATTGACTACCGTGCACTCAACGAAGTCACCGTGGAAGAATAAGTATCCGCTACCCAGGATTGATGATTTGTTTGATCAGTTAAGAGGAGCCGGAGTTTTCTCCAAGATCGATCCGAGATCGGATACCATCGATTGAAGATCCGATCGTAAGATATTCAAGACCGCATTCTCGCCAAGATATGGACATTACGAGTTTACTGATTATGTCTTTCGGTCTGATTTAATGCGCCAAATTTTATTTCATGAATATGATGAATAAGGTGTTCATGGAATATTTGGACAAGTTTGTCGTCGTGTTCATAGGCGATATCCTAATCTACTCCAAGACAGAGAGCGAACATGCCGAACACTTAAGGCGAGTTTTGGAAAAGTCGAGGAACAGCAACTTTTCGCCAAGTTCAGCAAGTGTGATTTTTGGAAGGACAAGGTGGAGTTTCTTGGACATGTAATGACCGCAGAAGGAGTCGCCAGAGATCCAAGCAAAGTAGAAGCTGTGTTACATTGGGAGCACCAAGATCGTGACCTGCATTCGGAGTTTCCTTGGAATGGCAGGATACTACCGCCGTTTCATCGAAGGCTTTCGACAATTGCGAAACCTCTTACGCAATCGCTGAAGAAGGAGAAGAAGTTTGCATGGACGCCGAATGTGAGAAAGGATTTCAGGAATCGAAAAGCGATTGACATCAGCACCGTGTTAGTTCTCACGGATGTTGCTCAAAGCTTCGATATTTATTGTGACGATCGCGCCAAGGACTTGAATGTGTGCCGATGCGTAATGGAAAGGTCGTCGCGTATGCATCAAGGCAGTTGAGGCCGCATGAGGAAAATTATCCGACACATGACCTAGAGTTAGCTGCCGTAGTGCATGCCTTGAAGATATGGCGTCACTATCTGATCGGAAACAGATGTGAAGTGTATACGGATCATAAGAGCCTTAAGTACATATTCACCCAGTCGGATCTGAATATGAGGCAGAGGAGATAGTTAGAGTTGATCAAGGACTACAATGTTGGAATCCATTACCATCCCGGGAAGGCCAACGTGGTAGCCGATGCCCTGAGTCGGAAAAGCCATACCGTGAGTACGTTGCTAGCCACAAGTCAGGATGAGTTATGTGAGGATTTTCAGAAAATGAAGATTGAGGTAGTACCTAGCGGATTCTTGGCCACATTAGAAGTAAAGCCTACCCTAGAGGATCAGATCCGAGAAGGACAGAAGGATGATGACAAGATCCGCAGAATTAAGTCCATCAAGGAGGAAGGCAAGGCAGAGGACTTCAAGTTGGATGAGCAAGGCACGTTGTGGATGAAGGATCGCATTTGTGTGCCTAACAAAAAGGAGTTAAAGCAACTGATTCTGGAAGAAGCCCATGACTCCAAGTACTCGATTCATCCCGAAGCGCCAAGATGTATCAGGATCTCAAAGAGAGATTCTCGTGGCGAGTATGAAACGTGAAGTTGCCGAGCATGTTGCATTGTGCGACGTATGCCGAGAGTCAAGGCAATGCATCGAGAGACCAGCAGGATTGCTACACCAATGAAAATACGAGTGGAAGTGGGAGGAAATCGGAATGGATTTCATTACCGGTTTGCCGAAGACTCAAGGAGGTTATGACTCCATATGGGTTATAGTGGATCGCTTGACTAAAGTAGCCCATTTTATCCCGTGAAGACCACTTACTCGGAGATAAATTAGCGAATTATACATGATCAGATTGTCTGCTTGCACGGAGTGCCAAAGAGGATTGTATCTGATGAGGTACCCAATTTACCTCAAGGTTACGGAATAAGTTGCATGAAGCCATGGGAACCCGCTTGAACTTCAAGATACCTTATCATCCACAGACGGACTTATTGCATCGAAAGAGTCAACCAGATTGGAGGATATGTTGAGAGCTTGTGCATTAGCTTATGCTACTTCTTGGGATAAGAGTTTACCGTATGCCGAGTTCAATTACAACAATAGTTATCGTGCTAGTTTACAGATGTCACCTTTGAGGCCTTTGTATGGTCGACTCGCCTGACGCCATTGAATTGGAATGAGACCGGCGAGCCGTGTCTTTGGGCCTGACATTCTTCAAGAGGTCAAGAACAGATCGCCATGATTAGGGAAAGGTTGAAGATAGCCCAATCACGACAAAAGAGTTATGCCGACAACCGTCGCCGAGACTTGAGTTTTGAATCGAAGACTTTGTATACCTCGAGTTACGCCTCTCGGGGAGTTAAGAGGTTCCATGCCAAAGGGAAACTCGCACCTGCTATGTTGGACCATTTAAGGTTTTGAGCCGCAGAGGCGGTTGCTTATCACCTGGAGTTGCCGCATCGTTGGCGAGGAGTGCATGACGTATTCCATGTGTCCCGATTGAAGAAGTGTCTCCGAAGTTCCCGAGGAACAGACACCGCTAGAGTCAATTGAGTTGCAAGAGGATTTGACCTATAAGGAGCATCCCGTGAGGATTCTAGACACAATGGATCGAGAAACTAGAAACAAGTCAACCTGCTTCAGAGAGTTCAGTGGAGCAACCATGAAGAAAGCGGTTTACTTGGGAGCGAAGAGGATTTGAAGAAAGAGTTTCCAAACCTATTCCTTTAGTAAGCCCTGAATCTCGGGGACGAGATTCTATTAAGGGGAGGTTTGTAACACCCCAAAATTTTGCTTTTCTTAAATTCATGTGTGATTTGGCACTTTGGTGAAATTTTGGAATTTTCTCGAATTTATTTGGATTTATCTCGAATTTATTTGAATTTATTCCATTTTGAAATAATTAAAGAATTTAATTTTGCAAATAAAATTTTGTTGGAAATATTTTATTTGAGTCCAAAATGTTCCAAAGTATTTTCGAATTTTTCTCGAATTTTTCTCGAGTCTTTTGCTATTTTTAATGAATTAAATGAATTATCGGGAATTATTTTAAATATTAAATCGCTGGAAAATCAACTCGGTCTAGTATCGTTCATCCGATCGAAGTCGAACCCGAGTCGGACTCGAGTCCGACTGAGCCGCTTGGCTCGATCAAACCCGACTCAAAACCCTAATCAATCCCAACCGTTGGATCAAGATCCAACGGCCGAGATCCGCCTGCACGGTTCGAGCCAGATTCAGCCGGATCCGATCGCGCCCGTGCGATCGTGGCTGTTGATCGTGCCATGTGGACGGCTGAGCGTCATCGTCTCCGCCGAGTCCGAGCCGGACTCCGCCGCCGCGCCCGCCGCCGTGTAGAATTAGGTTTCCGCCTCGCACGGACGCGAGGCTATTTAAAGCCCTGGTCACGCCCGAGGTTGCCCTCATCCTTGCGCACTGCTTTCCCGAGCCATCTCGCCCGAGCCGCCGCCGCTTATTCGCGCGAGCTCGCCGTAGTTGGAGGAGGTGACCGCCGCGTTTTTGTTCGATTCCGTCGCCGTCTGGCCGCCTTCCGCCGAAGGAGCCTGTGATCCGGAATCCGTGACAAGACGCACCGGCGGGAGGACTCATCTCGCCGAGCAACCCCGAGCGCTGGCCGGGCTCGCCGTCGTTCTCGTCTCCGGTGGTCGCAGCTCCGCTGCCGCCATCGCCCTCGCGAAGCTCGTGGGACCGTCCGATCTTGATCGTGCGGTTGAGGTAAGTTCACGTGTTCTAAACCCGTTAGATCTGGACCGCTGGATCAAGATCCAACGGTTCACAATCGCCACGTCTTTGTAGTAGTGTTATTATAGGATTAGATCTGGACCGTCCGATCTAGATCGAACGCCCACGATCATCGAGTAGATTCAACGTGTTAACCCTGGATCTAATCGCGCCGCCGTCAATTTCAAATCAACGGCCGGGATTGCGCCACGTGTCGGGAAGTTGGACCGACGGTCAGCGCCAGACGCTGCGTGTGAGCGTGTCCTCGACACGCTGGCCCCGCATGTCGAGGGCCCACACGCCACCGCGTTTGCGTGAGACAAGATCGACAGGTGGGTCCCACCGTCACTCACCCGAAGCCGTGGACCGGGTCCACCGTGGACCAAACTGCGCCGTGGGCTGAGCCCATGAGCCTACCGACGCCGCCACCAATCAGGAGCTGACACGTGTCCGTCTTTGACGCAATAATTAATTTCCGAAAAAGAAAAATGATTTATTAATTCGAATAATGATTTGATTTTGTTTCAAACTTCAAACGCTTTATAACTTTTGCGTTTCAACTCCGATTTGAGTGATTCAAATTTCTAAATTTGTATAAAATTCAGATCTACTCAAATATGAATTTTATTTAATTTTTGGACTAAAGTTTTTCTCTGTAATATTATTTAATTGATTATTTAAACTTTAATAAATCATAACTTTTGCATTTTAACTCCGATTTGAACGATTCCAGTTCCTAAAAATCCAGAAAATTATGTTCTCTCTGTTTATGGATTTTATTTGGATGTTTGGATACTTTTGCCTATTGTTTATTCGTGTATTTGCTATTTGCACGCTTTACGAGTAGACGTTGAAGTGCCGGAAGGATTCGAAGGAGAAGTGTTGACTCAGGATCCAACTCAAGACCAAGAGCAAGTACTTTTTGAAGGCAAGTTGTGCTTTGACCATGTTGATCCTATTTCGAAATCTATTTTGATTTAAACTATTGCATGCTAGTTCAATTAGAAAAATACTTTGTTTAAACCTGGGGGTTAGATAAATACCAATTTGCTATATGACACCTTGATTACTTAAGTATGTGCCATGACCCTTTGTCACCCTAGTTGTGGATTACTAGTTGGACATTATTAAATTGCCAACATGGGTTTAGACCGTTGTAGTATCGCTTAGACACACACGTGCTCATGACATGGTTTTGGACAATCAAATGTTAATATTGACTTAATGATATATTGAACCTGTTTTGGGAAAAGTATCATGTGATGTTGATGGCACGTGGTGCGTGGTAATCAACTGGGGTTTGATAAACAGTTTTTGACCGGGGCATGTGGCAAGAGTAATCAGGTGGGCCAGTTGTGGCATTGGGAGTGTTGATTTGGTTCTTCGGGTAGTCTTGCCCTGGTCACTCTAAGGACTTAACCTTGCAAGCCTTTGAACTGGGTCATACTTGCAACCACATGGCTGGAATGGGACGGCCCTAGTTGACTAAGTCGCTAAGGACTCGCTTGTGGAGCCTCAGGGTGTCAATTACACCGTTTGTGTGATTGTACGGGGGAGCGTATCGTGGTCGTGGGCCGATACCCATCTAACGGTGTGTTGGTCCCATACTTCGCCTTGGCTAAGGGAAGGGATGGTGTAGAGCACGAACCGGAGAGGACCACCTGTGTTGTTTGAGGCTTCCGAAAGGCTTTGTTACGGGAACTCGCCTTTGTGGTGTTTGACTGTATCTTGTGGGTAAAGTGCATAACCTCTGCAGAGTTTAGAATCTATTTAAATAGCCGAGTCCACGGTACTGGACAATGCTCGGGAATTACAGTCAAGGGTTAGATTTTCTGAAAATAATTTGGATTTGAAAGGTTGGTTTGGTTTAGTAATGAAGATGATGGAAATATGGTTTAGGATGGGGAAAATGTTTATTAAACTTCTTGAAAAGTTATTTATGCTTTACTTATTTCTACTGCTTTCGAATCTACTTATATTATTTGTCAAATGCTGTTTACTGCAAATATACCTTGAGCTATTCCTTTGTACCAAGCCATGCATGTAGTATATTAGCTTGCATTCTGTGCATGACTTGCTGAGTACCAAGTACTCACCCTTGCCTCAACACAATATCAGTTGAAGAAGAGACTGCACCAGCTTTGGAGGAGGAACTCCAAGAGGATCCGTCTACTTAGGGAAGCGAGCCCAGTCAGTTGCCTGTGGTATACTGGATGGCGCCACGAAGTTATTTGATTTTCCGCTGCTACTACTTTTCTCTGAATAAGTTTTGCCTTGCAAGGCATATATTTGTAACTTGGCCATAAGGTCGAGTAACCACTTTGGTTATTTAAATAAAGTACTTTGTTAATATCGATTGGTATGATTGTGATATTTACCGATGTTAAGACTGTGTGCACTAGCGCGTTCCTGGACTAGTGCTGAATACACAGAGGGTCCGGATTTGCAAATTCGGGGTCCCGACACCCACCTCCCCCTCTCCCTTGCTTGCGCCCCACCTCCCCCTTGCTCCCCATTGCGCCACCACCTCTCCACGTCCCTTGCTGCCCCTAGGGGAGTTCTTCACCTCACCAACCCAAAGATCCATCCGTTGGAGCGCTCCGCGACGAGGAGATCCGGTGGATTTGGAGCGAGGAAGGAGATCGCGCGAACCGGGAGGAGATCCGTTGGGTTTTCGTGCGTCGGGCGAAGGTATGGCCATGGGAATCCTTGGGGTTGGTCTAGGATCTGTTCTAAGGGTTATTATCATGCTTTTAGATCAATTGGTGGTGCTGTAGTTGGGTAGATTAGATGGAATCATTAGTTTGCCACGTTCTCTGTTTCGGGTAGCATGAGCAGTCGACCTAGGGTTTGTGTTTTCGCCAATTTAGAGTCGGAATTTGGTCGGCCGCCTGTTGGAAAAGTTGTAGGTAATTTCAATACCTTTCAGTGTGTATAAAGAACGTCCAATTCTACCTAGCCGTTTGAAAGTTATTCACGTTTTACCGAACGTGTTAAAAACTGTGACGTGATTGGAACAGATCACGGTATTCTGTAGATTAAACCTCCTTAGCGTCCGAATCAGTCTTTCCATATACTTAGAAAAAGTTAGGAAATTTCCTAAGATATGCGAAGATGTACTCGTTTAATTGATTCGGAGTCTTAGAACCTGAGTTATGCCTTTTGGAAGGCTGCTGTCCCGACGGGACAGAACCTCTGGTTTTTTGTTTTGCGAGTAGTTTACGATGTCGGGGTAGATGAGGGTTTGCGTACTATTTTTTGGACTTGATTGTGAGTGTGTGGTACCTATGTGCAGGTGGTGTGACCCCGGGAGTGCCTTCTACTTCTCGCCAATCCGTCGCCCGTGGTTGAGGCAAGTGTATTGGAATGGGTAGCGGGTTGTAGTTTGCTAGATTGGTTGAGATTGAAATTGAATATATGATATGTTCACATGCCATGCCTTAATGATTGCCAATGATATGATGAATATGCTTATTATGTTATGATGCCATGTGTTAATATACAAGTTATTTATGATGTTGGCATGTTTGCATACATGGCATGATACATGGCCCGGGCAGTGACAAAGTCATAACTAGTCCGGGGAAGGTCGGTGAGAAAGTTATAACTATTCCGGAGAGCCAATGAGTAAGTCCTACATCGTGATTCCATCCACCACGGTGTATGGAAGCGAGGAGTAGGCACCCTCCATCTTCGAGATGGAAGGGGGGAGAGGGTGCACACCAACGGGTGTGTACTCAACCATACCGGTATGAGTTTCCAGGAGATATGTGCATCGCATTGCATTGCATTATATGAGGATGTTATATGATGATGATATATATATGATGATGTCAATGATATGCTTACGCTATGAATATGGGATGTGTATGATGTCGTATGTGAAAAGTGGTGATGAAGGTGTTACAATGTATTTTCTTGTTCCATTGCAATATACTTGCTGAGTGATGAACTCACGCTTGTGTTTATGTTGTTTTTCTTAGGTACCATGAAACCGGCATGCGGGAAAGGGAGCTAGTCACACGTCATCACTTAGCATCACACATATAAACAATGACATGTTCCTTCCTTTAAATTGTGATGGTTAATTTGTGTGCATGGTTTCCTCATTTACTCCGTTTGGCTCATGAGATGGTTGGAATCTTTATTCTAGTCTTATACTGCTGCTAGAACCTTTATTATTGATGATTTAGATGTCATTCTTTATACTATATCCTGTGATCATATTGTTGTTGCTTCAATTCATGGAAAAACAAAGGAGATGCTGCTGAAATTTTCGGTATTAGCATTTACTCCTTTGCTGTAATTTACCTTAGTTTATGGTATTTAGATGTTGTTTATCCTATGTTTGGTAGCATTCGGGCATATTAAATGCCGGAGTGTTACAGTTGGTATCAGAGCGGGCTGTAGGTCCCTGGAATGTGTATTTTTAGTGTCATGCTATAGGGTACAACTAAAATGTGATGTGGAACACTTAGAAACATGGCTTAGGTTTTAACTAAAATTTTGTCATAGGATAGCAACATTAAAACTTGCAAAAGCGGTATAACTAATCTAAAATTTTACACACATGGATGCACAGTAGGAAGGGTATGGGTATCGTTGTTTACGCTTAAATGTTGTATTTAAGCCTTATTGCTAAATGCTATATTTGATAGAGTATGCTGCTATGTGTATGAGAGAATTGAATTGAATTATTCGTGTTATTGTGTTAAAATGGGGTTGTGGTGCCGAAGTGTGATACTACGTTTTGGTGTGACATTACAAATTGCGAAATTAGAGAAGAAAATCTTACGGCTTGAGGTTTACTCGCGTTTTTGGGCCTTTTGAAGCGTTGTGACACCACAGAGTGTCGTAACCTTATTTAACGTGCATGATAAGGTTAATAACATTATGAGATATGGAATTAAGGTTAAAACTATAGGATATGGAGGTTAATAGCTTTTCCGGGCCGTTTCCGGGGTTTTGGGCCTTCCCGGGGGAGTTTGGGCCTTGGTGGGCTTTGGTGGGATGGAGTAGGTCTCTGTAACGGACTAGGTTTGGGTGTGGGGGCTGGTAAAAGGGCTCCCCACCAGCCCTTGGGACGTCCACCCCTGCCCCATGCGCCCCTAACCCTAGCCGCCACCCTTCCTCCTCCCTCCACCTCCTAGTCGCCCCATCTCTTGCCCCCATGGCGCCCCCATTGCTCCCCATTGCACACCACCTCTCCTCCACCCCCCTTGCTTCCCTAGGGTGACCTCCCCACCCCTGCATCCTCATGGATCCATCCGAGGAGCGAGGAGCGAGGAGCGAGGAGATCGATTGGAGTTTTCGTGCGTCGGGAAAAGGTATGATCATGGGGATCCTCGGGGATGAGCTAGGTACTGTTATTAGGGAGTTTATCAAGTTTTTTGATCAATTGGAGGCGCTGGATTTGAGTAATTTGGGTTAGATCTAGATGTTGCCACGTTTCTGGTTCGGGCAGATTGGGGACCCGAGTTAGGGCAGGCGTTTTCGCCAATTTAGATTTGGAATCTGGTCATACGGACTTCTAGGAAGTTGTAGATAATTTCTTTATCTTTCAGTGCATATAAAGAAATTGAAATTCCGCCCAGCCGTTTGGAAGTTATGGCTGTTTTACCGAGCGCTGTCAAATCTGTGACGAGATTGAGACAGTTCGTGTTCAACGTTAGATTAAACAACATTAGATTCCGAATCAGTCTTTCCCTATAACTATAAAAAGTTGGGAAATTTCCTAAGCTTCGCGACGGTGTACTCGTTTAATCGATTTGGAGTCCCAGAACTCAAGTTATGGCCTTTGCAAGGCTGCTGTCCCGCCGGGACAGAATCTCTGTTTTTAGGTTTTGCGAGTAGTGGGCAATGTCGGGTGAGATGGGGATTTGTGTACTGTTTTGTGGGCATGATTGTGAGTGTGTGATGCCTATGTGCAGGTGGTGTGACACCGGGAGTGCCCTCGACTTCCCACAAATCCGTCGCCCGCGGTTGAGGCAAGTGTGTTGTAATGTATAGTGGAATCGTAGGTTGCTTGTGGAGATTAGATGAAAGATTGAATACTTGCTATGATCACTTGCCATGCTTGCTGTTTTCCAATGATATATTGAGTATGATTATCATGATATGATGCTATGTGTCTATACTTATCATGGTTCGATGCCATGTGTTTATGTGTACTATGACATTAAGCCATATGTTTATGTACAAATGAGATATGATAATTGGCATAGTTGCATGCATGTCATGAGATGGGGCGAGGGCAGTGAGAAAGTCATAACTAGTCCGGGGAAGGTCGGTGAGAAAGTTATGACTAGTCCGGAACGCCATTGAGTAAGACCTACATCGTGATTCCATCCACGTGGTGAATGGAAGCGAGTAGTAGGCACCCTCCATCTTCGGGATGGAAGGGGGAAAAGGGTGCACACCGACGGGTGTGTACTCAACCATACCGGTATGAGTTTCCAAGGAGATATGAGCATAACATTGCATTGCATTGCATTGCAATACATATTTAATGATGATGATGTTGTTATGTGCTCAAGTATGAGATGTTATATGTGATGTAAGGTATTATTGTCTTGTAAATGATCTTGTTGTCCATTACAATATGCTTGCTGAGTTTTCGAACTCACGCTTGTGTTTTTTGTTGTTTTTAGGTACTTTGAGATCGGCATGCGGGAAAAAGGGGTCTAGTTACACTTCTACACGTAGCTCCACCATCATAGTCCATAATTAATCACTTGGAGACATGATATTAAGAGTTGTGCCTTAAACTTAATGTATGGTTTAATTTAGCATGCTACTGATTCCTTATTTGCTTCGTTATAGTTTATGAAGTAGTTGAGCGTAGTATTTTTGGCGTAATTTGATGTTATGTCCATTTATGTTGATGTTATAGATGTCGGGTGCCATGTTATATCTTGCCATGATTGTGTTATTGTGTCAACTCATGGAAAAGCAAAGGAGATGCTGCCGAGATATCGGTTTTTAGCATATGTACCTTTGCTGGAATTTATGTTTAAATGTGGTATTTAGACGTTGTTTAGCTTATGTTTGGTAGCATTCGGGCATATTAAATGCCGGGGTGTTACACGAAGGGTTTCGGCCACCTCTCTTTATTCATAGTAAGGGTGAGGTTTGACGGTGTGGCCGGTTAGCGTCATCACCGAAGAACTATTAACCCCTGTAGGAGAAGAGTGCCTACCCTTTCTGTCGTAGATCGGGTAGTTGACTTGAGTAAAATAGAAGAGTTTGATGGTGGATTCCTTCGTATGCTCTTTACCGTTCTAATGGTCGGTTTCGGTTGGTCTTCTTGGCTCTGATTGATTGAAACCAAAAGAAAAGTGTTTGGTATTGGATTTTCGCAGATTGTTCCGTATGTGGTTCGTGGTTTTGTCTTCCTTGGTTGAAGACGTAGAAGAAAGGTTTTGTGTTGCGCATCTGTTGGTCGCTATTTTTGCTTTGACACCGGTTTTGTTGGTCATTACGGACTATCTTGAGGAGGAAACTTTTGTGGTTGTTGTTCTCCCTATCTAAGAAAAGTGTTGGAGTTTCCCCTTGTGCAGGCCTTGAGTTGGTGGAGCTAAGTTTGAATCTTTTATCGGAAAAGATTTAATGAACATTTGATTTTCCCTGGTGCATCCTTCTTCCTTCTTAGAAGTATAGATCTTGAGATTTCTTGAAGAGTTTTGTGGGCAAATTTGGGAATTTGAGAGTTGAGCTCTCCTGCATTTCTGTTGGAGTTTTGTTTTTCTTCCTTGCCTGGAAAGGATAATTTTTCTATCGGTGTTCGTTCTGGTTCTTGAGTTGTGATTATCTTTACAAGTTGAGTTGCATCCTGATTGTCAAGAGTTCGTGCCCCATGAAGGTGTTTAGAAAAGTTTATGTCCATGCTATGTAGTAGGTAACAATGTGGTTTATGGAATGATGTGTTGCTAAGTTGAATTTTGAGTTGAATCAATTCAATGTGATTATCATCTCTAGCTGGAGAATAAATAGACTACTAGTGTTGTAGTTTACTCTGTAGCAAGAATGATTAAATGGGTTAATGTACATGCTTAGAATCTGTTGCCTTGCTTTAAAAGTGCTTATGATCCTCGTTAATGTTAAAAGTTTAAACCTTGATGCATAGTTAGAACATTAAGATGATGTAAATTAATGATACTGTTAAAGAAACTTTGCCGGTTGCTTAAAGATGTTCTAATCTAACGGGTTAATAGAGAAATTTAATCATGTTGACTAGTGGCTTTAATTTGGAAGTTGATTAGAGTTGCTATTTATGTTGTTGCAAACTACTAGTATATTCGGAAGTATGCAGTTTTGTCTCTACAATGCTAGTATTGATATCAATTGAGAAGACATAAGACTTATTATTAATGATGTTGTTAAGAACATTGTGCTGATCTAACTTATTAAATCTAATTTAATAGTTGGAGTATGTTGTGTAGTGACAATTTTGTTGCAACCTATGTGTAAGGTAGCTAAAAGCAATGTTATTGATTGATGAGTATGCAAAGAATTGATATTGATGCCTCGATAGTTTTGTTAATTGTTGGAAACCATTGATCCAATAGAAGAAAAGTGTAAAACTGTGGTATTATGTCGAGTACATGTTGTGATGGGATGAACAATGGATAATAATCATGATGCAAGATTTTAACCTTAATGAATGCATATCTTAGAATCCTAATTACGAATTTTATCTTGTAGAGATATTACTTATTTGTTGAAGTCATTTTATTGATTGAACAAGTTTCAATTGTCAAGATTTTGACATATGGATAGTATAAAAATTGATAGGTTGACCATGCTCAAGTAGCTATTGAAGTACTACGTTTGAAATATAGAATACATTGTTATATGATTTGGTGATCCGTGGGGATCATGTCAATGTAGTCTTGGTTGGGTGCCTTTGTGATAAGCATCTTAAACCTTAATTAAAAGTGTTGGGAATGGTAACTAGAGAAAAAAATTGTTATGAAAATTTTGTTAAATCTGGTTGGACTCTCTTGATGAGTAAATAGTGATTATTGAATGCTTAAATGGTAAGTGTAGTGGAATACAAGATATGGTGGGATTCATGCTGAGCTGGTGTTTAAAACCTTTTGAACTGGTGTGGTTGTTTGCCATTTTGGTTGAATGCCTTCGGTCAAGGTATTCCTTGTGTTGTGTTTCCGAGTCTCCCTAAAACCCGTAGCTATTGGTGCCAATATTTGGTTTTGGCTATTTTGTTTAATTTGTGTTATGAATATGAATTTACACCCAAAATATTTTGAGTGGATCGCGCTCCTTCGCGTTTACCCTGAATTATCTTTGGAATAAATTTTAACGGAAGCAGATGGACATAGTGGGTTGTGTTGGAAACTCTTGAGATTTAATTTGTAACTCTTTTTTTTACTGGAGTTGGATTTATTTGCATAATGTGTGTGATGGTTGCGAGTGCTTCAAAAAGGTGGGTTTTATGAATGTTTTATAATGTGATTTTGTTAGTGAGGTGTTCCCTTTTGGAAATGAGTTTCCCTCTCCTTGAGAAAATTTGTGACGGTTGTTGGAGCAGATGCTCGACTTGAAATTTTGATGTTCTCTTCCAAAATGTTGAATTTTGATGAAATGCAATGTTTTGCAAGTTTAGTTTTCAATTGATGTGGGATGTGATGCGACGTGGTGTTTTACTGTCAACTATGCTACCGTCATAGTCTATATGAATTTCCGCAACCTTCGATGTTAATTGTGTTTCCATTATTCGATACCGAGGAAGAAGTCATTTGGTGAATGACTATTCGGTACCGTTGTTACATGATGAATGAATGGTGAAAAAGGAAAACGAGACATTGTTTATGCATAATTAATCATAAAGGAGTCGATGAGCCAGGTCGGTGAGAAAGTCATATATGGATATATGACTAATCCGGAGTGCTCTTGAAAAGTGTGCATGCATGTCATGAATCGAGATGTCCATTTCTTTCTAGTATGAAAAGAAAGAATGAAGAATTTCTGGTATTTTTGGTTGTGGTGTAGGGGATTTATGCTTCCTTTGTGATTTGGCTTGGATGTTGCCGAATTCATTCCAAAATGGTTGTTAACGCTTTGGGTTTGAGTTGTCGTGTGTGGTCCACTTGGGTTCAAAAGAATTGTACTTCTCTTGCTCTATAGATGGGAGTGAGGATATAAATGTTCTTGGGTTATGGTCGATTATGCGAAATATGTGTACACTTGGGCTTGATAACTAAGTGTTTTTGTGTAAGGGCGAGACCCTCTTAAGAAAGGAACCAATTGTGGTTTGGTAAGGTTTTACGATCCTAGCTTGGGGCTAGGTGTCGAACCTTAGGGGTATAAGGGTGGTTTGTGATGGAGGTTGATGACGTATGGGTTTAACCATTATTAAGAATAGCGATGGGTGGAAATGAAGTTGACAGTAGTTCGGTGATAATTGTCCCGCCGTGAGCAATTGTCTTAACTAGTTGTTTTTGGGTTTGAGTCTTGCCGATGGAATGAAATGTTAGCATGATCGTGTATCGGAAGGGCAAGTGTGCCTTAATGAGTTATTCCCCTCGATGGAAATTTTCGAGAATGTAGAGAGGTCGTTAAAGGAATTGTGACTCGCTTTGATTGTGTCATGTTGAGTTTAATGAAGTGTGGTAGTCAGGTTGGTTGTGATAGTAGTGTGAAGTGTTTGTCGTGAGGTTTCAGGCGTTTTGGATTGATGGAGCCCTTTGTGGTTGAAATGCAATTTCTGTTTGGGAATTGAAGTGAAGATGGAACCGTGAGAGGTTGCACTCTGTTGAGCTAAATCAACATTTTCTCGCTAGTGTTGGTTTTGAGAACTCGCTTGTCGTTTGTTCCAGTTTTAGTCTCTGTGTGAATGTTTTGGTGCTGCAAAGAAGTCTTTTGTCCCTTGGGGACTTTGTTGTTGATTTTGGCGTTCTTCGGATTCGAGGTCGAATCCTGTTTAAGGGGGGGAGAATGTGACACCACGGAGTGTCGTAACTTGATATAATGTGAATGTTGAGATCAAACACATTATGAAGTATGGAATTAGAGGTTGAAACCACACTGTATGGGTTTATTTGCGTTTCCGGGCCTTTTCCGGGGATTTGGGCCTTTCCGGGGGAGTTTGGGCCTAGGGGAAAGGGTCGTGGGCCTTGGTGGAGAAGAGTTTGAGTCCTTTTGGGAGTAGGAGACCAGGTTGGGGGCCTTCCCCGGCCCCTATTGCGCCCCCTGCTGGTTGCGCCCCCCTCAATGCCCTAGCCGCCACCCCCACATCCCCCTCTCCCTTGCTTGCGCCCCACCTCCCCCTTGCTCCCCATTGCGCCACCACCTCTCCACCACCTCTCCACCTCCCTTGCTACCCCTAGGGGAGTTTTCCACCTCACCAACCTGAAGATCCATCCATTGGAACGATCCGCGACGAGGAGATCCGGTGGATTTGGAGCGAGGAAGGAGATCGCGCGAACCGGGAGGAGATCCGTTGGGTTTTCGAGCATCGAGCGAAGGTATGGCCATGGGAATCCTTGGGGTTGGTCTAGGATCTGTTCTAAGGGTTAAGGGTTATTATCATGTTTTTAGATCAATTGGTAGTGCTGTAGTTGGGTAGATTAGATGGAATCTTGAGTTTGCCACGTTCTCTGTTTCGGGCAGCATGAGCAGTCGACCTAGGGTTTAGGTTTTTGCCAATTTAGATTCGGAATTTGGTCGGCCGCCTGTTGAAAAAGTTGTAGGTAATTTCAATACCTTTCAGTGGGTATAAAGAACGTCCAATTCTGCCTAGCCGTTTGAAAGTTATTCTTGTTTTACCGAACGTGTTAAAAACTGTGACGTGATTGGAACAGATCACGGTATTCTATAGATTAAACCCCTTTAGAGTCCGAATCAGTCTTTCCATATACTTAGAAAACGTTAGGAAATTAGAAAACATTAGGAAATTTCCTAAGCTATGCGAGGATGTACTCGTTTAATTGATTCGGAGTCTTAGAACCCTAGTTATGCCTTTTGGAAGGCTGCTGTCCCGACGGGACAGAACCTCTGTTTTTGGGTTTTGCGAATAGTTTACGATGTCGGGGTAGATGAGGGTTTGCGTACTGTTTTTTGGACATGATTGTGAGTGTGTGGTACCTATGTGCAGGTGGTGTGACCCCAGGAGTGCCTTCTACTTCTCGCCAATCCGTTGCCCGTGGTTGAGGCAAGTGTATTGGAATGGGTAGCGGGTTGTAGTTTGCTAGACTGGTTGAGATTGAAATTGAATATATGATATGTTCACATGCCATGCCTTAATGATTGCCAGTGATATGATGAATATGCTTATTATGTTATGATGCCATGTGTTAATGTACAAGTTATTTATGATGTTGGCATGTTTGCATACACGGCATGATACATGGCCCGGGCGGTGAGAAAGTCATAACTAGTCCGGGAAGGTCGGTGAGGAAGTTATTACTATTCGAGAGAGCCAATGAGTAAGTCCTACATCGTGATTCCATCCACCACGGTGTATGGAAGCGAGGAGTAGGCACCCTCCATCTTCGGGATGGAAGGGGGGAGAGGGTGCACACCGACGGGTGTGTACTCAACCATACCGATATGAGTTTCGAGGAGATATGTGCATCGCATTGTATTGCATTATATGAGGATGTTATATGATGATGATATATGATGATGTCAATGGTATGCTTATGCTATGATCATGAGATGTGTATGATGTCGTATGTGAAAAGTGGTGATGAATGTGTTAGAATGTATTTTCTTGTTCCATTGCAATATACTTGCTGAGTGATGAACTCACGCTTGTGTTTATGTTGTTTTTCTTAGGTACCATGAAACCGGCATGCGGGAAAGGGAGCTAGTCACACGTCATCACTTAGCATCACACATATAAACAATGACATGTTCCTTCCTTTAAATTGTGATGGTTAATTTGTGTGCTTGGTTTCGTCATTTACTCCGTTTGGCTCATGAGATGGTTGGAATCTTTATTCTAGTCTTATACTGCTGCTAGAACCTTTATTATTGATGATTTAGATGTCATTCTTTATACTATATCCTGTGATCATATTGTTGTTGCTTCAATTCATGGAAAAACAAAGGAGATGCTGCCGAAATTTTCGGTATTAGCATTTACTCCTTTGCTGTAATTTACCTTAGTTTATGGTATTTAGATGTTGTTTAGCCTATGTTTGGTAGCATTCGGCCATATTAAATGCCGGGGTGTTACAAACGGTTCGTAGGGTTAGGGTACGAGTCCAATGTCGGTCAAGATACCTGGCGCGGCCGTGATCGGTCGGTCCAAAGATACTGGGCGTGGTCCGTCGAGGTCGAGCGCGATCGGTCCAGCGCGGTACGGTGCAGTCTGGCACAGTCGGTCCAACAGTACTTGACCCAAGTGGGTTTTCAAACGATTTTAATAATTAAAATAATTCTAGAAATTCAAATAAATCAAGAAAAATAGCGAAATGATCAGAAAAATTCTAGGAAAAATCTAGAAAATACTTTGAGACATTTTGGACTTAAATAAAATATTTCCAATAAAAATTTTATTTGAAATTTTTAATATTTAAATAATTCAATAAAGGGATTAATTTAAATTAAATCCAAATAAATTCTAGAAAATTCCAAAAATTCAAATAACTCAATAAATTGAATAAGAGAAAAAATTTGGGATGTTACACTATATATTCATCTTCGCAGTACTCTTCATAGCTCTTTAACTAATTCAGAGATTACTTCTCCCGCAAGCCGGCCCATCTCCTTAATTAATTCATGGCAGCTCTGCCTCCTTCTCCTGGGAGCTCATCTGCCTCCTCCGCCCCTCCATCGACACCCCGCCGCCGCCACTGATATACCAATGCGATCCTCCTCCTCTTGTTCCCGGGTAATGCCCAATTTGCTACCTTCCCACCGCCTCAGCCCCGGAGGAGGCTCCTCCTCCTCCTCCTCGGACTATATGTGGGACGATGACGACGACGAAGACAAGTGCTGGTGGTGATAGCGCGCGCACACCACCGCTATATGTATTATATAATATAATGTACTTTATGTTATTAATTATGTAATGTACTTAATTATCCTTATGTTACTTATAATGTTATTTGTTATGTTAATTATAGCTGCTAACACTACTACAGAAGGGTATATCACAGATGGTTCACAAACCTCATCACAGACGGTTTTGTGAACCGTCTTTATCAAACTGTCAGTGATGACTTATAGTCATCACAGACGGTTTTCGAACCGTTTATGAAAACGTCATCACAGACGGTTCCAATTCTGTGAAAAAAATCATTACAAACGGTTCCAATGTGCACCTCATCATAGACAGTTTCAATTTAGAACCGTCTATGATGTTGATTTTTTATTTTATTAGTAATTTTGATTTATTGGCTAGCCTCAGAAAATGCTGGTATTCTCATATACTCCATGACGTGATGGTTCGTAACTGCCCAAGAACACATAACTATTGAGTTATGTCGCTGATTTTAACACAATACATGCACTTCCCAAGTGGTCACCCTCATAGTACTACTTTGCCCAAGCACGCTTAACTTCGGAGTTCTTATATGATCTGATACTATAATGTTGGTATGATAGCATCTGAAATATAATGTGTGCCCCTCCCCTTAACCTCACAGAGCATATGAATACCAATTTTAGTATTATCATACTCCAAATATAGTTTGGAGATCTGAAAACACAAAAAGAAAGACCGGAACGGCTATGGAGGCCGTTTTGAGGCCCTAAACGATGTTTTTTGGAATTCTGTTTTTCTCGCACGCACTCACTAACCATCTAATTTTCTCACACTTATCAATTTTCGGCTGTGCTACTTTTCATTATCTTTTCAACGAGCCAAAGAACGCCCCGATCGGAGTTACGAGCCAAAAGTTACGGCCGTTTTACCAAACCTGCCCGGATTTCCTACTTGCAAACCGAATCAGACTTTATGCCCAAAGAAGAAATTGAAGAGCTCATTGTGCTGATTCCAGAAAGTACAAGAACACCAAAATCGGAGTTACGAGTCAGAAATTATTGTGTTTTTACCATTTCACCAAACGTGCACATCACAAACGATTTTTGGCTAAGACCGCCTGCGATGTGGCTCTGATCACAAACGGTTTTTGCCAAAAACTGTCTGTGATGTGCCCCGCCTCGTCACAGACAGTTTTTTGCTAAAACCGTCTGTGATGCGGCTCTCATCACAAACGGTTTTAGCTAAAAATCATCTATGATGTTGTCACTGATGGCCGCATCACAGACGGTTTTAGCTAAAAACCATCTATGATGTTGTCACTGATGGTTGCACTATAGAACCATCTGTGATGTTCCTCATCACAGAACATCACAGATGGTTATCAAAACCATCTATGATGATGAGTCTAATATAAGCCTTTCTGTAATATATATATCTGTTGAAAGCAAAGGCAGAGCCATGGATACTAACACAGTGATAGTCAACAGAACAGCATTTGCTCTTTTAGTACTGCGTTGATCTTTTATACGAACATGCAATGATAATTTATACAAGAGTTGTAAGTTCACAGACACAGCGTTAAGCTTAGTATGTTTAGCGCCTCGTTCATCACTAACGGTTTTCAAACACACATCGTCTGTGATGACGACCCACATCACAGATGGTTCGTGGATAAAACAGTCTGTGATGTGGGGACCCTTATCACAGACGGTTTGTGGTTCAAAACATCTATGAATAGGAAATTATCATAGATGGTTCGTAGATAAAACCATATGTGATGTGCCTTGAACTCATCACAGACAGTGTGTTTTTAAAACCGTCAGTGATGAGGTGTCTAATATGACCCCTTGTGTAGTAGTGTACAGAATTGGTTTGACTATCGTAATCATATATGTATAGTAAGTACATATGCATTAAGAAGGTTGTCCTTTTCCTTTTTTTGACGATCAGACTATAATATTAAATTAATTACCTTTTCAGCTATTTCTTGTATGTTAAGTATAGTGGCGGTTTTTAGCTAAAACTGTCACTGATACTCATTATCAGCGGCAGTTTTAGCTTAAAATCACCACTGATAATCTCCAATTATCAATGGTATTTAATCTATGACGGTTTGAAATCTTCCACTGATGCCAGTTAAAAACCACCACTAATAACGATTTTTGTACTAGTGGGAGATTGTGTGCAGCCTGTCCACCAGTTTTGTGACTGAAAGGATCGAGGATGGACGTCTAGAGGGGGGGTGAATAGGCGATTTACAATTTTCTAAAACAACGCAGCGGGAAAGAGATCGGAACTTCCGATATGGAGTCGGAGGTTCCGGTGTCTAATCAGAATATCCGATACGAGGTCGAAATATCCGATTAGAACAGAGTCTAGTGAATTGCAAAACTAATTACGCCTATACACAAAATGATTTCCACTCGCAGCTAGCACAAGCAAATATCAATAACTTGAAGTAAAGCTAGCTAGAGAAATAATCAACCCTAGATAGATCAATCCAATACAAGATAGCAAAGTAAAGCAATAAGCACATGTAAAGAATTGACATGATGATTTGTTTACCGAAGTTCGGACTTCCTCCAAGGGGTTCCTACGTCTTCGTTGAGGAGGCTCGGTCACACTTGAGCCGGGTCTTTTCCAACCCTATTCCTCGCCAATCTTGGTCACACTTGAGATGTGGCTTCACTTCTTGATTTCTTCCCTTTGGGAGGCGAAATCGGACCTTCAACAAACTTCTCACGGCGCACCACACACTTTGGTTGCTCGTGAGCGACGCCTAGCCGTCTAGGACTCTTCAAACTCCAAGAGTAACAAATCCAACAAATGGATGGTCTTGGAAATGAACTCTAGTGCTCAAGATATATCTCAATCTAACACTCTTAGCACTCAATCTCGCTTCCCACACCTCTCTCAAGAAAGGGATCACAAAGATCAAAAGGGAGGGAGACAAGATGAACACTCAATCCACTCCTAATCACAACACTTGTGATTAGAGCTCTCTCTTGGTAATGAGATGACCAAGGAGCAACAAATGCATCACAAGGTATTCTCTCTACTCCACTAGCTCAACCTCTTGTTTAGCCCTTCAACAATATCCTCAACCACGTCTCCCAACCGGCCAAGGGGGTATTTATACCCCACACCCAAAGACTAGCCGTTGGAGCAAGAAAACTAGCTGTTTTACACACATCGGAACTTCTGATCCCAACATCGGAACTTCCGATCAGGCAAAAACTCCAGATCAAACTCAATCCAATATACACATCGGAACTAAGATCGGAACTTCTGATGTATCGGAACTTACATCGGAACTTGCATCGGAACTTTCAATCTGGGCAGAGAGGCACCTTTCCAGAAACCTTTCAAAAAGTTTCTAAGTCTAGATCGGAACTTTCGATCCAGCATCGGAACTTCCGATCTGCCCAGAGAGTACTCTAAACAAAGAACTCTAGGAGAATCATCCAAGTCCTCATCGGAACATCCGATCCTCACAGAGAGGCACTCTTACTAGGACCAACTCGAAAAGTTTCTAAGTCTTAATCGGACTATCCGATCACACCGATCGGAACTTCCGATCCTCACATAGGAGCACCTGAGACTTAGACAATGTACCCTCGAACTTTCCGAGGGATCGGACCTTCCGATCCCCTGATCAGAACTTCCAATCAACACAGAGAGGTCCTAGACTCTCATCAACACACCACCGGACTTACCGATGGATCGGAACATCCGATACACTGATCGGAACATCCGATCCAGACAGAAAGACAGACCTTTCCGGTGTACGTGATGTGTATTGTGTCTCTCATCTATTTAAGGATAGATAACACTTGAGCACAAAGACACTTCTAAATCACCAACGTTGCATCCCTCTTAATAGTACTGCAGGCCTATAACTAGACACTCTATCTAGTTACCTTGGACACCGCACGCGATCAGTCCCCTTTGGGGTCTTCATGATCTTCAATCATACCTCATTTCCATGGGATTGTCACTTTGCTTTCCCTTGAAGTCCTCATGATTTACGATCATCTTCTCTTCAAAATCGTCACCCAGCTCTACTTCTCTTTTACCGGATCATCACCCGGCTCTCACAACATCTTGTTCATCTCCTCTTGATGAGCCTTCTTTTCTTTTCTTCTCATCGGGATCTCCTCTTGACATTCATCACTTCATGATGTCGTCCTTGTCCCGTTTCTTCATCTTCTCAACCATCATTGGACCTAACCTGGCTCAATCATCACTTATGAAAATAGTTAGTCCAAGATGCATGGTTATCTCAATCACCCTTGCACTCCATTAACACTTAATGAATGCCTCCATAATGATTGAGCACAACCTAAATCAATTTAATGAATAATATTTGTGTCTTAAGTATATTGATGCATCTAATGCTTTGTTATACTCAAGAACTATCGATTATAATTAATCGATCACAAGAACACCATTAACACATAATGAGCATTCTTTGATGATTAAGAGATAAACGACCTCAATTTAAATGTTCATTTAAATTGATACGAGTATACAATAACTACAAGAGTTTTTATATACTCATGTTGATAGAAAGTAATGATCCATAATATGTGGAATGTATGGAAATGATCATTGCTCTAAACCATCAACTATAAGATGAACTCCACAAAGATATGTGCATACATATAATTGATCTTGCATCAATATGCACATATTCAATTTTATTTCTTTGGAGCATATCCTATGATACCATAAGTATACTACAACTATGCATGTTAAATGTATACTCAAAGATCTAGTTTCAATGTCTTGATCCTTTATATGTGGTAATGAGATATAGATCAATGCAATGAAACATTAAGTTAGAGTGTGAACTCCCCCTAAATGTGTGCATCCATGTAATATATAGATTGGGAAACATGATACACAGTTTTTGGTTAAAGCAGTGGAGAAATTCATACTTCAACTTAAATCCTAAGTATGCAATAAAATAATGAAAATTGATACAATTCATACCTTGGGTTTTCCATTTTCCATCCAAATGTGAGGCTACTAAACATACGCTCAATAAATATGTTAGTCTTATTAAAATTAGATTTGTCAATGATCACCAATCATCCTCTATGAGACGAAAATAGTAATTACCTAAACATTAGTCTCATATTAGGATTTGTCATTAATCACCAAAACCAACTTAATGGATCAACCTAATGGAGGTTGTACTTACAATCTCCCCCTTTTTGGTGATTGATGACAAAACCCTTTTCCACAATTGCACTAATAGATATATATCAATATGGAACAAATATTAAGCATTTTATATCCATGCATGTCTTCTACAATGGCATGCTATGCACATGATGCATATGAAGATGCATGAGATAAACACATGTGCAAGGCAATTGAGGAAAGCTCACATAATTCTCCCCCCTTTTGTCAATAAGCACAAAAAACAAATGAACATCCAACTTAAAATAATGTGAGGAAGAGAGACTTGAACTTCATAAGCTTGAACTTACAATCTCCCCGTTTTGGTATTGAATAAATTAAGCATGAAGGAGGGTTTCAATAACACCGCTTGTGGCATTAAGCACCAAAAATGGAAAAGCCAATTTGAAAAACCAAGAAAGAGATCATGGAAATCGAGTGCTAAATGGTAGAGCAAAAATCACACAAAGGATTTGTGGCTCTATACAAAAACTTTTAGACTTCTCTTCCTTTTGAATTTTTCCCCTCTTTCAAATGTAGGTCACAAGAGTATTGTTGTGAAATCACATGACCTTGACAGGGAATTGGAAGATTGATTCAAATAAATCATATAAGTTTTGCAAACTATTAGATTTGATACCAATTAAAAGACAAAATGACAAATGATGGCTTGATACCAAATGCAAGGCAAAGCGAGCAAGTTTGGCAATTTTTTGAAATATGACAAAAAAGAAAGACTCGAAAGGAGGCCATATTTTGAATTTGGATACCAATTGAAGGAATTTAAGTTCAAAGAGCAAGGGTAGGTGTCACAAGGGTTATTTGAAACTAATTCAAATAAATCACTTTATTTTATTAGGCTTTACGATAAACATCCTGATTCTTTTGTAGAATCTATAATTTTGCCTAATTGGGTTAAACGAGAAACCCAACACAAATACCACTTGAGAAATGAGATACCAATTAAAAATCTATCTCAAGGGTTTTGCTTGAAACTCTTCATTCAAGAGCGAGCATAAAGAATTATTCATAAAGAATAATGCTCAAATGGAATTTCTCCTCTTTATGTATTTCAATACATAAAGAACCTCACATAGAGAGTTCTTAAGCGATTGAACTTACAATGCATTTAAGCTTGTGGAGAATCCAACTCAAACAGAATTTGGTTATCAAGGTAGAGGCTACAAGAGGCAATCAAAATACCACTTGTAGGAGGATTTACAATTCATTGATACCACTTTGAGAGAATTCAAATAACCGAGGATGTCATTTGTAGGAATGAACAATAACCTCAATGACATCACAAGTTGAAAAGATAGGTATCCAAAGATACCACTTGTAACAACAATAAATGAATAACGCTCTCTTGATACTATTTGTTGGATCAAATCACATAGATATTGATACTAATTGGAAAATAATCGATTGAATCGATGAGTATCAGAGCAATTAAGCATTTAAGGGTATCAAAGTGAAATACAACTCAAAACTAGAGCATGAAAAAATAAAGGTTGCCAGGTTTTGCTTTTTAAAATCCTAAACCACACAGATTTAGACAAGACAATAGAGCTTTACAAATAAATTCATGAGGGGTGAAAATAAACCTTTGTAAAGATCAAATCCCCTTAGTTTGAATTTGATTTTTGAAATCACCAAGATTTTATCAAAAACAAGATATCAAAACAAAACCAAAGGTATCCGAGAACAACTTGAAAACTTAGAGTTAAACAATTGAGGATATCACTTAGAAGCATTTAAGTGCCCAAAACTTGACATAAATGAGCTCCCCAAGATATTCAATAAATGAATCATGGAGCCATTTTGCATTTGAATTGCACAAGTTCTGCCTAGCTATAAGATCAAGTGAATACCACTTTTGAAATTAATTGAATACTCAAGACTGATACCATTTGAAAACACTTTCATATAAAATGAGAAACTTTTGAATTTTTGCACAAAGATACTTTGGGAATACAAGAATCTTTCTCAAAAGGAATTCTTGAGAAAGGAAGTATCAATCGAAAGATATCCCAAAGCAAAATTCGAAAGAAATTATAAAATCAGGCTGTACACATATCGGATATTTCGATATATGGATCGGATATTCCGATGTGTACAACATTCCAGAATATCGGATCTCCTTATTTAAAATCGGATGTTCCGATGAGAAGAGTTTTTCAGCCGATTGAAACTCAAAGTTCAGTCCACCTTTTGCAAATTTGTCAAGAATTTTTGCAAATGAAGTCCAAATGAATTGAAATCATCAGGGAACTAACTTTGGACTATTTCAAACGTTTTTAGGATAACTTTTGTTTGCAATGTATTTTCTTATAGCTCATTTAGGCAAAATGCACTTTGAGGCACAAAGATGAAAACAAATTTCATAAAACCTTCAATGTGCAACTTCAACTTGAATTTCACCAACAATTGAACCCTCATGGCTTGAAGGATTTGAAATACATTTTTGAAGCCATGACCATTTATAAAAACAATGAAATCCACTTTGAATGCCAAAATGCTAGAATAGGTATTTTTGAATTAAAGCACAAATGTTTTAGGCCAAATTAATTTCCAAAAAAATAGAGTCTTTCAATTTGGAAGCTTGTAAAACATTTGAAATACATATTGGAATACTTTTTGCAAAGCTTTTTTTCAAATTTGGGTCTATTAAAACATAATTTTGCTTTTTGTCCAAAGAGGGTTCTTTTGAAGAACCACGAGAAAATCCAATAAATCAAATACTCAACAACACAAAAGATCAAATCCAATTTAAGAGAATGAGATAAGATTTAGAGATTGAAATTTTGTGTATGAGTTTGGAATACCACTTTGAACTAAGATATGGCACACGATCTAGTCCACATGGTGAAACTCACTAAGTGCAATATTTTGACCTATATCGGTCAAACTAAGTTTTTCGGTGAGTTTCAAAATCAATTAACTTTTGTTTGATTGGTCTTTTGTAAATATTTTAAACATGAAAATTGTTAAGAATGACCAACTATAGGATTTTTACCTTAAGATTATTTTCAAAATCCTTTCACTTTTAACTCTATGAAAATTATACATTTAAATCCAAAACAAGATACTTCTACCTAGCTTTTTGGTATAAATCTCATTTTCTTTTCACAATAGATTTTGCGAAGCAAAAACCTTTGAAAAACATTTTGAAAGCATTTGTATACATTTCTCAACTAGTTTTTCAAAAGATTACTAATAGATTAGCAAATTTTGAGTTTTGGCTAAAAGGTTGATTTTGAAAAATATATAAGCACTTATAATAAATATGGGCACAAGTAGGGATGTGATACACATGATTATGAATTAGCACTCCCCCTAAATGTGCCACTCCTAACTTGCTCAAGATTACAATTAAAGCACAAGTAAGAAGCATGAGCAAGGTACAATCAACAAGCAATTAAATTGGTTTTCATGAAACTAATGCATCTAAACCTACACAAGGCTAGAAGCAATAAAATAATCAATTTAAATTGCAAGTTACCGAGATGGCATTGGCTCATGATAATAGAATGATCTTCCTCATGCTTGGCTCCATGTGCAAATGATGAAGTCTTCATTTTCTTCGCGAGACCAGGCGTCCAATCCATCTCATATTGCCTAATAACCTTTTAGGCAGTTTTTGGTACCCAATCCTTGTTGGGTCCAACAATATTAGTCATAATAGATTTAGGAACCCAAATGGCCCTAACTTTAGCATTAATGGAATGACTAACATTTCTAGGAATAGGTTTGCAATATTTATTCCTCCTAAGCAAATAATTGTCATTGAGTTGTGAATGCTTAGGAGGGCAAACATATTTAGCAACCCTATTTCTACTTTGATCTTTTCTAAGCAAGTGATAATCATTTAAGTGAGAAGGCTTAGAGGATCTAGTAGATCTAGCAAATAATTTGCTATTGTTATTTCTCCTAAGAATTTTATTTGAATTGCTTTGAGTTGGCTTAGGAGCCCTAACAATTTTTGCAAATCCACTTCTAGATTTACTCTTCCTATGCAAATGAATAGCATCATTTGTAGCGAGCATAGGGGACTTGACAAGCTTGGCAATTACATTACCATTCTTGTCCTTCCTAAGCAAACAATCATTATAATGAATAGTAGGCTTAAGGATCATACCATTGGGACAATCTTTACCAATATGCCCCTTTTGCTGACAATTGAAGCAAGTTCGAGTTCGACTTCTTCTTATCCTCTTACGGTCTTGCTTCTTGCCATCAAGCCTCATCTTTGATGACGTTCCCATGCCATCAACTTGATTAGGGCACACCGAGGCAAGGTGACCCTTCTTGTTGCATCCAAAGCACCTCTTGATCTTCGAGAGTCTTCCGTGGTGCTTTGGCTTGCTCTTCTCCCTTTTGGAGATGTAGCCAAGTCCTCTTCTATCTTGTGGCACCCGAGGCTCCCTCAAGATCTTGTCGAGGATGGCTTTTCCCTTGTAGAACTTCTTGTAACATTCCAAAATTTGGGTTTTCAAAAAATTTTGGTTTAGTTTAGCTTCCCAAAAAGTTTCGTTGATTTTCTCGCCTTTATAAAGCTTGATTTGAATTTTCTAAAAGCTAAAACAATTTAATTTGATTATTATAAACCTAAAATAAAATAAATTTAATTTTATTTGGGTTCCTTGTGTTTCAAGAAGTTCTTCTGTAATTTTTGAGATTTTTCGGAGCTCGTTTGCTATTTATTGGATTTATTCGGGATCAATTTGGATTAAGCCCTTTTATTGAAATTAATTAATTATTTGAAAAGTTTATATGAAGTTTGGTTGAAAATATTTTATTTGAGTTCAAAATGGCTCAAAATATTTTCTGGAATTTTTCTAGAATTTTTCTGGTATTTTTATTGCCTCAAATGATTTAATCGAATTTGTGGAATTTTTTTTTATTCGGAAATTGCTGGAATTTCGAAAATGGCTGTGGGCTCAATCCTCTCTCTCTCCTTCCGCCGGCCCAGCCGACCGGCCCACGTAGCCACGCCAGCCAGCCAGGCGGCCGCTTCGCCAGCCGCGCGCTCGGCCAATGGCGCCCGGCCGACGCTCCTCCCGCCTTGGGCGCGCCACTGGCCACGCCGCGCCATATCGTGCCAGCAGGCCGCCGCCAGCCCAGCCGCCCCCACCTGCGCCACGTGTCGCCCCCACGTTGGGCCATGTCGCCCCAATCCGTTTCATGCACGGAAACTGCTCGTTTAAATGCCTACAAGGCCCATTTTTGTTCCAAACGCGTCCAAACTTGATTTTTCTTGACCTAGCCGCCACCCCAACCTGGTATAGCCCTTCCATGATCTCTCCCATGCATCCACACCCCATGAATCTTCTCCACACCCGAGAAACCATCCAATGTCGCCGAACGTCGCCCAAACACCGGCCGAACTTTGGAGCCCCGTCCTGTGCAGCTCGTCGACTATTTTCAGGATCCGTCTTCGCCATGGTGTGCCACAAGGTACTATCTGCTTTCTTTCCAAAATTCAGCCAATTTGGCCCAAGCAATCAAAAGTTATGGCCGTTTCAATCTCTAATCTTGCCAAGGCCATAACTCCCTCAATTTTTCGAGTTTGATCGTGAAATTTTTTGTGTAGACTCCTGGGGATGTCCTCTACGTGACGCATATATTGCCTCACAGTTTTCCCCTCTGTATTTGGCGCAGAAAAATAATTTCTCCGATCAGACTGCGATCAGACTGCGTTTCAAACAGCGACAAACTTCCTAGCGTGTTCCCCGTTGTTCCAGAAGGTATTTCTTCGAGCCACCTACGTCACGGTATGCCTCTTGGTCCTATATAGCTCTCGGTCAAATTTCGTTAAGTTCCGATCATTATTCTAGAAGTTATGGCTGTCTAAAGTTTTGATCCGAAACCCGTTAATCGGCAGTTTGTGATTAATCCGGAGGGGCGCCGCAAAATCCGCCTATACCGTTGAGTTCGTCTCACCGCGTTCTACGCAGTAGACATTCTCCCTTTTCCATCCCATCCTCCGGCATTTTTTTTATATATTTAGGCCACCGTTTAGCTGTTGCCGCGCGTTGCTTTTTGACGCCGGCTATTTTAGGTCGCTCCAGCAGTGTTGTCGCGTCCGGTGGGTCGTCTCTTACTGTTTTGGTCCATCATTAAGGTTCTTTTGGTATCCGTTTGCCGAGAAGCCCGATGCCGGCCTTAAATCGTTATCTTTCAACCTAGCCCGTGCCGCCGGTTCGTGCACCGGTTAACCGTCCTTGGTAGCGTTCTACCGAGGCCATGTCGTTGCACCGACGGTCGCTACTTCGCTTCATGAGTATCCTATCATCGTTTCACCTCCACCGTTAACGCTCCCTCATTAACGATACACCGTTAATGTTTTGCCGTTAACGTTCCTCTGTTAACGTTTCACCGTTAACGCTCTGTCGTTAACGCTGCTCCGTTAATGTTTCCTAGTTAACGCTTCACCGTAAACGTTTCATCGTTAACGCTTGGCTCTCTTCGCTTCGTTGTCATCGCATGCGTGCATTCATGCAAGAGCCCTAGTGCGATGTCCTCATCTCCTCTATCATCATGACGTGAGCCTAGTCTCATCGTCATATCATCTTCGAAGCCGAATCAAAACCCTAACCCAAGACCGGTTCGATGGACTAAGTTCATCGTGAGCCACGTTGTTATCTTTGCAATCTTTTCCGTTATTCCAATCGTGGTAAGACACTTGTCTTGTCTTATTCCTGAAAACCTAATCTGCCATTAATCGAGAATTCATTTGTGGACTTGGTCGATAGACCATTGGCCATCTGTCATACCCATGTGCCCGATCTATCCGTCTCTCTTTTGTTTGACTGTGTCCGTTCGGTCAACAAAAGTCAACCTCGAGAATCAGCTTAGTTCATTGTGAACTAACGTATCCTTATGGACCCGATCTATAGATCGAGAGCCCATATGTCGCTATCTGTCCAATCAAGATAATAACTTCGGAAGAAATATTCTTCGGAATATTATTCTTTCTTTCCCAGTTATTAATCTTTCCCTTTTCGGTGTTTTCCCGAAAGCCCGTTCTCTTTTGTCAACTCTTCGACCTAATCCGTTCGAGTTCCTAAATTCTTCCGAGCTGTTGTGCCCAATGCTGTTCGTTCTTAATTTGGAGTATATTTGAATTATCTTTTGAGCTTTGTTGTATTTGTGTTTCTATATCGTTAGACGTGTCGTCCGGAAGTCATTCAAACGAGCTGAGGATCGAGAAAGTGGAAGTTGAAGCTCGAGGATCAAGGATCAAGGATAAAGAGTAAAGGACAGTAAAGTTTGCAAGGGCCAGGCAAGTTGTGCTTTGACCATGTTGATCCCATTTTTGAAACTTATGTTGTTTCAAATTATTGCATGCTAGTTTGAGTTAAACTGATTTCAATTAATTTGGGATTAGATATTTAACCTACTTGTTATTGCCACCTTGTCTATAATAGTTGTACGCCATGATTCATTTGTCACCCTAGGATTGTTGATTAATAGTTGGTAGCTAAATACTTTGCCAACATAGGTTATTTAGACCGTCAGTAGTCTGCTTAGCCAGGCAACGTACCTTTGACATCGTTTTGGAAATACAAATGCCAATATTGATTAATGGAATATACAATGTATTTTGAAATGGTGTGACGTGTTGCCGACACGATGATGTTGATATGCGGAGGCCTTCGTGCTTCTTCAAGGATGTTGAGTTGTTGTTGGCATTGTGTTGCGCAACAATCAACTGGGGTGGTAAAATGATTTGGGCTGGGGCAAGTGGCAAGAATGAGCTGGTGGGCCATGGTTGGCACCGGGGAAATCGTTTTGGTTCTTTAGGTAGTCTTGCCCTGGTCACCCTAAGGACTTAACCTTGCAAGCCTTTGAACTGAGTCAATCGTGCAACCACATGTCTGTAATGGGACAGACCTAGTTGATTAAGTCGCTAATAACTTACTCGTGGTACCTCGGGGTGTCAACTACACCGTGTGTGTAGATTGAAGGGGGAGCGTACCAGGGCTGCGGCATGGTACCCATCCAACGGTATGTCGGTCCCATACTTCGCCTTGCTAAGGGAAGGGATGGTGTATGGCAAAAACCGGAGAGGTTCACTTGTGTAGTTAGAGGCTTCCGAAAGACTTTGTTATGATCGCTCATTCGCATACTCTTGTATGGCGATTCACGGCTGACGTGGTGAGTTGATTGTATCTTGTGGGTAAAGTGTATAACCTCTGCAGAGTGTAAAACCTATTCGAATAGCCGAGTCCACGGTACTGGACAATGCTCGGGGATTACAGTCAAGGGTTAGCTTTTCATGAAAATGAACTTGGGCTTGGAGGCAGTTTGCCTGTGGAAAAGTGATAATTGTTTAAGGATGTGGAATGGTTTACTTTTGAAACAACTGTGAAATTATTACTATTGTTATCTGTTTTACCGCTTTACAACCTATTATGAATATTTGTGAATGTTGTTTATTGCAAAATAACCCCTTCAGCATGTCATTTGGAATAAGCCATGCATATAGTTATTAGACTTGCATTATGTGCATGACTTGCTGAGTGCTTTATGTACTCACCCCTTGCAAACAAACAATCACCAGTGAGCAAAAGTCTACATCGTCGAAGAAGAAGAAGTTCCGTGAGAAGGCGATTATCTAGGAGTCGAACCCTGTCAGTTGCCTGTGGCGTATTGATGGGATTCACCGATGTTCTTCGTTCCGCTGCTGCTTATTTGGAGTTGAAGCCGTCAAGGTTTCACAAATGTATGGTTGACCTTAAGGTCGTTCAATAGTTTATATTCTATATTTGTGTTACTTTTACTATTCCACTGTGTATGATTGTGATATTCACCTATGTTGAGACTGTGTGCACTAGCGTGATCCTGGACTAGTGCTGAATACACAGAGGGTCAGGATTTGCAAATTCGGGTCCCGACACTTCTCCAAGTCACTTTTCAACTTTGTGACTTGTTTCTTGAGCTCATTGTTTTCCTCTACAAGATTAGTATCTAACGACATAGAGGAACTTGAAACAATATCATTAGAGCATGAAGCCATATCAATGCTAGAAGTAGACATATCAATTTTGGATGAAATGCAAGAAATGATATTTGAGCAAAGCATTTGTAACACCCCGGCATTCACTATGCCTGAATGTTACCAAACATAAGCTAAACAACATCTAAATACCACATTTAACATAAAAATTCCAGCAAAGGCGCATAGACTAAAAACCGAAATTTCGGCAGCACCTCCTTTGTTTTATCATGAATTTAAGGAACAGCAACAATATAGCATTATATGGCAATAAGAGAAACATCTAAAACAGCAATAAATAAAGTCTTAACGACATTAAAAGACTAACACTAAGCTCTTAAGGTTCCAAGTGTCAAACAAACAATAGAACTCTCATTAACCAAGCTAAGACTTAATTTAAAAGACCATCACACGCAATTTATTATCAAACTAAATGAATAGACTTGGGGAAACATTAAGGTGAAGCAACGTGTGAGCGTGTGACTATTCCCCTTTCCCGCATGCCGTTCTCATGGTACCTAAAATAACAAGAAAACACAAGCGTGAGTTCGAAAACTCAGCAAGCATACTGCAATGGACAACAAGCATAACAACATGACAATAACATCTTCCATCATGTATATCATCTCATTCATGATTACTTATCAATATCATCATCAATTTGTATAAGTAATGCAATGCTCCTGACCCTCTGGAACCTCATACCGGTATGGGAAGTACACACCCGTCGGTGTGCACCCTTTCCTCCCTTCCATCCCGAAGATGGAGGGTGCCTACTCGCTTCCAAACACCATGTGGATGGAATCACGACATAGGACTTACTCAATGGCGTTCCGGATTAGTCATAACTTTCTCACCGACCTTGCCGGACTAGTTAAGACTTTCTCACCGCCCTCGCCCTATCTCATGACATGCATGCAACCATGCCAATTATCATATTTAATTCACATATTAACACATGGCATCATAATATGTTAAACATGCTCATCATATCATATCATTCATTAACACATGGCAAGTGGACATATATCATGTAAACAAATCCATCTAATCTCAACATGCAACCTACAACTCGCTATCCATCACAACACACTTGGCTCAACCACGTGCAACGGATTGGCGGGAAGAAGAGGGCACTCCCGGGGTCACACCACCTGCACATAGGCATCACACACTCACAATCATAGCCTCCAAACAGTACACAACCCCCATCTAACCCGACATTGCCAACTACTCGCAAAACCTAAAAATAGAGGTTCTGTCCTGGCGGGACAGCAGCCTTGCAAAAGCCATAACTTGAGTTCTGGGACTCCGAATGAATTAAACGAGTACACCCTCGCGTAGCCTAGGAAATTTTCCAACTTTCTCTAGGTATAAGGAAAGTCTGATTCGGCTTCTAAGGTTGTTTAATCTAAAGAATACCGAGATCTGTTCCAATTACGTCACAGATTTTTAGGCGCTCGGTAAAACAGCCATAACTTTCAAACGGCTGATCGGAATTTAACGTTCTTTACGTCCACGAAAATATAATTAAATTATCTACAACTTCCTAGAAGTCCGTACGGTCTGATTCGGAATCTAAATCGACGGAAACTCGAATCCTAGTTCGATTGCTCAATCTGCCCGAAAACAGAAACGTGGACAAGTTTAGATCTAACCCAAATTACTTCAATCCAGCGCCTCGAATTGATCTAAAAACTTGATAAACACCCTAATAACAGTACCTAGATCATCCCCAAGGATCCCCAAGATCATACCTCTGGCCGACGAACAAATCTCCAAAGAATCCCCTCGCGAAACGCTCCTCGCTCCACGTTCCTCGCTCCTCGCTCCTCGCTCCACGGGATGACTCCACGAGGTGCAGGGGTGGGGAGGCCACCCTAGGGCAGCAAGGGGTGGAGGGGAGGTGGTGTGGAGGTGGAGAGGTGGAGGGGGGGGCGCACAAGAGGGAGAGGGAGAGGGGTGGCGGCTAGGGCTTGGAGGAGAGGTGGGGGAGGGGGGGCGCCCAAGGCTGCAAGGGGCGCACCTTGGCTGGTTGTGAACGCAAGGGAGGGCAGGAGGAGCCCTTTTTACCAGCCCCCACACCCTCTCCTAGTCCAATAAGAGTCCTCCTCAATCCCTCCAAAGCCCACCAAGGCCCAAAACTCCCCCGGGAAGGCCCAAAACCCCGGAAACGGCCCGGAATCGGCCCGGAAACGTTATTAACCTCCAATTCTTATGGTTTTAACCTTATTTCCACATCTCATACTGTATTTCACCTTATCATGTTCAATAATTAAGGATACGACACTTCGAGGTGTCACATTCTTCCCCCCTTCAACAGGATTCGACCTCGAATCTAAACGCACCAACACGAAACACAGCAAAACCAAAGACAGCTAGGTTTTCACATCACACACCTGAGGCGAAAAGTTCGGGATACTTCTCGCAAGATGCACGAGATTCCAGCTCCCAAGTCGCTTCTCTCTCGGTCTGATGTGACCACAGGACCTTGACAAACTTAAGCGTCTGTTCTTCATCACTCGCTCTGAAGTCCCAGAATTTCCACGGGACGGGACTCGAAGGTGAGGTCCTCTTTGAAGCACTAATGGTTCCAATGGAACCACCAACTCCGGATCATGCAAGTATTTCTTCAACATCGAGACATGGAACACATTATGCACACCTTGCATGGATTCCGGTAGCTCTAGGCGATAGGCCAACTTGCCAGCTCGGGCGAGGATAGGAAAAGGCCCAACATACCTTGGGTGAGCTTTCCTTCGTGCCAAAAACGCACCACACCCTTGGTGGGAGATACTCGCAAGAGTACGCTATCACCCACCTCAAACTCCAAGTCTCGTCGCCTCACATCAAGATAGCTTTTCATGCGCTCTGTGCTTTGCGATAAGGTTCTCGCCGAACCTCCGACACCACGATCAACGATCTGCTGCACCCAATCCGGTCCAAGAATAGCTCTCTCGCCCACAGCATCCCAACAAAGTGGCGATCTGCACTTCCGCCATACAAAGACCTCATAAGGAAGCAGACCGGATCTGGAATGATAGGCTGTTATTGTAAGCAAACTCGCAAGGGGCAAATGGTCTTCCCAGGCTACCCTTCCAAGCCATCACACAGGCCCCGAGCATGTCCTCCAAAGTTTGGATGGTACGCTCAGACGCCCATCTGTCTGAGGGTGAAAAGCGGTACTAAGGCGGCTGCGTACCCAAAGCACTCTGCAAACTCTCCCGAACTTGGAGACGAACTTCGCATCCCGATCAGAGATAATGGTCTTGGGTACACCATGCAATCTCACGATCTCCCGCACATAGATGGGAGCCAACTCGCTCATTGAATTGGTCGTGCGGATGGGGATGAAATGCGCAGACTTGGCCGAGACGGTCCACCACAACCCAAACGACATCCTTCCTCGTGGAGAACGAGGTAAACCAACCACAAAATCCATGGAGATGTCATCCCATGGCCACACGAGAATCTCCAAAGGTCAGAATAAAGCCGTGGACGCTTTATGCTCGCCTTTGATCTTCCGGCAAATCCCACAAGATGCCACATACTTGGCAATATCCACTCTCATCCTTTTCCACCAGAAATTCTTCTTCAAGTCCACAGACATCTTGGTCTCCCAGGATGGACCGTGCACGGGTGCGATGAGCTTCTTTCAGGATGTCTTCTTTCACTTGAGATTTCGGGGCACGCCTGACGGCCCTGAAACCTCAAAGCTCCCGCATCATCAACAAGAAAGTCTCGGACTTGCCTTCCCCAAGGCGTTTCCTCACTCTTTGGAGCAAACGATCATCTTTGTTGTGCCTCTCGCTGCGCTCGAGGAATCGGCGACTCAAGAATCATTTGAGTTTCAGCCTGCACGGTCCCCGCAAAGCAATAGGAGACTCCCAAACGCTCAAAATCAGCAACAAGACAATCAACAACAGGGGCATTGTCTTGCATCGAGGGCGTCGGCCACCACATTTGCTTTCCCTGATGATCTGGATAGTGAGGTCATAATCCTTTATCAACTCTAGCCACCTCCTCTCGCCTCAAGTTCAAATCTTTACGAGTAAAGATGTACTTGAGGCTCTTGTGATCAGTGAAAATATCACAAGACTCACCGCATGAGTAATGCCTCCATATCTTCAATGCAAACACCACGGCGGCTAGCTCAAGATCATGCGTGGGATAATTCGCTCATGCTTTTTCAATCGCCTCGAAGCATAAGCAATCACCTTGCCCTCTTGCATGAGCACACACCCAAGTCCCAACCGAGAAGCATCGAGAATAAACAGTGAAGCGCTTCCCCGGCTCGGGAAGGGTAAGAACAGAGGCGATCACTAACTTCTCCTTCAAAGTGCGTTTGTGCTCACACTCTGCGATCCACGGAACTTCA
The DNA here is from genome assembly GCA_036346355.1 of Rhipidocladum racemiflorum. NCBI lineage: Eukaryota > Viridiplantae > Streptophyta > Magnoliopsida > Poales > Poaceae > Rhipidocladum > Rhipidocladum racemiflorum. The sequence continues at coordinate 31,381,663 of CM070577.1, forward strand.
TCCCTTTCGAGTCGGTGTGAAAGTGGCTTGGCAATGATAGAGAAATCCTGCACAAAACGCCGATAGTAGCCACCAACCCAAGGAAACTACGCACCTCTTTGACATTGGAAGGCCTCTTCCAATCCAAAATCACGAGACTTTGCTAGGATCTACAGATATGCCCTCTGGATTGATGATGTGGCCAAGAAAACCCACTTCGAAATCCAGAACTCGCACTTTTTCAGCTTAGCAAAGAATTGATTCCCCTCGGTACTCGGACAAGCCTCAAGTGTCGCTCATGCTCCTCTTACGATTTAGAGTAAATCGAATGTCATCGATGAACACTACCACAAACTCATCAAGGTACTTGTGTAGCATACTGTTCATCGCCACCATAAAGACAGCGAGGGGCATTAGTTAGTCCAAAAGACATAACTTTAAATTCATAATGCCCATACCTAGTGGAGAAAGCGGTCTTCTCAATGTCCTGCTCCCTCACACGGATCGATTATACCTCGATCGAAGATCAATCTTGGAGAACACCTTTGCTCCCTTGATTGGTCAAACAGATCCTCGATGCGAGGCAAAGGATACTTGTTCTTGACTGTCACTTGATTAAGAGCACGATAATCAATGCACATACGCCAACTTCCATCCTTCTTCGAGACGAAGAGGACGGAGTGCTCCCCATGGCGAACGCTACGCCGAATGAAGCCCTTGGCCAATCGATCCTCCAATCGCTTCTTCAACTCGTCTTGAAAAGGACGAGCCAAGCGGTATGGAGAGATAGAAATAGGTCGAGTGCCAGGAACAAGATCAATACGAAACTCCACATTCCTCACGGGAGGTAGACCAGGCAACTCGTCAGGGAACACATCAACGAACTCCTTCACTACTGAAATCTCCTCAATGGAAATCGATGAAGATGGCTTTTCCGACAAGGTCATGAGGAAACCCAAATGCCTCAAACGGCGACCAGAAAGCAGACTAGTCAACGCAAAGACGGAATCGAAGGTAAACCACCCTGAAAGGTCAACTCTACTCTGGCCAGGGCTGCAAGGCAACCGAGTCTTCCAAAACAACAAATCTTAGCACGCGATCGATGCAGCCAGTCCATGCCCAAAATGACATCAAAAGGAGCCAACTGGATCACCATGAGATTGGCAAAGAAAACCTCATCATCAATGGCAATGGTGCAACCAGGCAAACCCAAGAACTAGCAATCAACCCCCAGGAGAATCGACTAACACGGACTCGTAAATCCGCTGAACTCTCAACTTAGCTCTACTAGCAAACTCCGACGACACAAAAGAGTAGGATGCTCCGGAATCAAAGAGAACAAAGGCATCAACGGAATCCACGAGCGAGTATCTGAAACCACCTCTGGATGCCCGGTGACTCGGCGATCGGCAAAGCGTACACTCTGGTGGCGCCGGGAAAAAGGAGCCCGACTCGGTGATGCCCGACAAGGCTGGGGCGGAGGAGGCAAGCGAGGAGGAAGCCAGGCGGTGCGGGCACCAAAGACGCTGGCCCGGTGGCGCCACGCAAAGGGTGGCCGAGAAACAGGGACAGCCATCAAGTGCACCGATCCTCTGGAAGACGCCCGGCTGCGGTGGGAGGAGAAGGCACCGTCTCCCACTTGATGATGCTACCGGGGTTCATCCGGCAGACTCGCCCCATATGGCCGGGCTTGCCACAGTGGTTGCAACTCCGGTCTAACCACACTCTGAAACACGGTGCTCGCCACTGCACTTGAAGCACTTCATGCCCTGCCCGGGCACGGGGCCAGCGATCGCTCGCGAAGAAGACGATCGGGCGGCCCTATCTTAGCCCCCGAGGAGGAGCCTGTCCTCCCTTGAACTTCTTGAAGGTGGGTCGCGAGAGGACCCACCTCCTCCACCAAAGGTCCTCTTCGGCCCCCGCTGGGCCGAGGAACCCTGAACCTCCCGGGTTACGCTTGTCCCGGAGAGCTCCAACTCGAGCTCCATGCCCTTCGCTTGCTCCACCACAGGCAGAAGTCACGAGGGACAGTCGCCCCATGACAACTCTGAACTCCTGGTTGAGGCCCCTACGGAACCTCCTAGCTTTCTCCCGATCGTTTACCGCCACGGCATTTAAGCGCACCACGCTTGTTGAACTCCTCATACTCTGCCACCGACCTCTTTCCTCGGGAAAGAGTGGTCGAGTAAGCTCCGTCCTCTCAAGGAAAGACTCTGGATGGAACTTGGCTCGGAAGCGAGCCACAAAGTCCTCCTGTGTCATCTGGACCCAGATCGGGGCTCTAGCGGCGAACCCTCCCACGGATATTAGCTTGGCCCTTCGGGTGAAAAGCCACAAAGCGAGTCCTCTCGAACCGAGATCAAATCTAGGACCTCAAATCGCCTCTCCATGTACCGCAGCCAATCTGCGGACTGGATTGGCGTGCTGCTCCGTCGAAAGTGTCAAGGCGGAGGGACATCCACTCAGGAGACTCATCCTCGGCTCCGGTGCGGCGAGGAGCAACAACGGGGGGCCAGCTGCGGGGAGGCACAAGCAGCGAGGGCTGCCCTTGGCTAGCTGGCGTAGCTCCTGAATCTCCCTCTGCAGAGCTTGAACTAAATCTTCATTTGCGGCGGGCACCCCCGCCCCCGACCGTGCAGCTGGAAGCTCCTCCTGAGCTGGCCCACGAGCATTAAGCGAAACGCTACCCTCAGCAACAGACTCCTCAACTCCCTGGGAGCCTCGCCCCTGGCCTCCACGGCCACGGCGTCCACGGCCTCTACCCCTCGGCATGGCTGCTTTAGACAGACAACCACCCAAACACGAAAGCACACACTCAAGATCATAGATCAAACATCATTATAAGCATATTCCTTATCACATAATCAAGCGCGATGCAATGACGAACCAAAACCCATCCTACTGTGCATCCAAGTGTGTCAGATTTTAGATTAGTTATACCACTTTTACAAGTTTTAACGTTGCTATCCTATAACAAGGTTTTAGTTAGAACCTAAGCCATGTTTCTAAGTTATTCCACATCATATTTTAGTTGCAACTTAAGGTATGACACTAAAAATACATATTCCAAGGACCTACTGACCGCTCGATACCATTGTAACACCCGGCATTCACTATGCACGAATGTTACCAAACATAAGCTAAACAACATCTAAATACCACATTTAACATAAAAATTCCAGCAAAGGCGCATAGACTAAAAACCGAAATTTCGGCAGCACCTCCTTTGTTTTATCATGAATTTAAGGAACAGCAATAATATAGCATTATATGGCAATAAGAGAAACATCTAAAACAGCAATAAATAAAGTCTTAACGACATTAAAGGACTAACACTAAGCTCTTAAGGTTCCAAGTGTCAAACAAACAATAGAACTCTCATTAACCAAGCTAAGACTTAATTTAAAAGACCATCACACGCAATTTATTATCAAACTAAATGAATAGACTTGGGGAAACATTAAGGTGAAGCAACGTGTGAGCGTGTGACTATTCCCCTTTCCCGCATGCCGTTCTCATGGTACCTAAAACAACAAGAAAACACAAGGGTGAGTTCGAAAACTCAGCAAGCATACTGCAATGGACAACAAGCATAACAACATGACAATAACATCTTCCATCATGTATATCATCTCATTCATGATTACTTATCAATATCATCATCAATTTGTATGCGAAGTAATGCAATGCTCCTGACCCTCTGGAACCTCATACCGGTATGGGAAGTACACACCCGTCGGTGTGCACCCTTTCCTCCCTTCCATCCGAAGATGGAGGGTGCCTACTCGCTTCCAAACACCACGTGGATGGAATCACGACATAGGACTTACTCAATGGCGTTCCGGATTAGTCATAACTTTCTCACCGACCTTGCCGGACTAGTTAAGACTTTCTCACCGCCCTCGCCCTATCTCATGACATGCATGCAACCATGCCAATTATCATATTTAATTCACATATTAACACATGGCATCATAATATGTTAAACATGCTCATCATATCATATCATTCATTAACACATGGCAAGTGGACATATATCATGTAAACAAATCCATCTAATCTCAACATGCAACCTACAACTCGCTATCCATCACAACACACTTGCCTCAACCACGTGCAACGGATTGGCGGGAAGAAGAGGGCACTCCCGGGGTCACACCACCTGCACATAGGCATCACACACTCACAATCATAGCCTCCAAACAGTACACAACCCCCATCTAACCCGACATTGCCAACTACTCGCAAAACCTAAAAACAGAGGTTCTGTCCCGGCGGGACAGCAGCCTTGCAAAAGGCATAACTTGAGTTCTGGGACTCCGAATGAATTAAACGAGTACACCCTCGCGTAGCCTAGGAAATTTCCGAACTTTCTATAGGTATAAGGAAAGTCTGATTCGGCCTCTAAGGTTGTTTAATCTACAGATTACCGAGATCTGTTCCAATTACGTCACAGATTTTTAGGCGCTCGGTAAAACAGCCATAACTTTCAAACGGCTGATCGGAATTTAACGTGCTTTACGTCCACGGAAAGATAATTAAATTATCTACAACTTCCTAGAAGTCCGTACGGTCTGATTCGGAATCTAAATCGACGGAAACTCGAACCCTAGTTCGACTGCTCAATCTGCCCGAAAACAGAAACGTGGACAAGTTTAGATCTAACCCAAATTACTTCAATCCAGTGCCTCGAATTGATCTAAAAACTTGATAAACACCCTAATAACAGTACCTAGATCATCCCCAAGGATCCCCAAGATCATACCTCTGGCCGACGAACAAATCTCCAAAGAATCCCCTTGCGAAACGCTCCTCGCTCCTCGCTCCACGGGATGACTCCACGAGGTGCAGGGGTGGGGAGGCCACCCTAGGGCAGCAAGGGGTGGAGGGGAGGTGGTGTGGAGGTGGAGAGGTGGAGGGGGGGCGCACAAGAGGGAGAGGGAGATGGGTGGCGGCTAGGGCTTGGAGGAGAGGTGGGGGAGGGGGGGCGCCCAAGGCTGCAAGGGGCGCACCTTGGCTGGTTGTGAACGCAAGGGAGGGCAGGAGGAGCCCTTTTTACCAGCCCCCACACCATCTCCTAGTCCAATAAGAGTCCTCCTCAATCCCTCCAAAGCCCACCAAGGCCCAAAACTCCCCCGGGAAGGCCCAAAACCCCGGAATCGGCCCGGAAACGTTATTAACCTCCAATTCTTATGGTTTTAACCTTATTTCCACATCTCATACTGTATTTCACCTTATCATGTTCAATAATTAAGGATACGACACTCCGAGGTGTCACAGCATTTCATCAACTAAATCACATTGAATACTAATGTCTACTCTAGGCTTAGTGAATTCCTTGAGAAGGATCTTTTCATGATTTTCCTTAAGGTCATCATAATCCTTATGAAGTGAGTCATGCTTCAACTTCAAAATTTTGTATTTAGTTTTCTCCTTCTCAAGAGATTCATTTTTCACCTTTTCTTTAGCAAGAGCACTCTCAAGTTTAAGATTTCTTTCTTTTTCAAAGATGAACAAATCTTCTTGCCTCTCGAGAGTGTCCTCTTGCTTTTCTATTGTATCAAGCAGGGCAAGCATTTTAGGTAGTGATATTTCTCTAATATCACCAAACCTATTATCATAATCGGTATCACTATCATCATCACTCTTACCAAAATCATCTACATTTAGAGATTTGGATATGGGTGATACCTTATTCTCCTTTGCCATAAGGCAAATAGGAGTGTTGTCATTGCTTGGGGCGGAAGAGGAGGTAGATGGTGATGTCGATTCTTCATCACTTGATGTAGAGGTTGAAGAATCATCAACTGACATCCGTTCTTGCATGCAATCCTCATTTGATGATGTGGACACATCATATTTGTCTTGAAGCATTGTCCACATATCATGAGTACTCTTGAGGTTGTATATCTCATTAAATATCTCTTCGCTCACAGAACTAAAAATAGCGTTAGTAGCTTGAGCGTCTAGATGTAAGCATTTCTCTTCTCCTTTAGTTGGAGCCACTTCGTTTTAGACGAAGAGAAAAGCTGACATCTACGATCCACCATATTTGTAGGCTCATGGATTTAAAGAATGAAATCATGCATAATTTCCAATGAGCATAATTATAACCACAAAGCATTAGTGAATCATGAGAGTGCACTAATCCAGTAGTCGTCATCCTTTTTACTCTCTAAGCGGTAAAGCCTAATATGAGAGTGATCGTGGCTCTGATACCAATTGAAAGGATCGAGGATGGACGCCTAGGGGGCGAATAGGCGATTTACAATTTTCTAAAACAACGCAGCGGGAAAGAGATCGGAACTTCCGATATGGAGTCGGAGGTTCCGGTGTCTAATCGGAATATCCGATACGAGGTCGGAATATCCGATTAGAACAGAGTCTAGTGAATTGCAAAACTAATTACGCCTATACACAAAATGATTTCTACTCGAAGCTAGCACAAGCAAATATCAATAACTTGAAGTAAAGCTAGCTAGAGAAATAATCAACCTTAGATAGATCAATCCAATACAAGATAGCAATGTAAAGCAATAAGCACATGTAAAGAATTGACACGATGATTTGTTTACCGAAGTTCGGACTTCCTCTAAGGAGGTTCCTACGTCTTCGTTGAGGAGGCTCGGTCACACTTGAGCCGGGTCTTTTCCAACCCTATTCCTCGCCAATCTTGGTCACACTTGAGATGTGGCTTCACTTCTTGATTTCTTCCCTTTGGGAGGCGAAATCGGACCTTCAACAAACTTCTCACGGCGCACCACACACTTTGGTTGCTCGTGAGCGACGCCTAGCCGTCTAGGAGTCTTCAAACTCCAAGAGTAACAAATCCAACAAATGGATGGTCTTGGAAATGAACTCTAGTGCTCAAGATATATCTCAATCTAACACTCTTAGCACTCAATCTCGCTTCCCACACCTCTCTCAAGAAAGGGATCACAAAGATCAAAAGGGAGGAAGACAAGATGAACACTCAATCCACTCCTAATCACAACACTTGTGATTAGAGCTCTCTCTTGCTAATGAGATGACCAAGGAGCAACAAATGCATCACAAGGTATTCTCACTACTTGTAACACCCCGGCATTTAATATGCCTGAATGCTACCAAACATAAGCTAAACAACATCTAAATACCACAAGTAAACATAAATTCCAGCAAAGGCGCACATGCTAAAAACCGAGATTTTGGCAGCATCTCCTTTGTTTTAACATGATTTGAAGGAGCAACACAGTAAAGCAATATAAGGCAATAAGAGAGACAGCTAAAACAGCAATAATTAAAGACTTAACGACAATATAAGTCTACTTTCAAGCATATAATGTCTCCAAGAGTCAAACGAACAATAAGACTCTCATAAAACAAAGCTAAACCTTAAAGCAATAATCATCACACGCAGTTTACTATCAAAAAATAATGGAATGACTTGTGGAATCAAATGAGTGAAGCTACGTGCGGAAGTGTGACTATTTCCCTTCCCCGCATGCCGGTCTCATGGTACCTAAAACAACAAGAAAACACAAGCATGAGTTCAAAACTCAGCAAGCATATTGCAATGGCACAACAAGAATAATTACATAGCAATAATATCTCACATCATGTAAACCATCTCATTCATGATCACATATCATTATCATCATCATTATGTATGCAATGCTGTAGGATCGAAGTATACGAATATAGCAATCAGAGGGGGGGTGAATGATTGTGCGGAAGCTAAAACCAAATTCTTGACCTATTAAAAGTTCACCCCAAAACAGAACCAAATAATTGCCTCGTTTTCGACAAAAACAGAATGACAGAGGTTTGGTAAAACGAGAATTCCCGGAGATCCAACCGTCGAAACAATCTGAAATTTGGACACAAGAAACTAGATTCCAATACGAATCGAACCCAAAAAGAATCAGCTCGATCGGACTTACGGATCAAAAGTTATAAGCTTCGCAAGCTTGCTGATCCAGAACTTGACGAGAATCAATCTAATCAAAACTTCAAGATTAAACAAGAACGACAAAAGATTGATCAACTAGACTTTGAGAAACACTAGATCAATACCCTAGAGAGGTTTTTGATGGATCAAATCAAGATAAAACTAAAAGAACAAAAACCAATCTAGAACTAGAACAAGCATGCAAACAAGAACCAAAACAGAAAACACTGTAGCGGCATTAGTTCAGAGTACGCAAAAAACTTGGAAGAATTGATTTTTATTTCTTGTCTAAAATACTCTCATCAAAAGAGTACAAACCCTAAAACCAAGCTTAAAGCTTGATGCGCTCAGCTCTCCTTGGTGCCTTTCAACAGGAGACCCCCCACCTATTTAAAGCACCAACCCACAAGGAGTTCTGAATACGATTCCTATTCCCTAGAAGGAATCCGTATCCAACTCAACTCTACTTGACCCAACCAGGCCGAGTACAACTCTTGCACGCGTATGGCAACCCTACCATACTCACGTGACTAACACTTTGCACGCGTATGGCCACCTGCCATACTCACGTGACTAACACTTTGCACGCGAATGACCTCCTGCCATTCTCACGTGACTAACCATTCTTCATGTGCACCATTCTCTTAGCCCGAACGTCCCGCATGACATCCTTGACCACCAAGACCTCGGTTCCTCCTGAACCTAGTCCCGAACCTCAGTTCCTCCATGAACCTAGTTCCGGTCCCGTCATCGACCACATTCGTCTTCGAGCAATACCTGCACATGAACAAACCACAAAACAAATCCGAGCACAAGTCCACGACTTGACTCAATGTCAATCCATGCAACTACTCACATGAGTATTGCATAAAGTCCACTTCAAAAGAAGCATCATGAAATCATTACAAATTTCAAATTCACATTCAAAATTCAAATCCAAATCGCTCAAAACCCTAATTGAGCGAAAACGCATTCACGACGGACAAACAAAGTTGGTCCGTTGTATAAGGAAAAGTTTCTGTTCCAAGAAGCCAACCAAACGCGGAAAAACACGTTCACAACGGACAAACAAAGTTGGTCCGTTGTACATGCAAAAAATGGCTTCGGTCATGAGCTCAAAACAAGTTCACAACGGACCCCAGAAGCTTGTCCGGCGCAAACGTGCCACGCTCGGTTTCACAAAAGTAAAACCCTAGAAAAAAATCCATTCACGACGGACAAAAAGAATTAGTCCGTTGTACATGTGAAAATCTTGGTTCCAAGGAATTATCCAAACCGAAAAAGCTTGTTCACAACGGACCAAGAAAAACTGTCCGTTGTACATGTGAAAATGACTTCGGTCAGGGGCTCAAAAACATGTTCACAACAGACCCAAAAACACTGTCCGTCGCAGATGGGAAACTTACTGTTTCTTGAGAACTTTGTCCGGCGCTAATGCGTAACCCATCGCTTTCTTGTCAAATTGTCAAAACAGATGAACAAACACATTTTGCAAATTCAAATCTAAGTTAATTTTTCAGTTCAAAGCCAATTTTTCAGCACATGATTTCACAAATGCAATGCGATGCTCATGTCTCCTTGGAAACTCATACCGGTATGGTAGAGTGCACACCCGTCGGTATGCACCCTCTCCCCCCTTCCATCCCGAAGATGGAGGGTGCCTACTCCTCGCTTCCGTTCACCAAGGTGAATGGAATCACGATGTAGGTCTTACTCATTGGCTCTCCAGAATAGTCATAACTTTCTCACCGACCTTCCCCGGATTAGTTATGACTTTCTCACCGCCCGGGCTATGTAACATGCCATGTATGCAAATATGCCAACATCATAATTAACTTGTACATTAACACATGGCATCATAGCATACTCATCATATCATAGGCAATCATTAAAGCATGGCAAGTGATCATATCATATAATCAAGTTCATCTAGTCTCAACTAGCAACCTACAAACCGCTATCCATTACAATACACTTGCCTCAACCACGGGCAACGGATTAGCGGGAAGTAGAAGGCACTCCCGGGGTCGCACCACCTGCACATAGATACCACACACTCACAATCATGTCCACAAAACAGTACACAAACCCTCATCTACCCCGACATTGCCAACTACTCGCAAAACCCAAAAACAGAGGTTCTGTCCCGTCGGGACAGCAGCCTTCCAAAAGGCACAACTTGAGTTTTGGGACTCCGAATCAATTAAAAGAGTACACCCTCGCGTAGCTTAGGAAATTTCCTAACTTTTTCCAAGTATACAGAAAGACTGATTCGGACTCTAAAGTTGTTTAATCTACAAAATACCGTGATCTGTTCCAATCACGTCACAGATTTTAGTACGCTCGGTAAAACAAGCATAACTTTCAAACGGCTGGGCAGAATTTAAAGTTCTTTATACCCACTGAAAGGTATTGAAATTACCTACAACTTCTTCAGCAGCCGTACGATCAAATTCCGAATCTAAATTGGCAGAAAAACCAAACCCTAGGTCGACTGCTCATGCTACCCGAAACAGAGAACGTGGCAACTTCTAGATCTAATCCAATCTACTCAATTCCAGCACCACCAATTGATCTAAAAACATGATAATGACCCTTAGAACAGTACCTAGCCCAACCCCAAGGAGTCCCATGGCCATACCTTCGCCCGACGCACGAAAACCCAATAGATCTCCTCCCGGATCGCTCCTCGCTCCTCGCTCCAATGGATGGATCTTCGAGGTGCAGGGGTGGAGAGGCTACCCTAGGGCAGCAAGGGGTGGAGGAGAGGTGGTGGAGAGGTGGGGAGCAAAGGGGCAAAGGGGAGGGGGGCGCACGGCCAAAGGGAGAGGGAGGGGAGGGGAGGCTAGGGCACAAGGGGAGGGGTGGGGGCGCACAATGGCTGGTTGGGGCGCACAAGGGGGCAGGGGGAGCCCCTTTAACCAGCCCAAAACAAGAGTCCTAATCCTAAATTGTAACACCCTAAATTTTGCTTTTCTTAAATTCATGTGTGATTTGGCACTTTGGTGAATTTTTGGAATTTTATGGAATTTGTTTGGATTTATTTGGAATTTATTCCATTGTGAAATAATTAAAGAATTTAACTTTGCAAATAAAAATTTGTTGGAAATATTTTATTTGAGTCCAAAATGTCCCAAAATATTTTCCAGAATTTTTCTGGAATTTTTCTGAGTATTTTGCTATTTTTCTTGAATTAAATGAATTTCTGGAAATTATTTTGAATATTAAATCGCTGGAAAATCAATCGGGTCGAGTACTGTTCATCCGACCGAGTCGGAACCCGAGTCGGACTCGAGTCCGACCCGAGCCAACTGACTCGACCGAACCCAATCCTAACCCTACTCGATCCCGACCGTTGGATCGGGATCCAACGGTCCGGATTGGACCGCATCGGTTCGAGCCGAAACCGGGCCGGATCCGATCGCGCCCGCGCGATCGTGACCGTCGATCGCGCCACGTGGACGGCTCTCCGTCGTCGTCCCCGCCGAATCCGAGCCGGATTCCTCCGCCGCGTAGCCGCCGTGTTCCGTTAGGGTTCCGATTTGTGCGCGCATCCCGGGGTTATTTAATGCGTGGGACATCGCCCGAGGTTGCCCTTTTCCGTGCGCACCCGAAACCCTAGCCCGCCGAGCCCTAGCCGCCGCCGCTTAGCCGCAATTGCTTGCCGTAGTAGCTCTCTTCTCCGCCACGGTTTTTGCTTTGTTCCGACGAGGCGAACCTGGGCGCGCACTTCATCTCGCCGGAGACCCTCGGAAACGCCGCGCGGGAGGTCGCCGTCTTCGTCTCCGATACCCAAGCCTCGCCGCGCCATCACGGACCGCGAAGCTCCGTGGGACCGTCCGATCAAGATCCGACGTCGGATTGCGCCACATCATCCTACGTGAGAACCACGCGGCGATTCCCAGATCAATCTCAACCGTTGGATTTAGATCCAGCGGTCCGGACCGACCACGTTCACCCCAAGCGTCGTCATCAGATCGATCGGGACCGTTGATTTTCAAATCAGCGGCGGATCGTGCTGCGTGCCAGGAGTGAACCGCCGCGCCCATGCGCTGCGTGGAGTCATCGACACCGGGCCAGCGTGTCGGCGACCGCACCGTAACGCGTCACCCACGGCGTCACCGGTGGGTCCCACTGTCGGCTTCGGCGCCGAGCCCTACCGACGCGTCGGCGATGACGTCACCCCCATGGGTCCCACTTTATCGGTCACCGCGTGAGCCGTGGACCAGTGTCCACGGTAGACCAGAGCCAAACCATGGACCACGTCCATGAACCGGTGACGTCGATGGACCAATCAGAGACCGACACGTGTCCTTGCTGACGCAATAATTAATTTCCGAAAAAGAAAATGATTTATTAATTCGAAATAATGATTTCAGATTTTGATTCAAACTTCAAACGCTTATAACTTTTGCGTTTCAACTCCGATTTGAGTGATTCAAATTTCTAAATTTGTATAAAATTGAGATCTACCTAATGGTGAATTTTATTTAATTTTTGGACTAAAGTTTTTCTCTATATTATTATTTAATTGATTATTTAAACTTTAAATGCTTGTATCTTTTTCATTTGAACTCCAAATTTGACGATTCCAGTTTCTAAAAATTCATAAAATTATGTTCTCTCTGTTTATGAAATTTATTTGGATGTTTGGACAATTTTTGTCTACTGTTTTATTCATTTGTTGCTATTTGTACGCGTTACGAGTAGATGTTGAAGTGCCGGAAGGATTCGAAGGAGAAGTATTGACCCAGGAGCCAGCTCAGGACCAAGAGCAAGTACTTTTTGAAGGTAAGTTGTGCTTTGACCATGTTGATCCAATTTTGAAACCTATTTTGATTCAATTTATTGCATGCTAGCTTAATTAGAAAATACTTTATTTAATCTCGGGGATTTAGATAAATGCCAATTTGTTGTATGACACCTTGATTAATTAAATATGTGCCATGACCCCTTGTCACCCTAGTTGTGGATTACTAGTTGGACACTACTAAATTGCCAACATGGGTTCGTAGATCGTTGTAGTATATGGCTTAGACCTGCTACGTGCTCATGACATGATTTTGGACAATCAAATGTTAATATTGACTTAATGATATATCGAACCTGATTTGGAAAGGTATCATGTGTTGTGCTGTTGATGGCACGTGGTGCATGGTAATCAACTGGGGTTGGATAAATAGTTTTCGACCGGGGCATGTGGCAAGAATGATCAGGTGGGCCAGTTGTGGCACCGGGAACGTTGGTTTGGTTCTTCGGGTAGTCTTGCCCTGGTCACCCTAAGGACTTAACCTTGCAAGCCTTTGAACTGGGTCAAACGTGCAACCACATGTCTGTAATGGGACGGACCTAGTTGAATAAGTTGCTAATAACGTACCTGTGGGACCTCATGGTGTCAACTACACCGTTTGTGTAAGTTGTACGGGGGAGCGAACCGGGGCTGCGGCCAGGTACCCATCTAACGGTTGGTTGGCCTAAACTTCACCTTAGCTAAGGGAAGGGTTAGTGTGCAACAACCGGGGAGGACCACTTGTATGTTAAAAGTTTCCGAAAGACTTTGTTACGGGAACTCGCCTTTGTGGTGTTTGACTGTATCTTGTGGGTAAAGTGCATAACCTCTGCAGAGTGTAAAATCTATTCGAATAGCCGTGTCCGCAGTATTGGACATCGCTCGGGAATTACAGTCAAGGGTTAGACTTTCTTGAAAATAACTTGGACTTGAAAGGTTGGGCTTGGTTAAATAATGATGTCGATGGAAATGTGGATTAGGAATGGGAAAGATGCTGATTAAAACTCCTGGAAAAGTTATTGATCTTATACTTGCTTCTATTGCTTTCGAATCTACTTATGCTACATGTCAAGTGCTGTTTTACTGCAAACATACCCTGAGCTATTCCTTTGTATTAAGCCATGCATGTAGTATATTAGTTTGCATTCTGTGCATGACTTGCTGAGTACTAAGTACTCACCCTTGCCACAATACAACACCAGTTGAAGAGGAGACTACACCAGCTTTGGAGGAGGAGCTCCAAGAGGAACCGTCTACTTAGGGAGCGAGCCCAGTCAGTTGCCTGTGGTATACTGGATGGCGCCACGAAGTTATTTTATTTTCCGCTGCTATTATTTCTCTCTTAAAAAGTAAAGCATAAATAACTTTTCAAGGAGTTTAGTAAACATCTTTCCCGTCCTAATCTATATTTCCGTCAACATCATTATTAATTCAACCCAACCTTTCAAGTCCAAGTTATTTTTGAGAAAGTCTAACCCTTGACTGTAATTCCCGAGCGATGTCCAATACCGCGGACACGGCTATTCGAATAGATTTTACACTCTGCAGAGGTTATGCACTTTACCCACAAGATACAGTCAAACACCACAAAGGCGAGTTCCCGTAACAAAGTCTTTCGGAAACTTTTAACATACAAGTGGTCCTCTCCGGTGTTGCACACTAACCCTTCCCTTAGCAAAGGCGAAGTTTAGGTCAATCCACCGTTAGATGGGTACGTGGCGCGACTCCCAGACGCTCCCCCGTACAACTTACACAAAGTGTGTAGTTGACACCCAGAGGTCCCACAGGTACGTTATTAGCAACTTAATCAACTAGGTCCGTCCCATTACAGACATGTGGTTGCAAGATTGACTCAGTTCAAAGGCTTGCAAGGTGAAGTCCTTAGGGTGACCAGGGCAAGACTACCCGAAGAACCAAAACAACATTCCCAATGCCACAACAGGCCCACCTGATCATTCTTGCCACATGCCCCGGTCAAAAGCTATTTATCAAACCCCAGTTGGTTACCATGCACCACGTGCCATCAACATCACATGATACGTTTCCAAAACAGGTTCAATATGTCATTAAGTCAATATTAACGTTTGATTGTCCAAAATCATGTCATGAGCACGTAGCAGGTCTAAGCCATATACTACAACGATCTACAAACCCATGTTGGCAATTTAGTAATGTCCAACTAATAATCCACAACTAGGGTGACAAGGGGTCATGGCACATATTTAAGTAATCAAGGTGTCATACAGCAATTAGGCATTTATCTAATTACCCATAATTAAATAAAGCATTTTCTAATTTAAACTAGCATGCAATAATTTGAACCAAAATTGGTTTGAAAATGGGATCAACATGGTCAAAGCATAACTTGCCTTCAAAAAGTACTTGTTCTTGGTCCTGAGCTGGCTCCTGGGTAAACACTTCTCCTTCGAATCCTTCCGGCACTTCAACGTCTACTCGTAAAGTGTGCAAATAGCAATACACGAATAAACAATAGGCAGAAAGTGTCCAAACATCCAAATAAAATCCATAAACAGAGAGAACATAATTTTATGAATTTTTAGGAACTGGAATCGCTCAAATCGGAGTTAAAACACAAAAGTTATGATTATTTAAAGTTTAAATAATCAATTAAATAATTTTACAGAGAAAAACTTTAGTTCAAAAATTAAATAAAATTCATATTTGAGTAGATCTGAATTTTATGAATTTTTAGAAATTTGAATCGTTCAAATCGGAGTTGAAACGCAAAAGTTATAAGCGTTTGAAGTTTTGAAATTCAAATCAATTATTAAACCGAATTATTAAATCATTTTCTTTTTCGGAAATTATTTATTGCATCAGCAGTGACACGTGGCAGCCTCTGATTGGGCGGCTGACGTCAGCCGGCTCATGGGCTCAGCCCACGGCTTGGCTTGGTCCACCGTGGACTCGGTCCACGGCTCCACGTGTCGCTGACAAGTGGCCCCCTCGGGTGACGTCATTGCTGACGTCAGCGGGGCTCAGCCCACGGTGCTGACGGGTGGGACCCACTGGTGACGTCATCACTAACGTCACTACACGGTTGGGGTGGCCGCTGACGTGCGGGCCCGCCATGACGTCATCGTGACGTCATGGTGCGGTTTGGTCACGTCGCTGACACGCGGGCCCGGCGTGTCAGCGTCACACGACGCGTGCGCCGATCATGGCGGTCAAGCTCCCGTCACGTGGCGCAATCTCGGCCGTTGATTTGAAAATCAACGGCCCAGATTAGATCTGGACTCATGCGTTTGATCTGGACCGTTGGATCTAGATCCAACGGTCGAGATTGGATCTGGGATTTTGGAACTGGATCTCACCGACGGTGATGTGGCGCAATCTGGACCGCTTGATGAAGATCCGACGGCTGGCAGAGCTCGAAGTCCGGCGATGGCGAGCGGCGGCGCTGGGTCATCGGCGCAGGGGACGACGACCTAGCCGACAGCGTTTCGGGCGCGCTCCGGCGAGGTGAGTTGGACTCCCGGACGCGTCTTGACCTCCCGGTCCCGGATCTGGGGTCAACAGCGATGGAGGATGGCGGACGGCGGCGGGATTCGACGAAAACCGCGGCGGCTCCTTCTCCTTACTCCGGCGAGCTCTAGCGGCGCAACCACGGCGGCTCAGGCGAGGTGAGTTAGGGCTACGGGTGCGCAATGAAGTGGCGGTCCCGACACGGGTGGCGGCGCAATAAATAGGGCCCTCGGCGTCCGTGAAACGCACGGAATCGAGGCCAGCTCCGGCGGCGAGTCCGGCGGCGACTCGGATTGGGTGACGTGGCTCAACCACAGCCGTTGGATCAAGATCCAACGGTGCGGGGGTTTGGGCTCGGGTCTGGCTCGGGCGAGCTGGCTGGCTCGGTCGGGCTCGGGCTCGGGTGACGTGGCTCAATCGTGGCCGTTGGATCTGAATCCAACGGTCACGCGGTTAGGGCTCGGCCGAGTGGGTTCGGTCGAGTCACGTGGCTCGGGTCGGACTCGAGTCCGACTCGGTCGGATGAACAGTACTTGACCCGACTCGATTTTCCAGCGATTTAATATTTAAAATAATTTCCAGTAATTCATTTAATTCAAGAAAAATAGCAAAATTCTCAGAAAAATTCCAGAAAAATTCTGGAAAATATTTTAGGGCATTTGAGACTCAAATAAAATATTTCCGACAAAACTTTATTTGAAAATTTAATTTCTTTAATTATTTCAATATGGAATAAATTCAAATTAAATCCAAATAAATCCAAATAAATTCCAGAAAATTCCAAAAATTCACAAATGTGCAAAATAATATTTAATTTCATGAAAAGCAAAAATTGGGGTGTTACAGTGGCGTATATTTATAACTTGACCATAAGGTCAAGCAACCAGTTTGACTATTTAAATAAAGTACTTTATTAGTATCGAGTGGCATGATTGTGATATTTACCGATGTTAAGACAGTGTGCACTAGCGCGTTCCTGGACTAGTGCTGAATACACAGAGGGTCCGGATTTGCAAATTCGGGTCCCGACAGAGGTGGTATCAGAGCCATACTGACTGTAGGCTCAACCCATAGTTAGAATGGTCGTAGTGAGGATAAAACCTATTTTCTAAAGGTAAAATTTGCCAAGATAATGAATGAATTCTCGACTTACCCCTTTCATTCTTGTTCATACCCCTTGCTGAGTTCTTTTTGTGTTCCACATTGGTTTTTAAAGTGCTGCGATCTTACGTAAGTATCCTTTGACAGATGGAAGGAGAGATCAACTACGTCGATCTTGAGGTTGGTCACGCCGCAGAACTTTGGAGTATGCTGCAGACTCTCGGAGGTTTTGAGAAGCCAAAATACCAAGTGGATGTAATCAGACAAGTAGGATTGATCAAGGCTTGTGACGTGAAGATTGTGGTACCTGCCAGGAAGAAGGGCCCGGGCAATCGCCCGATACATTGCACTGCCAGGAGGTCTACAATGCAGATGGGTATCCAGGAGGTGTCGCGACGAGCAATGCGGCACATTGCCCGCATCTACGCCAGAGAGTTAGAGGGCACGGTGTTCCGTTATCATCCGCGCAGCAATAACCTTCTCAACCCGAAGATGATTCAGGATGAGAACGCCGTGATCACACAATTGGCACGACTTGTGGTCGCCCAGGAGGATGTACTTGATGATACGAGTAAGGATCTACAGAAGGCCCGCAAGGAGATCACCGCAGAGAAGAACAGATGGCGGGAGACTCAGGAGTATGTGTCACATCTTCTGCACAGGATTGGAGAGTTAGAGATGGCGTTGTACGCACCAGAGCCGGAGCCAGTACTCGAGCTACACGAGCTAGATCCGGAAGAGCCAGAGCTTGAGGAGGACACCGCTTCTTCGACTACCACAGTTGACACAGTTGCAGGGCATGGCGATCATTTCGCGCTGATGCTGAAGCACCCGTACCCAGTCCGTGGAGGTTTTCTAGACGAGTGAGCATAGGTTTTGCAGTTGAGACTCTTTCGTCGAGTCGCGTTATAGAATAAGAGTCACCCTTTAGAGGCGTTGGATTTTCATTGTTTGCTGAATATGCAGTATGTGTTGCAGGCCTTTAGGCATTGTAAGCAACCATACCAAGTTATTAATATCATTAGTTAATAAAGTTGGATTTTGAGTTACACTTTTCCCCCGCATAGATTTTTCCTATTACTTGTCTACTCTTGTTCCCTCTCATCTCTGAAACCTTGGAGCAATCGACAGATGGTGAACACCCGCAGAAACCTTGGAGGCAATGGAAGTGGTTCTCGCCCAGCAAAAAACCCCAATGATGGAGCACCAGCACCGCCAGTTGATATACAGAATTTCGGAGCTTTTCTCGCTGCTCAGACTCAGTTGATGCATGCCATGATGCAACAGATGCAGCACGTCACCGCTCAGGCCACTGCTAATCAAGTCAATCAGGGACAACGCCAGAATACAAGACTGTCAGAGTTCATGAGGACTCATCCACCCACTTTCTCCGGGATGCTAACCCGTTGGAAGCCGATGACTGGTTAAGGTCAATTGAGAGGAAGCTACACATTGCTCAATGCATGGGAAATGAGAAGGTACTCTACGCTTCTCATCAGTTGGAAGGAACAGCCGCCGAATGGTGGGAGAACTTCTGCACTACGCAGGAGAATCCACGGGACATCACTTGGGAGGAGTTTACAGCTGCATTTCGCCAGTATCATGTGCCAGAAGGAATCATGGATCTCAAGAAGGAGGAGTTCAGAGCACTGAAGCAAGGTAATCAGCCAGTGGCCGAATACCTGAACAAGTTCACACAGCTTGCACGTTACGCACCTAAAGACGTAGCGACAGATAAAGCCAGACAGTCTCGCTTTATGAAGGGACTTAACTCAGGACTACAGGTGGGACTGATCACCCACACCTTTCCAGATTTTCAGGAGCTGGTGAATAAGGCGCTTATTCTTGAGGACAAGCGCAAGGAACTGGATGAGAACAGGAAGCGCAGGATGCAGCATCAGGGATCGCGTCAGGGAGCACAACAACGTTTGAGGGTTGCGCCAAATCAGTTTTTCAGATTCCAGCCGCAGAATGCAACCAGGACACCGTCACCAGCACCAAGACCCGTCAATCAGAACTATCAGACCCCAGCCCCAGCCAGAAACGTCGCTTCAGGCAATCAACAAGGGACAGTGAGATGCTGCTACAATTGCAACGAGCCAGGGCACTTTGCCAACAGTTGTCCTAAGAAGACAGCAGGAGTGACCCCAGTTCGCTTCAATCTGGGATCCACACCAGCCAGGATGCCAGCACCAGGAGCAAACCGAGGGACAGCACAGCCAGGGGCAGCACCCTAGACCGTGGTGAGAGGCCGAGTCAACCATGTCGCCGCAGATGCACTTCAGAATGCCACAGATGTTGTACTGGGTAAGTTATTTGTCAACTCACTACCTACAACAGTTTTGTTTGATTCTGGAGCTTCGCATTCGTTTGTTTCACAAGGCTTTGCTGCTAAAAATGGTTTGGAGATTACAAGACTTAAATGCATGCTTTTAGTTCGAACCCCTAGTTTCGAACTCCGAACGAAAGTAGGATGTTCCGGGGTAAGAATACTAATAGATGGGATAGAGTTCCTAGCGAACCTTATTATTTTGGAGACCCAGACCTTAGATGTTATTTTGGGAATGGATTGGTTATCCAAGCACAATGCCGTATTGGATTGTGGACGAAGGACTATCTCAGTTGAGAGCCCGTGTGGAAAGAAAGTGGAATTTCAAGCTACCACCGTTAGAGATGGACAGTTGATGGTTAACAGCACCAAGGCAATCAGCATAGAAGATGTCTCGAGTGAATGAGTACCCGGATGTTTTTCCCGAAGATCTACCCGGTATGCCGAGACGAGGACATAGAGTTTGTGATAGAGCTTGTACCTGGTACAGCACCGTTAGCAAAGAGACCTTATCGGATGTCCACCGAGGAGTTGGTAGAGATGAAGAAGCAGCTTGAAGAGTTAATGGAGAAAGGATTTATCAGACCGAGTTCGTCGCCGTGGGGAGCACCAGTTTTGTTCGTCAAGAAGAAGGACGGGAGTTTCAGGATGTGCATTGATTACCGTGCACTCAATGAAGTTACTGTGAAGAACAAATACCCACTACCTAGGATTGATGATTTGTTTGATCAGCTGAGAGGAGCCGGAGTTTTCTCCAAGATTGATCTGAGATCGGGATACCACCAACTGAAGATCCGATCGGAAGATATTCCGAAGACCGCATTCTCTTCAAGATATGGACATTACGAGTTTACAGTTATGTCCTTTGGTTTGACGAATGCGCCAGCATATTTCATGAATATGATGAATAAGGTGTTCATGGAGTATTTGGACAAGTTTGTCGTTGTGTTTATAGATGATATCTTAGTCTACTCCAAGACAGAGGATGAACATGCAGAGCACTTGAGGCGAGTTATGGAAAAGCTAAGGGAACAGCAGCTCTTCGCCAAGTTCAGTAAGTGTGATTTTTGGAAGGACAAGGTGGAGTTCCTCGGACATGTAATGACCGTAGAAGGAGTCTCCGTTGATCCAAGCAAGGTAGAAGCTGTGTTACATTGGGAGCAGCCAAAGACCGTGACCCAGATCAGAAGTTTCCTTGGAATGGCACGTTACTACCGTCGTTTCATTGAAGGCTTTTCGACAATTGCGAAATCTCTTACGCAATTGCTGAAAAAGGAGAAGAAGTTTGCATGGATGCCAGAGTGCGAGAAAGGTTTTCAAGAATTGAAGAGGCGATTGACATCAGCCCCGGTGTTGGTTCTACCGGATGTTAATCAAAGCTTTGATATTTATTGTGACGCATCGCGCCAAGGACTTGGATGTGTGCTGATGCAGAATGGAAAGGTTGTCGCTTATGCATCAAGGCAGTTGAGGCCGCATGAGGAGAATTATCCAACGCATGACTTAGAGCTAGCTGCCGTAGTGCATGCTCTGAAGTTGTGGCGTCACTATTTAATTGGAAACAGATGTGAAGTATACACGGACCATAAAAGTCTTAAGTATATCTTCACCCAATCAGACCTGAACATGAGGCAGAGGAGATGGTTAGAGTTGATCAAAGATTATAATGTTGGAATCCATTACCATCCAGGAAAGGCTAACGTAGTTGCCGATGCTCTGAGTCGGAAAAGCCATACGGTGAACATGTTGCTTGCCACAAGTCAGGATGAGCTATGTGAGGATTTCCAGAGAATGCAGATTGAAGTGGTACCAGAAGGATTCTTAGCCGCATTGGAAGTGAAGCCTACCCTGAAAGATCAGATCCGAGAAGGACAGGAGGATGATGACAAGATCCGCAGGATTAAGTCCAACATGGATGAAGGCAAGGCAGAGGACTTCAAGTTGGATGAGCAAGGCACGTTGTGGATGAAGGATCGCATTTGTGTGCCGGACAAGAAGGAGCTGAAGCAGCTGATTCTATAAGAAGCCCATGACTCCAAGTATTCAATTCATCCTGGAAGTGCCAAGATGTATCAGGATTTAAAAGAAAGATTCTGGTGGCCGAACATGAAGCGTGAAGTTGCCGAGCATGTTGCATTGTGCGACGTATGCCAGAGGGTTAATGCAATGCATCAGAGACCAGCAGGATTGCTGCAGCCTTTGAAAATACCTGAGTGGAAGTGGGAGGAAATCGGAATGGATTTCATTACCGGTTTGCCTAAGACTCAAGGAGGATATGATTCTATATGGGTTATAGTGGATCGCTTGACTAAGGTGGCCCATTTTATCCCTGTGAAGACCACTTACTCGGGAGATAAGTTAGCAGAGTTGTATATGACCAGGATTGTCTGTTTGCACGGAGTGCCAAAGAGGATTGTATCAGACAGAGGTACCCAATTTACCTCAAGATTCTGGAATAAACTGCATGAAGCTATGGGAACCCGTTTGAACTTCAGTACAGCTTATCATCCACAGACGGATGGTCAGACTGAAAGAGTCAATCAGATTCTGGAGGATATGTTAAGAGCGTGTGCATTGGCTTATGCTACCTCTTGGGATAAAAGTCTGCCGTACGCCGAGTTCAGCTACAACAACAGTTACCAAGCAAGTTTGCAAATGTCACCATTTGAAGCACTATATGGTCGACCCTGTCGGACACCGTTGAACTGGAATGAGACAGGTGAAAGCCGTGTCTTTGGACCAGATATTCTTCAAGAAGCCGAAGAACAGATTGCCATGATCAGGGAGAGATTAAAGATTGCCCAATCGCGACAGAAGAGTTATGCTGACAACCGTCGCCGAGACCTGAGTTTTGAACCAGAAGATTTCGTGTATCTCAGAGTCACACCGCTCAGAGGAGTTAAGAGATTCCATGCTAAAGGAAAACTCACGCCGAGATATGTCGGACCATTCAAGGTTCTCAGCCGCAGAGGTGAAGTCGCTTATCAGCTAGATTTACCGCAATCACTAGCAGGAGTGCATGACGTGTTCCACGTGTCCCAGCTGAAGAAGTGTCTCCGAGTACCTGAGGAGCAGATACCGCTAGAGTCAATTGAGCTGCAAGAAGATCTGACCTACAAGGAGCACCCCGTGAAGATTCTGGACACAATGGACCGAGAGACGAGAAACGAGTCAACCCGTTTCTGCAGAGTTCAATGGAGCAACCACGCGGAGAGTGAAGCGACTTGGTAGCGCGAAGAGGATTTGAAGAAAGAGTTTCTGAACCTATTCTTTAGTAAGCCCTGAATCTCGGGGACGAGATTCTGTTAAGGGAGGAGGTTTGTAACACCCCAAAATTTTGCTTTTCTTAAATTCATGTGTGATTTGGCACTTTGGTGAATTTTTGGAATTTTCTGGAATTTGTTTGGATTTATTTGGAATTTATTTGAATTTATTCCATTGTGAAATAATTAAAGAATTTAACTTTGCAAATAAAAATTTGTTGGAAATATTTTATTTGAGTCCAAAATGTCCCAAAATATTTTCCAGAATTTTTCTGGAATTTTTCTGAGTATTTTGCTATTTTTCTTGAATTAAATGAATTTTTGGAAATTATTTTGAATATTAAATCGCTGGAAAATCAATCGGGACGAGTACTGTTCATCCGACCGAGTCGGAACCCGAGTCGGACTCGAGTCCGACCCGAGCCAACTAACTCGACCGAACCCAATCCTAACCCTACTCGATCCCGACCGTTGGATCGGGATCCAACGGTCCGGATTGGACCGCATCGGTTCGAGCCGAAACCGGGCCGGATCAGATCACGCCCGCGCGATCGTGACCGTCGATCGCGCCACATGGACGGCTCTCCATTGTCGTCCCCGCCGAATCCGAGCCGGATTCCTCCGCCGCGTAGCCGCCATGTTCCGTTAGGGTTCCGATTTGTGCGCGCATCCCGGGGTTATTTAATGCGTGGGACATCGCCCGAGGTTGCCCTTTTTCGTGCGCACCCGAAACCCTAGCCTGCCGAGCCCTAGCCGCTGTCGCTTAGCCGTAATCGCTCACCGTAGTAGCTCTCTTCTCCGCCACGGTTTTTGCTTTGTTCCGCCGCCGTCCCCCGTCCTCCGCCGTCCTCCGCCGCTCTCGTGGCCAGATCTGGGATCCTCGCGACGAGGCGAACCTGGGCGCGCACTTCATCTCGCCGGAGACCCTCGGAAACGCCGTGCGGGAGGTCGCCATCTTCGTCTCCGATACCCAAGCCTCGCTGCGCCATCACCGGACCCCGCGAGCTCCGTGGACCGTCCGATCAAGATCCGACGTCCCGGATTGCGCCACGTCATCCCACGGTGAGAACCACGTGCGATTCCCAGATCCAATCTCAACCGTTGGATTTAGATCCAATGGTCCGGATTGACCACGTTCACCCCAAACGTGCGTCATCAGATCCGACGGACCGTTGATTTTCAAATCAACGGCCCGGATCGTCTGCCACGCGCCCAGTGGAGTCGAACCGCCGCGCCACGCTGCGTACAGTGGGTCAGCGACACGCCGGGCCCAGCGTGTCGATCGCACCATGATGTCACGATGGGTCCCACTGCCAGCC
This sequence comes from Rhipidocladum racemiflorum, assembly GCA_036346355.1. Taxonomy (NCBI): domain Eukaryota; kingdom Viridiplantae; phylum Streptophyta; class Magnoliopsida; order Poales; family Poaceae; genus Rhipidocladum; species Rhipidocladum racemiflorum. Next base: position 31,405,859 of record CM070577.1, read on the forward strand.
CGCGGCGGTCGGGACCCCGAATTTGCAAATCCGGACCCTCTGTGTATTCGGCACTAGTCCAGAACGCGCTTAGTGCACACAGTCTTAACATTGGTAAATATCACAATCATACCACTCGATACCAATAAAGTACTTTATTTAAATAACTAAGCGGTTACTCGACCTTAGGGTCAAGTTACAAATGTATGCCTCGCAAGGCGAAACTTATTCAGAGAAAAATAATAGCAAATGAAAATAAGATAACTTCGTGGCGCCATCCAAGATACCACGAGCAATCGATCGGGCTCGCTTCCCTAAGTAGACGGATCCTCTTAGAGTTCCTCCTTCAAAGCTGGTGCAGTCTCTTCTTCAACTGATATTGTGTTGAGGCAAGGGTGAGTACTTGGTACTCAGCAAGTCATGCACAGAATGCAAGCTAATATACTATATGCATGGCTTGGTACAAAGGAATAGCTTAAGGTATATTTGGCAAAGAAACAAAGATTTGACAAATAATATAAGTAGATTCGAAAGCGAGAAATAAGTAAAGCATAAATAACTTTTCAAGAAGTTTAATAAACATTTTCCCCATCCTAAACCATATTTCCATCATCTTCATTACTAAACCAAACCAACCTTTCAAATCCAAATTATTTTCAAAAATCTAACCCTTGACTTGTAATTCGAGCATTGTCCAAGATCGTGGACTCGGCTATTTAAATAGATTCTACACTCTGCAGAGGTTATGCACTTTACCCACAAGATACAGTCAAACACCACAAAGGCGAAGTTCAGAATAAAGCCTTTCGGAAGCCTCAAACAACACAGGTGGTCCTCTCAGGTTCGTGCTCTACACCATCCCTTCCCTTAGCCAAGGCGAAGTATGGGACCAACACACCGTTAGATGGGCATCCGGCCACGACCACGATCACGCTCCTCGCACAATCACACAAACGGTGTAATTGACACCCTGAGGCTCCACAAGTGAGTCCTTAGCGACTTAGTCAACTAGGGCCGTCCCATTCCACCCATGTGGTTGCAAGTATGACCCAGTTCAAAGGCTTGCAAGGTTAAGTCCTTAGAGTGACCAGGGCAAGACTACCCAAGAACCAAATCAACATCCCCAATGCCACAACTGGCCCACTGATTACTCTTGCCACATGCCCTGGCCGAAAAGCGTTTATCAAACCCCAGTTGATTACCATGCACCACGTGCCATCAACATCACATGATACTTTTCCCAAAACAGGTTCAATATATCATTAAGTCAATATTAACATTTGGTTGTCCAAAACCATGTCATGAGCACGTAGCAAGTCTAAGCAAAGATAATACAACGGTCTAAACCCAGGTTGGCAATTTAATAATGTCCAACTAGTAAACCACAACTAGGGTGACAAGGGTCATGGCACATACTTAAATAATCAAGGTGTCATACAGCAAATTGGTACTTATCTAACCCCCATGTTTAAACCAAGTATTTTTCTAATTGAACTAGCATGCAATAGTTTAAATCAAAGTAGATTTCGAAATAGGATCAACATGGTCAAAGCACAACTTGCCTTCAAAAAGTACTCGTTCTTGGTCTTGAGTTGGATCCTGAGTCAACACTTCTCCTTCGAATCCTTCCGGCACTTCAACGTCTACTCGTAAAGCGTGCAAATAGAAATACACAAATAAACAATAGGCAAAAACATCCCAAAACTCCAAATAAAATCCATAAACAGAGAGAACATAATTTTCTGGATTTTTAGGAACTGGAATCGTCCAAATCGGAGTTAAAATGCAAAAGTTATGATTTATTAAAGTTTAAATAATCAATTAAATAATATTTACAGAGAAAAACTTTAGTCCAAAAACTAAATAAAATTCTTATTTGAGTAGATCTGAATTTTATACAAATTTAGAAATTTGAATCACTCAAATCGGAGTTGAAACGCAAAAGTTATAAGCGTTTGAAGTTTGAAACAAAATCTGAAATCATTATTTCGAATTAATAAATCATTTTCTTTTTCGGAAATTAATTATTGCGTCAGCATGGACACGTGGCAGCCTTTGATTGGTTGGCTGACGTCAGCCGGTCCATGGACTCGGTCCACGCTCGGCTTGGGTCCACCGTGGACTCGGTCCACGACTCTACGTGTCGCTGACATGTGGGCCCACTCGGGTAGCGTCATTCTTGGCGTCGGCGAGGGTTTCGGCCACGGTGGCGACAGGTGGGACCCGCTGGACGTCATGGGTGACGTCGGCGCTGGCTGGATTAGCCAGCGACATGCGGGCCCTCGACACGCGGGCCCCGCGTGTCGGCGTCCTACGCCACGCTGGGCCGGCGACCGCGACGGTCAGGCTTCCCGACACGTGGCGCAATCCCGGCCGTTGATTTGAAATTCAACGGTCGCGATTAGATCCAGGGTTAATGCGTTGAATCTACTCGATGATCGTGGGCCGTTCGATCTAGATCGGACGGTCCAGATCTAATCCTATAATAATCACTACTACGGCACGTGGCGATTGTGAACCGTTGGATCTTGATCCAACGGTCCAGATCTAACCGGGTTTGGAATACGTGAACTCACCTCAACCGCACGATCAAGATCGGACGGTCCACGAGCTTCGCGAGGGTGATGGCGGCAGGGCGGGCTGCAGCCACCGGAGACGGAGACGACGACAGCGAGCCGACGGCGCCCGGTCGTTCGGCGATGTGGGTGGTCTCTTCGGTGCGTCTCAAGCGGGGACTCGGATCTGGGCTCCTTCGGCGGAAGACGACGGACGGCGGCGAGGCGAGGCAAAACCAGCGGCGGAGTGGCGCTCAACTACGGCGAGCTCGCACGGCAAACGGCAACGGCTCAGCGAGATGGCTCGGGAAAGCGGAGTGCGCAAGGATGAGGGCAACCTCGGGCGTGACTGTGGCTTTAAATAGCCTCGGCGTTCGTGCGAGACGGAAACCTAATTCTACGGCGGCGCGCGCGGCGGAGTCCGGCTCGGACTCGGCGGAGACGATGACGCTCAGCCGTCCACGTGGCACGATCAACGGCCACGATCGCACGGGCGCGATCGGATCCGGGCCGGATACGGCTCGAACCGGTACGGGCGGATCTCAGCCGTTGGATCTTGATCCAACGGTTGGGATCGATTAGGGTTTTGAGCTGGTTTGATCGAGTCAACTGGCTCGGGTCGGACTCGAGTCCGACTCGGGTTCCGACTCGGTCGGATGAACAGTACTCGACCCGAGTTGGATTTCCAGCGATTTAATATTTAAAATAATTCCCAGTAATTCATTTAATTCATTAAAAATAGCAAAAGACTCAGAAAAATTCCAGAAAAATTCTGGAAAATACTTTGGATCATTTTGGACTCAAATAAAATATTTCCAACAAAATTTTATTTGCAAAATTAAATTCTTTAATTATTTCAAAATGGAATAAATTCAAATAAATTCCAAATAAATCCAAATAAATTCCAGAAAATTCCAAAAATTCACCAAAGTGCCAAATCACACATGAATTCAAGAAAAGCAAAATTTTGGGGTGTTACAAACCTCCCCCCCTTAATAGAATCTCGTCCCCGAGATTCAGGGCTCACTACAGAATAGGTTCGGAAACTCTTTCTTCAAATCCTCTTCGCGCTCCCAAGTCGCTTCGCTTTCTTCATGGTTGCTCCACTGAACTCTACAAAAACGGGTTGACTTGTTTCTAGTTTCTCGATCCATTGTGTCTAGAATCCTTACGGGATGCTCCTTATAAGTCAAATCCTCTTGCAACTCGATTGACTCTAGCGGTGTCTGTTCCTCAGGAACTCGGAGACACTTCTTCAACTGGGACACATGGAATACATCATGCACTCCTGCCAACGATTGTGGCAACTCCAGCTGATAAGCAACTTCGCCTCTGCGACTCAAAATCTTAAATGGTCCAACATAACGGGGTGCAAGTTTCCCTTTGGCATGGAACCTCTTAACTCCCCTGAGAGGCGTAACTCTGAGGTAAACAAAGTCTTCTGGTTCAAAACTCAAGTCCCTACGACGATTGTCAAAGATAACTCTTCTGTCGTGATTGGGCTATCTTCAACCTTTCCCTAATCATGGCGATCTGCTCTTCAGCCTCTTGAAGAATATCAGGCCCAAAGACACGGCGCTCGCCGGTCTCATTCCAATTCAATGGCGTCCGACATGGTCGACCATACAGTGCCTCAAAAGGTGACATCTGTAAACTAGCCTGATAACTATTGTTGTAACTGAACTCGGCATACGGCAAACTCTTATCCCAAGAGGTAGCATAAGCCAATGCACAAGCTCTCAACATATCTTCCAGAATCTGGTTGACTCTTTCGGTCTGTCCGTCCGTCTGTGGATGATAAGTCGCATCAAGTTCAAACGGGTTCCCATGGCTTCATGCAACTTATTCCGTAACCTTGAGGTAAATTGGGTACCTCGTCCGATACAATCCTCTTTGGCACTCCGTGCAAACAGACAATCCTGGTCATGTATAATGCGCTAATTTATCTCCCGAGTAAGTGGTCTTCACGGGATAAAATGGGCTACTTTAGTCAAGCGATCCACTATAACCCATATGGAGTCATAACCTCCTTGAGTCTTCTAAACCGGTAATGAAATCCATTCCGATTTCCTCCCACTTCCACTCGGGTATTTTCAGCGGTTGTAGCAATCCTCGCCGGGTCTCGGTGCATTGCCTTGACTCTCGGCATACGTCGCACAATGCAACATGCTCGGCAACCTCACGCTTCATACTCGGCCACCAGAATCTCTCCTTGAGATCCTAATACATCTTGGCGCTTCAGGATGAATTGAGTACTTAGAGTCGTGGGCTTCATACAAAATCACTTGCTTTAAATACTTTTTGTTAGGCACTAAAAAGCGATCCTTCATCCACAACGTGCCTTGCTTCATCCAACTTGAAGTCCTCTGCCTTGCCTTCCTCCTTGATGAACTTAATCCTGCGGATCTTGTCATCATCCTTCTGTCCTTCTCGGATCTGATCCTCTAGGGTAGGCTTTACTTCTAATGCGGCCAAGAATCCGCTAGGTACTACCTCAATCTTCATTTTCCGAAAATCCTCACATAACTCATCCTGACTTGTGGCTAGCAACGTACTCACGGTATGGCTTTTCCGACTCAGGGCATCGGCTACTACGTTGGCCTTCCCGGGATGGTAATGGATTCCAACATTATAGTCTTTGATCAACTCTAACCATCTTCTCTGCCTCATATTCAGATCCGACTGGGTGAATATGTACTTAAGGCTCTTATGATCCGTATACACTTCACATCTGTTTCCAATCAGATAGTGACGCCATATCTTCAAGGCATGCACTACGGCAGCTAACTCTAGGTCATGTGTCGGATAATTTTCCACATGCGGCCTCAATCGCCTTGATGCATAAGTTTATTTACCTTTCCATTCTCAGACAAAGACACATCCAAGTCCTTGGCGCGATGCGTCACAATAAATATCGAAGCTTTGAGCAACATCGGTAGAACTAACACCGGCCGACGTCAATCGCTTCTTCGCCTCTGAAATCCTTTCTCACATTCTCGCGCCCATGCAAACTTCTTTTCCTTCTTCAGAGCTATGCGTAAGAGGTTTCGCAATTGTCGAAAAGCCTTCGATGAAACGGCGGTAGTATCCTGCCATTCCAAGGAAACTCCGAACTGGTCACGATCTTTGGTCGCTCCCAATGTAACACGGCTTCTACTTTGCTTGGATCTACGGCGACTCCTTCTCGCGGTCATTACATGTCCAAGAAACTCCACCTTGTCCCTCCAAAAATCACACTTGTCGAACTTGGCGAAAAGTTGTCGTTCCTCGACTTTTCCAAAACTCGCCTTAAGTGTTCGGCATGTTCATCCTCGGTCTTGGAGTAGATTAGGATATCGTCTATGAACACGACGACAAACTTGTCCAAATATTCCATGAACACCTTATTCATCATATTCATGAAATAAGCCGGCGCATTCGTCACCCAAAGGACATAATCAGAACTCGTAATGTCCATATCTTGACGAGAATGCAGTCTTGAATATCTTCCGATCGGATCTTCAATCGATGGTATCTCGATCTCGGATCAATCTTGGAGAAAACTCCGGCTCCTCTTAAGCGATCAAACAAATCATCAATCCCGGGTAGCGGATACTTATTCTTCACGGTGACTTCATTGAGTGCACGGTAGTCAATGCACATCCTGAAACTCCCGTCCTTCTTCTTGACAAATAAAATCGGTGCTCCCACAAATGACGAGCTTGGCCTCGATAAATCCTTTCTCCATTAACTCTTCTAGCTGCTTTCTTCATCTCTACCAACTCCTCGGTGGACATCCGATAGGGTCTCTTTGCTATCGGTCTTGTACCCGGTACAAGCTCTATCACAAACTCTATGTCCCTGTCGCGGCATACTGTAGATCTTCGGGGAAAACATCGGGTACTCATTCACTACTTGGGACATCCTCTATGCCGATTGCCTTGGTATCGTTAACCATCAATCGCCCATCTCTCACTGCGGTGGCTTGAAATTCCACTTTCTTCCCACACGGGCTCTCAACCGAGATAGTCCTTCGCCCACAATCCAATACTGACCTTGTGCTTGGATAACCAATCCATTCCCAATATGACATCTAAGGTCCGGGTCTCCAAAATTATAAGGTTTGCTAGGAACTCTATTCCACCTATCAAGATTCTCACCGGAACATCCTACTTTCGCTCGGAGTTCGGAACCAGGGGTTTGAACTAAAAGTATGCACTTAAGTCTTGCAATCCTCAAATCATTTCTAGTAGCAAAGCCTTGCAAAACAAACGAATCACGAAGCTCCAAAGTCAAACAAAATCTGGTGTATCCGAGTTAACAAGTAACTTACCCAAGACGACGTCAGTAGCATTCTGCAGGTGCATCTGCGGTGACATGGTTGACTCGGCCTCTCACCACGGTGCAGGGTGTGGCTCCTGGTCTTTGGCGTCCTAGCTGGGTGGTTCCTAGGTTGAAGCGAACTGGGTCACTCTGCTGTCTTCTTTGGACAAGCTGTTGGCGAAGTGTCACGGCTCGTTGCATTGTAGCGTCTCATTGTTCCTGCCGATTGCCTCGAGTAAGCGTTTCTAAGCGGGGCTGGGGTGCAGTAGTTACGATTGACAGGTCTTGGTCTTTGGGGATGGTGTCCTTGTTGCATTCTGTGGTTGGAATCAAGAATTGATTTGGTGCAACTCTCGAGGCCATTGCGTTCCACTGGCGTGATCCTTCTTTGTTGCATCCTGCGCTTCTCGTTCTCATCCAGTTCCTTGCGCTTTGTCCTCAAGAATAAGCGCCTTATTCACCAACTCTTGGAAATCTGGAAAGGTGTGGGTGATCAACCCTACTTGCAATCTGAGTTAAGTCCCTTCATAAAACGAGGTATGCGGATTTATCCGTCGCTACATCCTCAGTGCGTAGCGTGCTAGGCTGTGTGAACTTGTTCAGTAGTCGGCCACCGGTGATTACCTTGTTTCTGCTCTGAACTCCTCCTTCTTAAGGTCCATGATTCCTTCAGGCACGTGATACTTGTCGGAATGTGTGAACTCTTCCCAAGTGATATCTTGAGGGTTCTCTGCTGTGGCACGAAGTTCTCCCACCATTCTAATTTGTTCCTTCGGTGATGAGAAGCGTGAAGTACCTTCTCATTCCCTATGCATTGAGCTATGTGTATCTTCCTCTCGATTGATCTTAACCAATCATCGGCCTCCAATGGATTGGCATTCCCAGAGAAAGTGGGTGGGTGAGTTCTCATGAACTCGACAGCCTTGTATTCGCGTTGTCCCTGATTAACTTGATTAGCGGCCTGAGCAAAGGACGTGCTGCATTTGTTACATCATAGCATGCATCAATCGAGTCTGAGCAGCAAGAAATGCTCCAAAATTCTGCACATCCAAAGTGGCGGCCGGTGCTCCATCATTGGGGTTTTCTCGCTGGCGAGAACCACTCCCATTGCTTCCAAAGTTTCCACGGGTATTCACCATCTGTCGATTTGCTCTAGGTTTAGAGATGAGAGGGAAACAAGAATAGACAAGTAATATGGAACTTATTCGGGGCGAAAGGTGTAACTTTAAGGTCCAACTTTATTATTTAATAACTTGGTATGGCTGCTTACAATGCCTAAGGGCCTTGCAACACATACTGCACACTCAGCAAACAAAGCAAATCCAAATCGAATTAACTCTGGAGTCTAACGCCTAAAGGGTGACTCTTTATTCTATGACGCGACTCGGCGAAGGAGTCTCACTAAAGAACCTATGCTCACTCATCGAGAAAACCTCCCCGGCCTGGGTACGGGTGCTGTGGCATAGGCGCGAAACGATTGCCATGTCCAGCAACTGTGTCCTCTATGGTAGTCGAAGAAGCAGTATCCTCATCGAGATCTGACTCCTCTGGATCTGGCTCGTGTAACTCGAGTACTGGCTCTGGGTCTGGTCCGTACAAGGTCATCTCCAACTCGTCAATCCTTCGTAGAAGGTGTGCCACATACTCTTGAGCTTCCCGCCATCTGTTCTTCTCTGTCGTGATTTCCTTGCGGGCCTTCTGTAGCTCCTTGCTTGTATTATCTAGTACATCCTCCTGGGCGACGACAAATCGTGCCAACTGTGTAACCGTGGCATCCTCATCCTGAATCGCGCCGGGTCAAGAAGGTTATCGCTGCGCGGATGGTAACGGAACACCGTGCTCTCCAATTCTCTGGCGTAGATACGGGTAATGTGCCGCATTGCTCGTCGTGATACTTCTTGGATACCCATCTGCATTGTAGATCTCTGGCGGTAGTTGTATCGCGATTGCTGAGCCCTTTTCCTAGCAGTACCTCAATCCTCACGTCACAAGCCTTGATCAATCCTCGCTTGTCTCGATCACTTCCACTTGGTATTGGGGCTTCTCAAAATCTCCGAGAGTCTCAGAGCATATGCCAAAGTTCTGCGGCGTGACCAACTCCCAGATCAACGTAGTTGAACTCTTCCTCCATCTGTCACAAGAGTGCTTTACGTAAGAACTCGGAATTTTTAAATCGTGACAAGGTAAGGAAAATTCAGCAAGAGACAAGAAAAGAGAGAAGGGGATAAGTTGAGAGGTCATTTCTTATCTTGACAAATTTTTAGCTTTAGAAAATAGGTTTTATCCTCACTACGACCATTCTAGCTAGGGTTGAGCCTACAGTCAAGTATGGCTCTGATACCACCTCTGTCGGGACCCCGAATTTGCAAATCCGGACCCTCTGTGTATTCAGCACTAGTCCAGAACGCAGCTTAGTGCACACAGGTCTTAACATTGGTAAATATCACAATCATACCACTCGATACCAATAAAGTACTTTATTTAAATAACCAAGCCCAGGTTACTCGACCTTAGGGTCAAGTTACAAATGTATGCCTCGCAAGGCGAAACTTATTCAGAGAAAAATAATAGCAGCGGAAAATAAGATAACTTCGTGGCGCCATCCAGTATACCACAGGCAACCGATCGGCTCGCTTCCTAAGTAGACGGATCCTCTTGGAGTTCCTCCTCCAAAGCCGGTGCGATCTCTTCTTCAACCGATATTGTGTTGAGGCAAGGGTGAGTACTTGGTACTCGACAAGTCATGCACAGAATGCAAGCTAATATACTACATGCATGGCTTGGTACAAAGGAATAGCTCAAGGTATATTTGCAAGAAACAGACATTTGACAAATAATATAAGTAGATTCAAAGCGGTAGAAATAAGTAAAGCATAAATAACTTTTCAAGAAGTTTAATAAACATTTTCCCCATCCTAAACCATATTTCCATCATCTTCATTACTAAACCAAACCAACCTTTCAAATCCAAATTATTTTCAAAAAAATCTAACCCTTGACTCGTAATTCCGAGCATTGTCCAAGATCGTGGACTCGGCTATTTAAATAGATTCTACACTCTGCAGAGGTTATGCACTTTACCCACAAGATACAGATCAAACACCACAAAGGCGAAGTTCCTCAGAATAAAGCCTTTCGAAGCCTCAAACAACACAGGTGGTCCTCTCCGGTTCGTGCTCTACACCATCCCTTCCCTTAGCCAAGGCGAAGTATGGGACCAACACACCGTTAGATGGGTATCTGGCCACAGCCACGATACGCTCCCCTGTACAATCACACAAACGGTGTAATTGACACCCTGAGGCTCCACAAGTGAGTCCTTAGCGACTTAGTCAACTAGGGCCGTCCCATTCCAGCCATGTGGTTGCAAGTATGACCCAGTTCAAAGGCTTGCAAGGTTAAGTCCTTAGAGTGACCAGGGCAAGACTACCCGAAGAACCAAATCAACATCCCCAATGCCACAACTGGCCCACCTGATTACTCTTGCCACATGCCCCGGTCGAAAACTGTTTATCAAACCCCAGTTGATTACCATGCACCACGTGCCATCAACATCACATGATACTTTTCCCAAAACAGGTTCAATATATCATTAAGTCAATATTAACATTTGGTTGTCCAAAACCATGTCATGAGCACGTAGCAAGTCTAAGCAGTATACTACAACGGTCTAAACCCAGGTTGGCAATTTAATAATGTCCAACTAGTAAACCACAACTAGGGTGACAAGGGTCATGGCACATACTTAAATAATCAAGGTGTCATACAGCAAATTGGTACTTATCTAACCCCCATGTTTAAACCAAGTATTTTTCTAATTGAACTAGCATGCAATAGTTTAAATCAAAGTAGATTTCGAAATAGGATCAACATGGTCAAAGCACAACTTGCCTTCAAAAAGTACTCGTTCTTGGTCTTGAGTTGGATCCTGAGTCAACACTTCTCCTTCGAATCCTTCCGGCACTTCAACGTCTACTCGTAAAGCGTGCAAATAGCAATACACAAATAAACAATAGGCAAAAATATCCCAAAACTCCAAATAAAATCCATAAACAGAGAGAACATAATTTTCTGGATTTTTAGGAACTGGAATCGTCCAAATCGGAGTTAAAATGCAAAAGTTATGATTTATTAAAGTTTAAATAATCAATTAAATAATATTTACAGAGAAAAACTTTAGTCCAAAAACTAAATAATATTCATATTTGAGTAGATCTGAATTTTATACAAATTTAGAAATTTGAATCACTCAAATCGGAGTTGAAACGCAAAAGTTATAAGCGTTTGAAGTTTGAAACAAAATCTGAAATCATTATTTCGAATTAATAAATCATTTTCTTTTCGGAAATTAATTATTGCGTCAAAGATGGACACGTGGCAGCCTCTCGATTGGTTGGTCGACGTCACCGGTCCATGGACTCGGTCCACGCTTCGGCTTGGGTCCACTGTGGACTCGGTCCACGACTCTACGTGTCGGCCGACATGTGGGCCTACTCGGTGACGCCATTGCCGACGTCGGCGGGGACTCACCACTGCGTCGGCTGACAGGTGGGACCCGCTGTGACGTCATGGGTGACGTCAGTGCTTGGCTGGATTAGCCACTGACATGCGGGCCCTCTGACACGCGGGCCCCGCGTGTCAGCGTCACACGCACGCTGGTGCGGCATTCGCCGACCGCGGCGGTCGAGCTTCCCGACACGCGTGGCGCAATCGGCCGTTGATTTGAAATTCAGCGGTCGCGATTAGATCCAGGTGGTTAACGCGTTGAATCTACTCGATGATCGTGGGCCGTTCGATCTAGATCGGACGGTCCAGATCTAATCCTATAATAATCACTACTACGGCACGTGGCGATTGTGAACCGTTGGATCTTGATCCAACGGTCCAGATCTAACCGGGTTTGGAATACGTGAACTCACCTCAACCGCACGATCAAGATCGGACGGTCCACAGAGCTCGCGAGGGTGATGGCGACGCGGCGGGGCTGCAGCCACCGGAGACGGAGAGCGACAGCGAGCCCGACGGCGCTCGGTCGTTCGGCGATGTGGGTGGTCTCTTCGGTGCGTCTCGGCGGGGACTCGGATCTGGCTCCTTCGGCGGAAGACGACGGACGGGCGGCGAGGCAGGGGCAAAACCAGCGGCGGAGTGGCGCTCAACTACGGCGAGCTCGCCGCGGGCAAGCGGCAACGGCCAGGCGAGATGGCTCGGGAAACGGGTGCGCAGGATGAGGGCAACCTCGGGCGTGACCAGGGCTTTAAATAGCCTCGGCGTTCGTGCCCGAGGCGAAACCTAATTCTACGGCATGAGTCCGGCTCGGACTCGGCGGAGACGATGACGCTCAGCCGTCCACGTGGCACGATCAACGGCCACGATCGCACGGGCGCGATCGGATCCGGGCCGGATACGGCTCGAGCAGAGTGCAGGCGGATCTCGGTAGTTGGATCTTGATCCAGCGGTTGGGATCGATTAGGGTTTGAGCTGGTTTGATCGAGTCAATCGGCTTGGGTCGGACTCGAGTCCGACTCGGGTTCCGACTTCGATCGGATGAGCGATACTTTCGACCGAGTTGGATTTCAATGATTTAATATTTAAAATAATTCCCAGTAATTCATTTAATTCATTAAAAATAGCAAAAGACTCAGAAAAATTCCAGAAAAATTCTGGAAAATACTTTGGATCATTTTGGACTCAAATAAAATATTTCCAACAAAATTTTATTTGCAAAATTAAATTCTTTAATTATTTCAAAATGGAATAAATTCAAATAAATTCCAAATAAATCCAAATAAATTCCAGAAAATTCCAAAAATTCACCAAAGTGCCAAATCACACATGAATTCAAGAAAAGCAAAATTTTGGGGTGTTACAGCGGCCGAGCCCCGCTGACGTCGGCGATGACGTCACCCCCATGGGTCCCACCTGTCGGTCACACGTGAGCCGTGGACCAGGTCCACGGTAGACCCGAGCCAAACCATGGACCACGTCCATGGACCGGCTGACGTCAGCGGACCAATCAGAGACCGACACGTGTCCTTGCTGACGCAATAATTAATTTCCAAAAAAGAAAATGATTTATTAATTCGAAATAATGATTTCAGATTTTGATTCAAACTTCAAACGCTTATAACTTTTGCGTTTCAACTCCGATTTGAGTGATTCAAATTTCTAAATTTGTATAAAATTGAGATCTACCTAATGGTGAATTTTATTTAATTTTTGGACTAAAGTTTTTCTCTGTATTATTATTTAATTGATTATTTAAACTTTAAATGCTTGTATCTTTTTCATTTGAACTCCGAGTTTGACGATTCCAGTTTCTAAAAATTCATAAAATTATGTTCTCTCTGTTTATGAACTTTATTTGGATGTTTGGACACTTTTTGTCTACTGTTTTATTCATTTGTTGCTATTTGCACGCGTTACGAGTAGACGTTGAAGTGCCGGAAGGATTCGAAGGAAAAGTATTGACCCAGGAGCCAGCTCAGGACCAAGAGCAAGTACTTTTTGAAGGCAAGTTGTGCTTTAACCATGTTGATCCCATTTTGAAACCTATTTTGATTCAATTTATTGCATGCTAGCTTAATTAGAAAATACTTTATTTAATCCCGGGGAATTAGATAAATGCCAATTTGTTGTATGACACCTTGATTAATTAAATATGTGCCATGACCCCTTGTCACCCTAGTTGTGGATTACTAGTTGGACACTACTAAATTGCCAACATGGGTTTGTAGATCGTTGTAGTACATGGCTTAGACCTGCTACGTGCTCATGGCATGATTTTGGACAATCAAATGTTAATATTGACTTAATGATATATTGAACCTGATTTGGAAAGGTATCATGTGTTGTGCTGTTGATGGCACGTGGTGCATGGTAATCAACTGGGGTTGGATAAATAGTTTTCGACCGGGGCATGTGGCAAGAATGATCAGGTGGGCCAGTTGTGGCACCGGGAACGTTGATTTGGTTCTTCGGGTAGTCTTGCCTGGTCACCCTAAGGACTTAACCTTGCAAGCCTTTGAACTGGGTCAAACGTGCAACCACATGTCTGTAATGGGATGGACCTAGTTGAATAAGTTGCTAATAACGTACCTATGGGACCTCAGGGTGTCAACTACACCCTTTGTGTAAGTTGTATGGGGGAGCGTACCGGGGCTGCGGCCAGGTACCCATCTAACGGTTGGTTGGCCTAAACTTCGCCTTAGCTAAGGGAAGGGTTAGTGTGCAACAACCGGGGAGGACCACTTGTATGTTAAAAGTTTCCGAAAGACTTTGTTACGGGAACTCGCCTTTGTGATGTTTGACTGTATCTTGTGGGTAAAGTGCATAACCTCTGCAGAGTGTAAAATCTATTCGAATAGCGGTGTCCGCGGTATTGGACATCGCTCGGGAATTACAGTCAAGGGTTAGACTTTCTTGAAAATAACTTGGACTTGAAAGGTTGGGCTTGGTTAAATAATGATGTCGATGGAAATGTGGATTAGGAATGGGAAAGATGCTGATTAAAACTCCTGGAAAAGTTATTGATCTTATACTTGCTTCTATTGCTTTCGAATCTACTTATGCTACTTATCAAGTCTTTGTTTCTTTGCAAACATACCCTGAGCTATTCCTTTGTATTAAGCCATGCATGTAGTATATTAGTTTGCATTCTGTGCATGACTTGTTGAGTACCAAGTACTCACCCTTGCCACAATATAACACCAGTTGAAGAGGAGACTATACCAGCTTTGGAGGAGGAGCTCCAAGAGGAACCGTCTACTTAGGGAGCGAGCCCGATCGGTTGCCTGTGGTATCTGGATGGCGCCACGGTTATTTTATTTTCATTGCTATTATTTCTCTCTTAATAAGTTTCGCCCTGCATGGCGTATATTTGTAACTTGACCATAAGGTCGAGCAACCAGTTTGACTATTTAATTAAAGTACTTTATTAGTATCGAGTGGTATGATTGTGATATTTACCGATGTTAAGACTGTGTGCACTAGCTCGTTCCTGGACTAGTGCTGAATACACAGAGGGTTCGGATTTGCAAATTCGGGTCCCAACATAAATGGACTCATACTCCATCCCACCAAAGCCCACAACCCCTTCTTTTAGGCCCAAACTCCCCCGGAAAGGCCCAAACTCCCGGAAATGGCCTAGAAACGCAATTAAACCTCCTACCATATGGTTTTAACCTCCAATACCATATTTCATAAAGTTTTTGACCTTAACATTCACATTAAATAATGTCACACCATTCCGTAGTGTCACATTCTTCCCCCCTTCAACAGGATTCGACCCCGAATCCGAGACACGCCAAAACAACCAAATCAAAGGGAGTTATGGTTCACGCCTCGAACCCGGCTTAGAAGCCCCTACGATTTGCACCGACCAGCACTCGAGAGGCAAGGAGCTAAGGATCAAAGATCGATGACTCTAAAGATAACTCACAATCAAAACTTGCGAGAACTTTACTCAACATTGAAACACAAAGTACTCACACATGGTCTCAGCACGACCCCAAGCGATAAGATAAAACCTCAAACAGCCCACAAAAGAAAACGGTCTCAAACTCCTCGCTCTAAGCATTCCTTGGCACTGAAGTGCCCGATCCCTTTAACTCATGCTATTCTCCAGAAAAACACGGTACCAACCTCCCTTTTGTGGTTCCTTGTACTCAAGACGACGCGAAACAGGAGAGACACAACGCTCTAAGATTACCACCAGAACGAACAACCTACTTTATATCCAGGATCCGTAAGACGCGTAACAGAAATGACCGAACGTTCCTCTGCGGTTGACATAACTCGCTCATTGCCCAACGACAAAAAGATCCAATACACTTCAAAAAGGAAAAGTGATTACTAGCAACCACCAAATGGTCCACTAATAATTTAATCAACCATACCGAGGAACACCTCAACGACACAATTCCCCACGAAGGTTTGCATTGAGTCATACACAACCTTCCACTCAAAGGACCACGATAAAGAGCACAATCATTGAGTGAGCTCAACCATAAACATGAACCCAAGTGGCCCTCATCCAACAACTCAAACCCCAAAGCGCTAAAACCACTTTGGAAAGGATTCGACAACAACCAGAGAGTATTCATTTTAATTTCCTAAGCCAAAACGCAAAGGAAACACAAATCCCTTCACCACAACCAACACCAGAAATTATTCATTCTTTTCTTTTCATACTAGAAAGCAAGGGAAATCTCGTTTCATGACATGAATGCACATTCTTCAAGAGCACTCCGGATTAGTCATATCTCCATATATGACTTTCTCACCGACCTGGCTCAACGACTCTTTTATCATTTAACATCTAAAAAAAACGATGTCATGTTTACTTTTCACCATTCCTTCATCATGTAACAACACTACCGAATAGTCATTCACATGACGACTTCTTCCTCGGCATCACATGAATAAATCTCGAATAACATCGAGAGTTGCGCTAATTCATATAAACTATGACGGCAGCATAGTTAACAGTAAGGCACCACATCGTCTCAGAACCCACCCATGATAGAAAGCTAAACTCGCAAAACATCGCGTTTTTAACCAAAATCAACATTTGGAAAAAAAAAACATCGGCTCCAAAGTTAAACATCTGCACAAACAACCGCCATAAATTTTATCAAAAGAGAGGGAAACTCAATCCCAAAAGAAAACTCTTCACCAACCAAATTCACTTATGAAACATTCATAAAAATCCAGACTTGTGAAACATCCGCACACCAGACACATTTTCCAAATGACTCCAACTCTAGCCAAACAGAGTTACACATCAAGGGCTTAACTCAAAAGTTTACAACACAACCCTTTATGACCATCTGCTTCCTTTTAAAATTAATTCCAAAGATAATTCGGTAACGAGCGAAAAGCGCGATCGACTCAAAAACTTTTGGGGTGTAAATCCATACTCATAGCACCAACTAGACAAATTAGCCAAAACCAAATATTTGCACCAATTTCTACGAGTTTTAGGAAACTGCAAACACGACATATGGAACACCTTGACCGAAAACCCTTCAACCAAAATGGCAAACAACCAAACCAGTCCAAAAGCTTTTGAACACAAGCTCAGCATAAAAAGAACCATCTCTAGTACTCCACTACGCTTTCCATTAAAGACTTCAATAATCACTATTTACTGCCTGAGAAGCCCCAACACAATTAAACCAAAAGCTTCACAACAAATTCTTCCTCTAGTTACCATTCCCAACACTTTTAATTAGGGTTTATGATGCTTATCAAAAAGGGACCCAACCAAGACTATATTGACATGATCCCCACGGATCACCGAATCATAATACTTCTTATTCTAAATTTGAAACATAGTACTTCAACAAATCTTTTAGCAAGATCAACATATAAATTTCATACCTCCTATATATTCACGTCTCGACAACCGAACCTTATTCAGTTAAACAACGACTTCAACATGTCAATATTATCTCCACAGGGAAGAATTCGTAAGTGAGACTCTAAGTTATACTTTCATTAAGGATAAGATCATTTATCATGTTAATTATCCAAAGCTCACTCCATCGCAACATGTTAAAATTTTCCTCTATTTTAACCATGGTTTTCCAACGAGTAATCTAAACAGTTACCACCACTACTTAGTCATCAATAACAACAAAAGGGCATAATCATCAACCAACAACATTACTTTTAGCTACCCTACAGCAAGATTTAAACTTTTAACATTTAACGAGGATCATAAGCACTTTTAAAGCAAGGCAACAGATTCTAAGTATGTACATTAACCCATTTAATCATTCTCGCTACAGAGTAAACTACAACACTAGTAGTCTATTTATTCCCCAGCTAGAGATGTTAATCACATTGAATTGATTCAACTCAAAAATTAACTTAGCACACATCATTCCATAAACCACATTGTTACCTACTACATAGCAAGGACATAAACTTTTCTAAACACACTCATGGGGCACGAACTCTTGACAAACTGAATGCAACTCAACTTTTAAAGATAACCACAACTCAAGAACCAGAACGAACACCGATAGAAACTTTCTCCTTTCCAGGCAAGGAAGAAAAACAAAACTCCAACAGAAATGCAGGAGAGCTCAATTCTCAATTTGTCAAATTTGCCCACAAAACTCTTCAAGAAATCTCAAAATCTATACTTCCAAGAAGGAAGAAGGACGCACCAGGGAAAATCAAATGTTCAATAAATCTTTTCCGATAAAAGATTCAAACTT
Organism: Rhipidocladum racemiflorum; assembly: GCA_036346355.1. Taxonomy (NCBI): domain Eukaryota; kingdom Viridiplantae; phylum Streptophyta; class Magnoliopsida; order Poales; family Poaceae; genus Rhipidocladum; species Rhipidocladum racemiflorum. The sequence continues at coordinate 31,423,920 of CM070577.1, forward strand.
AGCTCCAACAACTCAAGGCATGCACAAGGGGAAACTCCAACACTTTTTCTTAGATAGGGAGAACAACAACCACAAAAGTTTCCTCCTCGGGACAGCGTAATGACCAACAAAACCGGTGTCAAAGCAAAAATAGCGACCATGAAGCGCCAATACTAGACTCTTCTTCTTCGTCTTCAACCAAGGAAGACAAAACCACATACCGCATACTGAAACAATCCGCGAAAATCCAAGACCAAAAACTTTTCTTTTGATTTCAATCGACTAAAAAACAAGAAGACCAACCAAAACCGACCATCGAACGGTGAAAAGCATCCGAAGGATACCACCATCAACTCTTCTATTTGTCTCCGACCAACTACCCGATCTACGATAGAAAATGTAAGCACTCTTTCCCCACAAGGGATTCAGTAGTTCTTCGGTGATGGCTTTAACAAACCATCTTAGTCAAACCACACCCTTACTATTAACAAAAGTGGTGACCGAAACCCTTCAGCCCCACAACCCCACTTTATCACCACAACAAGCACAATTCAATCATTTATCTCATTATCAAATGAAGCATTCAACATCAAAGCTTAAATACAACATTTAAGCGTAAAGGAATGATACCCATACCCTTTCCTACTGTGCATCCATGTGTGTCAAATTTTAGATTAGTTATACCACTTTTGCAAGTTTTAATGTTGCTATCCTATGACAAAATTTTAGTTAAAATATAAGCCATGTTTCTAAGTTATCCCACATCACATTTTAGTTGTAGCCTAAGGTATGACACTAAAAATACACATTCCAAGGACCTACTGACCCGCTCACGATACCAATCGTAACACCCGGCATCTATTATGTCCGAATGCTACCAAACATAAGCTGAACAACATCTAAATACCAAAAATTAAGGTAAATTACAGCAAGGAGTAAATGCTAAAACCCGAAATTTCGGCAGCATCTCCTTTGTTTTAACATGAATAGAAGGAAACACAATAGCATAGCAATATAAGGCAATATGAGAGACATCTAAAAATAGCAATAATTAAAGGTACGACGACCAAATAAGTCTAAATCCAAACATTCAATGCCTCATGAGCCAAACGAACAAAAGCTAAACCATTAAGCATTAAACATCACACTAGTTTATTGTCAAAACCCAAATGAACGACTTGTGGGACAATTGAGTGAAGCTACGTGTAGAAGTGTGACTATTTCCCTTCCCCGCATGCCGATCTCAAGGTACCTAAAACAACAAGAAAGCACAAGCGTGAGTTCAACACTCAGCAAGCATATATGTAATGGTACACAAGAACAAATATATGGCTACAACATCTCATATCATGACTTTCATGTCATTCATGATCTCATATCATTATCATATGCAATGCGATGCGATGCTCATGTCTCCTTGGAAACTCATACCGGTATGGTTGAGTACACACCCGTCGGTGTGCACCCTCTCCCCCTTCCATCCCGAAGATGGTGGGTGCCTACTCCTCGCTTCCAAACACCGCGGTGGATGGAATCACAATGTAGGACTTACTCATTGGCTCTCCGGAATAGTCATAACTTTCTCACCGACCTTCCCCGGACTAGTTATGACTTTCTCACCGCCCGGGCCATGTAACATGCCATGTATGCAAATATGCCAACATCATAATTAACTTGTACATTAACACATGGCATCATAACATAATAAGCATACTCATCATATCATAAGCAATCATTAAAGCATGGCAAGTGATCATATCATATAAAACAATTCCATCTAGTCTCAACTAGCAACCTACAAACCGCTATCTATTACAATACACTTGCCTCAACCACGGGCAACGGATTGGCGAGACGTAGAAGGCACTCCTCATCTACCCTGCACATGGGTACCACACACTCACAATCATGACCACAAAATAGTACGCAAACCCTCATCTACCCTGACATTGCCAACTACTCGCAAAACCCAAAAACAGAGGTTCTGTCCCGTCGGGACAGCAGCCTTCCAAAAGGCATAACTCGGGTTCTAAGACTCCGAACCGATTAAACGAGTACATCCTCGCATAGCTTAGGAAATTTCCCAACTTTTTTTAGGTATAAGGAAAAACTGATTCGCACTCTAAAGTTGTTTAATCTACAAAATATCGTGATCTGTTCCAATCACGTCACAGATTTTAACACGCTCGGTAAAATAGCCATAACTTTCAAACGGCTGATCGGAATTAAACGTTCTTTATACCCACTGAAATGTATGGAAATTACCTACAACTTCTTCAACAGGCGACCGACCAAATTCGGACTCTAAAATTGCGAAAACCCAAACCCTAGGTCGACTGCACAAGCTGCCCGAAACAGAGAACGTGACAACTTCTAGATCTAATCTAATCTACTCAATTCCAGCACCACCAATTGATCTAAAAACATGATAATCACCCTTAGAACATACCCTAGCCCAACCCCAAGGATCCCCATGGCCATACCTTCGCGGCCTTGCAGCATAATAGATCTCTCCTCCCGGTTGCGCGATCTCCTTCCTTGCTCCAATCCCGCCGGATCTCCTCGTCGCGGAGCACTCCAACGGATGGATCTTCGAGGTGTGGAGGTGGAGAACTCCCCTAGGGGCAGCAAGGGAGGTGGAGAGGTGGTGGAGCAATGGGGAACAATGGGGGAGGTGGAGGCGCCACAAGGAGGAGGTGGGGAGGTGTGGGGGGGCTAGGACTTGTGGGGGCGCAAGGGCAGGGGGTGGAAACCTAAAGGGGCTGGGGAGGTCCCCAACCAGGTCTCCTACTCCTATTAGGACTCAAACTCCATCCCACCAAAGCCCACGACCCAAACTCCCGAAAACGGCCCAGAAACGCAAATTAACCTCATAACGTATGGTTTCAACCTCCAATTCCATATTTTATAATGTTTTTGACCTTAACATTCATATTTTGTAATGCCATAATCTCTAATTTCACATTTTATAAAGTCTCGGCATTCCGTAGTGTCACAGTTAAGGACATGGGAGAGGGTCATGGTAGGTCTACAAAGGTTAGGGGAAGCGGCTAGGTCAAGAAAAATCAAGTTTGGAGGAGTTTGGGTCGGATTGGGCATTTAACCGAGCACCTTGAGTGCGTGCTCTGATCTGGCGACGTGGCCCAGGCGCAGCGCGTGGCGTGGCAACCGGTGAGCTTGGCCACAGCGTCTTGTCATGTGAGGAGTGGAGGCGAGGCGGAGCAGGCGAGGCGGTTGGGCCGGCGGGCTGGCGCGGTGGGCTAGTGGGAAGGAGAGATTTTGGCCCAAACAAAATTCGATTTTCCAACAGTTTTCAATTAAAACAATTTCCACAAATTCAAATAAATCATTCGAGGCATTAAAAATACCAGGAAAATTCTAGAAAAATTCTAGAAAATATTTTGAGATATTTTGAACTTAAATAAATATTTTCAACAAAAAATTATATAAACTTTTCTAAATAATTAATTAATTTCAATAAAAGGGCTTAATACAAATCGATTCCAAATAAATCCAAAAAATAGCAAACGAGCTCCGAAAAATCTCAAAAATTACAGAAGAATTTCTTGAAGCACAAGAAACTCAAATAAAACTTAATTTATTTTATTTTAAGTATAAAATAATGAAATTAAATTGTTTTAGCTTTTAGAAAATTCAAATCAAGATTTATAAACGCGAGAAAAACAACGAAAATTTTTGGGAAGATAAAATAAACCAAAATTTTTTGAAAACCCAAATTTTGGGATGTTACAGCATGCAAACAAAATACTCTTAATATGCCTAGAATATTTGAATTATGACAACTTTGTTTTCATGCGTAGGTACCCTAGTAACGAAGCCAATGACGTCGGTTACCAAGGAAACTAGCTGAGATTTCCTTGTTAACAAGGTCTTGCCCGCAATCAAGGCTAAATGGCCAATGGAGGAAAGAGGCATGTCCATATTCATTCAGCCGGACAACGCCAAAACACACATTGATGTTGATACTCCAGAATTTGTGCAAGCTACACAAGCAGATGGATGGGACATTAGACTAAGATGCCAGGAGCCAAACTCACCCGATCTTAATGTTTTGGACCTTGGTTTCTTTGCAGCAATACATGGTTTGTTTGAAAAAGGTACCCCAAACAATGTCGAACAAATTATAGCAAAGGTCGACCAAGCATTTCAGGAGTACCCAGTGGAAAGGGCGAATCGGATTTTCTTAACACAACAGGCTTGTATGATGGAGACCATGAAGCACAATGGGGGCCAACACTACAACATTCCACACATGAAGAAGAAGACATTGGAGATTCAAGGTCATCTGCCCACAAGCTTGCAGTGTGCATTACAGGTTTACAATCAAGCATTGCAATTCGTCGGTTAGATCTTTAGAGTTCACGTGATTCTTGTATGGAAACAGTTTGGTGGTACTCATCATCAAAAGCTGAATCAATGCCCGAACCAAAACCATGCACATAGCCATGACCAATCCAAAGAAGGGTAGTCGCAGCGTCATTGATGTCCTCATCGTGATTTCCATACAAGCAAGGAATCAAGATAGGCAGCATCAACTCCGCGGCCTCGCGTAGCTGCTTGCGGGTATCAATAATGCTAACCTTAGTCGACGTGAATTGCAGAAGGATTAGCGTGACGTCCTCCGCCTCTACGATGACATCTTCCACACGGACAACGCCGGCGTCGTCTAGAGAGTCCAGCACCTCGATATCGCCAGCCAATGAATCCATCACATACTGGACCTCGTTCGATTCTTCCGCGTCGTCGCCGCTATCAAGTGCCCAGTTGACTCCACGGATCAGCCCTTCATCCATCGCCTAGAACCCAAGAGCTAGCTCTATGCAGCACGTCCGGCAGTGCAATGAATAGAACATGCAAGGAATAAGGAGCTGCACAGCCGGCAGTGCAATGAACAGAGCATGCAAGGAATAAGGAGGAGGACCGGGTGGACTAGCTAGCTGGAAACCAAGAATGGTATTAAATCCATCGAGAGAAGCATGCATGTAATTAATGTTCGTTAGCCGAACGGGCACCAGCGAGACGCACGAGGAGATACGCCGCTGGGAATGCAAATACGTTTATCAATTTCGGATACTTTTTTTTTGGTAATACGCATATCATATTTGGATGGAGGGAGTATTATTTTGTCACAAAATATGTTTTATGAAAAAAAATGCTATCTTTTTTGACGTTTGGCCTCATCATAGAACATCAAAATTGTTGTAGTGAGAGAGAACGAATTGTTTATATTTTGCCCTCAATGCCTATAATCATTGAGAGGGCAAAATATATATAATCAAAATTGTAAGTATGTATATACATACATACATACATACAGATTTTCTTAAGGAGAACAGAAAGGTAGGCCCCTACTAAAAATTTTATAAATGAAGTTTAGAGTTTATGTACAGGTTTTTTATACAACGTGGATCCCCTAATATATACGTGCAACCCAAGTAGTTTCTTGTTAGCCCTCTTGCATACTAGCTAGCTGCTAGCTACTTGAACCCAGTTAGTCAGTAATTTCGCACGGCAAATTAAAGTGCATCCACCACAAGAAATGGAAGGGAACTGAAGAAGCAACTGTTGTGTGCACGTCCCACCATCAGACGGCCGTCAGATCAGGTCAGGTTCCCCCGCGAATTGCTCGCATCCGTCCCTAGCTAGTTCGGTCTCTCTCCGTGCATGCATGCTTGCTATCCTTTCCATGCATCTATTCTCCAGTACTCCACTCCTGCGTTGGAACAAGAGAACTGATTGATTGTAGCAGTACTACTAGTATACAATAAGCCATTCCCAATGCATGCAAGAGTGTGTTATTGATAGAGGTAGTTGATGACAGGCTTCCTGCACTCAGTCAGCAGTGCATGGAAGATCGTATGCCTGTGAGAGAGAGAGAGAGAAAGAGAGAGCATGCAATGCACGGAAGATTGATATGAAATTATCAAATGTCACCGTCTCTTTGCGTGAGCATCGATCCATATATATACATACATGGTACATATATGTATCCTTTTGATCAGTTGATTGCATCAATCCACAGCTGCTAGTGGTTTGGCATACATATCCCTAGTCCTTTCTGAATATGTGATAAAGGAGTATTTCAAGTACGTTTGTGTGGTATTTCAGAGATGGGAGTAATTACTCCCGGGAGTACGAAGTATTTTTCATATATATATATATATATATATATATATATATATATATATATATATATATATATATATATATATATATTTCGCTTACCTATTCTTAATTGGGGTGTAAAATCTAAGAATCAGTGGCAGATTCGGCATAAGACATGTATACCATGCCATGCATTGTCAGACAGATAAGATAATCAGTCAGTAACTAAGTTAGCACAGGATTTGAAAATTTAGTTCAGTTATACCTGCTTTCCACTACTGTTCTGTTTTGAAAGGAGGCTCTTACAACACTGATGATCATTGTATTTGTGATGAATGTGGTTTAATTTGTAATTAATTTGGTACACAGAAATTACTCTCTAGCTAGCTAGAAACAACAGGGAAAGGAAAGGAAAGATGGCCCAGAAGTGCAGTAAATGCAGGCGTACGTAGATTATCAGGTCTACAAACAAGAGCATATATGCTTGACAAATGATAATGGTTCCTTACTTTCCCTTCAAAGCATTTGCGGTTTACATGATTACGATAAAGAGTTAAATTAAGATGCACCAAGCGCCTATTTTAACCGATAATTTTGCCTAAATATCCTAGGTGCAACTTAATTGTTAACTTGTCTATCGCCTTTGCATATGCATACATTTCTTGTTTAATTCCCGGTTTCCATTGCAACACACATCCCTATATAATTTATTCGTTGCTAAAATGCTCCCTATTTAAATGATGTAAACAGTATACTAATTGTAAAACCAAATGTAGATATAAGTGAGAGTAGGAGCTACTAACAGCTAGTATATACTTCCTCCGTCCAAATTTATAAAGCGTATTTTTTTTAATAATCTTGTCTATAAATATAGGGTGCATTTCATATTTTACTGTAAATTTAGTGTGATGTTCCCTCCACAACTCTAAAAGATATCCATCTTTATCTTGTATTTTCTACATGCATGCATTAGATATAGTGCTTAGTGATAATAATTAGAGGTAATCTAGCTAGTTATTTTCAATATATCTTCTTGATCTTTATGCCAAGAAGAAATATAAACTTGAACAGAAGAAGTAACTATTAAATCAATGTAATATGGAGCTTGCACATATAATTCCGTACATTTATAATGCGAGCTCGATCGATGCCGTTGCTGCCGCAGAATCAGTAGTCTTGGCAAATCAACGAGAAGGAAGGTGAGAAGGCCATGGTGGAGAAGGCGAGCGCGTGCACCGACCCCTGCATGCATATTATCGTGCGTGCTCCGATCTTTGCACGTGCCCTGCTTCTCCAACAAGGACCTCCTCACCTATGGGAGCACAAGAACTGACGAAGAATATGGGGGATTGTAGTGTGGTCGGCTTCGACCTCTAGCTAGCTGAAGAGTTGCAATAACAGAGGGTGGGAGAGGAAAACAGAAGCTAAGTAAGTAGCTAGTCTGAAAGCCCAAGATGCGTAGCCGTGAATGCATGCACAAGTAGAGAGCAATGCCCGCCGCAGATGGGGTTTATATAGCCACAGGAAGAAGTATGGACATGTGATCCATGACATAGTGACATCACACACACGCACACGCAGAGAGAGAGAGAGAGAGAGGTGTGCGGGGTTGAGTCTTCGAGTGAGCTTGCCCTCCCGGAGGAAGCGTGTGCCCTGGTGTGTGCGTGTCAATCGAGTGTGGTGCTGTGGAGTAGCTGGAGGTAGGCATGGAACTGGTACGGATATTTTCTGACCGACCGACCGACCGAATTGATTTGGATGATGATTTGGATTGTTTCACAGATATCCAGTTGATTTCTCAGATAAGGATATGGATATAGATAATTTACATGGATACGGATATGGATATGGAACACTGATTATTCGATGGATACGGAATATCCGAGTTTTTGTTCGGATAATATCCGAATATGACATACGGATATTATCCGAATAACACGTTTCAGAATAACACATTAACAATTTAACATATTTCTCTGTTTCAGAGACTGGGATCTGCATTGGATGACAAGATATAATGTGTTCATGTGTGCTAGATGTTAATTTGAAGATATTTGGGTAAAGGTGGTACAGAAATTGGCAAGTGACGTTTCAGGAGGGCTACTTAGGATTCAACAGCATATGCCAGCTGCAAATCATTTGGTTCAATTATTGCAATGGGGTACATTGTTACTCACAGAGTCACATGTATGACAAGCTAGGGATAAAAAGGCAAAAAAAGACATACAAATATATTTCTTTTGGAATTTTGAATTTAAATTTGGACCGATTTTGGAAAAAAACTGAAATTGGATTTTAAAATATCCGACTAATATTATTCGTATCCATGTTGATTCCGATCCGTATTCGATCTGTATTCGTAACCGATATTATCCTGTATAATTCGTATTCGATTCTGTATTCGACACTATTCGTATTCGATTCTGTATTCGATAAAAAATACGGATACGGATATGAATAGGACGATATTTGACCGTATCCGATCCGATCACATCCCTAGCTGGAGGTTCCCGGCTCCCTTGGACATGACACCAGAAAATCATGGTTGAGAATGAGTAGTGTCTGTAATTATGTGTTGCCACCTGATTGGTTGTTGGGCCTACGTGGACAAACTTCTATGGTATTCGCTAAATTCAGCCGCGTTGGTGTTCCACGGAAGATTAGTCGAATTCTATGGTATTAGATAGTTTTCGGATTCACCAAGCCTCAAGCCGTAGATGGATAGTGTTGTGGTTATTCGAATTCTATGGCACTAGTGTCGTGGATGTAGACTACTGCTGCTGGCATAGGGAGAGGATAGAGGATACATCTGGTGGCTGTGATGATGAGGGAGCGGTGTCGACGTTGTACGTGGTGGAGAAACTTGGCAAATTGGAATGAGTCTAAAGTTTTGACACTCGTAGAAAATTAAACTTTACTACCGGCACATCACTATCGATTGAATTTGAACCTATAGACAATAATATCGGTTCATTGGCTACAGAACCGTAGTAGGCTTTCAATACCGGTTAGATCCACGAATCGGTACTGAGAGTGCATCAGTACTGATTCGTGTCACGAACCGGTACTGATACCTTATTTCAGGCAAGTTCAAAAGGAATGCATATTCTATGTATATCAGTACGCGATGGTAGGTGGGTTGGTTAGAAGGACGAGGCTAGAGTCACGAGGTTGTGGGTTCGAGTCCCGCTTCTCCCATATATCCTCGACACATTTTGAAATATTTCTAATCCTATCAGTATTGGTTGGTGGAACTGGTACTGATGTCTATTGTGAACCGGTACTGATGGTCAGATATGCAGTAGTGCGAGTTGTGAATTGTGATGATGTGGCTTTGTCCAATCAACCTTAGTGTGGTGGTGGTCTGCGTGTGGGTGAGGCAGAAGAGGCGGTTGTGGGTAGGAATGGCAGTTTTACTCATGAGTTTAGGTACCATGGATACCTGACCTGATAAGGACAGGTACGGGTATCATTGTATACCTATAGATTTTCGGGTTTAGGCACTCGATAAGACCAGGATGAGTATGGATGTCAATTTGTACCCATAGGTACTCGATGGGTATCCTATGACATGTTGGTCTAGTTTTATAATATATAAATTAAAAAATAAGATCCTAACCCTCAGTCATTCACTAGGTTTTAGAAATAAAATTTAAACATCATTTTATTACTTGAACTTCTATTTTTATATTGGGATCATTTGCCCAAAAGTTTATGTGCAATTGATCATTTGCCCCCTGTGTTTCACTGATATGTGGCCCTAGGACCCACATATCAATGAGATATCATGGAGAAAATGACATTGACTTCGAGGCAAATCATCAATTGTTCCCATTAATTTTGGTTCATGTCTAGTGGTTCAAATTGCATACTCATAGTGTATATAACCACTAGCAAGCGCGAGATTAAGGTTGAAAAATATAACTCAAATTGCAAATTCATGTCTAGTGGTTCTCACCGCCATCCCTCGGTGCCGAGGCCGGCCGAAGTAGCCCTCCCGTTGACTCTACCGCTGAGCGATGTGGCTGCCTGGCCGCTCTCAACGCCGGTACCGCTCGCCTCCACCTTTTGTCGCCGCCATCCTTCTCGCGGATCCGCCAGCACCTCGCGCCACCCCTCCTTCTCGTCTTCGACGGTAGTGTCACCCGATCCGCCAGCACTTAATGCGGCGACATGCCGTACGTCGACGAGGACCAAATTCACCAGCGAGGTCACAGACCCTCCCCTGCCTCCATTTTTTTATTCAGATTTGAGATTTTTTTTTTAATTGAAAGTTTCATTGTTGAATTGAAAATGTTTATTCACTACTACAAAACTTCACATTAGTGACACCCTATTTGTGGTATTTTTTTCGAACCGTCACAAATAGTATTATCAGTGACGGTTTTTTGTGTTAAAATGGCAGAAGGACTATTTGTGACGGTTTTTCTTTGGAACTGCTCCAAATAATACATTATTTGTGATGGTTTTTTTGTTGGAACCATCACAAATAGTTTCAAATGTATGTGTGGTGGTTTTTTTTTATTGAAATTATCACAAATAATGCATTATTAGTGATGATTTTTTTTTAACCGTCACAAATAAAAATTAGTTCTCTGCACCTGTTCCCACAAGAGTATTCAAATCGTAAGCTTGATGCCTGGATTGGCCGACATAGACATATAAGACACCAAATGGTACATACTTAAAAAACACTAAACAGGTCACACTACTACAAAACCGGGCATCACAACCGGTCTATTAGAAACGGTTTGGTACGAACCGGTTGTAATGCTCGCACCAGAAACGGTTCGTGGCAACAGGCCGAAGGGGATCTCTAGAAGCGGTTCCTGGCACGAACCCCTTCTAAAGCCCCACCTTTAGAAGCGGTTCGTGACACGAACCCCACGAACCATGGGGTTCGTGTCACGAACCGCTTCTAAAGGTGGGGCTTTAGAAGGGGTTCGTGTCACGAATCGCTTCTAAAGACCCCCTTCAGAAGGGGTTCGTGTCACGAACCGCTTGTAAAAACCCAGTTTTAGAAATAATAAAAGGAATGCATGCCCTATTCTATCAGAGAGCACGCGTGGGTGAGTTGGCTAAATGGATGAGGCGGGTCACGAGAATGGAGTGTTGGTCGTGGGTTCGAATCCCATTCCCACGATATTATTACCGTATTTTACCGCTTGGTGCCGCACCACCACAAGCGTGATACCCCTCGGGGTATCACTCGCGTTTGCTTAACCGCTTCTGGAGGTGGTTTTCAACCGCTTGTGAAGCGCGGTTCTGTAGTAGTGTCATTTTTCTAAACAGGTCATTTTCCGATTAAACCAGTTGTATCAAGATCTGTGTCTTGTTCCTCATACAAGTTGCGAAACGATCAACTATTCCTCAGTCATTGTTCATAAATGCTAAAATAAACTCACTAGGCTATAGTAGTTGAGAAATTAAATAGTGTTTCTAGTAGTGGAAACTGTGAAGCTAGGAATATTACACAATACAAAAGCAAGTCATACTATCTGAGTGGTTACCTACACTTCTATGTGAAGACCAGTAGTATGAAGATCCCAATGAAATACTGATTTTCAATGTAGATAAAGTGCTGTGCGGGTCTTATGGCTTTTACAACCAGATCTTATGCATTGTGTATGCTCTTGTCTATCTGCAAATTCTTTGCACATACAAGATTAATTCTGCGCAACAAAGGATACAAACAACATATGAAGGCCAGGACACACCTTCAAAAAGAAAGCTTGCATTTTAAATGTTTAACTTCTAGGCTGTTTCCATGTAAAGAATCATATTGCATATCTATTTCAACTGTAACACTACCTGTGACTCAGCCTCTTGAACAAGTTTAGGAAATCCTTTATTTGATCCTCAATCAATGGACCTGAAAATTGTAACACCCCAAATTTTGCTTTTATTAAATTTATTGAGTTATTTGAATTTTTGGAATTTTCTGGAATTTATTTGGATTTAATTTGAATCAAATCTTTTATTGGACTATTTAAAATATTTGAAAATTTCATAAAAAGTTTTGTTGGAAATATTTTATTTGAGTCCAAAATACCTCAAAATATTTTTCAGAATTTTTCTGGGATTTTTCTGAGCTTTTTGCTATTTTTCTTGATTTATTTGAATTACTGGAATTATTTTAAATAATAAAAAGGAAAAAGGAAAATCCGGAAAACCTAACGGGTCGGGCCACGTGGACCGGACCCGTTAACCCACTAAGATCCGATCCGCTAAACCCTAATCCTAACCCAATCCGTTGTTAGATCTGGAGCTGAGCCGCGTCGCGCAGCGCTACGAGCCGTCCGATCGAGTCCGCGTGTGCAGTCTGGATTGCGCCACGTTGCCTTTCCGAGCTCTCACCAGATTCTGCCGCCGCGTTTGAGTCAACCTCGGTTGTTGCGCTTTTCACGGACACCGAGGCCTCTATTTAATGCGCCGCCACTGCCACCTTGTTCTTCTTTTCCGTGCGCACCTTTTGCCCCATCTCCCGTAGCTTGAGTCGCCGTCGTCTTCCCATGATTGCTCGCCGGAGTAGGAGGAGCTGCCGTGCATTTTTGGTCTTTCCCGCTGTCGTCAAGCCGTCTCCGCCGTGTGGGATCCCAAATCCGAGACCGTTGCGTCAAGGCGCTTCGGAAGGGACGTTTCACTTCACCGGAGAACCCCCAAAATGCCGTTCGATTGGTCATCTTCCCCGTGTACTGTGAACCCTCTCCACCGCGCCATTGCCGACGCCCTCGAGCTTTTATCGCCGTCCGATCCAGATCCAACAGCTGAGGTGAGTCCACGTAGCTGTCTCTGTGATTCTATTAGACTAGATCTGGACCATGGATTTTTGATTCAACGATCGTGATTGATTCGCATAGCACCGGGTTAGATCTGATTGTAGCCGTTCAATCTAAGATCAAGGGCGTAGATGTCGCCACGCGTAAGCCGCCGGGACTATCCACGTAGTCCCTTTGCCGCAGAAAGCCAGATCCTATCCTAGCCATCCGATTTGGATCGTACGGATAGGATCAACCCGTGTAGAGTAGATCGGGGTGAATCTTGGCCGTCCGATATAAATCGAACAGCTCATTTTGGGCCACATAGTTCCGTATGCGTGGGTTAAGATTGAATCTGAGCCGTCAGATTTTGAATCGACGGTTGAGATCGCACCACACGTAAGCCAATCGCAGGGTGCCACATAGCCACAGGAACCGAAACGCCGGTGGCCAGCCACTCGGTCGCGGCTGATGTCAGCGTGAAGTCAGCAGGCGGGCCCACTTGTTAGCCTTTGTCCCACGCGTGGTTGACGTTGGCGATGACGTGGGCAATGACGTCAGAATGACATCATCTATGGGACCCACCTCTCAGCCGAGCCGAACCGTGCGTAGCTAATGTCAGCGATGACGTCAGCAAGGCAAGCCCACGTGTCAGTCTCTGCACTATTTCATGGACCGGGTCAACGGTGGACCAGAGCCAAGCCGTGGACCATGTCCATGCACAGGATGACGCATGCGTTGCACAATAAATCGATTTTCCTTTAGAAAAATAATTCGGCCGAAAAAGAAATTAGCTGCTGACATCATGTTGATGTCATATTTCCGAATTTTTCAATAGAAAAGTAAATGAAGTAATTCAGTTTATTCTTTTAAATGTATTTTCAAACTTCAAATCGCTATAACTTTTGCGTTTTAACTCCGATTGAGGTGATTCCAGTTTCTAAAATTTTGTAAAATTGAGCTTTATTTAATGTTGAATTTTAATTAATTTTTGGACTTTAGTTGCTCCCTATTTTTATTTATTTATTTATCCATTTCGCATAGACGTCGAAGTGCCCGAAGGCTTCGAGGGTGAGGTGCTGACTCAAGAACAAGTCCAAGACCAAGAATAGGACCTTTTTCAAGGCAAGTTGTGTTTTGACCATATGGATCCTATTTTTGAAATGTATGTTGTTTAAAATTACTGCATACTAGTTTAAATTAAACTGCTTTCAATTAAATTTGGGATTAGCTACACACCCACTTGAGTTATGCCACCGTGATTATTTATTGTATGCCCTAAATCATTTTGTCATCCTAGATTGTGGATTAATAGTTGGACATTAATAAATTGCCAACATGGGTTATTTAGACCGACAGTAGTTTGCTTAGCCATGCATCGTGTTATTGATATAATTGTTTTTGAATGCAAACATGATACTGATTAATGGACTATGGAATGTGTTTTGAACTAGTGTGATGATGCCACATAATGATGTTGATGTGTAGAAGCCTGTGTTTCAGGACCTGAATATGCAAATCTGGACCCTCTGTGTATTCAGCACTAGTCCAGGATCACGCTAGTGCACACAGTCTCAACATTGGTAAATATCACAATCATACCCAGCGAAATAATATAGTACTTTAATTAATAAACAAACTGGTTGCTCGAATTTATGGTCAAGTTACAAAAATACGCCTCGCAGGGCGAGAACTTATTAAGAGTAAATAACTGCAGCGGAAATCAAATCAACGACGTGGCGCCATCCAGTATACCACAGGCAACTGAATGGGCTCACTCCCTAGGTAAACGGCTCCTCCTGAAGTTCTTCCTCCAAAGCTGGCGTCGCTTCTTCTTCAACTGGTGTTGTATTGTTGCAAGGGGTGAGTACTTAGTACTCATCAAGTCATGCACAGAATGCAAAGCTAATATTCTACATGCATGGCTTAGTTCCAAGGACAAGCTCATGGTTCATTTGCAGTGAAACAGCATTCATAAATACAGTAATAGATTGCAAAGCAGTAAAAGAATAGTAAGGGTAATAACTTTCACAATCATTACACAAGTAAAGCATTTCACAACCTAAGTCCAATTCTTAGTTCCAGCACAACTCTATTTACCAAAACCAAGTTATTTTCATGAAAGTCTAACCCTTGACTGTAATCCCCGAGCAGTGTCCAATACCGCGGACTCGGCTATTCGAATAGATTTTACACTCTGCAGAGGTTATACACTTTACCCACAAGATACAATCAAACACCACAAAGGCGAGTGTTCGTAACAAAGCCTTTCCAATACCTATCTTAACCCAGTACTACTCGCTAAGGTTTCAACACTGGTGGGACTGGTTACCACATCCAGGGCCCCCTCTTGCGCCATGTGAGCCAACCCGTGCGAGGACTGGTTACCACTACCCGGGCCTCACACCACCACAATAGTACTAAAGTTTAGAATCAACAAATTAATCAGCTAGGTCCGTCCCATTCCAGACTTGTGGTTGTATGAATGACTCAGTTCAAAGGCTTGCAAGGTTAAGTCCTTAATTGACTAGGGCAAGACTACCCGAAGAACCAAAACATCTTTCCCTTGAACCAACCATGGCCCACCTAACCATTCTTGCCACTTGCCCCGGTCTAAAGCATTTTACCAAACCCAGTTGATTACCATGCACCACGTGCCATCAACATCATTCATCAATAACACATGACACTTTCCAAAACATGTTCCATATCTCATTAAGTCAGCATTTATAGTTGATTGTTCAAAAATCATGTCATTACCACGTGGCAGGGCTAAGCATACTACAACGATCTAATTAACCCACGTTGGCAGTTATTAATGTCCAACTAAATAATCCACAACTAGGGTGACAAAGGGGTTCATGGTATACAATTATATATGTCAAGGTGGCATACAACAACTAGGCGTTTAACTAATCCCAGAATTATTTAAAACCATTTCTAATTAAATTAGCATGCAATAATTTGAATCAATATAATTCTTGAAAATGGGATCAACATGGTCAAAGCACAACTTTCCTTCAAATAGTACTGGTTCTTGGTCTTGAGCTTGCTCCTGGGTCAAAACTTCTCCTTCGAAGCCTTCGGGCACTTCGACGTCTATTCGTAACGGATAAAAATAGCAATAAATAAATAAAACAGAGAGAAAATCAAGTCCAAAAATGAAATAAAATTTAGAATCAAATAGAGCTTGATTTTACAAAATTTTAGAAATTGGAATCACTCAAATCGGAGTTAAAACGCAAAAGTTATAAGCATTCGAAGTTTGAAAAATCAATTAAAAGAATAAATCGAATTAACTCATTTATTTTTGAATTGATAATTCAGAAATATGACGTCAGCCTGACATCAGCGCCAATTTCTATTTCGGCCGGATAATTCTTCCAATGAAAAATTCGTATTTTTACGTCAGCATGATGTCAGCAACGTAACAATAAAAAAATAAAAATATATTTTTCGGAAAATAATGTGTCGCTGATAAGTGGACCCATCGATGATGTCATCGCTCACATCATGCACGCATGGGCATGCTATTTCATCTAAACTGTTGATTCAAAATCCAACGGTCCAGATCCAATCGAGATCAGACCGGTCTGAACTGAATGCTAGATCGGAGTGGTCCGAACTTAAGCTAAATCGTAGCCGTACGATCTAAATCCGACAATCAAGAATGAACGTGCTACGGCGTGCTAACCTTCCACGCGCGACGTGCTATTTGTGACGTGGCCCAATCTAGGTCGTCCAATCTAGATCCGACGGTTGGTAATAGATCTAATCTTGTGAAATAACAAAACTACGTGATTCAATCTATCCGTACGATTTTGATCCGACGGTCAAAACAAATGTGCTATGGCGTGCTATTTTGCTAGCTGAGGTGTGCTATTCAATCTGAACCGTTCAACCTAGATCTCACAGTCACGATCAAACTAGGATCGGACCGGTCTGAACTTATCGAGCCTACGTGGCCTAATCTGATACGTTGGATCTGGATCCAACGGTCCAGATTGCATCTAATCTCTATGGGGATTAGGGCAATATGGACTAACCGTGGCAGTAGGATCTCGATTGGATGGCTAGCAGAGCTCGATGGCGGCGATGGCTTCGCGGTGGCTTGCGGCTGCCGGCGCTGGAGACGATGACCACGGTGACGGCGCCCGAGAGCTCCTCCGGCGAAGTGGATGGTACGAACAGGCGTGCCTTGCAAAGGGGATCCCAGATCTGGCCTTGAACACGACGAAGACAGCTCGACGGTGGCGGTATGCGCAAGAAACCGAAGCGAAGCCCTAACCTAACTACGGCGAGCAATTGCGGGCGGACGGCGGCGGCTTGACCGCTTGAGCTCAATGACCTAGGGCAACGTGTGCGTATGGAAGAGGGGATAACGACACGAGTGGTGGCGCATTAAATAGCCCCCTCGATGTCCATGAAATTCACGGAAAACGAGGCCCACCCACACGTGGCGGCGGAATCTGGTGGCGACACCGAGAGGTGACGTGGCTCAATCTTGGCCGTTGGATCAAGATCCAACGGTCACACAGTTAGGGTTTGGGTCTGGTTCGGTCGGGCTCGAGTTGGACCCGAGGCCGACTTGGTCGGTTGATGTCGGGACCCCGAATTTGCAAATCCGGACCCTCTGTGTATTCAGCACTAGTCCAGGAACGCGCTAGTGCACACAGTCTTAACATCGGTATATATCACAATCATACCAAACGATACTATCAAAGTACTTTATTTAAATAATCAAAGGGTTACTCGACCTTATGGCCAAGTTACAAATATATGCCTCGCAAGGCGAAACTTATTAAAAGAGAAATAACAGCAGCGGAAAATCAAATAACTTCGTGGCGCCATCCAGTATACCACAGGCAACTGACTGGGCTCGCATCCCTAAGTAGACGGGTCCTCTTGGAACTCCTCCTCCGAAACTGGCGTAGTCTCCTCTTCAACTGGTATTGTGTTGAGGCAAGGGTGAGTACTTGGTACTCAGCAAGTCATGCACAGAATGCAAGCTAATATACTATATGCATGGCTTGGTACAAAGGAATAGCTCAAGGTATATTTGCAGTAAACAGCATTCGAAGAGTAATATAAGTAGATTCGAAAGCAGTAGAAATCAGTAAAGCGTAAATAACTTTTCAAGAAGTTTTAATAAACATTTTCCCCATCCTAAACCATATTTCCATCATCTTCTTTGTTAAACCAACCCAACTTTTCAAATCCAAGTTATTTTCAGAAAATCTAACCCTTGACTGTAATTCCCGAGCATTGTCCAGTACCGTGGACTCGGCTATTCAAATAGATTCTACACTCTGCAGAGGTTATGCACTTTACCCACAAGATACAGTCAAACACCACAAAGGCGAGTTCCCGTAACAAAGCCTTTCGGAAGCCTCAAACAACACAGGTGGTCCTCTCCGGTTCGTGCTCTACACCATCCCTTCCCTTAGCCAAGGCGAAGTATGGGACCAACACACCGTTAGATGGGTATCGGCCACGACCACGATACGCTCCCCGCACAATCACACAAAAGGTGTAAGCGACACCCTGAGGCTCCACAAGTGAGTCCTTAGCGACTTAGTCAACTAGGGCCGTCCCATTCCGACCATGTGGTTGCAAGTATGACCCGAGTTCAAAGGCTTGCAAGGTTAAGTCCTTAGAGTGACCAGGGCAAGACTACGAAAAACCAAATCATCATCCCGGTGCCACACATCGCCCACGATTACCCTTGCCACATGCCCCGATCAGCGTTTATCAAACCCCAGTTGATTACCATGCACCACGTGCCATCATCATCACATGATACTTTTTCCAAAACAGGTTCAATATATCATTAAGTCAATATTAGCATTTGATTATCCAAAATCATGTTATGAGCACGTAGCAGGTCTAAGCAGTATACTACAACGATCTAAACCCATGTTGGCAATTTAATAATGTCCAACTAGTAAACCACAACTAGGGTGACAAAGGGTCATGGCACATACTTAAGTAATCAAGGTGTCATATAGCAAATTGGTATTTATCTAACCCCCATGTTTAAACAAAGTATCTTTCTAATTGAACTAGCATGCAATAGTTTAAATCAAAATAGGTTTCAAAATGGGATCAACATGGTCAAAGCACAACTTGCCTTCAAAAAGTACTTGTTCTTGGTCTTGAGTTGGATCCTGAGTCAACACTTCTCCTTCGAATCCTTCCGGCACTTCAACGTCTACTCGTAAAGCGTGCAAATAGCAAATACACAAATAAACAATAGGCAAAAACATCCCAAAACTCCAAATAAAATCCATAAACAGAGAGAACATAATTTTCTGGATTTTTAGAAACTGGAATAAATCAAATTTGGAGTTAAAGCATAAAAGTTATGATTATTTAAAGTTTAAATAATCAATTAAATAATTTTGCAGAGAAAAACTTTAGTCCAAAAATTAAATAAAATTTATATTTAGGTAGATCTCAATTTTATACAAATTTAGAAATTTGAATCGCTCAAATCGGAGTTGAAACGCAAAAGTTATAAGCGTTTGAAGTTTGAATCTAAATTTGAAATCATTATTTGAATTAATAAATCATTTTCTTTTTCGGAAATTAATTATTGCGTCAGCAATGACACGTGGCAGCCTCTGATTGGCTGGCTGACGTCAGCCGGTCCATGGACTTGGTCCACGCTCGGCTCGGGTCCACGGTGGACTCGGTTCACGGCTCACGTGACTGACATGTGGGACCCACTGCCGGTCGCGGTCTCATGCCAACGGTGGCGTGTGGGCCCTTCGACATGCGGGGCCAGCGTCGTGACACGCGCCACACGCCAGCGTACGACGCTGACCGCGTCGGTCCACCTTCCCAACACGTGGCGCAATCTCGGCCGTTGGTTTGAAAATCAACGGCGCGGATTAGATCCAGGGTTAACACGTTAAACTACTCGATGATCGTGGGCCGTTCGATCTAGATCGGGCGGTCGAGATCTAATCCTATAATCGCCTTTGCTACGACGCGTGGCGATTGTGAACCGTTGGATCTTGATCCAGCGGTCCCGAATCTAATCGGGTTTCTAGGGTTTGGGAAAACACGTGAACTCACCGTTGCCGTCCGTCTGGATCCAACGGTGCACGAAGCTTGGGGACGGCGATGGCACGCAGCGGCGTGGCTTGGCCGGAGAGCGAAGGCGGCGACCTCCCGTCTTGGCGTTCCGTGCAACTCCGGCGTGAAGGCCGGCACTCAGCGCGGGCGCGACACTGGCGATCTCCGTTCGGGCTTGATGGCGTCGGAGAACGGCGAGGCGGCGGGAATCAACGAAACACCGCGGCGGAAGACTCCCTCCACTCCGGCGAGCAATAACGGCGAGGCGGTGGGGATCCTAGCGGCGCGAGCTAGGTTTCGGAACCGGCGTGGGATGGCGATCCTCGGTATGCCGGGCTTTAAATAACCTCGGCGTCGTGCGAAAACGGAGACCTAGTTCTCCACGCGCGGGCGCAAGCGGCGTGAGTCGGCTCGGACTCGGCGAAGACGACGAATCGTGGCCGTCCCACGTGTCGCGATCAACGGCCACGATCGCACGCGGCGCGATCCGGGTCGGTCGGACACGGCTTCGGGTCGAAGTGAGGCGGATCTCGGCCGTTGGATCTTGATCCAGCGGTTGGGATCAATTAGGTTTTCAAGTTGGTTCGGTCGAGTCACGTGACTCGGTCGGACTTCGAGTCGACCCGGGTTCCGACTTCGATCGGATGAACAGTACTTGACCCGAGTTGGATTTTCCAGCGATTTAATAATTAAAATAATTCCCAGTAATTCATTTAATTCATTAAAAATAGCCAATGACTCAGAAAAATTCCAGAAAAATTCTGGAAAATACTTTGGATCATTTTGGACTCAAATAAAATATTTCCAACAAAAATTTATTTGCAAAATTAAATTCTTTAATTATTTCAAAATGGAATAAATTCAAATAAATTCCAAATAAATCCAAATAAATTCCAGAAAATTCCAAAAATTCACCAAAGTGCCAAACCACACATGAATTTAAGAAAAGTAAAATTTTGGGGTGTTACAAACCTCCCCCCCTTAATAGAATCTCGTCCCCGAGATTCAGGGCTTACTAAAGGAATAGGTTTGGAAACTCTTCCTTCAAATCCTCTTCGCGCTCCCAAGTCGCTTCACTTTCTTCATGGTTGCTCCTTGAACTCTCTGAAAGCGGGTTGACTTGTTTCTAGTTTCTCGATCCATTGTGTCTAGAATCCTCACGGGATGCTCCTTATAAGTCAAATCCTCTTGCAACTCAATTAACTCTAGCGGTGTCTGTTCCTCAGGAACTCGGAGACATTTTTTCAACTGGGACACATGGAATACGTCGTGCACTCACGCTAGCGGCTGTGGCAACTCGGTGGTAAGCAACCGCCTCTGCGACTCAAAACCTTAAATGGTCCAACATAGCAGGGTGCAAGTTTCCCTTTGGCATGGAACCTCTTAACTCCCACGAGGCGTAACTCTGAGGTAAACAAAGTCTTACGGTTCAAAACTCAAGTCTCGCGACGATTGTCGGCCAGTAACTCTTCTGTCGAGATTGGGCTGTCTTCAACCTTTCCCTAATCGTAGCGACCGCTCTTGACCTCTTGAAGAATATCAGGCCCAAAGACACGGCGCTCGCCGGTCTCATTCCAATTCAATGGCGTCCGACAGGTCGACCATCTGATGCCTCAAAAGGTGACATCGTAAACTAGCCTGATAACTATTGTTGTAACTAAACTCGGCATACGGCAAACTCTTATCCCAAGAGGTAGCATAAGCCAATGCACAAGCTCTTAACATATCCTCGAGACCGGTTGACCCTTCGGTGCATCCATCCGTCTGTGGATGATAAGGCATCTTGAAGTTCAAAGCGGGTTCCCATGGCTTCATGCAACTTATTCCAGAACCTTGAGGTAAATTGGGTACCTGCATCCGATACAATCCTCTTTGGCACTCCGTGCAAGCAGACAATCCTGATCATGTATAACTCTGCTAACTTATCTCAGAGTAAGTGGTCTTCACGAGGATAAAATGGGCTACTTTAGTCAAGCGATCCACTATAACCCATATGGAGTCATAACCTCCTTGAGTCTTGACAAACCGGTAATGAAATCCATTCCGATTTCCTCCCACTTCCACTCGAGGTATTTTCAGCGGTTGTAGCAATCCTGCTGGTCTCGATGCATTGCCTTGACTCTACGGCATACGTCGCACAATGCAACATGCTCGGCAACTTCACGTTTCATACTCGGCCACGAGAATCTCTCCTTGAGATCTGATACATCTTGGCGCTTCAGGATGAATCAGTACTTGGAGTCATGGGCTTCTTCCAAAATCAGTTGCTTTAACTCCTTTTTGTTAGGCACACAAATGCGATCCTTCATCCACAGCGTGCCTTGCTCATCCAACTTGAAGTCCTCTCGCCTTGCCTTCCTCCTTTTTGGACTTAATCCTGCGGATCTGTCATCATCATACGTCCTTCTCGGATCACGGTCCTCTAAAGTAGGCTTTACTTCCAATGCGGCCAAGAATCCGCTAGGTACAACCTCAATCCTCATTTTCCGAAAATCCTCACATAACTCATCGACTTGTGGCTAGCAGCGTACTCACGGTATGGTTTTTCCGACTCGGGCGTCGGCTACTACGTTGGCCTTCAGGGATGGTAATGGATTCCAACATTATAGTCCTTGATCAACTCTAGCCATCTCCTCTGCCTCATATTCGAGATCCATTGGGTGAATATGTACTTAAAACTCTTATGATCCGTATATACTTCACATCTGTTTCCAATCGATAGTGACGCCATAACTTCAAAGCATGCACTACGGCAGCTAACTCTAGGTCATGTGTCGGATAATTTTCCTCATGCGGCCTCAAGCGCCTTGATGCATAGCGGCGACCTTTCCATTCTGCATCGGCACACATCCAAGTCCTTGGCGCGATGCGTCACAATAAATATCGAAGCTTTGAGCAACATCGGTAGAACTAACACGGTCTTGATGTCAATCGCTTCTTGACTCTGAAATCCTTTCTCACATTCTGGCGTCCATGCAAACTTCTTTTCCTTCTTCAGCAATTGCGTAAGAGGTTTCATGCAATTGTCGAGAAGCCTTCAATGAAACGGCGGTAGTATCCTGCCATTCAAGGAAACTCGAATGGGTCACGAGTCTTGTTTGCTCCCAATGTAACACAGCTTCTACTTTGCTTGGATCTCTGGCGACTCCTTCGCAGTCATTACATGTCCAAGAAACTCCACCTTGTCCTTCCAAAAATCACACTTGCTGAACTTGGCGAAAAGTTGCTGTTCCTCGGCTTTTCCAAAACTCGCCTTAAGTGTTCGGCATGTTCATCCTCTGTCATGGAGTAGATTAGGATATCGTCTATGAACACGACGACAAACTTGTCCAAATCTTCCATGAACACCTTATTCATCATCTGCAGGAAATAAGCGGGCGCATTCGTCTGGCCACAGGACATAAGTGTAAACTCGTAATGTCCAGATCTTGACGAGAATGCGATCTTGAATATCTTACGATCGGATCTTCAATCGATGGTATCCCGATCTCGAGATCAATCTTGGAGAAAACTCCGGCTCCTCTTAATCGATCAAACAAATCATCAATCTGGTAGCGGATACTTATTTTTCACGGTGACTTCATTGAGTGCACGGTAGTCAATGCACATCCTGAAACTCCCGTCCTTCTTCTTGACAAACAAAGCTGGTGCTCCCCACGGCGACTAACTCGATCGATAAATCCTTTCTCCATTAACTCCTCTAGTTGTTTCTTCATTTCTACCAACTCCTCGGTGGACATCCGATAGGGTCTCTTTGCTATCGGTCTTTGTGCAGGTACAAGCTCTATCACAAACTCTATGTCCCTGTCCTGGCGGCATACCGAGGTAGATCCTCGGGAAAAACATCTGGGTACTCATTCACTCTTGGGACATCCTCTATGCTGATTGCCTTGGTACTGTTAACCATCAAGCTGTCCATCTCTAAGCTCGCAGTGGCTTGAAATTCCACTTTCTTCCCACACGGGCTCTCAATCGAGATAGTCCTTCGTCCACAATCCAATTGACCTTGTGCTTGGATAACCAATCCATTCCCAATATGACGTCTAAGGTGCAGGTCTCCAAAATTATAAGGTTTGCTAGGAACTCTATTCCATCTATTAGTATTCTCACCCGGAACATCCTACTTCCGTTCGGAGTTCGAACTGTGGGTTTGAACTAAAAGCATGCACTTAAGTCTTGCAATCCTTAAATCATTTCTAGTAGCAAAGCCTTGCGAAACAAGCGAATCGCGAAGCTCGAGTCAAACAAAGCTGTTGCAGTCTTGAGTTAACAAGTAACTTACCCGATCTGACGTCCGTAGCATTTTTGCGGTGCATCTGCGGTGACATGGTTGACTCGGCCTCTCACCACGATGCAGGGTGTGGCTCCTGTGTCTTTGGCGTCCTAGCTGGGGTGGTTCCTAGATTGAAGCGAACCGGGGTCGCTCCTGCTTGTCTTCTTTGGACAAGCTGTTGGCAAAGTGTCCTGGCTCGTTGCGATTGTAGCAGCGTCTCACCGTTCCTTGCCGGCTGCCTGGGGTAGCGTTTCTAGCGGGGCTGGGTGCAGTAATTCTGATTGGCAGGTCTTGGTGCTGGGGATGGTGTCCTTGTTGCATTCTGTGGTTGGAATCTGAAGAATTGATTTGGTGCAACTCTCAAACGCTGTTGCGTTCCCTGACGTGATCCTTGCTGTTGCATCCTGCGCTTCCTGTTCTCATCCAGTTCCTTGCGCTTGTCCTCAAGAATAAGTGCCTTATTCACCAACTCTTGGAAATCTGGAAAGGTGTGGGTGATCAACCCAACTTGCAATCCTGAGTTAAGTCCCTTCATAAAACGAGGTATGCTGGATTTATGCGTCGCTACATCCTCAGTGCGTAGCGTGCTAGGCTGTGTGAACTTGTTCGGGTAGTCGGCCACCGGTGATTACCTTGCTTGATGCTCTGAACTCCTCCTTCTTAAGGTCCATGATTCCTTCGAGCACGTGATCTTTGTCGAATGCGGCGGTGAACTCCTCCCAAGTGATATCTTGAGGTTCTCCTGCGTGGCACGAAGTTCTCCCACCATTCGGCTTTGTTCCTTCGGTGATGAGAAGCGTAGAGTACCTTCTCATTTCCTATGCATTGTGCTATGTGTAGCTTCCTCTCGATTGATCTTAACCAATCATCGGCCTCCAATGGATTGGCATTCCCAGAGAAAGTGGGTGGGTGAGTCCTCATGAACTCTGACAGCGGCCTTGTATTCGGCGTGGTCACGATTAACTTGATTAGCGATGGCCTGGCGGTGACGTGCTGCATTTGTTGCATCATAGCATGCATCAATCGAGTGCAGGCAGCAAGAAACGCCCGAAATTCTGCATATCCAAGTGGCGGTGCTTTGGTGCTCCATCATTGGGGTTTCTCGGGCGAGATCCACTCCCATTGCTTCCAAAGTTTCCACGGGTGTTCACCATCTGTCGATTTGCTCTAGGTTTAGAGATGAGAGGGAAACAAGAATAGACAAGTAATATGGAACTTATGCGGGGCGAAAGGTGTAACCTTAAGGTCCAACTTTATTATTAATAACTTGGTATGGCTGTTTACAATGCCTAAGGGCCTTGCAACACATACTGCACACTCAGCAAACAAAGCAAATCCAAATCGAACTAACTCTGGAGTCTAACGCCTAAAGGGTGACTCTTTCTTCTATGCCTCGACTCGGCGAAGGAGTCTCACTATAGAACCTATGCTCACTTATCGAGAAAACCTCCATCTGTCACAAGAGTGCTTTACGTAAGAACTCAGAATTTTTTTAAATTGTGACCAGGTAAGGGAAAATTCCAGCAAGAGACAAGAAAAGAGAGAAGGGGATAAGTCGAGATGTCATTTCTTATCTTGACAAACTTTTAGCTTTTAGAAAATAGGTTTTATCCTCACTACGACCATTCTAGCTTAGGGTTGAGCCTACAGTCAAGTATGGCTCTGATACCACCTCTGTCGGGACCCCGAATTTGCAAATCCGGACCCTCTGTGTATTCAGCACTAGTCCAGGAACGCCGCTAGTGCACACAGTCTTAACATCGGTATATATCACAATCATACCAAACGATACTATCAAAGTACTTTATTTAAATAATCAAAGGGTTACTCGACCTTATGGCCAAGTTACAAATATATGCCTCGCAAGGCGAAACTTATTAAAAGAGAAATAACAAAGAAATGAAAATCAAATAACCGTGGCGCCATCCAAAGTATACCACAGGCAACCGGCGGGCTCGCATCCCTAAGTAGACGGGTCCTCTTGGAACTCCTCCGAAAGCGGTGTAGTCTCCTCTTCAAGCGGTATTGTGTTGAGGCAAGGGTGAGTACTTGGTACTCGACAAGTCATGCCTGAGAATGCAAGCTAATATACTACATGCATGGCTTGGTACAAAGGAATAGCTCAAGGTATATTTGCGATAAAGACATTGAAGAGTAATATAAGTAGATTCAAAGCAAAGAGAAATCAGTAAAGCGTAAATAACTTTTCAAGAAGTTTTAATAAACATTTTCCCCATCCTAAACCATATTTCCATCATCTTCTTTGTTAAACCAACCCAACTTTTCAAATCCAAGTTATTTTCAGAAAATCTAACCCTTGACTGTAATTCCCGAGCATTGTCGATCAAGAAGTGGACTCGGCTATTCAAATAGATTCTACACTCTGCGAGAGGTTATGCACTTTACCCACAAGATACAGTCAAACACCACAAAGGCGAAGTTCCGTAACAAAGCCTTTGGAAGCCTCAAACAACACAGTGGTCCTCTCAGGTTCGTGCTCTACACCATCCCTTCCCTTAGCCAAGGCGAAGTATGGGACCAACACACCGTTAGATGGGTATCGGCCACAGCCACGACACGCTCCCCGTACAATCACACAAAAGGTGTAATCGACACCTGAGGCTCCACAAGTGAGTCCTTAGCGACTTAGTCAACTAGGGCCGTCCCATTCCAGCCATGTGGTTGCAAGTATGACCAGTTCAAAGGCTTGCAAGGTTAAGTCCTTAGAGTGACCAGGGCAAGACTACGAAAAACCAAATCATCATCCCGGTGCCACCTTGGCCCACGATTACCCTTGCCACATGCCCGATCAGCTGTTTATCAAACCCCAGTTGATTACCATGCACCACGTGCCATCAACATCACATGATACTTTTTCCAAAACAGGTTCAATATATCATTAAGTCAATATTAGCATTTGATTATCCAAAATCATGTTATGAGCACGTGCGTGGTCTAAGCGATACTACAACGATCTAAACCCATGTTGGCAATTTAATAATGTCCAACTAGTAAACCACAACTAGGGTGACAAAGGGTCATGGCACATACTTAAGTAATCAAGGTGTCATATAGCAAATTGGTATTTATCTAACCCCCATGTTTAAACAAAGTATCTTTCTAATTGAACTAGCATGCAATAGTTTAAATCAAAATAGGTTTCAAAATGGGATCAACATGGTCAAAGCACAACTTGCCTTCAAAAAGTACTTGTTCTTGGTCTTGAGTTGGATCCTGAGTCAACACTTCTCCTTCGAATCCTTCCGGCACTTCAACGTCTACTCGTAAAGCGTGCAAATAGCAAATACACAAATAAACAATAGGCAAAAACATCCCAAAACTCCAAATAAAATCCATAAACAGAGAGAACATAATTTTCTGGATTTTTAGAAACTGGAATAAATCAAATTTGGAGTTAAAGCATAAAAGTTATGATTATTTAAAGTTTAAATAATCAATTAAATAATTTTGCAGAGAAAAACTTTAGTCCAAAAATTAAATAAAATTTATATTTAGGTAGATCTCAATTTTATACAAATTTAGAAATTTGAATCGCTCAAATCGGAGTTGAAACGCAAAAGTTATAAGCGTTTGAAGTTTGAATCTAAATTTGAAATCATTATTTGAATTAATAAATCATTTTCTTTTTCGGAAATTAATTATTGCGTCAGCAATGACACGTGGCAGCCTCTCGATTGGCTGGTGGCGTCAGCCGGTCCATGGACTTGGTCCACGCTCGGCTCGGAGTCCACGGTGGACTCGGTTCACGGCTCACGTGTGGCCCGACATGTGGGACCCGCTGTCGGTGCGAGGTCTCATGCCAACGGTGGCCGACGTGTGGGCCTCTCGACATCGCGGGGCCCGCGTGTCGAGGACACGCGCTCACACGCTGCATCTGGCGCTGACCGCGTCGGTCCAACTTCCCGACACGTGGCGCAATCGCGACCGTTGGTTTGAAAATCAACGGCGCGGATTAGATCCAGGGTTAACACGTTAAACTACTCGATGCTCGTGGGCCGTTCGATCTAGATCGGACGGTCCAGATCTAATCCTATAATCGCCTTTGCTATAAAGACGTGGCGATTGTGAACCGTTGGATCTTGATCCAACGGTCCAGATCTAATCGGGTTTCTAGGGTTTGGGAAAACACGTGAACTCACCGTTGCCGTCCGATCTGGATCCAACGGTGCACGAAGCTCGGGGACGGCGATGGCACGCGGCGGCGCTGGCTTGACCGGAGACGAAGACGACGACCTCCGTCTTGGCGCGCTTCCGGTAACCTCCGGCGCGTGAAGGCCGGCACTCCAGCGCGGCGCGACACTGCGATCTCCGTTAGGGCTTGATGGCGTCGGAGAAGCGGCGGAGGCGGCGGGAATCAACGAAACACCGCGGCGGAAGACTCCCTCCACTCCGGCGAGCAATAACGGCGAGACGGTGGGGATCCTAGCGGCGCGAGCTAGGGTTTCGGAACCGGCGTGGGATGGCGATCCTCGGGGTATGCCCCGGGCTTTAAATAGCCTCGGCGTCCGTGCAGAAAACGGAGACCTAGTTCTCCACGGCGGCGGGCGCGGCGGCGGAGTCCAGCTCGGACTCGGCGAAGACGACGAAATCGTGGCCGTCCACGTGTCGCGATCAACGGCCACGATCGCACGGCGCGATCGGTCGGTCGGTTTCGGCTTCGGGTCGGTCGGGCGGATCTCAGCCGTTGGATCTTGATCCAACGGTTGGGATCAATTAGGTTTTCAAGTTGGTTCGGTCGAGTCACGTGACTCGGGTCGGACTCGAGTCCGACTCGGGTTCCGACTCGGTCGGATGAACAGTACTTGACCCGAGTTGGATTTTCCAGCGATTTAATAATTAAAATAATTCCCAGTAATTCATTTAATTCATTAAAAATAGCCAATGACTCAGAAAAATTCCAGAAAAATTCTGGAAAATACTTTGGATCATTTTGGACTCAAATAAAATATTTCCAACAAAAATTTATTTGCAAAATTAAATTCTTTAATTATTTCAAAATGGAATAAATTCAAATAAATTCCAAATAAATCCAAATAAATTCCAGAAAATTCCAAAAATTCACCAAAGTGCCAAACCACACATGAATTTAAGAAAAGTAAAATTTTGGGGTGTTACAGTTGAACAGTATTAACCCGCTAGGGTTTCCATCGTTTTAATATTTAAAAATAATTCTAGAAATTCATTTAATTCGAGAAAAATAGCAAAATACTCGGAAAAATTCCAGAAAAATTCTGGAAAATACTTTGAGACATTTTGTACTTAAATAAAATATTTCCAACAAAACTTTATTTAAAACTTTAATTATTTAATTATCTCTAAAGGGAATAAATTCAAATTAAATCCAAATAATTTGAAATAAATTCCAGAAAATTCCAAAAATTCTCAAAATTCACAAATACAAATTAAATCAAGAAAAGCAAAAATTGGGGTGTTACACTGTGTGGGTCTATATAGATGTTGAGTTATTGTTGACATGAGTTGCATAATAATCACTGGGGTGGGAAATGGTTTAGACTGGGGTAAAGTGGCAATAGGCTATGTGCCAGGTGGACCTGTGAGGCAAATGGGTTGATGAGTGTGTGAGGGTTGTGTGCCAAATTGTTGAGAGAAGGAAGTCTTGCCTTTGTCATTTAAGGCCTGAACCTTGCAAGAATTTGAACTGAGTCTAGCATATAACCACTTGTTTGGAATGGGACAGACCTAGGTGAGTAAGTTACTGATATCTTGCTTGTGATACCTTGGGGTGATAATTACACAGGGGTGTAGCTGTACGGGGGAGCGTACCTGTGCTGCGGCTTGGCACCCGTCCAACGGTATGTGCCGATCCTATCCTTTGGCTCTGTGTGAGGGGAGTGATAGTGAAGGTAATACCGGAGAGGTTCACTTATTAAGTTAGAAGTTTTCGAAAGACTTTGTTACAGTTAATTGCCTGTGTAGCGAGCGACTGTATCTTGTGGGTAAAGTGTATAACCTCTGCAAAGTGTACAACCTATTCGAATAGCCGAGTCCACACACTACAAGAATTCAGTTTTGGGGCGAGTGTGAAAATATCTAACCGAGTGCACACTCGGGGTAGCGTATATTATACCGAGTGTGCTCTCGCAATATATGGCATCTATACCGAGAGGACACTCGTAGTATAAAGGTGTTGTACACGTAGGTCTTATTATTGCGAGGGCACACTCGGTATAGATGCCATGTCAGCAGAGTAATACCGACAGGGCACTCGGGGTAACATTAGCACGAGAGTGCACTCGGAGTACAAGAGAAAAAATATGCCGAGAGGGCACTCGGTCAAGTGTTAGAACGAGAGGGCACTCGGTATTCGAACGTGTGAGAATGATTTTATTTCATGGATAAAAATAACATTATTCCCTTTATGCCATGAAACATGGTAACCAAATAAACTAGAGAAAAAATATGTATTGTTCCTTGAGATGTGAATAGTTGTGTCGATGTTTTCAGAGTATAAATGGTAATGTGTTCCGAGTTGGCACTCGGGGTATATGTGGGCCGAGTGGGCACTCAGTAGAATTGCCGTTTTTGGGCCGAGAGGACACTCGGGGTATTTTGGAAACAAATATGAATACCAATTCCAGTATGCTCGAATATGAACCGAAAGGTGGTGAAACTATATTCATATTCATATTTTGGAAACAAATATGAATACTAATTCCAGTATTCTCGAATACGGATATGAATCCTCATTAGTTATGTAATGTGAAGATATGGGTGACACTTTATCTTGTACAATCATACTTGAATTCGAATACATATATTGTTTCATTGAATTCGAATATGAAAAGCTCGGATAAAATAATAATTTGGATGGGAAAATTCCATACCATATTCGTATCCATATTTTTTGTATACAAATACGAATATGAGAGAAATTGTTAATCAACTGAGAAAATCTACATTATATCCATATCCTATCGAATACCCCGAGTGGGCACTCGGGGTATATGTAGGCCGAGTGGGCACTCGGTACAATATCCGTTTTTGGGCCGAGAGGGCACTCGTATAATTGCCGTTTTAGGGTAACCACCTCTAGTCCGAGAGGACTCTCGGGGTATGTCCTCCAGATCTAGTTTGGAGACCGTTCCCAGCCGCTCCCAAATCGACAGCTCCCAAATCGAGCGCCCCAAGCCGCTCCCAAATCGACTCGGCATCCCCGCCCCCGCATCCGGCCACCGCCCCCGCGTCCATCCTCTCCTGGCGCCGCCGCCCCGGCATCCGTCCACTCCGGCATCCACGCCGCCGCGGCCTCCCTCCTCTCTAGCTGGCGCCGCGACCTCCCTCCTCTCCACCGGCCGCCCGCCGCCTCACATCGGCCGCCGCCACCCTCCTCTACCGGTGCCGCCACCCTCCTCTGCCGCCACCACCGCCGCGGCCTCCCTCCTCTCTAGCTGGCGCCGCGACCTCCCTCCTCTCCACCGGCCGCCCGCCGCCTCACATCGGCCGCCGCCACCCTCCTCTACCGGTGCCGCCACCCTCCTCTGCCGCCACCACCGCCGCGGCCTCTCTCTCTCTCGGCCGGCGCCGCTGTTGCCTCCTGTCCCGCCCAAGCTGGCCACCCTTCGCCTCACACCGGCCACCGCCGCCCTCCATTGCCGGCACCGCTGCCCCGGCCTTCTCCCTCTGCCACCGCGGCCCGGAGCTCCGCCCGTCCGGCCTCCCTCCGGCAACCTCCCTTCCTTTAAGATTTTGTCATTTTGAATGTTGTACAAAAGGTAAAGCTAAGATTATATGTTTGTTGTTCTTGTCATTTTGTTAGATTTGTTGATGATATATATGACAAATATGGGTGCAATACTAGATGTTCATTTAGTATTTAGTAATCAAAAGCTTTGTCACTTGAAGATACAAAAGTTTTGTGCAATAATGTAGTGCAGAAATGGAAAGACTGTTATATTGTCAATTGAACAAAAGTTAGGATGTCAGAATGCTTTGCAAAATATAGAATTGGTTATTTATCTATGAAAGTTAGAGGTAGTTTGCATTAAAAAATGTTAGCTGACATGGAATGGTATTTGTTGTGACTCTGATGTTGTGAGTATGTATGAAAATTTTGATTACTGCACCATGTGGATGCCGTCATATATTATTGAAAGTCTTTGCTTTGGGTGCTTTCTAGGTGAGTCCCCGAGAGTGCACTTGGTGTAGCCTTGCTCTAGTGTTGTCCCCGAGAGTGCACTCAGAGTAGCCTCGCTTTAGTGTTGTTCTGCTTCCGGGAACAATGTAAGTTAATGAATACTAATTTATACTTAATTTTGGTATTTTTTATATTTATTTTATTATGATTTAGCACTGTGTATGTTGACTTGAATGTGATGAAACTAAGTTAATGAATGCTAATTTATGCTTTACTTTTGGTATTACGTATATTTGTTTTATTATAGTTTACCATTGTGTATGTTGATTTGAATGTGATGAAACTAAGTTAATGAATGCTAATTTATGATTTCCTTTTGGCTTGATGTGTATTTGTTTTTTGTCTAGTTTGTTCAAAATAATGGCTGAAGATCGCTCATGGATGTATACGGATCTGGAGAACGGGAGACCAAATATTAATTGGTTTAGAAAAACAAAAGAGTTTCTTAGTATTGCTTTTCCTGGGCCAAACTCTAATCAAATGTTGTCTAGTTGCCCTTGTCGGACATGTGGAAATTACAAGAAACAAGATCTCCAAACTGTATCAGGTCATTTAGTGAAGAATGGTTTTACACCCGATTACCTCGTGTGGACTTCACATGGAGAGGCAAGACCATCTGTCCGGCCTCGTCAACATGAGGAGGTCGATGAATCTCACCACATGAGTGACATGCTGGAAGATGTCAGGGATGCTCATGAAGCATCAGAGTACACAAACGCATCTATTGCAACAGATTCTTTCTTCAAATTGGTCGAGTCCACCATGCAGCCGGTCCATAAAGACACTAACGAAACTTCACTCTCCGTAGTTTCTCGTTTGATGTCTATGAAATCTCAGTACGACCTTTCAAATGCTGCATATGATGCAAATCTCAGTCTAATGCATGATCTTCTACCGGTCACGTCGGATTCAAAAATGCTTCGGACATTTAACGAGTCTAAACGACTGTTAAGTGGTGTTGGTATGTCTTACAACAAGATCGATGCTTGCGTAAAAGGATGCATGCTATTCTGGAAGGATAGCATTGAAAAGACAAAATGCAATATGTGTGGAGAAGCACGGTACGTGCAGGTGGAGAATGATTCCAGAACAAGTCGTCGAAAACCAGTTGCAAGAAAATTTTTGTGCTATCTTCCGCCCATTCCTCGACTTCAAAGGTGCTACATGGATGCCAACACTGCCGCACTCATGCGATGGCATAGAGATGGACATAGAGATAAACCTAATATGATGGTACACTCGTCTGATGGCGAAGCTTGGAGACAGTTTGATCTTGACTTTCCTGACTTTGCCGCAGAATCAAGAAATGTACGGTTAGGTCTATGCACAGATGGCTTCTCTCCATTTAGTTTTGCCGCTGCACCGTATTCTTGTTGGCATGTATTTGTCGTTCCTTATAACTTACCTCCAACACACTACATGAAGAAGGAATATGTGTTTCTCAGTCTAATTATTCCTGGTCTGGAGCATCCTGGTAAAAAATTGACATATACATGCAACCTTTGTATGATGATCTACATAAGTTATGGGATGGAGTTGTAACATATGATAGATCTTCGCGACAGGCATTCAACATGCGAGCATGCTATCTATGGTCCATTAATGATTTGCATGCTCTTGGAATGGTATCTGGACACATCACACATGGGAAATTTGCATGTCCAGTTTGTTTGGGAAACTTGTCTGCATTATGGTTGAGGAATGGTAAAAAGTACAGCTGGTTTGACTGTCATCGACAATTTCTTAAAGCTGAACATCCATTCAGACGTAGTCAAAAGGAATTCGAGCGTACCACAGGTGTTCGATCCCCCTCCACCTCGTCTGACAGGTGTCCAAATTCATAGGCAGCTTCTAGATCTAGTACCAAGCCAGGGTAAACAGAAACACCAATTTGAAGGTTTCTCAGAGACACATAATTGGACCCACATACCAGGCTTCTGGAGCTTGCCATACTTTGAAAAACTCTTGTTGCATCGCAATGTTGATGTCATGCATACAGAGAAATATGTGGCAGAAATGTTTTGGTCTACGTGCATTGATATTGCTGATCGAACTAAGGATAATGTAAAGGCCCGACTAGACCTTGCAGAGTTGTGCGATCGTCCAAGCTATCATTTGAAGGAGAAATCTAATGGTACTTGGGAAAAGCCAAAGGCGGCTTTCTGCTTAAATATATCAGAAAAAATACTAGTTCTGCAATGGATGAAAGAGTTGAAGTTTCCAGATATGTATGCAGCAAACATTAGACGTGGAGTCAACCTTCAACAACTTCGTGTGAATGGGATGAAAAGCCATGATTTTCACATCTTCATTGAGGTTCTCATGCCGATAGCTTTAGTGGATTTCTTAGGAGGCGTGTGGATCTCGCTGGCTGAGTTGAGCTACTTCTTTAGGCAATTGTGTGCCAAGGAGATCGATCCACAAAGAATGAGGGAATTGGAAGATGAGATACCTGTTCTTTTGTGCAAACTTGAGAAAATATTTCTGCCTGGGTTTTTCACATGCATGATGCACATGGCTATCCATTTACCATATGAAGCACGTGTGGGTGGACCTGTTCAATATCGGTGGATGTATCCATTCGAAAGGTAAGATGTCCCTACTTTGTAAACTATTCTCACGTGATGAGATGGCTAAATATCCCGATTTACATGTGTAGGGCTCTTCAACATGTTAAGAAACGGGTAAAAAACAAGGCTAGAGTGGAAGGATGCATTGTGGAGGCTTATATTGCGGAAGAGATATCAAACTTCGTATCGTTATATTTCTCAAGTGAAGTTCAGTCTTCTAGAAATAAGCGGCCACGATATGATGACGGGTATGAAGTCAACACTCTGAATTGCACACTTAGCACTATGCAAGTCCCAGGACGAAAACAAGGGAATAATGGCTCTCGTATGCTGACACCGGAGGAGCATAAAGCAATAATGATTTACATATACACAAACACATTGGAAATGGATGATTTTGTTGCGTGTCTCAATTTTGTTAATTTACATATACACAAGCACAAACACATGTATACTAATATATCTGCTAATTTATTTGATAGCCAATATGATAAAACAGTCTGGCCTGGTAGGGGACAACCATCTGCTACTGAACTAGATAAGTTAAGGAAAAATGGGGCCGGAGCTGGACATCCCAATTTCATTGACTGGTTCTGAAAATATGTGAGTGAACAACCTTCCATTGATTACAGAATAAATTAGATTGATTTTTTACTCCCTTTTTCATATTTCCGCAGTGCATGAAAACTCCAAGCGTCCATCACGACTTAAAGCAGGTTTCTCGTACATGTCGGATCCAGGTGACATCAGTTAATGGATATAGATTCTGTTCTGCAAAGTATGAGCGGCAAAAGGCAAATTTGACTACTATTAACAATGGTGTCTATACTAGCTCTGGAGAGGGTAGTTCCAAGATCGAATACTACGGTATAATTGAAGATATCATCGAAGTGACATTCCCTGGTGATAAACATTTCAACTTAGTTTTATTCGATTGTCATTGGTTCAATCCAACAACCGGTGTGCGGCGCTCTCCAAATATTGGTTTGGTTGAGATCAAACATACATCAAAACATTCTGTCTTTGAACCATTTGTTCTACCTCATCAGTGCTCTCAAGTATACTACACCCCGTACCCATGTAAGGTCCCTAAACGAGATATGTCAGGTCCGAAAATAAAACAAGTCAAGAAGATTGACTTGAAATATTGGTGGGTGGTCTGTCATGTCGCAAAACGAGACATGTCACATTTCATTAATCAATCTCCAATTAGTACAACCACCGAGTTCTTTCCGGAGGAAGGGTTAAGCGGCACATTCGCTATCGATCTAGGAGATGAGTTGGATGTCGTTTATGTCTCGAATGAAGTGGATACAATATGCCATGAGAAAGATCTTACAATATTACGGAATGTTTCTACCGGTGTAGAAGTAGAATCTCATTCAGAAGAATACTGTGATTTTGATACCTTCACTGATTCTAGCTCTAATGCTAGTGAACCAGATTATGATGAGGACAATGAATAGATGATATGGTACAATATTGATTTTAATTACATTATAGTTATGTTCTTTCATTACATTATTGATTTATTGCATATATGATATGTCACTAACATTTAAACTAATGCAGGCATAAGCTGAAGAAAAATTTCTTGCAAAAACTAAAGCGATCTGAAGGTAGGGCATCTTCATCTAGACAGGCTACACAAGAGGAAGCACATGCTGCAGAGGAAGAGGAAGCACATGTTGAGGAAGAGGAAACACAGGCTGAGGATCCTGAGTACACAGGGGAAGAAGAAGTCCAGGCAGGCACAAATCATGTAGTTCGCAAGTCACGGGGGCAAAATTCAATCCCTCCACTTCCTCCCACGCTTGCAGGGAGGAGGTGATAGTATCAGTAGGAAAAAGGTAAGTTTTGCTATATGTCATCATGTAATTAATTCTCACATCCATATAATCTTGCCATCTTGAATATGGTTCTAGGCAATGGAAACATACCGTATTTGTCGGGAGGCCACGTGGACCAAACACTGTGTTGCAGCCTTTGTTGCGCTATCACTATCCACAAACTGTGCAAGATTTGACATTAAGTCCTCCAGCTATCGTAGCAGCTACAAAATGGAGACATTGGTATGCTGTTGGTGAAGCGGGTGATACAATGGCAGATCGGGTCAAGAAAGATTTTCGTGTAAGTTATTTGCAAATATGATATTGGTAGACTTGTTATGTTCTTTATAAGTCTGTGGAATGTAGGCTCGGTACACATCCTGAAGGTGAAGGTTACCCGAGTGACACTAGGACGAGATGGGAGGCAACTTTAGAGGCGGCTTGCCAATACCATGCTGAGCAGCTAATGTACAACACTTGAGTAGCAGTTGTGACCAAGTACTACAAGGATGTGTGTGAAGATGAAGACATTGACACAAGAGAGAATCCATTGTTTCTCACTGCTGCTGAGTATGAGCAAGTCAAACCTGCATGGATCGATGATGAGGCTTGGGGGCATCTCATTACGCAATGGTGTGATCCAGCATAGCAGCGTGTAAGTGAAATGAAGAGAAATCTCTGTGCCACTTCAGGGGCAAGGGTGAACCGAGGTGGATCTAGTTCTATTAGTCGAACCCAGCAGGAAATGGTAACAGAAAGTCTCTATATTTTCAAACCATCGTTTCTGACATTCGGACTTAATACATTTTCCTTGTTTTGTCGCAGGAGAGGAGGTTTCAAAGACCTGTGACACCTTTAGAGGCTTATGCTGTTCATGGGGGCGTTTCGATTCAGGACATGGAAAACTTTGAGGGTTCTGAGATTCCACCTGTCACTAACCCACATGTCCAAATGAACTTGGTGCGTAGCACTAACACGTAGCTAATTTTGTTTTTCAGACTAGTTGTGGCATTTCAATGTTTTCATACCTTTCCAGGGGAAGTATCGAGATGCATACCAAGAAAAGCATGGACCTGATGTTAATTGGCTGCATGGGAATTTTGATACACAATTGATGTACCAGAATACGGGTGGGAAGCCTCATGGCCGTTATGCGCTTCTTGATGGTGCATTTGATGATAGGAATGTGCGCTTGACTTCTACCCCATTTGGCACTTCAAGCAATGTGTTTGCACCAAAATTCAGCATGCATTGAAATCGGTCTGAATCGGAAAAGAAGTATTCGTATAATAAGGAATTGGTAAACGACTCGGAAAAGGAAACCGTTTCTAAAAAGGAAAGGAAATCAGATAAGAGGCCGATACGGGTAAATGCACCGTATCCATGTACAACTCGGATCGGCCAGGCGTGTTATAAAAGGAGGTGGGCGTCAAGCAAAGAGAGGAACCAATCCAACAACACCCACATCTACTTTTTACAAACTTTTCTTTACATTGTTTTAGCTTCATAGATCTCTCTGCAAATCGACGGAATCAACATAGTTGCGCATCGCCGATTGTTGGATTTTAGCCGATTTCACCCAGGTTTGATTTGCTTCGTTTTGTTGTGCATCGCCTTCCCGAAGCCGATTTTACCTTGTATCCGGATCAACTGTAACCGGTTGATCTAGTTATCTCCTAATCGGTTCTTGCCGACTAGCGAAAAGCCGATAGATCCTTGTTCATCGGCTTTGATCAAATTACAAACTCTACCTTGTCAATTTCAGGTCAAATTGACTGGCACGCTCTGCAAACCCGGCGTTTGTCTTGTGTGTTCGAGGCCGAAAACCCCTCTTCACGTTTTTTGCGCGAACATATTTTGGCACGCCCGGTGGGACAACAAGGAAAATCAAACATGTCGTCAACTGACAAGCCTGCGGTTACCGCCGATATCAACACTGATGCTATAATCGCGCCTCAAATGGCCGATTTAACCCCTGAATAAAAAAAGAAATTGAAGACCGAAAGGCAGCTTTAGAAGAAATGATGCTGCGGTGCTTCCAGAAAACACGCCGTGGCGTTACTCAAAAGACTGCACTCCCAAGCCTCAATCCTATCGGAGATTCGTCATCCGAATCGGTAAGCCGATACGCACCCGCTCAAGCTGATTTATCAAGTATGATCGAGCAATCTGTCCATCACGCATTAATCAATCAGTCATCGGCTCTAGTATCCACATTAAAGCCAATGATAGAAAATAGTGTGAAAACAATTGCTCAGGAATTGGCTGTGTCTAGAAGCCTGCTAGATCCACCACAAACCATCCCTACGTACCCAGTATATTCCATAACACCTAACACCAATACAGTAAGATTGTCGGCTCAAACGCCTAGCACAATGCCAACTCAACCTACTGTTTTGAAACCAAGCATACAGAGAGATGGATTTACACACTACCATGGGCACACGGATGGGGCTAAGATAAGCACATCAAATCCGTCAAATGGGCCCTCCAATAGCATCGGTTTATCGGCTTATCAGCCGATCGAAACAGATCAGGTCCCGCAATCACGGGGAGCCACAACCGTGAAACAAACGCCGTATAGGGTGGCGCCGTACGTCGAACCTTTCGCGCCCATACCCGATGCATTAGATTTTAATCATGATTGCGACCAAGTGCCAAGACCCCCTGCGGTGCGATTTGGACAAAGAACCGAGTTTGCACTCGGGGGGTAGGGCGTGAACCATGAAAATTGGCGATGTCCGGTTGCACCACAAGCCGACAATGTCAATTGGGCGGAACAAATTGCTAATGTTTTAAGAGAACAGTTCGGTTTACAGCCCAGAGGAAGAGTGATCGGCTATAGGAAGCCGTATCCCGATTACATAGATCGAATGCCATACCCGCACAACTTTCGAATACCAGACTTTGCCAAATTCTCAGGTGATGATTCCGTCACCACGATTGAGCATATCGGACGGTTTATGGCTCAGTGTGGAGAGGCTGCACAGTCCGATGGACTAAAAATGTAACACCCTAACACAAAACTAGTAATTTACGTAATTACTTACTGGAAATACTTCTTAAACTAATAGCAACGAACAGAAAGAAGAAGAAAATTCGACATGACCAATGCCCAAAACAAGACGGAACAAACATAACATAGACAAGGAAAGAATAGCGGAAGCATAAATGACAACCCAACGTAATATCACCCCCAATTAAAATTTTTCGGACCCACAAGGTGCATGGTTTGACTTAAGTACATGTTCCACATAAATATTTTATTCCAAGTGAACATGTGTAGTAAGTGCATCTACGCCCCACCCTTCATGCTACGCTCCAGAAGATTGCCTGAAAGGAAGAGGAGTGGTGAGATCGAATAATCTCAGCAAGTGGAACAAATAATACAAAGACAACAATCAAATATCGTAAGCATGAACTTCCTCTTTTCTTTTTCTCAAAATTAAACAAGACATACAACGGTTCTTTCCTCCTCTTTCTTTCCACCCCAAACAGACATCAGCAAAAGAGAAGTAATGCATATGCTCATGACATGTTCCTTCTCACCGTGCCCTTTCTCAGGAACACACGGCTACCGTGCCCTTTCTCAGGAACACACGGTATTGTACTGCAGTAGTCGCGGGCGTTCTCACGGCGACATTCTTCCAATGCATGAATGCATATGACATGATACATGTGTAAACAACTCCACGTACAACTTGATTGTGAGTACTTCTTACTTGTCGTCATGGATAAAGTAAACAATCAAAATATGAACAAACATTGCCAACTCCACTTGCCTTTACCGATGAGGGCGAAGATGTTAATTGCGTCCCAAGTCGCACCACCTACACAAACATCTTACCTCAGTACCCAAACATTTTCTAAACTCAAGTTGAACACATTCAACCGACTCCTACGCCCCACAACCCCATAATACACTATCTCTGATTCTGCCCAGAAAACAGGTTGCGCACACCGGCTTAATTATTTTGTAACTATTTCTCTGTAATGCCCAAAAATCTAAAAATATTACATAAGCTAGATATTGGCATCCTCTACAACTTTCATGAAGACCAAAGATTTCAATTCCACTTTTAAATTTGCCTAAATAATGGTTCAACACAGTGGGCAGTTCTCTAGTTCCAAATCCGAACAGCAGGCTTGCAACAGCCCTAGCTTCCAAGTCCCAACTCCAAAAATTATAAAAAATTTACAGGAGCTAGATACTGACGTGATCTACAACTTTCATGTAAACCATAAATTCTAATTCCCGACCCAAATCTGTTTAATCTGCAGCCCTAATCCTAATACGGAATCTGTCCCCTCTCTTCTTACAGCAGTATCCCCACCGCGATTACTCCCAAACTAGAGCTCAGAAAAATCTGAAAAAATACAGGAGCTAGGTCTCGATCTTATCTACAACTTTCTAGTTATGCACTTTTCCAGTAAAAATCATCTAGGCCATGAAATCACGTCTGTAAACCGACTGCTCATACTGTTCGAACTCAGACCACTCTGATCCGAAAATCAAATCTCCTCCCAGCAACCCTCCTCAACGAATTAACCATGCACAAGGGCTCAAACACCCTCCTAATACCACCCTAGAACAGAATCTAAAACCCCCAAATCAAACCTCACCTAAAGGGAATGAAAACTCACCGTTCTTCGCCGATCCGCGCTGTTCTTCGCGGCAGATTCGATCCCGGGCAGCGGAGGAACACTTTGGGTGGATGGATCTACATTTCTACTGGCTGGAAATGGCGTGGAAGAGGGGAGGAAGTGGCTGCAAATTTCGTCCATGGAGGAGGAGGTTTGGGGCGGCTAGGGGGGAAAAGGAGAGGTGGGAGATTAGGGTTAGGGATGTGGTGGGGCTGGTTTTTGGGGGCCCAAGAGGGTGACTGCAGTTTCTAACCCTTTTTTTTTTTCTTTTTCTTTTAATGAGAAATCACTCCGTCAAGGCTAAACTCTACCCTTTAATAGCCCAAAACCCTCCGTAGGTCCCGCTACAGCCCACAAACCCTAGAAATTCCTGCACGAACACAAAAATCGAGATTCGGGTATTACACTCTCCCCCCCTAAATAGGATTCGACCCCGAATCCCAAACAGGCCACTACTCAACAACAAGAACAATAGGGAACCAAAATTCACAAATCATACCCACAAGAACGAACCTCAACACTCCACATGCTGGAAAGAACACAAATCAAGATGCAACTCTCAGATTAACACGAGAAGCAACTCATCTCCATTCAACTCCACAAAACTCAAATAACTTTCTTACCTCCCCTTGAAAAGCATGGGATAAAATTACCATATCGAGCCCCTATCACCTACATTTAATGAAACCTTGAAAATTTTCTTTTAACATCTTAGCATACAACCTCCATAACCAATGATCAATTTCGGAATAACCAGGTGCCAAAATCTGAACTCAACTCCAATTCTTTTTTTTGTTATGATTACACCTCGCAATTCCTTCATCCACTTCAGTTGCAAAATCTTTACCACAATTTGATCAACTCTATGCGGCAGTGCCACCCAAAACACTTTCCCCAAACCAACTCCTAATCAATTCTCACAATCGAGTGCTCAATTCAACTTTACAAGATCTAACCAAGAAGAGTTACGACACATTCACACAAAAGGCAACATGAAAGAAAATGTTAGAAGCGATCATCGGCATGGATACCACCTATATCCTACCTAGTGAACATCCAACAAAGAAACTCTAGAAGAGAGTATCACCTTCCATAACTCCATCGTAGCTAGAGTGAGTAGTATAAGTAATTGTCATGGTTGATCAGGCCATGAGTTACTCGCACTACACACCTAATACGGAGATATGTTCAAACACAATTCAATATCGTGAAGAGGATACATGGGCACGAACAAAAGTTCGAGGTCGACCCCCATGTCGCCAATCTGGTAACGCGCCCCAGGACAACACTCAACTCAAGTATTCCATAACACAAAGCATTCAAAGAAAGGAGTCTTAAAATGTCGCAAAATAAGACAAAGGCAAACCACGGCTACCAGCTGCAATTAACAAATTTCTACCTCTCCCTTCAGTGAAAACAGAAATGTTCCAAAGAAATACACTACTAAGGAGACATCGCATCTCCAACAACAGCACTCTATACCGAGAAGTGAACGCTCAAAACAATATAAGCTGAACAAAACAAACACAGTAGGACCTCATCCAACACCACGACCACCAATTTGCATGATCCACTTAAGGCCATATACAAGCAAGGCCCCAAAGCAAACACTCATTTGAGTAAATATAGCAACTTACTTTAGGAAAGCCAACCACAATATAAAAGTTACTCCCACTTCTTCCCAGTCTATCTCACATCAAGGGACAACTATCCTAGACAAGAGTTCACAACAGAAAGTTTCACGTCAGATTAACATAACATTAGCTACGACCCTTATAATCAAATTACTCAAACACTCCCAAGAAGGGTTTGGACCACGACATTCAATAACCTTCATTACTCCTCACTAATCAACCATTTACGATTAACACCTAGCAAGAGCTAAGGCCTTAAGGTATTACCAACCCACAATCGGTTCTCTTTTATAGGAAGGTCTCGTTCCACCATCTTTCACTTAAGGAGCAAGGGAACATTCGATTCTCTTTAACAATATAAACAACTTTTATCACTTTAAAACCAAGGCACCAAGATGAACTACAGGAATAACTCCAATTAAAAGAGAAACACCGCATAACCTGTACTAAATGCATTTCAACTTTACTAAAACAGATCATTCTTACTTTACCAAAACAAAACAACTTTGAAAAGTGGAATTCGATCCAGAAATCAAATATCTCCACACAACAACCTCACATATTTTTAGGTGAATGGGAAACTCATTTCTGGCATAAACTTGCTTTAGCAACAAAAATTAAACTTCTGAAACAATCATAAAAACCATCTTTAAGAAATTTTCAAAATACCTCACACATTTTAATAATTTTACTCTAGTCAAACTAGAGATACACATATCTCAGAATCAAACATACGAAAAATTACATTAAATTCGGTTATTTCGCAATCAATAATGCAACCAATAACTCATTTTGTATACTAATGAGTGCAATCCAAGCATACACACTTTGGGGTTAGATTCCATAACCATGACTTAAATCAATATCTTACCAAAACAATTGAGTTGCATTATTCTACACGGTAACACATTCAACATTCATCA
The DNA here is from genome assembly GCA_036346355.1 of Rhipidocladum racemiflorum. Classification (NCBI taxonomy): domain Eukaryota; kingdom Viridiplantae; phylum Streptophyta; class Magnoliopsida; order Poales; family Poaceae; genus Rhipidocladum; species Rhipidocladum racemiflorum. The sequence goes on from CM070577.1 coordinate 31,467,912, forward strand.
ACATATACTTCTGAATAATCCTTCTTTCATCCTCATTTTGAAGCCTCAAAGTTACGGCCAAATTTGGCTACATTCACACTAATATAGGGAACTCTAATACATATATTAGAACTTGAACGCATATAGCCAAAAGACATTCATCCAAAAGATCATACAAACACAACAATCCATATACCTTTAAACATGATTCACCTTAAATCCCTCCATTTCTAGTAACCTAATGCGCTAACAGTTAAAGTTTTCAATAATCACAGGTTACACCTTAAGAAACCCCTTTTGGATTTAACAAAATTCACAAAACCAATTCTTACTTTAATTGCCTTCTCCCACAACTGTAACAAAAGTTTACTGATACTTATCATAAAACATCAACTTTATTAAAGTCTATAATCCATGACAAGCTCCCTAATGCACACTGCATATTCTAAATTTTAAGTCATCTCTTTTCAAGGTTACATGTAGTGTGACCATCATAAGATTTTCATACAACCCATAAGTTAATATTTCAGCATCCAAAACTCATTCAACCAATAGCTAACTCCAACAATTAAATATCATCTTCATGAGACATATTTCATCCATAAGGCTCTAAGACAGGTCATTCGCTAGGACCAAATTATGCACCAAAGACGACCAATTCAATAACTCTTATACTTTGTTCTTAAAATTTCATCCAACGGCAAAATCTATATCTTCTCAATTGGGATCTATACTAGTATTAAAGGATCTGATTTCTTACTTCATAATTTTTTTTATAGCTCACATCAACACACATAATAACTCTAATCCACTTTTACTTTTGGATCACCTACCATTATGATTAATTCTCTCTAACCACAATATGTTATATTGTGTTTAAACAACCTGCAAACATACTTTAACAATGACGGTAGTTTACATCATCTCACTGTTGCAACTATGCATCAAACTTCAAGATTTTAAACTTTCTCGTAGGTCACACATCCTTAAATGTAGGCTGTGACCCCCTCCCCCCAATTTAACAAAGGAACTAGACTCCCCGCCTTGCAATAAGGCAAGGCTCAAACTTTGAGATGCAAAAGCTCCCCCAATCAAAATTTTTGAGCTTAAATACTTCCACCGAGGAAGATGATCGCCAAGATAATTTTTCACAAAATGAAGAACCAAGCAATCAAGTAATCTTTTACTGGTAAAGCTATAAAACTTAAGTCCACACCATTTAAGGTTTGCACACAAAAAAAACCAGTTGTTTCTTTTAAATGCGAAGAATGACAACCACCAAAAAAAAAAAAAAAAAACAATTTAACTCTTTTTTTTTATAGCAACTAAGGTTAGCCAACAAAACTCATATCCAGAATTGTAATATTAGCAATCAACAATGACTATTCACTAAACTCTTTTCTTTGCCCCCAACCATCGAAGACATATCATCAAACAACTCCCTCAAATAACACTCCGATCTAGACATATTAAGCAACAACTCTTCACAACGAGATGCCCTTAAACCTCTGGGGATGGCTCTACCTAGCCACACCCACAACCACAGACCCTTACCACGGCCAACGAGAACATGACCGAAACATTTGAACAAGCTGTTTCACACAACAAAATCGTTCAATCAACTCTTTCATAAGCATAGCAATACACATCATTATCATAATATCATTAATCATCAAAATATAACATTCTTCATCAAAACTCAATAAATCACTAAAGCGTAATGCAATGATTCCCCATACCCTTCCTCATCGTGCATCGAGTGTGTCACGTTTTAAAGTAATTAACCAATCTATATCAATTTTTTTAGTTATTGCCTAAGGCCAAATTTTAAAGGTTGATCCTAAGCCATGTTCCTACTTTCACAAAGCAAAATTTTAGTTTACTCTCTGATTATTTTCTAATTCCAAACACCACGGACTGAAGCCCGCTCGATACCAAGCTGTAACACCCTAACACAAAACTAGTAATTTACGTAATTACTTCTTGGAAATACTTCTTAAACTAATAGCAACGAACAGAAAGAAGAAGAAAATTCGACATGACCAATGCCCAAAACAAGGCGGAACAAACATAACATAGACAAGGAAAGAATAAGCGGAAGCATAAATGACAACCCAAGGTAATATCACCCCAATTAAAATTTTCGGACCCACAAGGTGCATGGTTTGACTTAAGTACATGTTCCACATAAATATTTTATTCCAAGTGAACATGTGTAGTAAGTGCATCTACGCCCCACCCTTCATGCTACGCTCGAGAAGATTGCACGAAAGGAAGAGGAGTGGTGAGATCGAATAATCTCGGCAAGTGGAACAAATAATACAAAGACAACAATCAAATATCGTAAGCATGAACTTCCTCTTTTCTTTTTCTCAAAATTAAACAAGACATACAACGGTTCTTTCCTCCTCTTTCTTTCCACCCCAAACAGACATCAGCAAAAGAGAAGTAATGCATATGCTCATGACATGTTCCTTCTCACCGTGCCCTTTCTCGGGAACACACGGCTCACGTGCCCTTTCTCGAGGAACACACGGTATTGTGCAGATGCGATCGCGGCGTTCTCACGGCGACATTCTTCCAATGCATGAATGCATATGACATGATACATGTGTAAACAACTCCACGTACAACTTGATTGTGAGTACTTCTTACTTGTCGTCATGGATAAAGTAAACAATCAAAATATGAACAAACATTGCCAACTCCACTTGCCTTTACCGATGAGGGCGAAGATGTTAATTGCGTCCGAAGTCGCACCACCTACACAAACATCTTACCTCAGTACCCAAACATTTTCTAAACTCAAGTTGAACACATTCAACCGACTCCTACGCCCCACAACCCCGCAATACACTATCTCTGATTCTGCCCAGAAAACAGGTTGCGCACACCGGCTTAATTATTTTGTAACTATTTCTCTGTAATGCCCAAAAATCTAAAAATATTACATAAGCTAGATATTGGCATCCTCTACAACTTTCATGAAGACCAAAGATTTCAATTCCACTTTTAAATTTGCCTAAATAATGGTTCAACACAGTGGGCAGTTCTCTAGTTCCAAATCCGAACAGCAGGCTTGCAACAGCCCTAGCTTCCAAGTCCCAACTCCAAAAATTATAAAAAATTTACAGGAGCTAGATACTGACGTGATCTACAACTTTCATGTAAACCATAAATTCTAATTCCCGACCCAAATCTGTTTAATCTGCAGCCCTAATCCTAATACGGAATCTGTCCCCTCTCTTCTTACAGCAGTATCCCCACCGCGATTACTCCCAAACTAGAGCTCAGAAAAATCTGAAAAAATACAGGAGCTAGGTCTCGATCTTATCTACAACTTTCTAGTTATGCACTTTTCCAGTAAAAATCATCTAGGCCATGAAATCACGTCTGTAAACCGACTGCTCATACTGTTCGAACTCAGACCACTCTGATCCGAAAATCAAATCTCCTCCCAGCAACCCTCCTCAACGAATTAACCATGCACAAGGGCTCAAACACCCTCCTAATACCACCCTAGAACAGAATCTAAAACCCCAAATCAAACCTCACCTAAAGGGAATGAAAACTCACCGTTCTTCGCCCGATCCGCTGTTCTTCGCGGCAGATTCGATCCCGGGCAGCGGAGGAACACTTTGGGTGGATGGATCTACATTTCTACTGGCTGGAAATGGCGTGGAAGAGGGGAGGAAGTGGCTGCAAATTTCGTCCATGGAGGAGGAGGTTTGGGGCGGCTAGGGGGGAAAAGGAGAGGTGGGAGATTAGGGTTAGGGATGTGGTGGGGCTGGTTTTTGGGGGCCCAAGAGGGTGACTGCAGTTTCTAACCCTTTTTTTTTCTTTTTCTTTTAATGAGAAATCACTCCGTCAAGGCTAAACTCTACCCTTTAATAGCCCAAAACCCTCCGTAGGTCCCGCTACAGCCCACAAACCCTAGAAATTCCTGCACGAACACAAAAATCGAGATTCGGGTATTACAAAAAATCAGACTGTTTCCTTTATCATTGTCTGGTGCTGCATTCACTTGGTTCACTAATCTACCCCCAAATTCAGTTCACGTATGGAACGATCTAGAAAGCCGATTCCATGAATACTTTTTTTTGGGAACTATGGAGCTTAGGATTTCTGATCTTAGTTCAGTCCGACAAAAGTACGGCGAATCGGTTTCCGATTATATCAGAAGGTTTAGAGGCGTACGGAATAGATGCTTTAGTGTAACATTACCCGATGATCAATTGGCCGATTTAGCATTCCAAGGGCTAATCCCGCCATTAAAAGAGAAGCTATCAGGCCAAGAATTTCCAGACTTAGGCCACTTACTCCACCGCGTATCGGCACACGAAAACCGATATGCAGAAAGTAAAGGATTTAAAGATAGATTTAAGCCAAACGGTAATGAAAAGGCCAAAGTAAACATGGTAGATTACAATTCAAGCGACACCTCAGGAATGACGAGAAATAAACATAGCCGAGTGGACCAAGGGTTCTAAAAAGCCACTCGTATGCTCTGCTCAAACCGAAGCGAAAAATAGGGCGGAAATCAAGTATTCATATGACGTGTCAAAATGTGACAAGATATTTGATTTATTACTGCAAGAAAAATTCATAAAGTTCTTGGGAGGGACACGTCATACCATCGGCCAGGAAATTAAGAAGCGAAGGTATTGCAAATGGCACCATTCGTTTTCACATAATACTAACGATTGCAATATTTTTAGACAACAGATTCAATCGGCCATCACCGATGGCGAGGCTAAAATTTGCGGAAGAGTCGGCTATGCAGATAGATATGAGCCCTTTTCAAGTCAACATGGTTCAATGTTCACGAAAAGAAAAGAGGCATGCGAGAAGAAGATAAGCCGACTAAAGGAATTGTATCACGAGGCGAGGCAGTAGATTACTATCGGTTCTATACAAATAGAAGCCGATAGGAATGGACAAAACTCAAGAACGGTAAAACCAAGAGGGGACTTGGAGGTCGGTAAATGGTATCGGGCTGAGAGGGCTCCAAGGAAAGCCGATTTCAAACCAAAGCCGACCTTCTCACAACTCCTGGGGAAGTATGAAAGGATAAGTCGGAGGTGTAACACTCAACACCACCAGAATCTTCATCGACTAGGGCAAAAGAGGGACGAACGTTGGCGGCCAGATATGTCATGTCGGCCAACTACTGAAGAAGAGAAACATCGGCAATGTCCCTTTTGGCGATTTCTTTGGGAGAAAGGGATGACCTTACCATGATTGTGTCTTGTCCTATGCAACACTCATCGTATTTCGGCCAAACCGATTACGTAAAAGATAGGTTGTCTAGACCGATATACAATCATCCAGATATGAGAAGCGATAGGCCGATCCATGAAAGGTTGTCAACATCGAGCAAAGCGAGTCCTCGAAATCGGGAACTATCGGCTAACACAAGTAGAATGGAATCGACCGAGATGAGCAATTTAGCTGGAAAAATCTGAAAGCCGATAGAACCTAAACCTAGGTGGTGCCCCATGTCTCGACAAATCACAACGCTGAAGGCTTCAGCGATTAAAAACACAAGAAGAAAGGGAGGCCGAAAAGGAGAGCGAAAGGGATCGGATGTTCAATAAGTTAAGACCGGTACCAATTTTGAAAAAGGAGTGGAGAAAGAAGGAACAGATCGATAGTGATTCAAACCAATCGATCGAATCAGGTTCTCAGATGATCGAGGATGATCGCCACCGATGGATATAAACATGGTATTCGCTCTACTGCCGAGTTCAAAACCGAAGAATCGGTGAAGAAGTGTTCGCCCAATTATGCCTCGGAGCACCAGGCATTTGTGTTCGAAAAGCAACAAGACATGCATCGGCATACGAAACCATTATATCACGAAAGGGTATATTAATGGCGGCCGATATCTCGTATGTTGGTGATGGCGGGCGACGATCAATACGATGCCGTTAAGTACTTTCGAGAAAATTGGGTAAAGCCGATGAAGACTTGATCAAAACCAATATGGTGCTAAATGACTTCACGGGAGACCCAAGCGAGGCTAAAGGCGTAATGGTGTCGAAGCGGCGATCGGTAATAAAACTTTGCCGTTGCCTTTTTGTGATTGAAGCCAAAGGCAATTACAGCGTGCTCCTTGGGCGGATCCGGATCCATGCCAATTGCTTTGTATACCATCAACTATGCACCAAAAATTGGTGCGGTGGAACGATGATCTGATGAGAAGTCGATCGGCCGACACATCGGCTCATATCGCCATGGCTAGCCACGATACCAATGGCCACACGAAGAAGCCGAATGTATATCAGGAAAAGCCTTAGACAATTGCGATTTTATCTGCGTTGAGAAGTCGGGATTCAAGCCGATCGGCGTCAAACCCAACACGTTTGATCGGACCAGGCGAAGTAGTAAGAAGATGGAGTACAAGACACTAGCAAAGCTGCGAGGAAAAGGCCAGGAGCTATCGGCACGAAGAATACGAAGAAGCTGTTGAGGATTTTGAAGAAGACAGAAAAGGGTTAGGATTTACTTCTGCCGATTTGCTCGAAGAGATCGATATTGGGGAAGGTGATAGCAAAAGACCAACGTTTGTAAATGCTAAATTAGAACCCAGTTATAAAGCAAAGTTGGTCGAAATACTCAAGAAGTATAAAGATTGCTTTGCATGGGAGTATTATGAAATGCCAGGTTTAAGCCTGACAGCTAGTCGAACATCGGCTACCTATAAAACACAGGTATCGGCCATTCAAGCAGTACCTAGGCGGTTTAATCCTACGTTGTATGACGCTATAAAGGAAGAAGTAGGGCGATTGCTAGAGGCAAAGTTTATCCGGCCTTGCCGATCTGTTGAGTGGGTCTCAAACATCGTCCCTGTGAAGAAGAAAAATGGCAAACTTAGGGTATGTGTCGATTTTAGAGATTTAAACAAAGCTACACCAAAGGCGAGTACCGATGCCCATAGCCGATATGCTTATCGATCTTGCATCTGGGAATAAAATTATAAGCTTTTTGGACGGAACAGCTGGATACAATCAGATATTCATGGCGAAGCCGATATACCCAAAACGGCTTTCGGATGTCAGGGGCTTTAGGGCTATATGAGTGGAAAGTTATGACCTTCGGTTTAAAAAATGCGGTGCTACTTATCAGCGTGCCATGAACCATATTTTCCATGATTTGATCGGCGATCGTGGAAATATACATTAATGACGTAGTGGTAAAATCCAAAGAAGGCGGCAACATTTAGCCGATCTGGAAAAGATGTTCGAAAGCACAAGGTTACATGGGTTAAAAATGAACCCTCTCAAATGTGCTTTCGGAGTATCGGCTGGACAATTTCTTGGGTTTACGGTGCATGAAGGAGGAATTGAAGTAAACCAAACCAAAGTAAAAGCCATAGCCGATACTAAACCGCCAACAAGCAAAAAGGAGTTGCAGGTATTGATTGGGAAAATCAACTACTTGCGACGTTTTATCTCAAACTTGTCAGGGCGTATTCGGGCTTTCACACCGCTGCTGAAAATTAAAGATAACCAAGAGTTCAAATGGGAAGCCGATCAACAAAAAGCCTTCGACGACATAAAAGGTTATCTGATGAGTCCACCAGTATTGACCGCACCAAAACACGGTATACCTTTTAGACTATATATATCGGCTGAAGGTGATTCGATTGGGGCAGTTTTAACACAAGAAGCCGATAGGAAGGAACGAGCAATATTTTACTTAAGCCGACGTCTTTTAGATGCAGAAACCAGGTATCCCTAGTAGAAAAATTATGCTTATCATTGTATTTTGCTTGCACCAAGTTAAGACATTATATGCTGGCTTCCAAATGCGTTATAATATGCAAAACCGATGTAGTTAAGTACATATTATCGGCGCCAATCCTGCAAGTCGGCTTGGTAAATGGGCATACGCCTTAACAGAGTTCGAGTTAACCTATGAGTCGGCTAAATCTGTGAAAGGACAAGTTGTGGCGATTTTATCACAGGAAGTGAAACATTAGTAGGAACAACTAGTGTAACTCCTTGGCGGTGTATTTTGATGGATCTGTTTGCCAAGAAGGCGAAGGCATCGGTGTGATACTAGTTTCACCTAGGAAACAGGGTATGACTTCATGTATCGGTTAAATAGCCGATGTTCAAATAACCAAGCGAATCTGAAGCATTACTAAGGGGCCTACAATTGTTAGATAGCATCGGGGTGAAAGACGTCGAAGCTTTTGGAGACTCGATGTTAATCGTCTGACAAGTCAAAGGAGAATACCGATGCAACGACGGTGCGCTAACTCGATACTTGCATCAATGCCTCGAGATCATCGAGATGTTCACTACATTTTCTATAAAACATATCCCGAGAGAAGCTAATAATAAAGCAAACCGATTGGCACAATGTGCATCAGGTACAAGATTGAAAGTCGGCGAGGGACCAATCGAGCTAAGCGTTTGGCCGATTTTATGTGTTCACCTGTCATTGGAGAACAGAGATAAGGGATTATTTGTCGAGATCCAGCCAAGCCGACCGAGCGAAGGTCGGCGCAAAGCACTCAAATACGTTCTACTAGAAGATGTATTGTACTTTCGGACTATGGAAGGTTTGTTGTTAAGATGTGCACGAGGCAGGAAGCCAAAGTGGCGATGGGTGAAGTCCATGAAGGCATTTGTGGATCACATCAATCGGCCCATAAGATGAAATGGATCTTGAGGTGAACGAGGATATTTTTGGCGGCGATGTTAGAAGATCGCTTCAAATATTATAAAGGATGCCAAAGCGTGCCAAAAGTTTGGTAACATACGATCGACACCAGACATCGGCTTTGCATCAGATCATCAAGCCATGGCCATTTAGAGGATGGGGTATAGGCGTGTCGGCCAAATATTTCCGTCATCCGACAAAGGACATAAATTCATCCTTGCAGCCACATATTATTTCTCAAAATGGGTTGAGGCTGTACCACTCAAGAAGGTTACTAGTAAAGAGCTGATCGACTTTGTAAATGAACACATCGTCCATCGGTTTGGGATTCCACAAACAATTACTACTGATCAGGGTACTGTGTTCATGTCCAACGATTTCAAAGGTTTTGCGGAAAGTCTTGGGATAAAATTACTCAACTCTTCCCCTTACTACGCTCAGGCCAACGGACAGGCCGAGTCGTCAAACAAGACATTGATAAAGCTGATAAAAAGAAAAATTGAGGAAGAGCCAAGGAAATGGCATTCAACGCTATCGGAGGCTTTATGGGCTTATCGGCTATCTCATCACGGATCAACTAAATTGTCACCCTTTCAGTTGGTATACGGACAAGAAGCCGTTTTGCCCGTTGAAATCAACATCGGCTCAATAAGGCTACGCGAGCAAGATAAGGTATCAGCCGATGAATACAAACAGGCGATGCTTGACAATCTAGATGATTTGGCTGAACTAAGGCTGATCACACTAGATCGGCTTAAAAAGGATAAAGAGAGGGTTGCCAGGTCGTAAAATAAAAAAGTGATTTCAAAGTCGTTCAATCAAGCCGATTTGGTATGGAAAACCGTGTTGCCGATTGGGTCTAAGGATAATCGATTCGGCAAATGGTCTCCAACATGGGAAGGGCCTTATAAGATCAATCGGCCGATTGACGGGAATTCGTATATACTAGAGTCCTTGGAAGGGTTCGTCCTACCTAAAGCGATCAATGGAAAATATCTGAAGGCATATCACCCAAGCATATGGGTCGGGTCCTAACTACAGAAAGGAAAATACAGGATCAATTACAAAAGCACATGCATATAAAATCGGTCATACAGCCGACCGAGTCAGTTTAACACCCATCCACATATTAAAGTTTACAAAATCGGTTGCATAACCGATCAAACAAGTGTTCAAAGGACATCATCCCAAGGTTAAAGCAATATTACAAAAAAGATTGGTCACAACCGATACCAATGAATCAAAGTTTAGTGTAGTCCTGATCCGGGCAAATGGGCTCCCAAAGCCGATAGTGCATTGCCGCTTTGCCAATAGTGGCTTGGACACCATCTATAAGTTGTTGGTCGACCCTTTGCATCACCGGGCTGGAACTATTTTAGCCGATTGAGTCTTGACTTGCGCAAAAAACTCGCCGATCTCCCGCCTCTGAGCGGCGGTGAGGATGTAGAGTCTGTGATGCCAATTTGGCGATCTGCCAAGTTCTTTTACGACCAAGGCCATTTGTTCTTCAAGTTTACTCTTGGTCGACTCCAGCTCTTGAGCTCTGCTTTTAGCCGATTTGAGTGTAGCTTGATGCCTCGATCGAATATGCTCTTAGATGTTTGGCATCCGCTATAAGCTTATCCAAGAGCTGTTGATCGGCTTCTTTGGGCCTTCCTCTGATCAACCCTTATTTTGGCCAACTCCACATCCAACCGGGCGTGCGTCCAAGTGACATACCTCTAGCAATGCGTCCATAGGCATGCGGGAGGAAGATCGGCTGCATGGCTGCCATCGCATTTCTCAAAGGTTGAGTGTTGGCGGAAGAGCCGCTCCGGTTGCAACACTTCATCTAGGAGGCGATTGAGTCGCTCCTGCATACCCGTGCGTGATAACGGCGGCCGATCTTTGGAGCAGAGGCCGCTATTATACGTTGGATCTCGGCCGGGTAATCATCGGTGGCCACAATCTCCGGGTCGTCAAGCTCGTCCAAGGAAAAGCCTAAAAGATCGGCTAGGTCCATCGACGGAGCTGGGTCAGAGGCAGGTTTTGGAGGAGGAAACAGATGGCGGAGCGGGAGCGAGCGGCAAGACAAGCACGTCCGTCTGAGTCTTCTCTACGTCGGCTTCTAACAACTGGACGGAAGGGGTTTCCTGAGGAAAACGTTACGATAAGGTAAAGAAAACAAAGACAAAGAATCAAGATAAGAGTCGGAACTAACCGCAGCGATGGCGATCCAGTTGGGGATGATCTTGCATCACGACCCGCAGAGTTTTGGGGATCGCTTAATAGCGACTCTCGGCTCTTCTTCTCTAAAATAGCGAACATGGGGTTAGCCAAGCGGCAAGTATGAAACTTCGCTTAATGGAAAATGGAACTAGGCGTACTTTTGGTGCCTTTGGTCGGCAAGATCGAGGCGATGATGGGCAATTGACCCCAACGTGCCGGAAGATAAACCCGGCAAGAGGGTCGATGACCTTTGCCGTTTTGAGCGATCGTCGGCCGATGCGGCTTGCGCTGGGGTTGATCTTTTGCTAGTCTGAAAAGGGTAAAAGATATGGTTAAGCCGATGAAAATCTTATTCCAATAAAACATCAAAATGAAAATACCTCTAAAGACGAGTTAGCATCGCTCGAACTCGAGCTAGACCCAGCAACGGTCTCCGTCGGCTCTCGAAAGCCAGGAGAAAAGAGGACAGGACCTCGGGAATAGTACGCCTCGCAAGAGCGCCTCGGCTATGGAAGCACACCATGTGGTAAATTGGCCCGATCGGCGTGTGTTTAACACGAGGAATGGCAAGTCTACCACATGGAGCTCATCGAATAGCTCATTAATAAGCTCGCGCAATAATGTTAGTAACTTTATTTCGTGGCTTAATCATGCTAAGCAAAGGAAAGCAAGGAATTGTTTGTCCAAAACCTAGCTGGCGTGCATACACTGAAGGGTGATAGAACTCGTAGGTCGGCTGAAATGTTCTATTTCGAGTACTTAAGCCGACGTGAAGGATGCAAGGAGAAATCGGCGGGAAGCGGATCAAGAGTAGGCGGGGCATTAGAGAGCTATCAGAATTTAAACGAAGAAAAGAAGGCCACGGGAGATCGGCTAATTGGCTATACGAAAAGAAGTCTCTACGATTAAAAGAGGCTTGGTTAAGATTTAGGAAAAAGGACAAGTACTTATGGAAGCCGGCAGGAGAGATTTTTGGTTCATCAGACGAACACATGATGAATTTTTCGCTTGGGGATCGGCTAGGTTGAAATTCAGGGATGGCACCCTCAAGAAAGTCTTCCGTTGGAAAAGCCGATTCTTCCGAAGGGTCCGGGATAATGAGGCGGCCAAAAACGCAGTAAAGCCAAATCTGGATAAACCAAAGAGGGCCGACATTACCTACGACATAGGAACCATTGCCCGTAAAAGCCGACTCAGGATGATATGCATCATATGGTATACGGCGCCCAACAAGGATTTCCCTAAAGCTAGCCGATGGCCCATGACTAGTTGCTCCGACATAAATTGATAGACCTAGGTTGGTCCTAGGGAAGCGCCACAGAAGTGGAATCGGTCTAACCATAAGTTGATGAAAGCTACGTGTTCCTCATCCGATACAGGGCCGGTTACTTTGTTGTTATTTTTGATATATCTGGACCAACCTTCTCCCTTTTTTCTGGTCAATTTGTACTGAGGTTTCCCACTAAAAGCCGATATTTGGTCTCCATCAGGCCTAAGGCAGCATAATTCAGCCATGTCTAGAAGGGTTGGGCCGATAGGACCAGTGGGGAAAAAGAAGGCGTTAAAAGAGTCCGACCAAAAATAGCAAGCGGCGGCTACTAAAGATTCATTGGGCTCTGGAGCGGCTAAGGACATGGGGATACACTCAGCAATACCCATTCCTTCCCACTCCGCCTTCTTTTGGGCCGATACTCTAATATACCAGGACCTCGGCCCTTGAGAGCTGTCGGCCAAGCCCTAAAACTTTTGTCCACTCATTGATGTTGTAACCAGGAGCCGATAAAGGGAGTCTAGGGATCTCATCTCCAATAGCGATGATCGGTTTCTATGGTTCCTATTGGACCTAGGAAATCTGATGGTCGCTATACGGGATCGGAATAAGTACTGGATGCATCCATTTCAGCCGATGCTACGGGAAGAAGGGTTGAAGCGGAAGAAAGCCGATTTCAGGATGGCGAAAGCACGCCAGGTGAAAATGACCGCAAGGGGGACCTCATATTTATACCTCGGTAAAAAAGGTGAAAAGCGGGAACGATTGCTGCATTAAAAGCACCGAGAGCATTGCGGCGCCATTAATGGGGAAGTTACCGAGGTGAATCTTAAACGGTAAGACGATCACGGAGAAAAGCGAAGGATTTTTGAAAGATAGCAAGCTACCTTTCAAAAATGGGGGGCATATGTTTGCACCAAAATTCAGCATGCATTGAAATCGGTCTGAATCGGAAAAGAAGTATTCGTATAATAAGGAATCGGTAAACGACTCGGAAAAGGAAACCGTTTCTAAAAAGGAAAGGAAATCAGATAAGAGGCCGATACGGGTAAATGCACCGTATCCATGTACAACTCGGATCGGCTAGGCGTGTTATAAAAGGAGGTGGGCGTCAAGCAAAGAGAGGAACCAATCCAACAATACCCACATCTACTTTTTACAAACTTTTCTTTACATTGTTTTAGCTTCATAGATCTCTCTGCAAATCGACGGAATCAACATAGTTGCGCATCGCCGATTGTTGGATTTTAGCCGATTTCACCCAGGTTTGATTTAGCCGTTTTGTTGTGCATCGCCTTCCCGAAGCCGATTTTACCTTGTATCCGGATCAACTGTAACCGGTTGATCTAGTTATCTCCTAATCGGTTCTTGCCGACTAGCGAAAAGCCGATAGATCCTTGTTCATCGGCTTTGATCAAATTACAAACTCTACCTTGTCAATTTCAGGTCAAATTGACTGGCACGCTCTGCAAACCCGGCGTTTGTCTTGTGTGTTCGAGGCCGAAAACCCCTCTTCACGTTTTTTGCGCGAACACAATGCTTCTTCTTCTACGAGGCAAAGCGATGAAGAGTTGAGACGTGAGCTTGCGAGCGTGCGGGATGAGAACCGAGATATGCGGAATGCTATGAATACGGGATTCACGGCCATGGCACAGTGGATGCAGGTAAAAATTAATTTACATTTGTGTTAAATTTAGGATGTTCATAGTAGTCAAATGGTAACACTCTTGTTGGCAGGATTATGCTCTAGAAACCTCTTCAAGAAATCCACCTACTCCACCGCCTGTATTGAACTTTAACTTCAATGCATTCTCGACGCCTCAACATCAACCAAGACAAGAGGTATGTATATAACTCCATGTTGGGTACATATATGAAACTATGCATTATAGGTACTAAATTGAAATTTCTGCTTAGGACACCCAAAACTCTCATCATGCTATTAACATTGGACAATCATCGAGGAATAGTCCAGGGGATGCCTTATCGGGTGAAGATAATGGTGGTATTCCAAATCATGAAATAAACTGGTTTCCAGGTGAGTAATCATATCTGATTTGGTTGATGACTTGCCCCTCAAAAAATTTGTCCTACTTGATGTTATGTATGGATATATCGTGTGTGTGAATACGTTTAACTTATATGTCTTTCCTATAAATATGTAACCATGTATGATATTGAATGGAAATAACATAATATGATTTATTCTTCAAATGTAATGTGCAAAGGATGAAGAAACAAGGGACTGAAGCTAATCGGATTCATCTAGCCCTCGAGGAGTGGTTTTGGATTTGGTATGGATGTGATAAGCTTGAAAACTTACTATGTTTTGAGTATGTGACTTCATTTGTTAAACTTCGGACTTCATTTGTGATATGTGCACTTCGGACTTATGAATGTAAAAATGTTTGCGATATGTCGTTATATGTGAATGTGCGATGAATGGGTTATGTGCGTTGTGGATGTTGAATTGATATTGTGAATTGTATACGTTATGTTGTGAATTGTGCATGTCATATTGTGAATTGTGGATGTGAAATTGTGATTTGTTATATTGTGGCTGTGGCCTGTTGAATTGATGATGTGAATGTGAATTGATAATGCGAATATAGTGAATATTGAGCTGCTTGCTCGGTAGGGGAAATTAGCTACCCCGAGAGTGCACTCGGCATAACAGGATAAACTGACTGTGCACTCACTACATATCTATTCCGAGAGTGCACTCGGTATATACCTAATTCCTGAGTGTGCACTCGCTATAAATCTATCCCGAGAGTGCACTTGGTATAGGCTATACCGAGAGTGCACTTGGTATAGGCTTTATAGCTATCCCGAGTGTGCACTTGGTAGAGGCTATCCCGAGAGTGCACTTGGTATAGGCTTTATAGCTATCCCGAGTGAGCAATCCGCATATATCTTGACGTGGCACCACCGTGGGCGACACGGGGGCATGGTTAGGTGTCTGGAGTCGCAGCTCTATACCGAGTGTGCACTCAGGCAATATTTATTTTTTCCGAGTGTACGCTCGGCGTAGTCCATTTTTCCCGATAAAATAACGCCGAGTGGACTACGCCGAGTGTGGCCACTTGGGATAGGCTATCCCGAGTGGTTTCGCCCCTATCCCGAGTGTGGGAGACACTCGGACCAAATCTGCTACCTTGTAGTGACAGTATTGCTCGGGGATTATAGTCAAGGGTTAGAATTTCATAAATTTGAACTTGGGTTGGTTGATACTTGGTATGGACATGATGAAACTGGCTAAGGATGATAAATTCTTTACTTGGATTTTGATTGTACAAGTTACTACTACTACTACTACTACTATTATTATTATTGTTTTACCGCTTTCCAATTTACTACTGTTATTTGTGAATGTTGCTTTATTGAAAATGAACCAACTCAGCCTGTCATTTGGAATAAGCCATGCATGTAGTAATAGTTATGCATTCTATGCACAACTTGTTGAGTGCTTTAAGTACTCACCCTTGCCACAACACAACCATTAGTTGAGGAAGAATCGACGCCAGCACTGGAGGAGAAGTTCCAAGAGGAGCCAGTGAACTAAGGAGCGAGCCCAGTCAGTTGCATGTGGCATATTGGTTGGCGCCACGAGTTTATTTATTTTCCGTTGTAGTTTATTTATTTATGACTTTGCCCTGCGAGACGTATCTTTGTAAGTTAACCATAAGGTTGACTCAACTGCTTTCATTATAATAAAAGACTTTATTTATTATTCCACCATGTATGATTGTGATATACATCTATGTTGAGACAGTGTGCACTAGCGTGATCCTGGACTAGTGCGAAAAATACCGAGGGTTCGGATTTGCACATTCGGGTCCTGACAGAGGTGGTATCAGAGCCATATTGACTGTAGGACTTACCCTTAGTTAGAATGGTCGCTAGAGAGGATAAAGCTATTTTCTAATGTTAAAAATTTGCCAAAATAAAGAACGAACTCTTGACTTATCCCCTCTCTCTTGTTTCATACCCCTTGCTGAATTTTCTTCTTCTTACTTTGCTTTAAAGTGTTGTGTTATTACGAGAGTGTCTTTTGGCAAACGAAGAGGATTCACACCTACGGTGAACGCGAGGGAGGCTACGCCGCAGAGTTGTGGAGGATGCTTCAGGTGTTGGGAGGCTTTGAGCAGCCGATCTACAGAGCCAACACTTGGATTGTGAATGGGAAGGCCTGGGGCAAGGTCACTAAGATCAAGCTATATGCCCGGGGGAAGACAAAGGCGAGTCGCCCCGTCAACATCACAGTTTGGAGGACTACTTTTGAAGACTTTGTTACAGTTAATTGCCTGTGTGTCGAGCGACTGTATCTTGTGGGTAAAGTATATAACCTCTGCAGAGTGTACAACCTATTCGAATAGGCGAGTCCACGGTATTGGACATTGCTTGGGGATTACAGTCAAGGGTTAGAATTTCATAAATTTGAACTTGGGTTGTGTCGGGACCCCGAATTTGCAAATCCGGACCCTCTGTGTATTCAGCACTAGTCCAGGAACGCGCTAGTGCACACAGTCTTAACATCGGTAAATATCACAATCATACCATTCAATATTATCAAAGTACTTTATTTAAATAACCAAACTGGTTACTTAACCTTATGGTCAAGTTACAAATGTATGCCTTGCAAGGCGAAACTTATTAAAAGAGAAATAATAGCAGCGGAAAATCAAATAAGGTAACATCGTGGCGCCATCCAGTATACCACAGGCAACTGACTGGGCTCGCTTCCCTAAGTAGACGGATCTTCTTGGAGTTCCTCCTCCAAAGCTGGCGTAATCTCCTCTTCAACTGATATTGTGTTGAGGCAAGGGTGAGTACTTGGTACTCAGCAAGTCATGCACAGAATGCAAGCTAATATACTATATGCATGGCTCGGTACAAAGGAATAGCTTGAGGTATATTTGCGATGCTTGACATTTGACAAGTATCATAAATAGATTCGAAAGCAGTAGAAACAAGTAAAGCATAAATAACTTTTCAAGAAGTTTAAATAACATTTTCCCCATCCTAAACCACATTTCCATCATCTTTATTACTAAACCAACCCAACCTTTCAAATCCAAGTTATTTTCAGAAAGTCTAACCCTTGACTGTAATTCCCGAGCGATGTCCAGTACCGTGGACTCGGCTATTTAAATAGATTCTACACTCTGCAGAGGTTATGCACTTTACCCACAAGATACAGTCAAACACCACAAAGGCGAGTTCAGTAACAAAGCCTTTGGAAGCCTCAAACAACACAGGTGGTCCTCCAGGTTCGTGCTCTACACCATCCCTTCCCTTAGCCAAGGCGAAGTATGGGACCAACACACCGTTAGATGGGTATCGGCCACAACCCACGTCACGCTCCCCGCACAATCACACAAGCGGTGTAATTGACACCACTGAGGCTCCACAAGTGAGTCCTTAGCGACTTAGTCAACTAGGGCCGTCCCATTCCGACCATGTGGTTGCAAGTATGACCCGATTCAAAGGCTTGCAAGGTTAAGTCCTTAGAGTGACCAGGGCAAGACTACCCGAAGAACCAAATCAACATCCCCAATGCCACAACCGGCCCACTGATTACTCTTGCCACATGCCCTGGCCGAAAATCGTTTATCAAACCCCGATTGATTACCATGCACCACGTGCCATCAACATCACATGATACTTTTCCAAAACAGATTCAATATATCATTAAGTCAATATTAACATTTGATTGTCCAAAATCATGTTATGAGCACGTGCAGTCTAAGCGTTATACTACAACGGTCTAAACCCATGTTGGCAATTTAATAATGTCCAACTAGTAATCCACAACTAGGGTGACAAGGGTCATGGCACATACTTAAATAATCAAGGTGTCATACTGACAAATTGGTATTTATCTAACCCCATGTTTAAACAAAGTATCTTTCTAATTGATCTAGCATGCAATAGTTTAAATCAAAATAGATTTCGAAATAGGATCAACATGGTCAAAGCACAACTTGCCTTCAAAAAGTACTTGCTCTTGGTCTTGAGTTGGATCTGAGTCAATACTTCTCCTTCGAATCCTTAGGCACTTCAACGTCTACTCGTAAAGCGTGCAAATAGCAAATACACAAATAAACACTAGGCAAAAACATCCCAAAACTCCAAATAAAATCCATAAACAGAGAGAACATAATTTTCTGGATTTTTAGGAACTGGAATCGTTCAAATCGGAGTTAAAATGCAAAAGTTATGATTTATTAAAGTTTAAATAATCAATTAAATAATATTACAGAGAAAAAATTTAGTCCAAAAATTAAATAAAATTCATATTTAGGTAGATCTCAATTTTATACAAATTTAGAAATTTGAATCACTCAAATCGGAGTTGAAGCATAAAAGTTATAAGCGTTTGAAGTTTTGAAATTCAAATCAATTATTAAACCGATTTACTAAATCATTTTCTTTTAGGAAATTAATTATTGCGTCGGCATGGACACGTGGCAGCCTCGATTGGTTGGGTGGCGTCGGCCGGTCCATGGGCTTGGTCCACGGTTTGGCTCGGTCCACCGTGGACTCGGTCCACGACTCCACGTGAGGCCCGACCTGTGGCCCGCTCGGGTGGCGTCATCGGGACGTCGGCGGGGACTCGACCCGATGGCGACATGTGGGTCCCACCGATGGCGTCATGGGTGGCGCCACGCTGTCGCCGGACACGCGGGCGCGTGTCGGTGATCCACGCGACGCAGCGTCTGACGCCGACGCGTCGGTCAAACTTCCCGACACGTTGCGCAATCACGGCCTTTGGTTTTAAAATCATCTGCGCTGATTATATCCATGGTTTTCACTTTGAAACTACTCGTTGATATTGGGCCGTTCGATTTAGATCGGACGGTCGGATCTAATCCTATAATAACACTACTCCGGCGCGTGGCAATTGTGAACCGTTGGATCTTGATCCAGCGGTCGGATCTAATCGGGTTTGGAACACGTGAACTCACCTCAACCGTCCGATCTAGATCCGGCGGTTCACCGAAACTCACGAAGTCTGGCGATGGCGCGGCGAGGCTTGGGCACCGAGAGGCGAAGCGATGGCGAGCAGAAGCGGCGTTCCGGGGTTGCTCGGCGAGATGAATCCTTCCTTCGGTGCGTCTCATCACGGTGGTTCCGGATCTGGCTCCTTCGGCGGAAGGCGGCGGACGGCCAGCGGAATCGGCGTTCAACCGCTGCGCCGCAGGCTCCAACTCCGGCGAGCACGTCACGGGCAAGCAGCGGCGGCTCGGCGAGATGGCACCGAGAGCAGGTGCGCAAAGATGAGGGCAACCTCGGGGGCGTCTCACGCTTTAAATAGCCTCGGCGTTCGTGCGAGGCGGAAACCTAATCCTACTGCAGCGGCCAGCGGCGGAGGAGTCCGGCTTTCGGACTCGGCGGAGACGATGACGCCACTCGGCTCCACATTGCACGATCAACGGCACGATCGCCGCGGCCTTGATCGGATCCGGGCGGATCACGGCTCGAAGCCGTGCAGGCGGATCTCGGTAGTTGGATCTTGATCCAACGGTTGGGATTGATTAGGGTTTTAATTTGGTTTGATCGAGTCAATCGGCTCGGTCGGACTCGAGTCCGACTCGGATTCCGACTTCGGTCGGATGAGCGATACTTGACCCGAGTTGAATTTCCAGCGATTTAATATTTAAAATAATTCCCAGTAATTCATTTAATTCATTAAAAATAGCAAATAACTCAGAAAAATTCCAGAAAAATTCTGGAAAATATTTTGGATCATTTTGGACTCAAATAAAATATTTCCAACAAAATTTTATCTGCAAAATTAAATTCTTTAATTATTTCAAAATGGAATAAATTCAAATAAATTCCAAATAAATCCAAATAAATTCCAGAAAATTCCAAAAATTCACCAAAGTGCCAAATCACACATGAATTCAAGAAAAGCAAAATTTTGGGGTGTTACAAACCTCCCCCTTAATAGAATCTAGTCCACAGATTCAGGGCTCACTCTGAGAATAGGTTTGGAAACTCTTTCTTCAAATCCTCTTAGCTCCCAAGTCGCGCTTTCTTCATGGTTGCTCCACTTGAACTCTGAAGCGGGTTGACTTGTTTCTAGTTTCTCGATCCATTGTGTCTAAAATCCTCACGGGATGCTCCTTATAAGTCAAGTCCTCTTGCAACTCAATTAACTCTAGCGGTGTCTGTTCCTCAGGAACTCGGAGGCACTTCTTCAACTGGGACACATGGAATACGTCATGCACTCCTGCTAACTTATTTGTGGCAACTCCGGTGGTAAGCAACTTAGCCTCTGCGACCCAAAATCTTAAATGGTCCAACATAACAGAGTGCGAGTTTCCCTTTGGCATGGAACCTCTTAACTCCCCGAGAGGCGTAACTCGAGGTAAACAAAGTCTTACGGTTCAAAACTCAAATCTCGCGACGATTGTCGGCATAACTCTTACATCGAGATTGGGCTATCTTTAGCCTTTCCTAATCATAGCGATCTGCTCTTGACCTCTGAAGAATATCAGGCCCAAAGACACGGCGCTCGCGGTCTCATTCCAATTCAATGGCGTCAAGCGAGTCGACCATCTGATGCCTCAAAAGGTGACATCGTAGAACTAGCCTCGATAACTATTGTTGTATGGCGAACTCAAGATACGGCAAACTCTTATCCCAAGAGGTAGCATAAGCTAATGCACAAGCTCTCAACATATCCTCCAGAATCTGGTTGACTCTTTCGGTCTGTCCATCCGTACGTGGGTGATAAGGCATCTTTGAAGTTCAAGCGGGTTCCCATGGCTTCATGCAACTTATTCCAGAACCTTGAGGTAAATTGGGTACCTCTGTCCGATACAATTCTCTTTGGCACTCCGTGCAAGCAGACAATCTGATCATGTACAATTCTGCTAATTTATCCCGAGTAAGTGGTCTTCACGGGGATAAAATGGGCTACTTTAGTCAAGCGATCCACTATAACCCATATGGAGTCATAACCTCCTTGAGTCTTGACAAACCGGTAATGAAATCCATTCCGATTTCCTCCCACTTCCACTCAGGTATTTTTGGTAATTTGTAGTAATCCTGCTGGTCTCTGATGCATTGCCTTGACTCTCTGGCATACATCGCACAATGCAACATGCTCGGCAACTTCACGTTTCATACTCGGCCACCAGAATCTCTCCTTCAGATCCTGATACATCTTGGCGCTTCCAGGATGAATTGAGTACTTAGAGTCATGGGCTTCTTCCAAAATCAGTTGCTTTAACTCTTTCTTGTTAGGCACACAAATGCGATCCTTCATCCACAACGTGCCTTGCTCATCCAACTTGAAGTCCTCTGCCTTGCCTTCCTCCTTGATGGACTTAATCCTGCGGATCTTGTCATCATCCTTCTGTCCTTCTCGGATCTGATCCTCTAGGGTAGGCTTTACTTCTAATGCGGCCAAGAATCCGCTAGGTACTACCTCAATCTTCATTTTCTGAAAATCCTCACATAACTCATCACGACTTGTGGCTAGCAGCGTACTCACGGTATGGTTTTTCCGACTCGAGCATCGACTACTCGTTGGCCTTCAGGGATGGTAATGGATTCCAACATTGTAGTCCTTGATCAACTCTAACCATCTTCTCGCCTCATATTCAGGTCATTGGGTGAATATGTACTTAAGGCTCTTATGATCCGTATATACTTCACATCTGTTTCCAATCGATAGTGACGCCATATCTTCAAGGCATGCACTACGGCTAACTCTAAGTCATGTGTCGGATAATTTTCCTCATGCGGCCTCAAGCGCCTTGATGCATAGCGGCGACCTTTCCATTGCATCGACACACATCCAAGTCCTTGGCGCGATCGTCACAATAAATATCGAAGCTTTGAGCAACATCAGGTAGAACTAACACCTGCCGATGTCAATCGCTTCTTGACTCTGAAATCCTTTCTCACATTAGGCGTCCATGCAAACTTCTTTTCCTTCTTCGATTGCGTAAGAGGTTTCGCAATTGTCGAAAAGCCTTCGATGAAACGGCGGTAGTATCCTGCCATTCCAAGGAAACTCCGAACTGGTCACCGTCTTTGGCTGTTCATTCCCAATGTAACCACGACTTCTACTTTGCCTGGATCTCTGGCGACTCCTTCTGCGGTCATTACATGTCCAAGAAACTCCACCTTGTCCTTCCAAAAATCACACTTGCTGAACTTGGCGAAAAGTTCTTTGTTCCTCGACTTTTCCAAAACTCGCCTTAAGTGTTCGGCATGTTCATCCTCTGTCTTGGAGTAGACTAGGATATCGTCTATAAACACGACGACAAACTTGTCCAAATATTCCATGAACACCTTATTCATCATATTCATGAAATAATTTGGCGCATTAAATCGGCCCAAAAGGACATAATCTGTAAACTCGTAATGTCCATATCTTGACGAGAATGCAGTCTTGAATATCTTACGATCGGATCTTCAGCGATGGTATCCCGATCTCAGATCAATCTTGGAGAAAACTCCGGCTCCTCTTAGCTGATCAAACAAATCATCAATCCGGGGTAGCGGATACTTATTCTTCACGGTGACTTCATTGAGTGCACGGTAGTCAATGCACATCCTGAAACTCCCGTCCTTCTTCTTGACAAACAAAACTAGTGCTCCCCACGGCGACGAACTCGGTCTGATAAATCCTTTCTCCATTAACTCTTCTAGCTGTTTCTTCATCTCTACCAACTCCTCGGTAGACATCCGATAGGGTCTCTTTGCTATCGGTGCTTTGTACAGTACAAGCTCTATCACAAACTCTATGTCCTGTGCGGCGGCATACCAGGTAGATCTTCGGGAAAAACATCGGGTACTCATTCACTCTTTGAGACATCCTCTATGCTGATTGCCTTGGTACTGTTAACCATCAACTGTCCATCTCTAACTGCAGTGGCTTGAAATTCCACTTTCTTCCCACACGGGCTCTCAACTGAGATGGTCCTTCGTCCACAATCCAATACGGCCTTGTGCTTGGATAACCAATCCATTCCCAATATAACGTCTAAGGTCTGGGTCTCCAAAATTATAAGGTTTGCTAGGAACTCTATTCCACCTATCAGTATTCTCACCCCGGAACATCCTACTTCCGTTCGGAGTTCGGAACCAGGGGTTTGAACTAAAAGCATGCACTTAAGTCTTGCAATCCTCAAATCATTTCTAGTAGCAAAGCCTTGCGAAACAAACGAATGCGAAGCTCCAGAGTCAAACAAAACTGTTGCGGGTACTGAGTTAACAAGTAACTTACCCGATCTGACGTCAGTAGCATTCTGCAGTGCATCTGCGGTGACATGGTTGACTCGGCCTCTCACCACGATGCAGGGTGTGGCTCCTGAGTCTTTGGCGTCCTAGCTGGGGTGGTTCCTAGGTTGAAGCGAATCGCTCCTGCTGTCTTCTTTGGACAAGCTGTTGGCAAAGTGTCAGGGCTCGTTGCGATTGTAGCAGCGTCTCATTTGTTCCTTCTTTATTGCACAGGGTAGCGTTTCTAAGCGGGGCTGGGGTGCAGTAGTTACGATTGGCAGGTCTTGGTCTTGGGGATGGTGTCCTCGTTGCATTCTCGTGGTTGAAAAATCTGAAGAATTGATTTGGTGCAACTCTCGAGTCTTTATTGCGTTCCTGGCGTGATCCTTCTTTGTTGCATCCTGCGCTTCTGTTCTCATCCAGTTCCTTGCGCTTGTCCTCAAGAATAAGCGCCTTATTCACCAACTCTTGGAAATCTGGAAAGGTGTGGGTGATCAACCCTACTTGCAATCTGAGTTAAGTCCCTTCATAAAGCGAGGTATGCGGATTTATCTGTCGCTACATCCTCAGGTGCGTAGCGTGCTAACTGTGTGAACTTGTTCAGGTAGTCGGCCACTGGCTGATTACCTTGTTTCAGTGCTCTGAACTCCTCCTTCTTAAGGTCCATAATTCCTTCAGGCACGTGATCTTGTCGGAATGCAAATTGTGAACTCTTCCCAAGTGATATCTTGAGGGTTCTCTGCGTGGCACAGTTCTCCCACCATTCGTAATTTGTTCCTTCGGTGATGAGAAGCGTAGAGTACCTTCTCATTCCCTATGCATTGAGCTATGTGTAGCTTCCTCTCAATTGATCTTAACCAATCATCGGCCTCCAATGGATTGGCATTCCCAGAGAAAGTGGGTGGGTGAGTCCTCATGAACTCGACAGCCTTGTGATACTGGCGTGGCCCTGATTAACTTGATTAGCGGTGGCCTGGCGATGACGTGCTGCATTTTGTTGCATCATAGCATGCATCAAGCGAGTCTGGGCAGCAAGAAAAGCTCGAAATTCTGCATATCCGATGGCGGTCTGGTGCTCCATCATTGGGGTTTTATTTGGCGAGAACCACTCCCATTGCTTCCAAAGTTTCCACGGGTGTTCACCATCTGTCCGATTTGCTCTAGGTTTAGAGATGAGAGGGAAACAAGAATAGACAAGTAATATGGAACTTATGCGGGGCGAAAGGGGTAACTTTAAGGTCCAACTTTATTATTAATAACTTGGTATGGCTGCTTACAATGCCTAAGGGCCTTGCAACACATCTTGCACACTCAAAGAACCAAAGCAAATCCAAATCGAACTAATGCGAGTCTAACGCCTAAAGGGTGACTCTTTCTTTTATGACGTGACTCGGCGAAGGAGTCTCACTATAGAACCTATGCTCACTCATCGAGAAAACCTCCACGGCCTGGGTGCACGGTCTTTGTGGCATAGGCGCAAAACGATCGCCATGTCCAAAGAATCGTGTCCTCTGTGGTAGTCGAAGAAGCAGTGTCCTCATCGAGGTCTGACTCCTCCGGATCTGGCTCGTGTAGCTCGAGTACTGGCTCCGGGTCTGGTCCGTACAAGGTCATCTCCAACTCGTCAATCCTTCGTAGAAGGTGTGCCACATACTCTTGAGCTTCCCGCCATCTGTTCTTCTCTGTCGTGATCTCCTTGCGGGCCTTCTGTAGCTCCTTGCTTGTATTATCTAGTACATCCTCCTGGGCGACGACAAATCGTGCCAACTGTGTAACCGTGGCATCCTCATCCTGAATCTCCTTCGGGTCAAGAAGGTTATCGCTGCGCGGATGATAACGGAACACCGTACTCTCCAACTCTCTGGCGTAGATACGGGTAATGTGCCACATTGCTCGTCGTGATACTTCTTGGATACCCATCTGCATTGTAGATCTCCTGGCAGTGCAGTGTATCGGGCGATTGCCTGGGCCCTTTTTCCTAGCAGGTACCTCAATCCTCACGTCACAAGCCTTGATCAATCCCGCTTGTCTGATCACATCCACTTGGTATTGGGGCTTCTCAAAATCTCCGAGAGTCTGTAGCATATGCCAAAGTTCAGCGGCGTGACCAACTCCCAGATCAACGTAGTTGAACTCTTCCTCCATCTGTCACAAGAGTGCTTTACGTAAGGACTCGGAATTTTTAAATTGTGACAAGGTAAGGGAAAATTTCAGCAAGAGACAAGAAAAGAGAGAAGGGGATAAGTCGAGATGTCATTTCTTGTCTTTGCAAATTTTTAGCTTTAGAAAATAGGTTTTATCCTCACTACGACCATTCTAGCTAGGGTTGAGCCTACAGTCAAGTATGGCTCTGATACCACCTCTGTCGGGACCCCGAATTTGCAAATCCGGACCCTCTGTGTATTCAGCACTAGTCCAGGAACGCGCTAGTGCACACAGTCTTAACATCGGTAAATATCACAATCATACCATTCGATATTATCAAAGTACTTTATTTAAATAACCAAACTGGTTACTTAACCTTATGGTCAAGTTACAAATGTATGCCTTGCAAGGCGAAACTTATTAAAAGAGAAATAATAGCAGCGGAAAATCAAATAAGGTAACATCGTGGCGCCATCCAGTATACCACAGGCAACTGACTGGGCTCGCTTCCCTAAGTAGACGGATCTTCTTGGAGTTCCTCCTCCAAAGCTGGCGTAATCTCCTCTTCAACTGATATTGTGTTGAGGCAAGGGTGAGTACTTGGTACTCAGCAAGTCATGCACAGAATGCAAGCTAATATACTATATGCATGGCTCGGTACAAAGGAATAGCTTGAGGTATATTTGCAAAGAAACAAAGATTTGACAAGTATCATAAATAGATTCGAAAGCAGTAGAAACAAGTAAAGCATAAATAACTTTTCAAGAAGTTTAAATAACATTTTCCCCATCCTAAACCACATTTCCATCATCTTTATTACTAAACCAACCCAACCTTTCAAATCCAAGTTATTTTCAGAAAGTCTAACCCTTGACTGTAATTCCCGGCGATGTCGATGCAGTGGACTCGGCTATTTAAATAGATTCTACACTCTGCAGAGGTTATGCACTTTACCCACAAGATCTGAGTCAAACACCACAAAGGCGAGTTCAGTAACAAAGCCTTTCGGAAGCCTCAAACAACACAGGTGGTCCTCCCGGTTCGTGCTCTACACCATCCCTTCCCTTAGCCAAGGCGAAGTATGGGACCAACACACCGTTAGATGGGTATCGGCCCACAGCCACGATACGCTCCCGCACAATCACACAAACGGTGTAATTGACACCCTGAGGCTCCACAAGTGAGTCCTTAGCGACTTAGTCAACTAGGGCCGTCCCATTCCAGCCATGTGGTTGCAAGTATGACCAGTTCAAAGGCTTGCAAGGTTAAGTCCTTAGAGTGACCAGGGCAAGACTACCCGAAGAACCAAATCAACATCCCCAATGCCACAGCGGCCCACTGATTACTCTTGCCACATGCCCGGCCGAAAACTGTTTATCAAACCCGATTGATTACCATGCACCACGTGCCATCAACATCACATGATACTTTTCCAAAACAGATTCAATATATCATTAAGTCAATATTAACATTTGATTGTCCAAAATCATGTTATGAGCACGTGCAGTCTAAGCGTATACTACAACGGTCTAAACCCATGTTGGCAATTTAATAATGTCCAACTAGTAATCCACAACTAGGGTGACAAGGGTCATGGCACATACTTAAATAATCAAGGTGTCATCTGACAAATTGGTATTTATCTAACCCCATGTTTAAACAAAGTATCTTTCTAATTGATCTAGCATGCAATAGTTTAAATCAAAATAGATTTGAAATAGGATCAACATGGTCAAAGCACAACTTGCCTTCAAAAAGTACTTGCTCTTGGTCTTGAGTTGGATCTGAGTCAATACTTCTCCTTCGAATCCTTAGGCACTTCAACGTCTACTCGTAAAGCGTGCAAATAGCAAATACACAAATAAACACTAGGCAAAAACATCCCAAAACTCCAAATAAAATCCATAAACAGAGAGAACATAATTTTTTGGATTTTTAGGAACTGGAATCGTTCAAATCGGAGTTAAAATGCAAAAGTTATGATTTATTAAAGTTTAAATAATCAATTAAATAATATTACAGAGAAAAACTTTAGTCCAAAAATTAAATAAAATTCATATTTAGGTAGATCTCAATTTTATACAAATTTAGAAATTTGAATCACTCAAATCGGAGTTGAAACGCAAAAGTTATAAGCGTTTGAAGTTTTGAAATTCAAATCAATTGTTAAACCGATTTACTAAATCATTTTCTTTTTCGGAAATTAATTATTGCGTCAGCATGGACACGTGGCAGCCTCTGATTGGTTGGCTGACGTCAGCCGGTCCATGGGCTTGGTCCACGGTTTGGCTCGGTCCACCGTGGACTCGGTCCACGACTCCACGTGAGGCCCGACTGTGGCTCACTCGGGTGAGCGTCATCGCCGACGTCGGCGGGGACTCAGCCGCGGTGCGACATGTGGGTCCCACCGATAGCGTCATGGGTGACGTCCGCGGTCTTGTCGGCCGACACGCGGGCCCAGCGTGTCGGTGATACCTGCCACGCAGCGTCTGGCGGCCCGACGCCGCGTCGGTCCAACTTCCCGACACGTGGGCGCAATCACGGCCGTTGGTTTGAAAATCAGCGGCGCGGATTAGATCCAGGTTAACACGTTGAAACTACTCGTAGATCGTGGGCGTTCGATTTAGATCGGACGGTCCAGATCTAATCCTATAATAACACTACTCCGACGCGTGGCAATTGTGAACCGTTGGATCTTGATCCAGCGGTCGGATCTAATCGGGTTTGGAACACGTGAACTCACCTCAACCGTCCGATCTAGATCCGGCGGTTCCGCAAAGCTCACGAAGTCTGGCGATGGCGCGGCGAGGCTTAGGCACCGGAGACGAGAGCGATGGCGAGCCCGACGGCGTTCGGGGTTGCTCGGCGAGATGAATCCTTCGCCAGTGCGTCTCGTCACGGTGGTTCGGATCTGGCTCCTTCGGCGGAAGACGACGGACGGCGGCGGAATCGGCGTTCAATCATTGCGCCGCAGGGCTCCAACTCCGGCGAGCACGCGTGCGGGCAAGCAGCGACGGCTTTCGGCGAGATGGCTCGAGGAACGGAGTGCGAAAAGATGAGGCCAACCTCGGGGGACGACTCACGATTTAAATAGACACGGCGTTCGTGCGAGGCGAAACCTAATCCTACACGGCGGCGACGCGGCGAGGAGTCCGGCCCGGACTCGGCGGAGACGATGACGCTCACCGCCCACGTGGCACGATCAACGGCCACGATCGCGACGGCGCGATCGGATCCGGGCGGATACGGCTCGAACCAGACGGCGGATCTCGGCCGTTGGATCTTGATCCAACGGTTGGGATTGATTAGGGTTTTAATTTGGTTTGATCGAGTCAATCGGCTCGGTCGGACTCGAGTCCGACTCGGATTCCGACTAGGTCGGATGAAAAGTACTTGACCCGAGTTGAATTTCCTGCGATTTAATATTTAAAATAATTCCCGATAATTTATTTAATTCATTAAAAATAGCAAATGACTCGAGAAAAATTCGGAAAAATTACGGAAAATATTTTGGATCATTTTGGACTCAAATAAAATATTTCCAACAAAATTTTATCTGCAAAATTAAATTCTTTAATTATTTCAAAATGGAATAAATTCAAATAAATTCCAAATAAATCCAAATAAATTCCAGAAAATTCCAAAAATTCACCAAAGTGCCAAATCACACATGAATTCAAGAAAAGCAAAATTTTGGGGTGTTACAGGTTGGTTGATACTTGGTATGGAAATGATGAAACTGGCTAAGGATGATAAATGCTTTACATGGAATTTGATTGTGCAAGTTGTTGTTGTTATTGTTGTTGTTGTTGTTGTTATTATTATTATTATTTTACCGCTTTCCAATTTACTACCGTTATTTGTGAATGTTGCTTTATTCCAAATGAGCCAACTCAGCCTGTCATTTGGAATAAGCCATGCTTGTAGTAATAGATATGCATTTTGTGCATAACTTGTTGAGTACTTTAAGTACTCACCCTTGCCACAACACAACCATTAGTTGAGAAAGAATCGACTTCAACACTAGAGGAGGAGTTCCAGGAGGAGCCAGAGAACTAAGGAGCGAGCCTAGTCAGTTGCCTGTGGCATATTGGTTGGCGCCATGAGTTTATTTATTTTTTACTGCAGTTTATTTATTTAAGACTTTGCCATGCGAGGCGTATCTTTGTAAGTTAACCATAAGGTTGACTCAACCGTTTTCGTTATAATAAAGACTTTATTTATTGTTCCACCATGTATGATTGTGATATACATCTATGTTGAGACGGTGTGCACTAGCGTGATCATGGACTAGTGCGAAAAACACCGAGGGTCTGAATTTGCACATTCGGGTCCCGACAAAAATCTAGGCAAAGAATACAAGGGTAAATAACTATCTTATAGACTAAGATTAAGGCAGTAATCACACATTGGTGGTAGATCTTTGATGTTGTATGTTCATAACTCATAATACCTGTTCGAGTGCTATGTGAGGTTAAGGAGAAGGGGACGCGTTATATTTCAAATGCAATTATACCAACACTACGACACTAGAGAATTCTAAAGTTAAGCGTGCTTGGGTGAGAGTAGTACTAGGATGGGTGACCTCTTGGAAAGTGCTTGTATTGTGTTAAAATCGGTGATATAACTCATTAGTTATGCGTGCTTGGGTGAGAGTAGTACTAACTAGGATGAGTGACCTCCTGAGAATCTCTTCTTGTTGTGTTAAAATCGCCAGAGTATTAAATTAAATATAAGTATTTGTGGCGGTTTTTGACTACAACCGCTACTGATAATATTATCAATGGCGGTTTTTCTTTGAAACCGCCACAAATAATATTATTAGTGTTGGTTCAAAACCGCCACTGATAATCTCTGATTATTAGTGGCACTATATCAGTTGCGGTTCAAAAAACTATCACTAATGGCAGTTGCGAACCACTACTGATGTGTATTTTCCTATTAGTGATTAATCTAGATCGAAAGTTTCAATAATCATTTTTCAAAGTTAAAAGTTAAATCTCAGTGATACCGTTAAAAGTTTAGAATTGAAAGTATGAAGTTGAAATGGAAAGTTCACAATTGAAATCGAAAGTTCAGGAGTTGAAATAATAAAAGTTTAGAGTTGTATTTGAAATGTTCAAAGCTAGAATTTGAAGTTGTGAAATCATGTGCTGAAAAATTGGCTTAGAATTGAATTTGCAAAAATGTGTTTGTTCATGTGTTTTGACAATTTGACAAGAAACAGTAAGTTTCGCTTTGGCGCCGGACCAAACAAAAAAAAACAGTAAGTTTCCCATCTACGACGAACCAACTTTCTTGGTCCTTTGTAAACATGCTTTTGACAACCTCATTCTCCCATGTACAACAGACCAACTTTCTTGGTCCTTTGTAAACATGCTTTTGACAACCTCATTCTCCCATGTACGACAGACCAACTTTCTTGGTCCTTTGTAAACATGCTTTTGACAACCTCGTTTTCCCATATGCGCACGGACCAACTTTTGGTCCTGTCGTAAATGTGTTTTGAAAGGTTGTTGTGCCAAACCAAGTTATTGAAAAACAAGAAGTTTTACATATACGCGGACCAAATTTTTGGTCCGTCGTGAATGGGTTTTTGAGTGATTTTGAGATTGAATTTTGATTTTGATTTTGAGATTATGAAATTTGTGAGAATTTCATGATGCTTATTTTGAAGTGGATTTTATGCAATGCTCGTGTGAGTAGTTGCATGGATTAATGTGAGTCAAGTCGTGGACTTGTGCTCGGAATTATTTTGTGGTTTGTTCATGTGCGGTATTGCTCAAGACGAACGTGGTCGATGTGGGACCGGAACTAGGTTCATGGGGAGCCGAGGTTCGGGACTAGGTTCAGGGAGGAACCGAGGTCTTGGTGGTCAAGGATGTCATGCGGGACGTTCGGGCTAAGAGAATGGTGCACATGAAGAATGGTTAGTCACGTGAGAATGGCGAGGAGGTCATTCGCGTGCAAAGTGTTAGTCACGTGAGTATGGCAGGTGGCCATACGCGTGCAAAGTGTTAGTCACGTGAGTATGGTAGGGTTGCCATACGCGTGCAAGAGTTGTATTCGGCCAGGTTGGGCCAAGAGGAGTTGTGTTGAATACGGACTCCTTCTAGATTAGGAATTGTATTCAGAACTCCTTGTGTTTTGCTCCTTTAAATAGGAGGGGTGTCTCCTGTTGAAGGGCATCCAATCAAGTAGAGCTGAGCGCATCAAGCCTTGAGCTTGGTTTTAGGGTTTGTACTCTTTTGATGAGAGTATTTTAGACAAAAGAAATAAAGATCAATTCTTCCAAGATTTTTGCGTGCTACAGTAACCACGTCGCTACAGTGTTTTCTGTTTTGGTTCTTGTTTGCATGCTTGTTCTAATTCTAGATTGGTTTTTGATCGTTGAGTTTCATCTTGATTTGATCCATCAAAAACCGTTCTAGGGTATTGATTTAGAGTTTCTCAAAGTCTAGTTGATTAATCTTTTGAAGATCTTGTTTCGTCTTGAAGTTTTGATTAGATTGATTCTCGTCAAGTTCTGGATCAGCAAGCTTGCGAAGCTCATAACTTTTGATCCGTAAGTCCGATCGAGCTGATTTTTTTTGGTTTGATTGGTATTGTAATCTAGTTTCTTGTGTACACATTTCAGATCGTTACGACGGTTGGATCTCTGGGAATGTGCGTTTTACCAAACCTCTGTCATTCTGTTTTTGTCGAATACGAGGCAAATATTTGGTTCTGTTTTGGTGTGAACTTTTAGTAGATCAAGAAATTGGCACAGATGCTTCCAAACAATCATTCACCCCCCTCTGATTGCTATATTCGTATACTTCAATCCTACAAGTGGTATCAGAGCCAGGTTTCTCTAAGCTATCTTAACCGGTGATTAGATCAATGGATCGTTATTCGACAAAACCATGTGTGTTCGATGGTGTTGATTTTCAGTTTTGGAAGGCCAAGATGGAGGCGTTCATCCAAGCACGAGGCTTCACAATTTGGGAGAAGGTCTACAAGCCATATGAAGTCCCTGCAAATGACAACGTCAACGCATACACCAATCGCACACATGTTGAAGCAAATAGCAAGGCGCGCAACTTAATCATCCAAGGCTTGGGACGCTTGGCGACTTTGATCGTGTGGTTCATCTTCAATCCGCATATGAGGTATGGAAATCTCTTTGTGATTACCATGAGGGTTCTAACACTGTCAAAGAGGTTCGCCAAGATATTTACAAAAAGAATACATGCGTTTTGAGATGAAACCTAGTGAATCTGTAGATGACTTCTTTGCACGTTTCAATAAAATTCTTAGCAATCTACGTCTGTTGGAGTTAGCTACACTGATGCTGAAAATGCTCGACAATTGCTTAGTGCTTTGGACATGTCGGTGTGGGAGATGAAAGTAACATCTATACAAGAATCTACTACCATGAGCGCACTCACATTAGATGTTCTTTACTCTAAGTTGAAAACTCATGAGTTGGATGTTCTTGCCGGAAGGGTAACATTAAATCAATTGCTTTGATCTCTAACCCTAACATGTCAAATGCAAATTCTTCTTCTAGCTTTGCCTTGTCTTCCATGTCTTCTTTATGAGATGAGCAACTTGAAGAGTTTCTGAAGAAGATCTGGCACTACTCTCTTCTCGCTTTAACAAAGCTTTGCAGAATGTGAGAATGAGAAAGAGAGGTGGTCCTCCAAGATGCTATGAGTGTGGTGACCTCAACCATATTCGCACAAATTATCCTAAGCTTGCAGGAAAAACATCAAAGGAGGAGAAGGACAACGCATGAAGGAATGAGAAGAAAAGGTTCTCGTCAAATGATAGGAAGAAGAAGAGCTTCATCAACCGCAAGGTGGTTCACGAAGTTCTTTCCGCTCTTGAACAAGTCAATTTGAGCGATGTGGACTCGGAGAGCAGCGAAGATGATGCAACTCCAAGCAAGCATGATTTGATAGGATTATGTCTCATGGCAAGCAGCAAGGATAGCTTCACCGAGGACGACCACGACAGCGACCTCCAATGAGGTAGATCCTCTTATGATGAATTAGCTATTCTTTGTTGCTCGTCTTGGAAAATTGCTTGACAAGCGTGATAAGAGAATTAAGAAACATGATTTCATTATTGAATCATTGAATGCTGAAATTGCTAGACTTAAGACTTTGATTCCTAGTGATGATACTTGCAAATCATGTGACTTAATTTACAATGAGCTCACCTTGCTTAGGAAAGAACATGCTCTTTGTTTGCATCTAAATGAGAAAAATGAGAAACATGTTGTACATGCTAGCTGTTCCACTGATGATTTGCATAGTTCAACTTCTTGTTCTAAATGCTCAACTCTTGAATTAAAATTGAAAGATGCAAATGCTAGGGTTTCTCAATTAATCGATAATCTGCTTTCACATGAAATTCTCTCATGCTCAACTTGTCGCAAGCAAAAAGGAAAAGTAGATGTTCGCTGCAATAATTGTTTAACTCTTGCTAAGAAAGTTGATTACTTGCAAAATTCTTTGGAACGTTTCACTAATGGCAAGAAGAAGTTGAACATGATTTTGGATTAATCTATGGTTAGCACAAACAAGAGAGGTTTAGGTTTTGATCCTTATGCCACATATGAAACTAAACCTCGTGACCGTTGTTCGAGGCTCCTTGCAAAATTGAGTTATCTAATGAGCCTAAGAAAATTGCTTTTCAATCTGTGGTTTTTTATCCTCTACTATGATGAATGCAAAATGTGCTTTTCTTGTTAAAGCTAAACATCATGTCAAGTACACTTGCACTCATTGTGGTAGAGATGGACACTTAGTAGATTTTTGCTTTAGACTAGCCAAACAAAGAAAAAGAAGGAAAGAACTGAGGCTAGGTCAAATTTCAGCAAAGCACATTTTTATGCGCCTAGAGTGATGAAAACACCTTCTGTTCCTACAAACATGGGAAAAGGCAAATCTGATTTTGTGCATAAAAATTATCGTGGTTGTGCCCTCTTGTTGTGCGTCGTGTGTGTCTCGATCTTTGGATTCCCAAAAATCTCATTCCTAACCCCAAAGATCGAGACCTCGACATGTTTTGTTGCTATGTAGGCTTCTCACGCGAGGAAGGAGAACATATGGCTAGTGGATTCCCGATGCTCACGCCACATGTCCGGTAATAAGAATTGGTTCTCCTCCCTCACTCGTGCATCTCGTGCTGAAAGTGTTACTTTTGGAGATGCTTCTTCCTCTTCTGTTGTGGCAAAAGGTACAATAAAGGTAAGTGACAAGTTTATGTTCAAAGATGTGGCTCTTGTTGAAAATTTG
This sequence comes from Rhipidocladum racemiflorum, assembly GCA_036346355.1. Lineage (NCBI taxonomy): Eukaryota > Viridiplantae > Streptophyta > Magnoliopsida > Poales > Poaceae > Rhipidocladum > Rhipidocladum racemiflorum. The sequence continues at coordinate 31,502,721 of CM070577.1, forward strand.
AAATATAACTTGCTTTCTGTCTCACAAATGCTTGATGAAGATCTTGAGATAAGCTTTAAGAAAAATGAATGCAAAGTGCTAGATGCTTCAGGTGATCTTGTGTTCAAAATTTCTCGTTTTGGAAGAGTCTTTAAAGCTGATTTTGATGCATCACCTTCTTCTAAGCATAGGTGTCTAATTGCCAATGTTTCTAAAGATTTATTCTTTTGGCATCGTAGACTTGGTCATGTTGGTTTTGATCATCTTACTCGTGTAAGTGGTTTAGATCTTATACGTGGCCTGCCAAAGCTTAAGGGTGATAGCAATCTAGTATGTTCTTCTTGTAGACATGGTAAGATGATTGCGAGTTCACATCCACCTCTTACCATGATGATGACAAACGCTCCAGACAGCTTCTACATCTTGATACAGCTTGGACCATCTCGAGTTCAATCCTTTGGAGGCAAGCGGTATGTGCTTGTGATTGTTGATGATTTTTCTAGATACTCTTGGGTGTATTTTATGGCATCTAAGGATGAGGCTTTTAGTCATTTTAGAAGTCTTGTTCTTAGGCTTTCTGTTGACCATCCAGGAGCTCTCAAAGCTATTAGAAGTGATAATGGAACTGAATTCAAAAATGCTTCCTTTGATCTCTTTTGTGCTGAAAAGGAATTGATCATCAATTTTCATCTCCTAGAGTGCCTCAACAAAACGGTGTAGTCGAAAGAAAAACAGAACGTTAGTTGAGATGGCTAGAACCATGTTAGATGAATATCTCTCTCCTAGAAATTTTTGGGCTGAAGCTATTTCAAGCTGCTTGTTATGTTTCAAACCGTGTGTTTTTGAGATCAAAATTGGGTAAGACTCCATATGAGCTTGGTTTGGACATAGACCTTCTGTTTCTCACTTTCGAGTTTTTGGATGCAAATGTTTTGTCTTGAAATCTGGAAATCTTGATAAATTTGAAGCTAGATCAACTGATGGCATTTTTCTTGGATATCTGCTCATACTCGTGGCTATCGTGGTGCTTGTTTTGGAGACTAACAAAATTGTGGAAACTTGTGAAGTTACTTTTGATGAGGCTAGTCCAGGCACTAGTCCAAGTGATGCAGTACAAAGCGCATACATTCAGGGGGAGAAAATCTTTGAAGATGATGATGATGTTGAAGATGAGGTCTTGACTCTTCCTAATGCACAACAAGATGTAGCACCTTTGGCACCTACTACTACATCACCTACAGCCTAACCATGCTCAAGCTACAACATCATCTGTACATGCTGAAAATGAAGAAGGAGAAGGAGAAGTCTCAAAAGCCAATGCTCCCTTGTACATTCAAATAATGCATCCATCTGAACAAATGATTGGAGACCTAAATGAGAGAGTCACTCGATCCAGGTTTATTCATTCTGACACTCATGCTCATTCCGTTTTAGTTGCTTCTTTTGAACCCAAAGATATATCTCATGCATTATCTCGACGAATCTTGGATCAATGCCATGCATGAAGAAATAGAGAATTTTGAACTAAATAAAGTTTGGAAACTTGTCTCACCTCCTCCAGATTTTAATGTTATTGGAACTAGATGGGTTTTCAAAATAAACAAAGTGAGGATGGTGTTGTTGTTAGAAACAAGGCTAGATTGGTTGCTCAAGGTTACACTCAAATTGAAGGCTTAGATTTTGATGAAACCTTTGCTCTGTTGCTAGAATTGAAGCCATTAGAATCCTTTTAGCTTTTGCTGCATCCAAAGGTTTCAAATTGTATCAAATGGATGTGACAAGTGCTTTTCTGAATGTGTACATAAATGAGGAGGTTTATGTCCGGCAACCCCCTGGTTTTGAAAGTCCAAAGGTTCCTAAGCATGTGTTCAAACTAACCAAAGCGTTGTATGGGTTGAAACAAGCCCCTAGAGCATGGTATGATAGGCTAAAAACCTTTTACTTGAAAAAGGCTTTTTAATGGGAAAGGTTGACAAAACTCTCTTTTTACTCAAGCAAGGCAATGATCAACTATTCGTTCAGATTTATGTTGATGATATTATCTTTGGTGGTTCATCTCATGTTTTAGTGTCTGAGTTTTCAGAAACAATGAGAAAGGAGTTTGAGATGAGTATGATGGGTGAGTTGACATACTTTTTGGGATTTCAAATCAAGCAAACAAAGGATGGTACTTTTGTGCATCAAAGCAAATACACAAGAGACTTGCTACATCGTTTTGGGATGGAAAACAGCAAACCAATCATGACACCTATGGAAAGCAATTGCACGCTTGATCCGGATGAAAATTGTGAGCCAGTTGATCAAAAGGAATATAGAAGCATGATAGGTTCACTTTTGTACCTCACTGCATCAAGGCCGGATATACAATTTGTTGTGTGCTTGTGTGCTCGTTTTCAAGCTTCCCCACGTGCTTCACATCGACAAGCTGTCAAGCGAATTTTCAGGTATCTTCATGGAACTCAAGATTTTGGTATTTGGCTTTCTGCTTCCTCATGCATTAGTTTGAGATCTTTTTCTGATGCTGATTTTGGAGGATGTAGAATTGATAGGAAGAGCACTTCTGGTTCATGTCACTTCTTGGGAAATTCTCTCATTGCATGGTCATCTAGAAAACAATCTTCTGTTGCACAATCAACTGCTGAATCTGAATATGTGGCTGCTGCTAGTGGTTGTTCTCAAATTCTTTGGATAGTAGCTACACTAAAAGATTATGGGGTTAATTTGGATAGTGTTCCTCTTTTGTGTGATAACACTAACAATAATTTGCATTGCTAAGAACCCCGTGCAACACTCTAGAACAAAACACATTGACATCGATTTCACTTTCTTAGAGATCATGTTGAAAAAGGCAACATTGTGCTTCATCATGTGGATCTTGAACATCAATTGGCAGACATTTTCACAAAACCTTTGTCTTCTTCGTTTTGCTTTTATTCGGGGAGAACTTGGGATTGTTCATCCAATGGGTTTGTTTTGAGAGGGAGTTTCTTTGCCAAGTTTTTTCACTTGATGAGCTCACTTTATCATATTTCTTTATATGTTATGTAATTGAGCTAATATATGATAATCTAATTGTTTCACTTGAACTAAAAATGACATTGCGGAATTCCCTGGACTGATTGCCTATAGCTAGATACTCTGTGATATCTTACTCTTTTAGGCTTGTTATTGAATCTTCTTGACAAATTTGGGCTATGGAGCAAGTGTATTTTCAACTTTACTCTTTCATAAGACCTTTAATCACTTTTGCATGTTTTACAATCAAAGAAAAAGAATAGAAAAGGGAATACAAAAGGGGTAGTTAAAAGCTAAAGCTTCGAGTTATTTGCTTCAAGCATGCTTCCCTTAAAATGGTTAAGATGTATGCTTCAAGCATGCCATTCCCTCAAAAACAAGATGTATGCTTCAAGCATGCCAATCCAAGGAAATAAAAGAAGTATGCTTCAAGCATGCCACATGCGATTCTTGTTTAAAGATTAATTTGGTCTACTAGATTGGAGTTGAAATCACTTGCTCGCCCAGAGTTGTTAGTTGTTTCAATTTTTGAGCTTTTGTTCTTCTACTGAGATCTTGCTTAGTACTTGGCTATAGTTGACTGAATTGAGGTTGAGATGCATGTCATTCCCTAACTTGTTAAAATCACATCAAGATCATGTATTTTGCATAATATATGATATATAAGGTTATATGATCGAATGAGCTCATCTTTTTCTATCTTGGCACTCCCTTGTTTCTCCTTGTGAAATCATTGTTTCAGAAAAATTTTGAACATGTTCTCTCTTTTGTACTCTTGATGAATCCATTGTCAAAGGGGAAGAAAATTGGGAATTGTTGAAAAGATTAATGAAAAAGGGGGAGAAGAAAAAGGGGGAGTTGTTTCTGGAATTTTTGGGAGAAGTTTGGAGAATTTTGAAATTTTTGGGCACATTGCACATTCACACACATTTTCCTTCTCAGGGGGAGATTTTGTTTTGCATTTTGGTCAAAGGGGGAATTCTGTGTTTTCTCTTTTCGGTCCTTGATCCTTTGGATTTAAAAATCTTTTGTAAAGTGAATGCCAAACGTTCAATTCTAAGTGGTGTTGCCAATGTTTTCATCAAGGGGGAGATTGTGAAATCATGTGCTGAAAAATTGGCTTAGAATTGAATTTGTAAAAATGTGTTTGTTCATGTGTTTTGACAATTTGACAAGAAACAGTAAGTTTCGCTTTGGCGCCGGACCAAACAAAAAAAAACAGTAAGTTTCCCATCTACGACGAACCAACTTTCTTGGTCCTTTGTAAACATGCTTTTGACAACCTCATTCTCCCATGTACAATAGACCAACTTTCTTGGTCCTTTGTAAACATGCTTTTGACAACCTCATTCTCCCATGTACGACAGACCAACTTTCTTGGTCCTTTGTAAACATGCTTTTGACAACCTCGTTTTCCCATGTACGCATGCACCAACTTTTTGGTCCTGGTCAGAATGTGTTTTTGAAGGTTGTTGTGCCAAACCAAGTTATTGAAAAGCGATAAGTTTTACATATGCGCGGACCAAATTTTTGGTCCGTCGTGAATGGGTTTTTGAGTGATTTTGAGATTGAATTTTGATGTTGATTTTGAGATTATGAAATTTGTGAGAATTGCATGATGCTTATTTTGAAGTGGATTTTATGCAATGCTCGTGTGAGTAGTTGCATGGATTAATGTGAGTCAAGTCGTGGACTTGTGCTCGGAATTATTTGTGGTTTGTTCATGTGCGTGTATTGCTCGAGAAGGCGAGCGTGGTCGATGACGGACCGGAACTAGGTTCATGGAGGAGCCGAGGTTCGGACTAGGTTCAGGGAGGAACTGAGGTCTTGGTGGTCAAGGATGTCATGCGGGACGTTCGGGCTAAGAGAATGGTGCACATGAAGACTGGTTAGTCACGTGAGAATGGCGGGAGGTCATTCGCGTGCACAGTGTTAGTCACGTGAGTATGGCAGGTGGCCATACGCGTGCAAAGTGTTAGTCACGTGAGTATGGTAGGGTTGCCATACGCGTGCAAGAGTTGTATTCGGCCAGGTTGGGCCAAGAGGAGTTGTGTTGAATACGGACTCCTTCTAGATTAGGAATTGTATTCGTAACTCCTTGTGTTTTGCTCCTTTAAATAGGAGGGTGTCTCTGTTGAAGGGCATCCAATCAAGTAGAGCTGAGCGCATCAAGCCTTGAGCTTGGTTTTAGGAGTTTGTACTCTTTTGATGAGAGTATTTTAGACAAAAGAAATAAAGATCAATTCTTCCAAGATTTTTATGCTACAAGTAACCACGTCGCTACGTTGTTTTCTGTTTTGGTTCTTGTTTGCATGCTTGTTCTAATTCTAGATTGGTTTTGATCGTTGAGTTTCATCTTGATTTGATCCATCAAAACCGTTCTAGGGTATTGATTTAGAGTTTCTCAAAGTCTAGTTGATTAATCTTTTGAAGATCTTGTTTCGTCTTGAAGTTTTGATTAGATTGATTCTCGTCAAGTTCTGGATCAGCAAGCTTGCGAAGCTCATAACTTTTGATCCATAAGTCCGATCGAGCTGATTCTTTTTGGGTTTGATTTGTATTGGAATCTAGTTTCTTGTGTCCAAATTTCAGATCGTTCCGACGGTTGGATCTCCAGGAAGTTGCGTTTTACCAAACCTCTGTCATTCTGTTTTTGTCGAAAACGAGGCAATTATTTGGTTCTGTTTTGGGGTGAACTTTTAATAGATCAAGAATTTGGTTTTAGCTTCCGCACAATCATTCACCCCCCCTCTGATTGCTATATTCGTATACTTCGATCCTACAGAAGTTGAAAGGAAAGAGGGAACGTTCTGCTTCAAGTTTTGGCACATTCCGGGCGGCCGCGCGAGATAGCATAATTGTTGTGAACAATTAATGTACCTACATATTATTTTTTGATAGTTTTTTTTAATGAAGCAAGTTAAGTGTACCGTGCGCGAAGCCTTAGACTTTACAGCATATTATATAATTTTTTTTTCAAATCTAATACCATATAAAAAAATATAAAAATAGTCTTCTTCTCAACCACAGAAGTAGCGGTATGTACCACCTATCGTACCCATGTATCGCGGCAGGAGGCCAAGGATACAACAAGATGACGATCGCGGTAGCTCCCCCACTGCATTGCTATATATACCGTCCAGGGGTGGAAAAAAAACTCAAAACTCGCGAGTTAAATGAGTTCTCAAAAACTCGGCTCGAACTCGTCTCTTAACGAGTCGAGACGAGCTGGCATATGAACTCGTTAAGAAAACGAGTTTATCGAGCGAGTTTTCGAGCTACTCGTTTGGCTCGTTAATTTCTTAGCCCTATCCTAGCCCGACTTGACCAGGCAGCCACAACCCGCAGCGACCAAAGCACTCTCCTGATCCTCGTCTCCCCTTTGGGCCTCTCCCTCTGGTTCCCAGAGGCCGGCGCCCCGCCTCCGCTTCGATCTCCTCTCCTCCGGCTTCACCCACCTCGGCGCCGAGCTCCTCCCCTCCGGGCTCTGATCCTCCGCCCACCTGGCCGCCGCCTGCGAGCACCATCACCAGATCCCACCTCCACTCCGAGCTCCTCCCCTCCGGCCCTCCATCCGCCTAGCCACCGCCTCGACGGCTCCCGTTCGAGCTCCGGTTACTCCCGTCTCCGCTCTGAGCTCCTCCACTCCAGCCTCCACCCGCCTGGCCGTCGCCTCGACGGTTCCCCTCCAAGCTTCGGCTACTCCCACCTTTGCTCCGATCTCCTCCCCTCTGGCCTCCACTCGCCTAGCCGCTGCCTCGACAGCTCCCCTTCGAGCTCCGGCTACTCCCTTCCGGACTCTGATCCTCCGCCCACCTGACTGCCGCCTGCGAGCACCACCACCAGATCCCACCTCCACTCCGAGCTCCTCACCTCCCACCCTCCATCCGCTAGATCCAGTCCTCCACTAGTCCAGATCGAGGCCTTCACTACCAGCTTAGTCCTCCACCAGTCCAGATCGAGGCCTCCACTGCTGGCTCAGTCACCTGATTATCTACTAATGCATGTCTGGTATCTTTGCCCTTGAATTTAATCATGTGTGTTCATGCAGACCATTCTGAATCTCTAGTAAATTATCATATTTACTAAGCAATTGGTCTATTCCTATGAAGTTTTTCTTGATTATCTACTAATGCATGCCTGGTTCTAGATCATTTTGATGTATCAACAGATTACATGTGAACAATAGGCTGCAGCTAGCTTGAAATTCTATTATTTATGCGTTCACAAGAAGTGGTTTGAAATTCTATTGGTTGTGCGTCTCCAAAATGGGCCTGTCCATACCATGATATTCTCTTATTCTCATATGCGCATATCTCTTGGCAAAAAAAATACTGTTTGATTCCTTTTATCACATGTACTGCTTGATTTATATTTGATTGTAAATATTTTGCATAGCTCATTTCTGATTTATCTTTGATTTATCTCATATGTGCATAGCAGATTATCAAATTTATTGTTTCTGCTACAATTATTGTTGTTGATTCCTGATTGAAATTTATGAAACTTAGTCATCTTGCAAGTTGCAATTCTTTAATGCTTCTTAACACATGGAAGCCAATGTTACAGTACCGAATGGGTTTCTATATATTACTTGATTTTGTTTCTTTCTTGTAGTGAATGAAATGGGCACAGCAATGGCAGTGATACAATTTATGGTGGTGGAGGTGTTGATACAACTTGATTTTGCAATCAGGGAGCTTTTTGCATGCGAGGAAATACGAACAAGCACAAGCACTCGCTGTGGCTATTAGTTGTGGAGCCTGGGACTAGGGACCTCACACTACTACAGAATTGGGCATCACAAGCGGGCTATTACAAGCGGTTATGTGCGAACCGCTTCTGGTTTTCGCACCAGAAGCGGTTCGTGAGCAACGGTACAACGAGGGTTTTTACAAGCGGTTGGTAACACCAACCGCTTGTGTTGAGCAACTATCACAAGCGGTTCGTATCCTAAACCGCTTCTGAATTATCACAACCGGTTTGACACCCCAACCGTTTGTAGAGTTATATATTTAGAATCGGTTGGTATATCAAACCGCTTCTGGAAGCGGTCCATTTAAACTCTTCGTCCTCCCGCCCCGAGCTCGATCGTAGACATGAACAGGGAAGGGCCTAGCTTCAAATTAAGTGAATCAAGGTTAGAAACACCATGCTACCATCCTTCTCACGAAGATATTGTTGTTTCTTTTGCATTGAATATGGAGAAAAAATTGATTTTGATTCTTGAAAGTTTTTATTGCTAGCTCACTCCATAAGTTTAATTTTAGGCAAGATCATGATGAACTATGGTAGTTGTTTTCTCAAAAAGTGTTCTTAGGTTTAGAATCTTTAATGTAACACTCCTTCGCTTCCATCTCACTCTATAACTTTAATTTTAGGTAGGACCATGTTGAATTGTAGGGAGTTGTTTTACAAAAGTTGTTAGCTTTACAATCTTTAATATGACACTCCTCCCTTCAATGTAACAATAGTAGATCTAGGTTTGGAAGGAAATTATTAATGTTTTATGAAATAAAATAGGAAAGAAATTAAAGGGACAAAATGATTAGTTAAATTAAGTTAAAAAGGTAGAAGGATAAGAAAAAAATTGAAAAACCACTCCCTCCATCGCTAAATATATGGTATATAAATTCTTGACAAGGTATTACTTAAAAGTAAAGCATTAACTATTAATTTCTTTTCGATTATGTCTTGTACAACTATAGAACTAACAACATGTTTGAGTAGTTTTAATTACAAATGTAACTATATAACATGCATATATAAAATAAGTATATTAATTATTACCTTTGATAATAGCGAAAACATGGAAACAATGAATTTTGTAAATATGTGTCAAAGTACTTTGGAATGGAATTTTCCTACAATGTTATTTATGAAAAATAAAAGTGAGATTATAAATAACACTTTAGTGAAAGATCTTTGAAAGTATCTGAAAATTAGATCTTTGTGTAGATGAACCGGCAATGGATGTACAATTCGGACCGTCGCTCCAGAGAGTTCATTGATGGCGTGATGGCATTTCTTGATGCCGCTGTTGCATTCTTGCCTCCAGACAGCTTCATATGTTGTCCGTGCGTAGATTGCAAGAATGAGAAGGAGCACTCCCAACGCTTTCAGGTTATGAGCCATTTGATCACGAGAGGTTTCATGCCAAACTACACCTATTGGACCAAGCATGGCGAAGTACAGGGTAGCAGCGAGGAAGACGATGAAGAAGAAGAGGTATTCAACAGTATGCCAGACGCAACGCAATATTGTTCTGTGGAAGATACAGTCGACGATCTTGGTGATGATGAGCTAGACCAGATGTTGCGTGATGGAGAGGGGGACTACATAGATGAAAGACAATTCGAGAAGTTTCAGTGCATGGTAGACGACCATAGGACACCTTTGTACCCAGACTGTGGGAATGGCCACACGAAGCTCCGTACGACACTGTACTTAATGCAATGGAAGGCCAGAAATTGTGTGTCGGACAAGGGATTCAATGAATTGTTATCACTCATAAAGAATCTGCTTCCAGAAGATATCTGTTGCTGAATCTACATATGAAGCCAAGCAAGTCATCATCCTTTGGGATTAGAAGTACAGAAGGTACACACATGTAAATAACGATTGTATCCTATATCGTAATGAGTATGTGGATTTGGATGCTTGTCCAAAGGTGCAAAGAATCATGTTACAAGACGGCGTGAAGACCCAGGTGAAATAGATGGGAGTGTAAGAAGAAGAGACCTCCCACTAAGGCCGTGTGGTATTTCCTGTGATCCCAGATTAAAGCGTCTTTTGCTAACAAAACGCATGCCCAGATGGTGCGTTGGCACAAAGAAGAACGTAAGGATGACGGGTTGCTTAGGCACCCCGCTGATGGGTCCCAGTGGAGGAAAGTCGATCAAACATTCCCAGACTTTGCAAATGAGGTGAAAACATATGGTTTGGGTTGAGTACCGACGGTATGAATCCTTTTGGCGACCTGAGCAGTAGCCATAGCACTTGGCCTGTTACACTATGTATCTATAATATTCTTCCTTGGTTGTGCATGAAGCAAAAATATATCATGATGCCATTGCTGATCCAAGGGCCGAAGCAACCTGGAAACGACATCGATGTCTATCTGAAACCGTTGATGGAAGATCTTGTAAAGTTGTGGGAGGATGGTGTACGGGTATGGGATGAGTACAAGAGGGAGTATTTCACCCTACATGCACTGTTGTTCGTAACGATCAACGACTGGCCCGTGCTCGGCAACCTGTCTGGCAATACTACCAAAGGATATAAAGCATGCTTGCAATGCTTAGATGAAACCGACAGCTTGTACCTGAAAAACTCTCGAAAGATCGTGTACATGGGCCATCGTAGGTTTCTTGTAAAGAGGCACCCATTGCGGAAAAAAGGAAGGTATTTTGATGGGAAAGCAGACCATCGTGATAAGCCTGAGCATTGTAGTGGGGCACGTGTGTTTGCCATGGTAAAAGATCTTAAAATAGTGTTTGGAAAGGGTCCTAGAAGCAAACCTGTCCCGAACGAGGAAGGTCAGGCACCCATATGGAAGAAGAGATCAATATTTTGGGACTTGCCATATTGGGAAGTTTTGGAGATCCGTCACTCACTTGACTTCATGCACATCACGAAGAATGTTTGCTTGAACCTGCTAGGATACTTGGATTTGTACGGCAAATCGAAAGATACACTACAAGCTCGGAAGGACCTACAAGTTCGAAGGCTGAGGATTGTCTACATCCAGAAAAGAGAGAGAAAGGACATTACCTAAATCCCGCGAGTTACACTCTAAGCAAAGAAGAGAAAAAAAGCATGATAGAGTGCTTGAACAGTGTGAAGGTCCCTTTAGGATACTCGTCAAATGTGAAGAGACTCATAAACATGAAAGAGAATAAAATCATACACCTGAAAGCTCATGACTGTCTTGTATTGATAACAAAGTTGCTCCCAGTGGCTGTGAGAGGTAGTTTGCCTGAGTGGGTCCGGGTGACAATCATAAAGCTGTGTACCTTTTTCAACGCGGTTTCGCAGAAGGTCATCGATCCACATAAGCTAAGTAAGCTACAAGATGACGTGGTACAGAGTGTGGTCAGCCTTGAGATGATATTTCCTCCTGCATTCTTTGATATTATGATTCATCTCACTGTTCACATTGTCAAAGAGATAGGCATTCTCGGGCCCGTGTTTCTGCACAACATGTTTCCTTTCGAGAGGTACATGAAAGTCCTAAAGAAGTATGTCCGTAACCGTTCACGTCCCGAAGGATGCATTGCGGAGGGTTATGGGACCGAGGAGGTGGTTGAGTTTTGTTTGGATTACATTGAGGATCTACATCCCATTGGTGTCCCTATATCACGCCATGAGGAGACTACGGGAAAAGGGACACTAGGACGGAAAACAATTGCATGCAATGATCTCTAACCTTTAAGCAAGCACACTTCTTTGTTCTAAAGCAATCAACCCTAGTGTCCCGTCGTCCTTCAAAGATAAGAGTATTCTACACCGCGAATTCCTGGGAGGTGCGAGGATTGGATCACAGTGAGGCACATGGATACTTTTCAGCGCTTGGTTACAAAACTACATCCTTGTCAACGGGTTAGAAAATGAACAGTTGCAGCGCTTGGCTCGGATGCCATCTAGTGAAATCGTCACATTTCAAGGCTACGAGATAAATGGTTACACCTTCTACACAAAATGGCAGGATACCAAGAGCACCAACCAGAACAGCGGTGTCCGTATAGACGCCATCGACAACAAAGGCAATGTGGACACATATTATGGTTACATAGAAGAGATATGGGAGCTCGACTATGGACCATTGAAGGTCCCTCTGTTTAAGTGCCGGTGGGTCAAGCCGACTTCAAGCGGCGTGAAGATCGACAAATACGGCATGACAACCGTCGACCTGTGAAGTGGGCTATAGGCGCGAACCATTCGTCCTTGCCAGCGATGTGAGACAAGTCTTCTACATAATGAACATGTCAAGCAAACCAAAGAAGCACAGGGAGAAGCAAAGGATTGCGGTAGTAAGCCAAAGCAACACGTGGTTCTCCATGGCAAACGAAGGATTGTTGGTGTTGAGGGCGTCACGCAGAGCGAGGAAGAATATAATCGATTCAAACGAGCTCCCTCCATTTGCGGTAGATGTCGACATAAATGTCGTAAATGTAATAGAAGTCGATGCTCCTTACGTACGTCGCGATCACGCCGAAGGAACACTTGTAAAGACAAAGTGATCATTAATTCATGTGATTAACTAATTTTTTAATGGACTTACCAATTTTTGAATGCATTAAACAATCTTTGAATGGACTTACTAATTTTTGAATGCATTAAACAATGTTTGAAAGGAATAAATAATTTTTGAATGCATTAAACAATGTTTGAAAGGAATAAATATTTTTTGAATGCATTAAACAATGTTTGAATGCATTAAAAAAAAGAAAAGAAAAGAAGTAGCAGAGGGCGCGAGCGGGACTCGAACCCACGATGTCGCGAGAGTTAGGTCACGCCGAGCGCCACTCGCTAGCTGTGGGGGGGAGGAAGAGATTTGTCGAGCATGGACGGAGCGAAATCCTTTTGAGTCTTTGGTATCTACAAGCGGGTTCAGATAAGAACCGCTTGTAGAAGTCCCTCCAATGCGGTAGCATTATTTTACAAGCGGTTTATATTAAGAACCGCTTGTAGAGGTGTATTTTACAAGCGGTTTCTATTAAAAACCGCTTGTAGAGGCGACTTACAAGCGGTTTGCATTACGAACCGCTTGTAGAGGAGCATTTGTACAAGCGGTTTATATTAAGAACCGCTTGTAGAGGTACTTCTACAATCGGGTTGTATTACGAACCGCTTGTAAAGGTTCTCTTATAAATTGCTTTTTCCCGCTCATCACAGACTCAGCTCAAAAATTTTCTAAGTCCCCGCGCCATTGCCGTCGAGCTCGCCACTGCCACCTTCAGCGCCATCGCAGCCGAGCTCGTCGTCGCCTCCTCCGCCACCGCGCCGTGGTCTGCGACGTCGCCGTCGCCTCCTCCACCACCTGAAGGGCCTAGGTGAGCCTTCACCAATGCCTCCACCCCTCATTTTCTCGCTGCCCACAACGTGTTCGACAAAATGCCCACAAGAGAAATGCATTGATATACAATGATATAAATTGATATACAATTATATACACTGATATGCATTGATATACAATGATATACATTGATAAATGCATTGATATACAATGATATACATTGCTATAAATTGATATACAATGATATAAATTGATATACAATTATATAAATTGCTATACAATGATATACATTGCTTAAACAACTTTTCATACATGTACATATAAATACATTGATATGCTTACACAACTTTTCATACATGTACATATAAATACATTGATATGCGTAAACATTTTTTCATATGTATAGATGGCGACACCAGGGCATGATGATCCTAATTTCGACATGGAAGAATAGTTTTTGCTAGACGTGATCGCTGCCGATGATGGCAACATTATCGACAACGCAGCCGGTGGATCCGCTGACCCGAACATTGTTGACACCACAGCGGGTGGATCCGGTGATGCAGTGGACGATGAGGGAAGCGAGGTAATGACACGACAAACCCTTTAATCGTATATAACCAATTGATATAAATGGCTCTAACATGAAAAATTCACATCTCTGTCCATTTTCAGCCCGGTACAATGAGCACCCAAACCACGCGAGGTGCTAACAAGAAGCCTGCTATGAAGTTTGTTTTCACCAACGTTGCTAATGACGGGAAGCCAATTGCCCCTCTTTCTGCAGTAGGCCCGTTTAACAACGCATGTGGTTTCCACGTTAGGGATCATGTCCCAGTTAGCATCAAGAAATGGCCTGAAGTTCCGCAAGCAACCAAGGAGCTCCTTTGGAAAGATATCAAGGAGAACTTCAAGTTTCCTGATGGATACGAGAACAAGGTTAAGAGATACACTTTGAAGAAAATGGCAACCCAATTTCAGTCGTGGAAAGTTCACCTGAACAACAAGTATGTCATGAAGGGAGAAAGGCCAGATTTCAACCAACATCCCAAGCTGGCAGATCACTGGGATGCATTTGAAGAATACAAATTGTCAAAGGAAGGACAGGCTGCGAGCAACCAGAACAAGATCAACGCTGGGAAGAAGAAATACCACCACCATCTTGGCACCGGTGGTTATGTTAAGGCTGTACCTAAATGGGAGAAGCGGGAGGAAGAACTAATGGCCAAGAATATCACACAAGCATCGCTGATTGGGAATTCGCTGCGGGGAATTGGTTCATGGCTCACGGAGGGACCCTTGCAGAGGACGGTAGCTTGTTGATGGCATCGGGAGCGGAGGATGTTGGAAATATAATTGTCCAAGCTGTCGACATGTCTCGCTCATGTTCCTTAGTAAAAGATAGGGAGAATGACGAGCTCACATATGCACTTCAAAATCCTGAGCACCCAGGACGGACAAGAGGAATGGGATCGTCCGTGCCATGGAAGTACGGTTTCTCCAAAGATCTGGAAATGCGTGCAGAGCCGGTCTAGAAGCAAAACAAGAGAGGCATACAGATACAACTTACTTCAAAGGGAGCCTGTGAGCAACTCAGGAAAGCATCGGAGAGATTGTTGAGCAAAAGCTGCAGGCGGCACTCGGTAAACTTCAAGGAGCCGGTACAACTAATACACAGGCCGACGACGTCGCTAGCCCGCCCACCTCCGCGCGACGGAGTAGCTGCGCGTCCAACTCCGCCCCAATCTCTACGCCCATGGGGCCGGTGCCAGACCTAGGATTCTATGCAGTGGATAGCATCAAAGTTCGCCGGGAGTGTGAGCTACATGTTCAGGTGCATAACCTCTCCACCAAGGTGGCTTATGGTGTGGCGTACCCGGTGGAGTCAGGCCAGCTTTTCCACTGCAAAGAGATACCGCTAGGTTACTCCAAGGTCACGGTGGAGGAGGTGTCGAGGGGCTATGAAGATCTTCTGCTCGAGATTGATGGAGGAGACGACATCACCAAGCTTGGACAGGCCCTCCACGGAATCATCCTCTGGCGAAAAAGGTACATCATATTTCCAAAGACCATAGAGGTGACCTCTCCAACAATAGAAATCGAACAATTGGATGTGACCTCTTCGCAACAACAAAACCCGCCTCCTACATCAACTCAACCGCCTACCCAAGGAAGCCCGACTCCACCTCCTGCCCAAGGAAGCTCGGGTCCACCTCCTGCCCAAGAAAGCCCGGCTCCACAATCTCCTCCAAGGAAGAAACTCCAAGTCACGAAGGCCGATCTTTGCGATGCTACCCCCTACCAAGAAGGCCCAGACGTCAACACAGTCGTCGAAGTAACCTCCGAAAAGGGCATACGACATGACGGCTGAGGAGACACAAGAAACAGTTCGAAAGGAAATTGAGACACACTTCGCATCAAAGAAGGCACCAACCAAGGCACAAAATTGATCCGAAAGCTGCAACCCACTTTAAGACATGCCGTGTAGCACCTCTTCCTGCCTCGACTAACTATGAACGCACAATAGTGAAGTCTGCATTGAAAGGGAAATAGGCTAAGAAGGCGGTGGCAGCTAACAAGAAAGCCCAAGATCACCAACTCGAGGAATTCTTGAGAGAGTCGGGGCTATCTTTCGCTGCAGCTGTGGGAGAATCAGATAATCTTCCAATGGCAGAGGTCAGGTGGCCATATAAGCTGGGCCGGGAGTTGGTTGCACCGGAAAAGATAAAGGATCTGCCAACCAAGATGCGTCAATTTCATGAATGGTACATGGAACAGTCCGCTGAAGGAAGAACAATGTTCCCCGTCCAAATAAAAGAGATAGATTTCTATCATGGGGATCAACTCATATGGATGGAATTCGAGGACTTGTACCAATTTTACCATCAAGACGCCGTCAACGTGTCTCTAATGAGCTGCTGGTGTCTGTAAGTACTTCCAGCTAATCATGTCTTTTACCATATATATGTGTTAATTTTAGCGTAGTTCAAGCTGGAAAATCTAATAACTCATCCCCTCTGTATGTAGAATGGAGATACAACGATGTAGAATAGAGACTATCTTCGACATCGGCTTCATCGATCCATTAATTGTCAACGAGACTACATGTAAAGCCAATCCAAAAGAAGTTGAAGAATACATTCTGAAAGCTCTTTCAGAACAGTACTACAAAACGCACATACTTTTGCCCTTCAACTTCATGTACGTATATATATATATATATATATATATATATATATATATATATATACGTGTCATCACACAACCTCTCATTTATCCTTCTTCAAGACATTCATAATATGACTAATTACATATATGTTGCAATACATATATATAATAGGTTTCACTGGATCCTACTTATTATCAATGTCGATAGTGCGAAGATCATTGTGCAAGACTCAAGAAGAAAACCGCAGCAAGATTTTCAGTTTGTCATTAATATTCTAAACAGGTAATATTGAGATGCCAACCTACATATATTGAACTACTTCCGATACTCATAATTACTATTGATATAATAACGCATGACAGGGCATTCGCCACGTTTCGAATGAAGCATAGATGAAAGAGTTCTAGGAATGAATTCACAGTGCAACTAAGCACTCGAGTACGTACTACAAAATATCAATTAAAGAATATATATGGCGTAAAAAATTATCTTCCTAATAATTAATTGCATTCTTTTCAAACAAATCACTCCAGGTTCTACAACAATTGGCCGGAAACAACTTATGTGGCTATTATGTGTGCCTCTACATGCAAAATCTTACACACGGCGATATATGGCATTTAATCGACAACGAGGTGCGTGTGTTAAAAACAAATTTCTTAATACACTTATACTTCACGTATTCAAATATTTCTTTATTTCTTTCTTTCGTGAGTCTCGGCATCGATGAGACAGGCGTGATCCCTTCGCATCGGGTTGAAGCAATCCAAGAACAACTTATTGGCTTCATTGTCGATGAGACTATAACCCCCAAAGGCGAGTTCTACGCAAAGGGATGGAGAGATTGTCCTTCAATAAGGACAGGTGAACTTACGAAAACTTCGTCTATGGACGCAAATAGTGATGCACGCAAGAAATGATCTCAAGATCACCACCTTTGTACTCTTCGAAAGTTGTAAAACGTTTGCTTGTGCTCATCATTTCATGTATTGTAAAACTTGTGTGTGTATATGCATTTAATTTGTAAATATATACATTATAAGTTCATACTATTTGTGCAAACAAACTCATGGTTTTCTCAATTATAATATATATTGAATTATGCTGAAATAAACTTGTAGTTGTATTTAATTTAATTGCCAAAATTCATATTGGAAAGCCTCTATTGAAAAGGTTCTGACCTCTCCACAAGCGGTTTGTAACAACAACCGCTTGTGGAGATGGAGGGGCTCTACAAGCGGTTGGTAACACCAACCGCTTGTGATTTGCCTCCACGTGGCTGCTCCACTGCTCTTCCTGAACGCCTTCCAAACCGCTTGTGGTGCCGCACCACAAGCGGTTCGTGGAACCGCGAGTGATACCCTCTGGGTATCACTCTCGGTTGCGTACAAGCGGTTCCATAACCGCTTGTGAAAGAGCTTACGAACCGCTTGTGTTGCACTGTTCCCTGGTAGTGTCATGGTTCAGTGTTGTTCATATATTAGGCAAATTATTTGTTTCATGCTCATGTTAATTTCAGTTCATATATTACATGAATTTAAGTTAATTTCTGGAATATTGTGGTATCTTGATATCTTGATTTGTTTATTGTCCTAAATGTCCTAGTATCTTGGTTTGCTTATTACATGAGCTCATGTAAATTTCTGGAATCAATGCATCTAAGCACATTTTATTTTTGAAACTAATGAAACGAGCTAAATGAGTCAATATGCATCTAAGCACATTTTATTTTTGAAACTAATGAAACGAGCTAAACGAGTCAACTCGAGTTTTCAACGAGTCGAGCCGAGTTGAGTTTTGAGCTCGTTAAAATAACGAGCCAAGTCGAGCTGACTCGTTACCTTAACGAGTTTGACCGAGTCAAGTCGAGTCGAGCCGAGTTGACTCGATGTCCACCCCTTCTTCAACTTTTTCATTATTGTTTTATTTATTTCCTTAGCACATAGCTGTCTATAGAAGAAACTTAGCTCTGCCAACATTGTCCAAACTTCATCCTGCAGATAACCACAGAACATTACAGGTAGTAGCCTTTCCATGATAATATGGTAGTCATGGCTCTTTAAACCATTTAGCTTGCCTGTTACAATGCTCACTGCTCGTCTTAGGTTCGCTGCGTAACCATCGGGAAATTTGACTTTTTTCAACCACATAAATACCTCCTTTCTCTCGGTAGGTTTGAGGCAGTAGGGAGCACATGGCTTCCCTGTCCGTCCGGCTTCGTCTGACCTCACCTCTAGGGTAGGTCGATTACATATCTCAGCCATGTCCTTACGTGCTTTGATATTGTCTTTTGTGTTGTCTTTGAAATCAAAAATCATACTGATGATGCTTTTTGCAACATTTCGTTCCTGATGCATCACATCGATATTATGTCTGAGGATTAGGGATTGAGCATAAGGAAGACTCCAAATGCAAGATATGTGAGTCCAATTGTGCGTCTCCTTGAACCCTCCATATCCATCCTCTGTATTGACTAAATTATTGTGCCAAGTATCAATCTCATGACTGTTCAAACGTTTCGGTGGCCCTTTACTAATGGTCGTCGCTTTGCGAAAAGCGTTGCTCTGTGTCCTGAACGGGTGATTAGGAGATGTGAAACGTCGATGACAGTCAAAGAAGCAGAATTTGCCACCATTTTTCAAACGAAATGCATCTGTGTCACCCATGCATATTGGACAACACAATCTACCATGTGTGCTCCATCCGGAGAACATGCCATATGCAGGAAAATCATGAATAGACCAAAGATATGCACCCCGCATGTTAAAGTACTCTTTTCTGTTGTTGTCATATGTCATCACCCCATTCCATAACTCTTTCAGCTCATCAATCACGGGTTGCATGAACATATCTAAGTGCTTTCCTGGATGGTCAGGCCCCGGTATGACAAGGGTTAAGAAAACGTATTCATCTTTCATGCATATCGAAGGTGGTAGATTATATGGAATTGCAAAAACGGGACAACATGAGTACGAGACCGCACTTGTGTTGAAAGGTGTGAAACCATCAGTCGCCAACCCAATACGCACATTGCGGGGGTCTTTGGCGAAGTCTGTGTCATATTGATCCAACGCCTTCCAGGCCTCAGTATCAGAAGGATGGCCCATAAGGCCATTGTTCTCACGGACGCCTTCCTTGTGCCACCTCATATGCTTCGCAGTCGACCTAGATAGGTACGACCGTTGAAGCCTTGGTATTAGGGGCATGTGTCGTAACACCTTCA
Source organism: Rhipidocladum racemiflorum (assembly GCA_036346355.1). Classification (NCBI taxonomy): domain Eukaryota; kingdom Viridiplantae; phylum Streptophyta; class Magnoliopsida; order Poales; family Poaceae; genus Rhipidocladum; species Rhipidocladum racemiflorum. Next base: position 31,522,125 of record CM070577.1, read on the forward strand.
CTGGCACAGTTGTCATCTGCATATTCCCCTCTTCGTCGACCATCTCCATATATCTCGATTTCATGCAATACACACAATGATCCTTGTCCTCGTGCTCCTTCCAGAACAACATGCAATTGTTAACACATACATCAATCTTTTGGTAAGGCATTCCCAAACCAGCCAACAGCTTTTTCGAACGGTAGAAGTCCTTCGGCATCTTATGAGGTTTTGGAAGGATATCACAAATCAAATCGACTATATCATTGTAACAACTTACAGAGAGATTGTACTTTGATTTTATAGCCATGAGCCGCGTCACAGTGCCTAGCTGTGTCACATCTGTGGACTCATGCAGAGAATCTTCTGAGGCAGAAAGTAGCCTAAAGAATTTCTCGACCTCTGGCCCAGGGACATCCTCAAACTGATGAGCAATATCATTGACCAGCTCATCCATTCTATCCTCAGGCTCATCTGATTGATCGACATCATTCGAAGTTGCTCCTATATGTGACTCACCATGCTCGAACCACGTGACATAATCCGGCATGAAACCATATTTACATAGGTGATGTTCCATACTAGGCTTGGACTGCCGAGCAAAGTTCCGGCACCTAGAACATGGACATTTCGCCAACCCGCCACCAGGAGAAGATGAATAAGCGTGATTCACAAAACCTTGCGTCTTAACCATCCATTCTTGTGTGTGTGCCCTAGTGCTTGTCCAACCATCGTACATCCATCTACGGTCATCTCCTATTTTTTATGCTATATTGAATGCATGAATAGTTGTGAAAGTGAGGTACACATCCTAACAAGAGCTATAGATTAGGATAGGTCCTAAACCCACCTAGGAAAAGACGGTTAAGCCCGGTTTTTATGACATGCCGTACAATTCGAACGAAATTTCGACAGCATAACCCCGCTGTTCCCCGAATGCACGACCGGTTGATATGCATCGGAGAATAATTGGGTTACGCTGCCGAAATTCTCATTCGAATTATACTACATGTCATAAAAACCAAGTTTAACCGTCCATTCCCAGGCTGTCCAAAATCGTGGACAATTCCGGAACGACAAAGCTCACAACCTAATGTGAACCGTGTCGCTCCTGAACGGGTGACATATAGGTTGGGTGACATCTGTGTATAAAATAATTAAATTCGATACATATCACTTGTGTATGAAATGATTAAATGTTCATGGTATGAAAAGTAAAGTTAACCCTTCGTCCAATGAAGTCACACAACATAAATAAAATAAGCAATAATTATATCAAGCTTCAACAATAACAAGGATATTAACCATTGTACATATACTACCTAAATCCAGTCCAAATAGAGTAAAACCCTATTTAAATGTATCACACGTCCATGGATCCACATTTGAAGCGGTATATCTGTATGAGTTCAACTCAAGATATGGGTGTGCATTTAGTTTTGACCAAATACCAATAGTACCTAAACCAAACTCAATCCATTTTCACGACTAATCAGATCCTTAGTGATACCTTTTGTCTGTACTTCGAAGCTTTTAAAAATCTATTTGTACTGTCATGACAAGGTTGACAAAGGTTTCATCCATAATGAAAATAGATGGCAATAAACATAGGAGCAAAAATTTAACCCATGATGACAAAATTTCTTGTACATTTTGTAGCAAGCTTTCACAATTACTCTGTTTGGCCTAATCATTCATGAAACATCAAATATTACTCCATCCTAATGTACAAATACACAATGAGAAAACTCACTATTTGGCCGTGATCGAGGCTTGGACAGGGGCGAGGCGCAGCCGGGGAGGGCGCGGTCGACCGGGCGTAGGCGCAGTCGGAGAGGCACGGCGATCGGGCGAGGCGTAGCCGGGCATCGCGTTCTTGTGCAGATGGGGCGGCGCCGCGGCGCCGGCGTGACGGGCCGAAGCGTGGGCGTGGCGCGGCGTGGGCGGGCGTGGCGTGGTGCGAGATGGGGCGGACGGGCGAAGCGAGCGTGGCGCGGCGCGTTCCGTGTGGGCGGCGGCGCAACATAGTTTCTAGCAAATTATTGTGAGCCGCAAAGGGCTGGCAGTATAAAATTGAATGCATGTATTAGGTCGGTGTCGGGACCCCGAATTTGCAAATCCGGACCCTCTGTGTATTTAGCACTAGTCCAGGAACGCGCTAGTGCACACAGTCTTAACATTGGTAAATATCACAATCATACCATTCGATATTATCAAAGTACTTTATTTAAATAACCAAAGTGGTTACTCGACCTTATGGCCAAGTTACAAAATGTATGCCTCGCAAGGCGAAACTTATTCAGAGAAAAATAATAGCAGCGGAAAATCAAATAGCTTCGTGGCGCCATCCAAAGATACCACAGGCAACCGATCGGCTCGCATCCCTAAGTAGACGGATCCTCTTGGAATTCCTCCTCCGGCCGGGCGTAGTCTCCTCTTCAACTGGTGTTGTGTTGAGGCAAGGGTGAGTACTTGGTACCCAAAGAAGTCATGCCTGTAATGCAAGCTAATATACTATATGCATGGCTTGGTACAAAGGAATAGCACAAGGTATATTTGCAAGAAACAGCATTTGACAAGTAATATAAGTAGATTCAAAGCAAAGAGAAATAAGTAAAGCGTAAATAACTTTTCAAGAAGTTTAATAAACATTTTTCCCATCCTAAACCACATTTCCATCATCTTCATTATTAAACCAACCCAACTTTTCAAACCCACGTTATTTTTGAGAAAATCTAACCCTTGACTGTAATTCCCGAGCGATGTCCAATACCGCGGACACGGCTTATTCGAATAGATTCTATACTCTGCAGAGGTTATGCACTTTACCCACAAGATACAGTCAAACACCACAAAGGCGAAGTTCAGTAACAAAGTCTTTCGAAACCTCTAACAATACAAGTGGTCCTCCCGGTTATTGCGCAAGACTAACCCTTCCCTTCGCTAAGGCGAAGTCTAGGCCAATCAACCGTTAGATGGGTACCTGGCCTCAGCCCGACGCCCCCCGCATACAACTTACACAAAGGGTGTAGTTGACCTCCCGAGGTCCCACAGTGCACGTTAATAGCAACTTAGTCAACTAGGTCCGTCCCATTACTGAGACATGTGGTTGCACGTTAGACCCAGTTCAAAGGCTTGCAAGGTTAAGTCCTTAGGGTGACCAGGGCAAGACTACCCAAGAACCAAATCAACATTCCCATCGCCACAATGGCCCACTGATTACTCTTGCCACATGCCCCTGGCCGAAAATCGTTTATCAAACCCCGTTGATTACCATGCACCACGTGCCATCAACATCACATGATACTTTTCCAAAACAGGTTCAATATATCATTAAGTCAATATTAACATTTGATTATCCAAAATCATGTTATGAGCACGAGTGAGTCTAAGCAAGATACTACAACGGTCTATAACCCATGTTGGCAATTTAATAATGTCCAACTAGTAATCCACAACTAGGGTGACAAGGGTCATGGCACATACTTAAATAATCAAGGTGTCATACAAAGAAATTGGTACTTATCTAACCCCCATGTTTAAACCAAGTATTTTTCTAATCGAACTAGCATGCAATAGTTTAAATCAAAATAGGTTTCGAAATAGGATCAACATGGTCAAAGCACAACTTGCCTTCAAAAAGTACTTGTTCTTGGTCTTGAGTTGGATCCTGAGTCAACACTTCTCCTTCGAATCCTTCCAGCACTTCAACGTCTACTCGTAAAGCGTGCAAATAGCAATACACAAATAAACAATAGGCAAAAACATCCCAAAACTCCAAATAAAATCCATAAACAGAGAGAACATAATTTTCTGGATTTTTAGGAACTGGAATCGTTCAAATCGGAGTTAAAATGCAAAAGTTATGATTTATTAAAGTTTAAATAATCAATTAAATAATATTACAGAGAAAAACTTTAGTCCAAAAATTAAATAAAATTCATATTTGAGTAGATCTGAATTTTATACAAATTTAGAAATTTGAATCACTCAATTCGGAGTTGAAACGCAAAAGTTATAAGCGTTTGAAATTTGGAACAAAATCTGAAATCATTATTCGAATTAATAAATCATTTTCTTTTTCGGAAATTAATTATTGCGCCAGCCTAGACACGTGATACCTCTAATTGGGCGGTGGCGTCGGCCGTCCATGGACGTGGTCCACGCCGGCTCGGGTCCACCGTGGACTCGGTCCCACGACTCACGTGTCGCCGACATGTGGGCCCACTCGGTGACGCGTCATCGCCGACGTCGCCGGGCTCGGCCATGGTGTCGGCAGTGGGTCCTTCCGACACGCTGGCCCGCGCGTGTCGGCGTTACACGCGACGCCTGCGGATCGGCGCCGATCGCGACGCCAAAGCTTCCCGACACGTGGCGCAATCTCGACCGTTGATTTGAAATTCAACGGCGTGATTAGATCCAGGGTTAACACGCTGAATCTACTCGATGATCGTGGGCGCTCGATCTAGATCGGACGGTCGAGATCTAATCCTATAATAATCACTACTACGGCGCGTGGCGATTGTGAACCGCTGGATCTTGATCCAACGGTCCGCATCTAATCGGGTTTGGAACACGTGAACTCACCTCAACCGCACGATCAAGATCGGACGGCGCACAGAGTTCGCGAGGGCGATGGCGACAGCGGGCTGAGCTGCGCCACCGGAGACGGAGACGACGACGAGCCCGACGGCGCTCCGGTCGTTCGACGGCGGGTGGTCTCTTCGGTGCGTCTCGGCGAGGACTCGGATCCGGCTCCTTCGGCGGAAGGCAGCGGACGTCGGGCGAAGCGGCGCAAACCGCGGCGGTCACCTCCTCCGGCCTACTGGCGAGCTCGCACGGGCAAACGACAGCCGCTCAGGCGAGATGGCTCTGGGAACGAGTGCGCAAGGATGAGGGCAACCTCGGGCGTGACCAGGGCTTTAAATAGCCTCGGCGTTCGTGCGAGACAAACCTAATTCTACACGGCCCGGGCGCGCGGCGGAGTCCGGCTTCGGACTTCGGCGGAGACGACGACGCACACCGCCCACGCACGATCAACGGCCACGATCGCGGCGCGATCGGATCCGGCCGGATATGGCCGAACCGTGACGCGGATCTCACCGTTGGATCTTGATCCAACGGTTGGGATCGATTAGGTTTTGATTTGGTTTGATCGAGTCACGTGGCTCGGTCGGACTCGAGTCCGACTCGGGTTCCGACTTCGATCGGATGAAACGATACTCGACCGAGTTGAATTTCCAGCGATTTAATATTTAAAATAATTTCCAGTAATTCATTTAATTCATTAAAAATAGCAAAAGACTCAGAAAAATTCCAGAAAAATTCTGGAAAATACTTAAATGGTCCAACATAACGGGGTGCGAGTTTCCCTTTGGCATGGAACCTCTTAACTCCCCTGAGAGGCGTAACTCTGAGGTATACAAAGTCTTCTGGTTCAAAACTCAAATCTCGGCGACGATTGTCAGCATAACTCTTTTGTCGTGATTGGGCTATCTTCAACCTTTCCCTAATCATGGCGATCTGTTCTTCAGCCTCTTGAAGAATATCAGGCCCAAAGACACGGCGCTCGCCGGTCTTATTCCAATTCAATGGCGTCCGACGAGTCGACCATACAAAGGCCTCAAAAGGTGACATCGTAAACTAGCCTCGATAACTATTGTTGTAATCGAACTCGGCATACGGCAAACTCTTATCCCAAGAGGTAGCATAAGCCAATGCACAAGCTCTCAACATATCCTCGAATCGATTGACTCTTTCTGGCCTGGTCCATCCGTCAGGATGATAAGTCAGTATCAAGTTCAAACGGGTTCCCATGGCTTCATGCAACTTATTCCAGAACCTTGAGGTAAATTGGGTACCTCTGTCCGATACGATCCTCTTTGGCACTCCGTGCAAACAGACAATCCTGATCATGTATAATTCGCTAATTTATCTCCGAGTAAGTGGTCTTCACGGGGATAAAATGGCCTACTTTAGTCAAGCGATCCACTATAACCCATATGGAGTCATAACCTCCTTGAGTCTTCGGCAAACCGATAATGAAATCCATTCCGATTTCCTCCCACTTCCACTCAGGTATTTTCAGCGGTTGTAGCAATCCTGCTGGTCTCGATGCATTGCCTTGACTCACCGGCATACGCCGCACAATGCAACATGCTCGGCAACTTCACGTTTCATACTCGGCCACGAGAATCTCTCCTTAGATCCTCGATACATCTTGGCGCTTCCAGGATGAATTGAGTACTTAGAGTCATGGGCTTCTTCCGAATCAGTTGCTTTAACTCCTTTTGTTAGGCACACAAATGCGATCCTTCATCCACAACGTGCCTTGCTCATCCAACTTGAAGTCCTCTGCCTTGCCTTCCTCCTTGATGGACTTAATCCTGCGGATCTTGTCATCATCCTTCATCCTTCTCGGATCTGATCCTCTAGGGTAGGCTTTACTTCTAATGCGCCAAGAATCCCCTAGGTACTACCTCAATCTTCATTTTCAAAATCCTCACATAACTCATCCTCGACTTGTGGCTAGCAACGTACTCACGGTGATGGCTTTGCCGACTCAGGGCATCGGCTACTACGCTGGCCTTCCCGGGTGGTAATGGATCCCAACATTATAGTCCTTGATCAACACTAACCATCTCCTCTCGCCTCATATTCAGATCCGACTGGGTGAATATGTACTTAAGGCTCTTATGATCCGTATATACTTCACATCTGCTTTCCGATCAGATAGTGACGCCATATCTTCAAGGCATGCACTACGGCAGCCTAACTCTAGGTCATGTGTCGGATAATTTTCCTCATGCGGCCTCAATCGCCTTGATGCATAAGCGGCGACCTTTCCATTCTGCATCGGCACACATCCAAGTCCTTGGCGCGATCGTCACAATAAATATCGAAGCTTTGAGCAACATCCCAGAGAACTAACACCGTGCGACGCCAATCGCTTCTTCACTCCTGAAATCCTTTCTCACATTCGGTGTCCATGCAAACTTCTTTTCCTTCTTCAGCAGCCATGCGTAAGAGGTTTCGCAATTGTCGAGAAGCCTTCGATGAAACGGGCGGTAGTATCCTCGCCATTCCAAGGAAACTCCGAACTGCAGGTCACGATCTTGGTGCTCCCAATGTAACACAGCTTCTACTTTGCTTGGATCTACGGCGACTCTTCAAGCGGTCATTACATGTCCAAGAAACTCCACCTTGTCCTTCCAAAAATCACACTTGCTGAACTTGGCGAAAAGTTGCTGTTCCTCGGCTTTTCCAAAACTCGCCTTAAGTGTTCGGCATGTTCACTCTCTGGCCTTGGAGTAGATTAGGATATCGTCTATGAACACGACGACAAACTTGTCCAAATATTCCATGAACACCTTATTCATCATATTCATGAAATAAGTCGGGGCGCATTAAATCGATCCAAAGGACATAACCGTATAAACTCGTAATGTCCATATCTTGACGAGAATGCAGTCTTCGAATATCTTCCGATCGGATCTTCAATCGATGGTATCCCGATCTAAGATCAATCTTGGAGAAGACTCCGGCTCCTCTTAACTGATCAAACAAATCATCAATCCTGGTAGCGGATACTTATTTTTCACGGTGACTTCATTGAGTGCACGGTAGTCAATGCACATCCCGAAACTCCCGCCCTTCTTCTTGACAAACAAAACTGGTGCTCCCCACGGCGATTTAACTCGGTCCGATAAATCCTTTCTCCATTAACTCTTCTAGCTGTTTCTTCATTTCCACCAACTCCTCGGTGGACATCCGATAGGGTCTCTTTGCTATCGGTCTTGTACCCATGACAAGCTCTATCACAAACTCTATGTCCCTGTTTGGCGGCATACCGTAGATCTTCGGGAAAAACATCGGGTACTCATTCACTCTCGGGAAATCCTCTATGCTGATTGCCTTGGTACTGTTAACCATCAACTGTCCATCTCTAACTGCAGTGGCTTGAAATTCTACTTTCTTCCCACACGGGCTCTCAATCGAGATAGTCCTCCGTCCACAATCCAATACGGCCTTGTGCTTGGATAACCAATCCATTCCCAATATGACGCTCTAAGGTCCGGGTCTCCAAAATTATAAGGTTTGCTAGGAACTCTATTCCATCTATTAGTATTCTCACCAGAACATCCTACTTTCGCTCGAGTTCGAACCAGTGGGTTTGAACTAAAAGCATGCACTTAAGTTTTGCAATCCTCAAATCATTTCTAGTAGCAAAGCCTTGCGAAACAAACGAATGCTAAGCTCCAGAGTCAAACAAAATCAAGCAGGTGTACCGAGTTAACAAGTAACTTACCCAAGACGACGTCCGTAGCATTCTCGCAGTTAAGGCCTCATGTGACATGGTTGACTCGGCCTCTCACCACGATGCAGGGTGTGGCTCCCGTCTTTGGCGTCCTAGCTGGGTGGTTCCTAGGTTGAAGCGAATCGGGGTCACTCCTGCTGTCTTCTTTGGACAACTGTTGGCAAAGTGTCTGGCTCGTTGCAGCTTGTAGCAGCGTCTCACTGTTCCTTGCCGATCGCTCGAGTAGTGTTTCTAGCGGGTAAGTGCCGTAGTTCGATTGGCGAGGTCTTGGTGCTGGGGATGGTGTCCTTGTTGCATTCGTGGTTGAAATCAAGAATTGATTTGGTGCAACTCTCAGCGCCGCTATGCGTTCCCTGGCGTGATCCTTGTCGTTGCATCCTCGCGCTTCTCGTTCTCATCCAGTTCCTTGCGCTTGTCCTCAAGAATAAGCGCCTTATTCACCAACTCTTGGAAATCCGGAAAGGTGTGGGTGATCAATCCTACTTGCAATCCTGGAAGTTAAGTCCCTTCATAAAACGAGGTATGCCTGGATTTATCTGTCGCTACATCCTGAGGTGCGTAGCGTGCTAGCTGTGGTGAACTTGTTCAGTAGTCACCACCGGCTGATTACCTTGCTTCAAAGGCTCTGAACTCCTCCTTCTTAAGGTCCATAATTCCTTCAGCACGTGATACTTGTCCGAATGCACCGTGGAACTCTTCCCAAGTGATATCTTGAGGGTTCTCTGCGTGGCACAGGTTCTCCCACCATTCTGCAATGTTCCTTCCACCGATGAGAAGCGAGAGTACCTTCTCATTTCCTATGCATTGAGCTATGTGTAGCTTCCTCTCGATTGATCTTAACCAATCATCGGCCTCCAATGGATTGGCATTCCCAGAGAAAGTGGGTGGGTGAGTTCTCATGAACTCTGACAGCCTTGTATTCTGGCGTGGTCCCTGATTAACTTGATTAGCAGTGGCCTGAGCAGTGACGTGCTGCATTTGTTGCATCATAGCATGCATTAACTGAGTCTGGGCAGCAAGAAAAGCTCCGAAATTCTGCATATCCAGTGACGGTGCTGGTGCTCCATCATTGGGGTTTTCTGCTGGGCGAGAACCACTCCCATTGCTTCCAAAGTTTCCACGGGTATTCACCATCTGTTGATTTGCTCTAGGTTTAGAGATGAGAGGGAAACAAGAATAGACAAGTAGTATGGAACTTATGCGGGGCGAAAGGTGTAGCCTTAAGGTCCAACTTTATTATTAGTAACTTGGTATGGCTGCTTACAATGCCTAAGGGCCTTGCAACACATACTGCACACTCAGCAAACAAAGCAAATCCAAATCGAACTAACTCTGGAGTCTAACGCCTAAAGGGTGACTCTTTATTCTATGACGCGACTCGGCGAAGGAGCCTCACTATAGAACCTATGCTCACTCATCGAGAAAACCTCCACGGCCTGGGTACGGGTGCTGTGGCATAGGCGCGAAACGATCGCCATGTCCAGCAACTGTGTCCTCTATGGTAGTCGAAGAAGCAGTGTCCTCATCGAGATCTGACTCCTCTGGATCTGGCTCGTGTAGCTCGAGTACTGGCTCTGGGTCTGGTCCGTACAAAGTCATCTCCAACTCGTCAATCCTTCGTAGAAGGTGTGCCACATACTCTTGAGCTTCCCGCCATCTGTTCTTCTCTGTCGTGATTTCCTTGCGGGCCTTCTGTAGCTCCTTGCTTGTATTATCTAGTACATCCTCCTGGGCGACGACAAATCGTGCCAATCGTGGTAACCGTGGGCATCCTCATCCTGAATCGCCGGTCAAGAAGGTTGTCGCTGCGGATGATAACGGAACACCGTGCTCTCAATTCTCTGGCATAGATACGGGTAATGTGCCGCATTGCTCGTCGTGATACTTCTTGGATACCCATCCGCATTGTAGATCTCTGGCAAAGGCAGTTGTATCAAGCGATTGCCTGGCCCTTTTCCTAGCAGGTACCTCAATCCTCACGTCACAAGCCTTGATCAATCCCGCTTGTCTGATCACTTCTACTTGGTATTGGGGCTTCTCAAAATCTCCGAGAGTTTGTAGCATATGCCAAAGTTCTGCAGCGTGACCAACTCCCAGATCAACGTAGTTGAACTCTTCCTCCATCTGTCACAAGAGTGCTTTACGTAAGAACTCGGAATTTTTAAATTGTGACAAGGTAAGGGAAAATTTCAGCAAGAGACAAGAAAAGAGAGAAGGGGATAAGTCGAGATGTCATTTCTTATCTTGACAAATTTTTAGCTTTAGAAAATAGGTTTTATCCTCACTACGATCATTCTAGCTAGGGTTGAGCCTACAGTCAAGTATGGCTCTGATACCACCTCTGTCGGGACCCCGAATTTGCAAATCCGGACCCTCTGTGTATTCAGCACTAGTCCAGGAACGCGCTAGTGCACACAGTCTTAATATTGGTAAATATCACAATCATACCATTCGATATTATCAAAGTACTTTATTTAAATAACCAAAGTGGTTACTCGACCTTATGGCCAAGTTACAAAATGTATGCCTCGCAAGGCGAAACTTATTCAGAGAAAAATAATAGCAGCGGAAAATCAAATAACTTCGTGGCGCCATCCAAGATACCACAGCAACCGATCGGGCTCGCATCCCTAAGTAGACGGATCCTCTTGGAATTCCTCCTCCGAAGTCGGGCGTAGTCTCCTCTTCAGCGGTGTTGTGTTGAGGCAAGGGTGAGTACTTGGTACCCAGCAAGTCATGCACAGAATGCAAGCTAATATACTATATGCATGGCTTGGTACAAAGGAATAGCACAAGGTATATTTGCAAGAAACAAAGATTTGACAAGTAATATAAGTAGATTCAAAGCGGTAGGAATAAGTAAAGCGTAAATAACTTTTCAAGAAGTTTAATAAACATTTTTCCCCATCCTAAACCACATTTCCATCATCTTCATTATTAAACCAACCCAACTTTTCAAACCAAAGTTATTTTTGAGAAAATCTAACCCTTGACTGTAATTCCCGAGCGATGTCCAATACCGCGGACACGGCTATTCGAATAGATTCTATACTCTGCAGAGGTTATGCACTTTACCCACAAGATACAGTCAAACACCACAAAGGCGAGTTCAGTAACAAAGTCTTTCGTAAACCTCAAACAATACAAGTGGTCATCCCCGGTTATTGAGCACTAACCCTTCCCTTCGCTAAGGCGAAGTCTAGGCCAATCAACCGTTAGATGGGTACCTGGCCTCAGCCCCGGTACGCTCCCCCGTACAACTTACACAAAGGGTGTAGTTGACCTCCTGAGGTCCCACAGGTACGTTATTAGCAACTTAGTCAACTAGGTCCGTCCCATTACAGACATGTGGTTGCACGTTAGACCCAGTTCAAAGGCTTGCAAGGTTAAGTCCTTAGGGTGACCAGGGCAAGACTACCCGAAGAACCAAATCAACATTCCCATCGCCACAACTGGCCCACCTGATTACTCTTGCCACATGCCCCGGTCGAAAACTGTTTATCAAACCCCAGTTGATTACCATGCACCACGTGCCATCAACATCACATGATACTTTTCCAAAACAGGTTCAATATATCATTAAGTCAATATTAACATTTGATTATCCAAAATCATGTTATGAGCACGTAGCAGGTCTAAGCAGTATACTACAACGGTCTATAACCCATGTTGGCAATTTAATAATGTCCAACTAGTAATCCACAACTAGGGTGACAAGGGTCATGGCACATACTTAAATAATCAAGGTGTCATACAAAAAATTGGTACTTATCTAACCCCCATGTTTAAACCAAGTATTTTTCTAATCGAACTAGCATGCAATAGTTTAAATCAAAATAGGTTTCGAAATAGGATCAACATGGTCAAAGCACAACTTGCCTTCAAAAAGTACTTGTTCTTGGTCTTGAGTTGGATCCTGAGTCAACACTTCTCCTTGAATCCTTCCAAAGACTTCAACGTCTACTCGTAAAGCGTGCAAATAGCAATACACAAATAAACAATAGGCAAAAACATCCCAAAACTCCAAATAAAATCCATAAACAGAGAGAACATAATTTTCTAGATTTTTAGGAACTGGAATCGTTCAAATCGGAGTTAAAATGCAAAAGTTATGATTTATTAAAGTTTAAATAATCAATTAAATAATATTACAGAGAAAAACTTTAGTCCAAAAATTAAATAAAATTCATATTTGAGTAGATCTGAATTTTATACAAATTTAGAAATTTGAATCACTCAATTCGGAGTTGAAACGCAAAAGTTATAAGCGTTTGAAATTTGGAACAAAATTTGAAATCATTATTCGAATTAATAAATCATTTTCTTTTTCGGAAATTAATTATTGCGTCAGCCTAGACACGTGGCAGCCTCTGATTGGGCGGCTGACGTCAGCCGGTCCATGGACGTGGTCCACGCTCGGCTCGGGTCCACCGTGGACTCGGTCCACGACTCTACGTGTCGCTGACATGTGGGCCCACTCGGGTGACGTCATCGCTGACGTCAGCGGGGCTCAGCCCATGGTGCCGACAGTGGGTCCTTCGACACGCGGGCCGCGTGTCGTCGTCTGCCACACGCGCGCGTGGACGGCGCTGACCGCGACGGTCAGGCTTCCCGACACGTGGCGCAATCTCGACCGTTGATTTGAAATTCAACGGCCGTGATTAGATCCAGGGTTAACACGTTGAATCTACTCGATGATCGTGGGCCGTTCGATCTAGATCGGACGGTCCAGATCTAATCCTATAATAATCACTACTACGGCACGTGGCGATTGTGAACCGTTGGATCTTGATCCAACGGTCCGAATCTAATCGGGTTTGGAACACGTGAACTCACTCTCAACCGCGACGATCAAGATCGGACGGCGCACGAAGTTCGCGAGGGCGATGGCGGCAGCGGGCTGCGGCCACCGGAGACAGAGACGACGACGAGCCCGACGGCGCTCGGGTCGTTCGGCGAAGTGGGTGGTCTCTTGGTGCGTCTCGGCGGGGACTCGGATCTGGGCTCCTTCGGCGGAAGACGACGGACGTCGGCGAGCAGCGCAAACGCGGCGGTCACCTCCTCGGCTACGGGCGAGCTCAAGACGGCAAACGACAGCAGCTCGGCGAGATGGCTCGGGAACGAAAGTGCGCAAGGATGAGGGCAACCTCGGGGCGTGACCAGGGCTTTAAATAGCCTCGGCGTTCGTGCGAGCGGAAACCTAATTCTACGGCGGCCGCGGGCGGCCGAGTCCGGCCGGACTCGGCGGAGACGACGACGCACACCGCCCACGTGGCACGATCAGCGGCCCACGATCGCGTGGCGCGATCGGATCCGGGCGGATACGGCTCGAGCCGTGCAGGCGGATCTCGGCCGTTGGATCTTGATCCAACGGTTGGGATCGATTAGGGTTTTGATTTGGTTTGATCGAGTCACGCGTGGCTCGGTCGGACTCGAGTCCGACTCGGGTTCCGACTTCGGTCGGATGAACGAGACTCGACCCGAGTTGAATTTCCAGCGATTTAATATTTAAAATAATTTCCAGTAATTCATTTAATTCATTAAAAATAGCAAAAGACTCAGAAAAATTCCAGAAAAATTCTGGAAAATACTTTGGATCATTTTAGACTTAAATAAAATATTTCCAACAAAAATTTTATTTGCAAAATTAAATTCTTTAATTATTTCAAAATGGAATAAATTCAAATAAATTCCAAATAAATCCAAATAAATTCCAGAAAATTCCAAAAATTCACCAAAGTGCCAAATCACACATGAATTTAAGAAAAGCAAAATTTTGGGGTGTTACAGTCGGCGGCGCAACACAGTTTCTAGCAAATTATTGTGAGCCGCAAAGGGCTGGCAGTATAAAATTGAATGCATGTATTAGTGTTGGCCTGGCTGACGAAAATGAGTCCAGGGCTGACGTGGCACCTGCGCTCTGTATTGTTGTCGGCCTGGCCGATGAAAATACGGCCTGCTGCTGACCTGGCCCTTGCGAACTATATTGGCGTCGGCAAGCCGACGAAAATGTCACAACGGCCGACGATAACAAGTCACCAAAAATTCAAAAAAAAGCGCGGGTCAGTTGGCAGGTAATTTCGTCAGCGAGGCCGACGAAAATACATTACTTGGCGATGAAAATTATTGTTTACGTCGGCCGAGCCGACGAAAATAAAGAGTTCATTTGTTTACGTCGGTTGAGCCGATGAAAATAATAGTATTGTCGTCGGTTTGGTCGAGCCGACGAAATAATAATGTCAATAACATCGGCTTGTTTTGGGCCGACGAAAATACTTGTGACCGTTGAAAAAAGATCATTTTCCTGTAGTGACCCGTCCTACTGCCGCGTCCGTCCTACTGCCGCGTCTGTGATACTGACGAGCTAAGGGAACATGGCAGCAAGCTTAGCATGGTGGGTCCACCAGTTGCTTTTGTGGTCGGCTAGCTTGCAACGGTTATGGCTAATTGTCGAGTTATATGGACGTACTGGTAATTTTATGATTAACGAGAAAATTATTTTAAAAGTCTTTGTATGGACTAGATTCGTAAAAAATAAATGACCGCGCGCTGGACGCGGAAGGAACGTGGGAGCGGTATGACAATGATAACCGGCACGCGACCGAATGATGACAATTGACGAACCGTGGCGTGCATGAAGAAGCAAACTTAACGTTGGATACTATATTCTCTAATGATTTGTGGAAGTGTGGAACTGAAGGAAGAGAAGCTGAAGCTAGAAAGAGAAATATAAGGCCTGCCTGATCATCGGTCAGTTCACTAGCTATATTCAACTGCTTCCGTAGGCATGACCTCTGCACTGCACTGCGTGCACTTCTGCACTGTTCTGAACTATGGCGGAAGCAATGAATAACAATGATCTACGTGCATACTGCAGATAGCTACACTACATACGTACACACATCTTGCATCATTGCCCAGGGGCATTTCTTGAAAAGATTCTAGTGTGCTAGCTATTAAGTTTCTCAGCCGTTACGTGCCTGCCAGCGCAGCACAGAAGTAACTCAGTAAGCAAGTCAGTAAAGGCACATGCATACGCATTCCAACGTACTCGCTTACTCCTTCTGTCCCACAAAGAGTGCATTTCTAGTGTTCAAAATTTGTCCCACAAAGAGTGCATCTTTAGTCTGTAGGGCCCAGTTGTAAGTGTATACATGCTCATTTAAGTGCCTGTGGAAACCGAAGCACCAGCATGCTTGTGTATGGAGTAATGAGGGTCACATTGGTCATTTACCTTGCACACTAATCTGTCTTAAAAATCCTAGAAATGCACTCTTTGTGGGACAGAGGGAGTATGTATGGCGTATCCGTCGGATTCGACACGCACGCATGCGCATATATACATCGTCGTGTGTGGATATTATAACATCTCAAATTTGCACAAAATTAAAATAGAAAGTTGTCCATTTATTTTTTGAGTTCATTATAAATTTTTAGAAATTTTCTGGATTTTCCGAAATTTTGGTAGTTGAAGAAAATGGTTTTCAAATAACCTATTAATGGTTCTAATTTTCAAACTCCAAATTTAAATCATAGAAAGTATGAAATTTTTTATTGAAGTTCTAAATAATCCAAAGTGCTTCTTCAAAAAGTTTTATGAGTTTTGGAATTTAATTGATACTTTTGAAAAATCAACTACTAGATATTGTATTAAAATTGAAACATTAAAAGAATTTTCCAAAAAAATCATGGTTTTGTTTATGCTTTGAAAAATTTACACATGCCCAAACATTTTCATAAAATTTAAAATTAGTTTCATATGTTTAAAAATTCTACAAACCCATTAGAAGACTTAATTAAAATATAGTTCAAAATTGAAAATGGAAAGAGCCTCCGCCAAGAGACACTTTCCTAGTAAGGAACTCATTCACACCAAATGCGCTTTCCCTTTTGGGCCCTTCACTCTCCCTCCCTCTTTCTCTCGCAAGCGATAACACCCTTCAACCATTCTGCTAGTCAGGCCCACTTGTTTTGTCTCCCCTTAGCCTGGTGCATGCCCCACGCCGCGCCACACCATGTTGGGCGCGCTTTGGCGAGCCAGCGCAAGCACCCTAGCCCACACGCATGCCTAAAATTCCCTCGCCGCCTTGCTCTGCCATCGCGCTAATAGCTTCACCGCGACATCCCGCGCCAAGTTGTGCCACAACAAGCATCGGAACTTTCGCCACTACCCAGCCCACCCGCCAGCCCTAGGCAAGCCCTCTACCATGTCACCTTTGCTGAGCCATCGTCCTAGCCATCAATGCTGTCACCTGCATACAATGTGATCTCATCGGAATTTCCTGTGCCTACCCTGACATTATCTTGTTCCACTTGGCCATAGAACCTCGCCCATGGGCCCGAGCCAAATCTCACCTATTTAAGGAGCTGGATGGCTGTCCCTAGTCTCCCTCACAACCCCCTGCACCTCTCTTGCCCAAACCTGACGCCATTGCACAGATGTGACCCTCCATTACAGCATAGAGCTTTATCGAGCTAGCCGAGTTCAATTGACTTCTCCGGTGAGCCACTTTCCAATTCTTTTTGTTTGAAGCATTCTAAGTATACCTTGAACACAATGCCCACCTTGATTGCACTTTATTTTCCATCACCATGACCACCTTCTTCCTCGACTACGATCAACATGGAGCCCTTAGATCCTCTAGATGCTTTGCCCTCATTTAGCCAAACACCATCACCCATTACTTCCTTCTCCAATGCTTGCCCTTAGCGTCGCTGCTGACCCACTCCAGCCATCCTCGGTCACCGCCGATGGGTCCTCTAGAGTCCCCTAGGTCCCCTCTAGCTAATCCGACCACCCACTCCTCTTAAGCCGCTGCCATTCACTGCCGACGAGCTTCATAAAGCCTCTTTCCCTGTTATGAGTCTATGAAAGACGGTACCCACTTCTCAGGCACAAAACCGTAGCTCTCAACACTACACAAAATATCATCACAGACAGTTCTAAAAAGTCATCATAGACAATTTTGTGAACCGCTTGTAATCATGTGTCAGTGATAATAACAACGCATTATAGACGGTTTTTGATCCATCTGTGAAACACATCACAGACGGTTCTAGCTACAAACCGACTGTGATGACACATCATCATATATGGCTATATCTAAGAACCGTCTATGATATATCCTCATCACAGATGGTTCTTAGCTAGAACGATTCATAATAGGAACTGGCTGTGATTTCTAGGAGTAACCTCCAGGGAGTAACATGAAGGATTACCTCTACTGTACATGAATCAGGGAAAGCATCTATTAAAAATAATTTCAAAAAAGTGGAATCACTAGTATACAAAGGCTTATATCAGACGCACCATCACAGATGGTCTTCAAAAACCATATGTAATATGGAACATCACTGACGATTCTATAGTCCAACCGTCAGTGTACCTATCACAGACGGTTCTTAATTATACCCGTCTGTGATGTAAAACAATATCACAGACGATTTTATCTTAAAACCGTCTGTGATATTGGTTTACAACACAGACGGTTTGTGTTTATAACGTCAGTGATCACTCAGACAGAGTGATATTGGCTTTTTTTCACATCTGTAACTACATTCTCATATTTCTTTTTTGATCTTTTTATGCGATCAGAAAACGAATGGGGTAAGAAAGGCCATCATTGGGGCAAACAATGCAATAGCTTCGGTGAGAGCAAGTGATAGATTTTGATTGCACCACGGAATGAATCGAGGAACTAAGGACGTTTTGGTCTAAAACCATAGAACAAATCATAGAGGGAAAAGTGAAGCACATAAAGCATTGAAAAAAATATATAGAACATAAAACATTATATTAATTACGATATATTGTTACAATAATTAATAACATAAAACAATATATTAATTACAATATATATATAGTGGAGTGGCGCGATCACGGCCACCGCCACCACTCGTCGTCGCTGCACGGGGGGCTGTCGTCGTCGTCATCATCGTCATTGCACGGGGGGCTGTCATCGTCGTCGATGGCGTCTTCATCGTCATCGTCATCATCCTCCGATGAGCTCCCCCAGGGGATGATGGTCATGGCCTCCACCTCCTCCTCCTCCTCCTCCTGCGCCTCCTCCTCCAAGGGCGGTGATGGACCGACGCCGGAGGAGGCAGAGCTTGCGGGAGAAGGAGGAGCTGCCATTTTGGGCTAACTAGCAGGAGAAGGAGGAGTGGCGCTGGAGGATTGTGTTGGAAGTTCGATCTAAAGGTGACAGACACCTGTGATTTAATAGGTGGCCGCGTATTGAAGACGAAGCTAGTTCCGATGAAGCCAAAGAGTTCTCATTGAAAGGCGCGTGCGAAACGAAGAGACAGCTCTCGCTCGGTATGAGAAAATTTATTGTATCTCGTCACAAATGGTTGTTGGTTTATATCCGTTTGTAATATGAAACATCACTGATGGTTCTATAGTCAAACCGTCAGTGTACCTATCACAAACGGTTGTTAATTACACCCATCTGTGATGTTGAACTTTATCACAAATGGTTTTTAATTATAATCATCTGTGATGTAAACCAATATCACAGACGGTTTTATACTAAAACCGTCTGTGATATTGGTTTACATCACACACGGTTTTAGTATAAAACCGTCTGTGATATTTGTTTACATCACATATGATTATAATTAAAAACCGTCTGTGATATCTACCAAAAATATATAAATTAGAGCTCGAAGCCAATTCATGTTTTTAGTTTTTCGCGATCTATTTTGAGACTGGCTGCGGCTGTGAGGAGATTGTGTGAAAGAAGGCCATTGATTTTGAATGGTGATAGTAGAGTCATTTGATTTTTGTGATCTAAGGTTAGTAATGGGTCCTAATATCATTATGTTCAATATTAAGTTTGGTTAGGAGAGAATTTAAGAATTGTCTAGATCTAGCTTGTAGATTTATGTGTTGTTGGTGATTTATGGTTAGTAATGTGTTGTAATTGCATTATATTTAACATCTAGCTTGATAACAAAAGAAGTTGATGATTTTTTAGATCTAGCTTGTAGATTCATGTGTTGTTGGGTGATCTAAGGTTAGTAATGGGTTCTATTTGCATTATATTCAATATCTAGGTTGGTTAGGAGATAATTTAAGGATTGTTTATGTCTGCTAGCTTTGTAGATCCATGTGTTGTTGTTGATTTATAGTTAGTAATGCATTCTAATTTCATTATATTCAACATCTAGCTTGATAAGGAAAGAATTTGATGATTTTTTACATCTAGCTTGTAGATTCATGTGTTGTTGGGTGATCTAAGGTTAGTAGTGGTCGGGTTCTATTTGCATTATATTCAAGATGTAGCTTGTGTTAATTATTTCTTTGTGATGTAAGGTAGTAATTGATTATGTAATTGCATTAATTATATTAAAAAAGTAGCTAGCATTGCATAACTAATTTAATAATGTGTGCATATGCACACCTAGTTTGTACTTAATATTTAACACTAAGTGTTACATGTGTAGCGTAGATGGATCGAAGCTGGATGTACGCTGAGAACCGTATGAATGTCGAGTACCTTAATGGCGTCTCCGCTTTTAAAAGAGATACAGAGGAGGATATGTTTATTAAGGTGGTGCAATTTTTGTCTTGTCCTTGCATTGACTGTGAAAATCTGAAGATGTTTCGAAACTCAGCGCAGATTGAAGCACATTTGATTCAGAGGGGTTTCAAGAAGGGATATACATGTTGGATTAGTCACGGCAAAGAGCAGAGTATACAGGAAGTAGCTGGTAGTGTTAATATCGTCGATGAGGATAGGTTGCAAAATATACAAGATGATCATATCGATTGTGCTTCCGATGAGGAGAGGTTGTAGGATGACAATCTGGATCAGATGCTGCGAAATGCAGAAGGAAACCGTGATGACATGGAATATATAAAGTTTCAGGGCTTGATGGAGGACTCGGAGAAACCTTTGTTCGCAAGCTGTAAGTTGAAATACGCAAAGTTGTCATCTGTGCTAGAACTACTAAAATTGAAGGCAAGCAACGGTTGGCCCGACAAGAGTTTCACAGTGTTGTTACGTCTATTGGCCGACAACCACCTACAAAGCCAAGAAGATTCTTTATCCCTTGGGAATGGAAGTATAAAGAATACATGCATATCCGAATGACTGTATCCTGTACCGCAAAGAGTACGCAAAATTGCATGTATGTCCGGTGTGCAACGCATCACGGTACAAGCATAAGAGTCATTCATATGATAGCGGCGAGGGCATCAAGGTGAAAAAAGGATCTCCTGCTAAGGTGGCATGGTATTTGCCTGTAATTTCCCGTTTGAGGCGTTTCTTTGCGAACCCAAAGGAGGCAAAACCGTTGCGTTGGCACTCCGAGGAGCGTAAGAATGATGGAATGCTAAGGCACCCTGCTGATTCCATTCAGTGGAGAAACATCGATAGGAGGTTTCAAGAATTCGGTGCAGATCCGAGGAATATAAGGTTTCGATTGAGTACAAATGGAATGAATCCTTTTGGTAACATGAGCAGCCGACATAGCACTTGGCCCGTGAATCTCTGTATCTACAACCTTCCTCCTTGGTTGTCTATGAAGCGAAAATATATTTTGATGTATGTTCTTATCCAAGGACCAAAACAACCTGGGAACGATATTGATGTGTACCTAGCTCCATTGGTGGAAGATCTAAAAACACTGTGGGTTCCCGGGGTACAGGTTTGGGATGCGTGTAAAAGAGAGAACTTCACTTTGCACAGCCTCTTGTTTTGCACCATAAATGATTACCCTGCCCTTGCTAACCTGTCGGGCCAGAGTATAAAAGTATCCAAAGCCTGCACTCACTTCTTAGATGATACTGAGAGTGTATGGCTGAATCACTCCCGCAAAACTGTGTACATGCGTCACCGTAGATTCCTTCGGAGGAATCACCCATACCACAAGATGAATCAACATTTCGATGGAAGCAACGAAAACGTTTTAGCTCTAAGGCCTTTAAGTGGGAGAGATGTTCATGATATTGTTAAGGATTTGGGTGTTACGTATGGAAAGGGACATGAATCAATTACTGTAACACCCCAAAATTTTGCTTTTATTGAATTCATGTGTGATTTGGCACTTTGGTGAATTTTTGGAATTTTCTGGAATTTATTTGGATTTATTTGGAATTTATTTGAATTTATTTCATTTTGAAATAATTAAAGAATTTAATTTTGCAAATAAAATTTTGTTGGAAATATTTTATTTGAGTCCAAAATAATCCAAAATAGTTTCCAGAATTTTTCTGGAATTTTTCTGAGTCATTTGCTATTTTTAATGAATTAAATGAATTACTGGGAATTATTTTAAATATTAAATCGCTGGAAATTCAACTCGGGTCGAGTATCGTTTCATCCGATCGAAGTCGGAACCAGTCGGACTCGAGTCCGACCGAGCCGATTGACTTCGACCAAACCGGCTCCCAAATTTAATCAATCCCAACCGGTTGATCAAGATCCAACGGCCGAGATCCGCCAGACGGCTCGAGCCGTATCCGGCCGGATCCGATCGCGCAGGCGATCGTGGCGTTGATCATGCCACGTGGGCGGCCAGGCGTCGTCGTCTCCGCCGAGACCGAGCCGGACTCTGCGCCGCGCCGCCGTGTAGAATTAGGTTTCCGCTCGCACGAACGCCGAGGCTATTTAAAGCCCTGGTCACGCCCAGGTTGCCCTCATCCTTGCGCACCCGTTCTCGAGCCATCTCGCCTGAGCCGCCGCCGTTTGCCCGTGCGAGCTCGCCGTAGTTGAGCGCCACTCCGCCGCGGTTTTTGCCTCGTCTCGCCGCCGTCCGTCGTCTTCCGCCGAGAAGGAGCCCAGAACCGGAACCCCCGAAGCCAGGCGCACCCGAAGAGACCATTCACTTCGCCGGAACGACCCCGGAGCGCCGTCGGGCTCGTCGTCGTCTCCGTCTCCGGTGGCTGCAGCTCCGCCGCGTCGCCATCGCCCTCGCGAACTCTGTGCGCCGTCCGATCTTGATCGTGCGGTTGAGGTGAGTTCACGTGTTCCAAACCCGATTAGATCTGGACCGTTGGATCAAGATCCAACGGTTCACAATCGCCACGTGCCGTGGTAGTGATTATTATAGGATTAGATCTGGACCGTCCGATCTAGATCGAACGGCCCACGGCAGTCATCGAGTAGATTCAACACGTTAACCCTGGATCTAATCGCGCCGTTGAATTTCAAATCAGCGGCCGAGATTGCGCCGCGTGTCGGGAAGTTGGACCGACGCGGTCGGCCGGCCCACGCTGGCGTGCGTGACGCCGACACGCGGGGCCAGCGTGTCGAGAGGCCCGCATGTCACGGCCGACCCAGCCAAGCGCCGACGCGTCACCCATGACGTCACAGTTGGGTCCCACCTGCGCAAGACCGTGGCCGAGCCTCGCCGACGCCGGGCCGATGACGTCACCCGAGTGGGCCCACATGTCGGGCCGACACGTAGAGTCGTGGGCCGAGTCCACGGTGGACCCGAGCCAAGCGTGGACCAAGTCCATGGACCTACCGACGTCAGCCAACCAATCGAGGCTGCCACGTGTCCTCGGCCGACGCAATAAATGATTTTCCGAAAAGAAAATGATTTAATAAATCGGTTTAATAATTGATTTGAATTTCAAAACTTCAAACGCTTATAACTTTTGCGTTTCAACTCCGATTTGAGTGATTCAAATTTCTAAATTTGTATAAAATTGAGATCTACCTAAATATGAATTTTATTTAATTTTTGGACTAAAGTTTTTCTCTGCAAAATTATTTAAATGATTATGCAAACTTTAAATAATCATAACTTTTGCGTCTTAACTCCAAATTTGACGATTCCAGTTTCTAAAAATCCATAAAATTATGTTCTTTCTGTTTATGGATTTTATTTGGATGTTTGGACACTTTTTGCCTATTGTTTATTTGGGTATTTGCTATTTGCACGCTTTACGAGTAGACGTTGAAGTGCCGGAAGGATTCGAAGGAGAAGTATTGACTCAGGATCCAACTCAAGACCAAGAGCAAGTACTTTTTGAAGGCAAGTTGTGCTTTGACCATGTTGATCCTATTTCGAAAATCTATTTTGATTTAAACTATTGCATGCTAGTTCAAGTAGAAAAATACTTTGTTTAAACTTGGGGATTAGATAAGTACCAATTTGCTGTATGACACCTTGATTATTTAAGTATGTGCCATGACCCTTGTCACCCTAGTTGTGGTTTACTAGTTGGACATTATTAAATTGCCAACATGGGTTTAGACCGTTGTAGTATACTGCTTAGACCTGCTACGTGCTCATGACATGATTTTGGACAATCAAATGTTAATATTGACTTAATGATATATTGAACCTGTTTTGGAAAAGTATCATGTGATGTTGATGGCACGTGGTGCATGGTAATCAACTGGGGTTTGATAAACAGTTTTCGACCGGGGCATGTGGCAAGAGTAATCAGTGGGCAGTTGTGGCATTGGGGATGTTGATTTGGTTCTTGGGTAGTCGTGCCCAGCTCACCCTAAGGACTTAACCTTGCAAGCCATTGAACTGGGTCTAACGTGCATCCACATGTCTGTAATGGGACGTACCTAGTTGACTAAGTTGCTAATAACGCACTGTGGGACCTCGGAGGTCAACTACACCCTTTGTGTAAGTTGTGCGGGGAGCGTCATCGGGCCGAGGCCAGGTACCCATCTAACGGTTGATTGGCCTAGACTTCGCCTTAGCGAAGGGAAGGGTTAGTCTTAATAACCGGGAGGACCACTTGTATTGTTAGAGGTTTCCGAAAGACTTTGTTACGGGAACTCGCCTTTGTGGTGTTTGACTGTATCTTGTGGGTAAAGTGCATAACCTCTGCAGAGTTTAGAATCTATTCGAATAGCCGTGTCCGCGGTATTGGACATCGCTCGGGAATTACAGTCAAGGGTTAGATTTTCTCAAAAATAACTTTGGTTTGAAAAGTTGGGTTGGTCTAAAAATGCAGATGATGGAAATGTGGTTTAGGATGGGGAAAAATGTTTATTAAACTTCTTGAAAAGTTATTTACGCTTTACTTATTTCTACTGCTTTCGAATCTACTTATATTACTTTTCAAATGTTGTTTACTGCAAATATACCTTGAGCTATTCCTTTGTACCAAGCCATGCATATAGTATATTAGCTTGCATTACGTGCATGACTTGTCGAGTACCAAGTACTCACCCTTGCCTCAATACAACACCAGTTGAAGAGGAGACTACGCCGGCTTGGAGGAGGAATTCCAAGAGGATCCGTCTACTTAGGGATGCGAGCCTGGTCGATTGCTCGTGGTATCTTGGATGGCGCCACTAAGCTATTTGATTTTCATCCGCCGCTATTATTTTTCTCACGAATAAGTTTCGCCTTGCGAGGCATATATTTGTAACTTGGCCATAAGGTCGAGTAACCACTTTGGTTATTTAAATAAAGTACTTTGATAATATCGAATGGTATGATTGTGATATTTACCAATGTTAAGACTGTGTGCACTAGCTGCGTTCTCGACTAGTGCTGAATACACTGAGGGTCCGGATTTGCAAATTCGGGTCCCGAGAGGTGGTATCAGAGCCATACTTGACTGTAGGCTCAACCCTAGCTAGAATGGTCGTAGTGAGGATAAAAACTATTTTCTAAAAGCTAAAAAAAAAAATTGTCAAGATAAGAAATGACATCTCGACTTATCCCCTTCTCTCTTTTCTTGTCTCTTGCTGAAATTTTCCCTTACCTTGTCACAATTTAAAAATTCCGAGTTCTTACATAAAGCACTCTTGTGACAGATGGAGGAAGAATTCAACTACGTTGATCTGGGAGTTGGTCACGCTGCAGAACTTTGGCATATGCTGCAGACTCTCGGAGATTTTGAGAAGCCCCAATACCAAGTGGAAGTGATCAGACAAGCGGGATTGATCAAGGCTTGTGACGTGAGGATTGAGGTACCTGCTAGGAAAAAGGGCCCAGGCAATCGCCCGATACACCTTGACCGCCAGGAGATCTACAATGCAGATGGGTATCCAAGAAGTATCACGACGAGCAATGCGGCACATTACCCGTATTCACGCCAGAGAATTGAGAGTACTGCGGTGTTCGCTACCATCCGCGCAGCGATAACCTTCTTGACCCGGCGATTCAGGATGAGGATGCCACGGTTACACAATTGGCACGATTTGTCGTCGCCAGGAGGATGTACTAGATAATACAAGCAAGGAGCTGCTGAAGGCCCGCATGGAGATCACGGCAGAGAAGAACAGATGGCGGGAAGCTCAAGAGTATGTGGCACACCTTCTACGAAGGATTGACGAGTTGGAGATGACCTTGTACGGACTGCACCCAGAGCCAAGATTTGAGCTACACGAGCCGATCCAGAGGAGTCGATCTCGATGAGGACACTGCTTCCGACTACCACAGAGGACACGATCATTTGGACATGGCGATCGTTTCACGCCTATGCCACAAAGACCCGCACTGTGCCGTGGGAGGTTTTCTCGATGAGTGAGCATAGGTTCTATAGTGAGACTCCTTCGCCGAGTCGCGTCATAGAATAAAGAGTCACCCTTTAGGCGTTAGACTCCAGAATTAGTTCGATTTGGATTTGCTTTGTTTGCTGAGTGTGCAGTATGTGTTGCAAGGCCCTTAGGCATTGTAAGCAGCCATACCAAGTTATTAATAATAAAGTTGGACCTTAAAGTTACCCCTTTCGCCCCGCATAAGTTCCATATTACTTGTCTACTCTTGTTTCCCTCTCATCTCTAAACCTAGAGCAAACCAACAGATGGTGAACACCCGTGGAAACTTTGGAAGCAATGGGAGTGGTTCTCGCCCAGCAGAAAACCCCAATGATGGAGCACCAGCACCGCCACTGGATATGCAGAATTTCGGAGCTTTTCTTGTCGCCAGACTCGATTGATGCATGCTATGATGCAACAAATGCAGCACGTCCTTTGCCAGGCCACAGCCAATCAAGTTAATCGAGGGACCACGCTGGAATACAAGACTGCCGAGTTCATGAGAACTCACCCACCCACTTTCTCTCGGGAATGCCAATCCATTGGAGGCCGATGATTGGTTAAGATCAATCGAGAGGAAGCTACACATAGCTCAATGCATAGGAAATGAGAAGGTACTCTACGCTTCTCATCACCTGGAAGGAACATTGCCGAATGGTGGGAGAACTGTGCACGCAAGAGAACCCTCAAGATATCACTTGGGAAGAGTTCCGCAATTTGCATTCGGCGGTATCACGTGCCTGAAGGAATCATGGACCTTAAGAAGGAGGAGTTCAGGGCAGAAGCAAGGTAATCAGCCGGTGGCCGACTACGAACAAGTTCACACAGCTAGCACGCTACGCACTGAGGATGTAGCGACAGACAAATCCAGGCAGTCTCGTTTTATGAAGGGACTTAACTCAGGATTGCAAGTAGGGTTGATCACCCACACCTTTCAGATTTCCAAGAGTTGGTAAATAAGGCGCTTATTCTTGAGGACAAGCGCAAGGAACCGGATGAGAACAGGAAGCGCAGGATGCAACAAAGAAGGATCACGCCAGGAGCGCAACGGCGCTGAGAGTTGCACCAAATCAATTCTTGATTCCAACCACAGAATGCAACATGGACACCATCCCCAAAGACCAAGACCTGCCAATCGAACTACCAAACCCGGCCCCGCTAGAAACACTACTCGGTGCAGTCGGCAAGGAAACGGTGAGACGCTACAAGCGCAATGAGCCAGACACTTTGCCAACTTGATTGTCCAAAGAAGACAGCAGGAGTGACCCAGTTCGCTTCAACCTAGGAACTACCCCAGCTAGGGCGCCAAAGACCAGGAGCCACACCCTGCACCGTGGTGAGAGGCCGAGTCAACCATGTCACCGCAGATGCGCAGAATGCTACGGACGTCGTCTTGGGTAAGTTACTTGTTAACTCGATACACCTGCGATTTTGTTTGACTCGAGCTTCGTGATTCGCTTTGTTTCGCAAGGCTTTGCTACTAGAAATGATTTGAGGATTGCAAGACTTAAGTGCATGCTTTTAGTTCAAACCCCTGGTTTCGAACTCGAACGAAAGTAGGATGTTAGGGGTGAGAATACTGATAGGTGGAATAGAGTTCCTAGCAAACCTTATAATTTTAGAGACCCAGACCTTAGACGTCATATTGGGAATGGATTGGTTATCCAAGCACAAGGCCGTATTGGATTGTGGACGAAGGACTATCTCGATTGAGAGCCCGTGTGGGAAGAAAGTGGAATTTCAAGCCACCGCTTGATTAGAGATGGACAGTTGATGGTTAACAGTACCAAGGCAATCAGCATAGATGATGTCTCAAGAGTGAATGAGTACCTGATGTTTTCACGAAGATTTACAGTATGCCGCAGGCGAGGACATAGAATTTGTAATAGAGCTTGTACTGCACAGCACCGATAGCAAAGAGACCCTATCGGATGTCCACCGAGGAGTTGGTAGAAATGAAGAAACAAACTAGAAGAGTTAATGAGAAAGGATTTATCGAGCCGAGTTCGCCGCCGTGGGGAGCACGGTTTTGTTTGTCAAGAAGAAGGACGGGAGTTTCAGGATGTGCATTGACTACCGTGCACTCAATGAAGTCACCGTGAAGAATAAGTATCCGCTACCCAGGATCGATGATTTGTTTGATCAACTGAAAGGAGCCGGAGTTTTCTCCAAGATTGATCTTAGATCGGGATACCATCAGTTGAAGATCCGATCAGAAGATATTCCGAAGACTGCATTCTCGTCAAGATATGGACATTACGAGTTTACTGATTATGTCCTTTGGATCGACGAATGCGCCACTTATTTCATGAATATGATGAATAAGGTGTTCATGGAATATTTGGACAAGTTTGTCGTCGTGTTCATAGATGATATACTAATCTACTCCAAGGCAGGAGGATGAACATGCCGAACACTTAAGGCGAGTTTTGGAAAAGCTGAGGGAACAGCAACTTTTCGCCAAGTTCAGCAAGTGTGATTTTTGGAAGGACAAGGTGGAGTTTCTTGGACATGTAATGACCGCAGAAGGAGTCGCCGTAGATCCAAGCAAAGTAGAAGCTGTGTTACATTGGGAGCAGCCGAAGACTGTGACCCAGATTCGGAGTTTCCTTGGAATGGCAGGATACTACCGCCGTTTCATCGAAGGCTTCTCGACAATTGCGAAACCTCTTACGCAATTGCTGAAGAAGGAAAAGAAGTTTGCATGGACGCCAGAATGTGAGAAAGGATTTCAGGAGCTGAAGAAGCGATTGACGTCGGCACCGGTGTTAGTTCTACCGGATGTTGCTCAAAGCTTCGATATTTATTGTGACGCATCGCGCCAAGGACTTGGATGTGTGCTGATGCAGAACGGAAAGGTCGTCGCTTATGCATCAAGGCAGTTGAGGCCGCATGAGGAAAATTATCCGACACATGACTTAGAGTTAGCTGCCGTAGTGCATGCTTTGAAGATATGGCGTCACTATCTGATTGGAAACAGATGTGAAGTATATACGGATCATAAGAGCCTTAAGTACATATTCACCCAGTCGGATCTGAATATGAGGCGAGAGGAGATGGTTAGATTTGATCAAAGACTATAATGTTGGAATCCATTACCATCCGGGAAGGCCAACGTAGTAGCCGATGCCCTGAGTCGGAAAAGCCATACCGTGAGTACGTTGCTAGCCACAAGTCGGGATGAGTTATGTGAGGATTTTAGAAAATGAAGATTGAGGTAGTACCTAGGGGATTCTTGGGCGCATTAGAAGTAAAGCCTACCCTAGAGGATCAGATCCGAGAAGGACAGAGGGATGATGACAAGATCCGCAGGATTAAGTCCATCAAGGAGGAAGGCAAGGCAGAGGACTTCAAGTTGGATGAGCAAGGCACGTTGTGGATGAAGGATCGCATTTGTGTGCCTAACAAAAAGGAGTTAAAGCAACTGATTACGGAAGAAGCCCATGACTCTAAGTACTCAATTCATCCTGAAGCGCCAAGATGTATCAGGATCTCAAGGAGAAATTCTGGTGGCGAGTATGAAACGTGAAGTTGCCGAGCATGTTGCATTGTGCGACGTATGCCAGAGAGTCAAGGCAATGCATCAGAGACCAGCAGGATTGCTACA
This sequence comes from Rhipidocladum racemiflorum, assembly GCA_036346355.1. Taxonomy (NCBI): domain Eukaryota; kingdom Viridiplantae; phylum Streptophyta; class Magnoliopsida; order Poales; family Poaceae; genus Rhipidocladum; species Rhipidocladum racemiflorum. The sequence continues at coordinate 31,551,496 of CM070577.1, forward strand.
ACCGCTGAAAATACCTGAGTGGAAGTGGGAGGAAATCGGAATGGATTTCATTACCGGTTTGCCAAAGACTCAAGGAGGTTATGACTCCATATGGGTTATAGTGGATCGCTTGACTAAAGCAGCCCATTTTATCCCCGTGAAGACCACTTACTCGGGAGATAAATTAGCAGAATTGTACATGATCAGGATTGTCTGTTTGCACGGAGTGCCAAAGAGGATTGTATCGGACAGAGGTACCCAATTTACCTCAAGGTTCTGGAATAAGTTGCATGAAGCCATGGGAACCCGTTTGAACTTCAAGATCTGACTTATCATCCAGGCAGACGAATGACCGAAAGAGTCAACCAGATTCTGGAGGATATGTTGAGAGCTTGTGCATTAGCTTATGCTACTTCTTGGGATAAGAGCTTACCGTATGCCGAGTTCAGTTACAACAATAGTTATCAGGCTAGTTTACAAATGTCACCTTTTGAGGCACTGTATGGTCGACCCTGTCGGACGCCATTGAATTGGAATGAGACCGGCGAGCGCCGTGTCTTTGGGCCTGATATTCTTCAAGAGGCTGAAGAGCAGATCGCCATGATTAGGGAAAGGTTGAAGATAGCCCAATCTCTGAGAAGAGTTATCTCGACAATCGTCGCCGAGATTTGAGTTTTGAACCAGAAGACTTTGTATACCTCAGAGTTACGCCTCTCAGGGGAGTTAAGAGGTTCCATGCCAAAGGGAAACTCGCACCCCGTTATGTTGGACCATTTAAGATTTTGAGTCGCAGAGGCGGTTGCTTATCGGTGGAGTTGCCACGATCGTTGGCAGGAGTGCATGATGTATTCCATGTGTCGATTGAAGAAGTGCCTCCGAGTTCTGAGAAATGCAGACACCGCTAGAGTTAATTGAGTTGCAAGAGTACTTGACTTATAAGGCGCATCCTGTGAGGATTCTGTACAAAATGGATCGACAAACTATAAACACGTAACCCCGTTTCTGTAGATTTCTGTGGAGCAACAATTAAGAAAGCCAAGCGACTTGGGAGCGAAGAGGATTTGAAGAAAGAATTTCCAAACCTATTCCTTTAGTAAGCCCTGAATCTCGGGGATGAGATTCTATTAAGGGGGGGAGGTTTGTAACACCCCAAAATTTTACTTTTATTGAATTCATGTGTGATTTGGCACTTTGGTGAATTTTTGGAATTTTCTGGAATTTATTTGGATTTATTTGGAATTTATTTGAATTTATTTCATTTTGAAATAATTAAAGAATTTAATTTTGCAAATAAAATTTTGTTGGAAATATTTTATTTGAGTCCAAAATAATCCAAAATAGTTTTAATTTTCCGAATTTTTCTCGAGTCATTTGCTATTTTTAATGAATTAAATGAATTACTGGGAATTATTTTAAATATTAAATCGCTGGAAATTCAACTCGGGTCGAGTACTGTTCATCCGACCGAGTCGGAACCCGAGTCGGACTCGAGTCCGACCCGAGCCAGTTGACTCGACCAAACCAGCTCCCAGCCCTAATCAATCCCAACCGTTGGATCAAGATCCAACGGCTGAGATCCGCCCGTCAGCACGTTCCGAGCCGTGATCCGGCCGGATCCGATCGCGCCCGTCGCGATCGTGGGTCGCTGATCGTGCCACGTGGGCGGTATCGTCGTCGTCTCCGCCGAGACCGAGCCGGACTCACGCCGCCGCCGCCGTAGAATTAGGTTTCCGTCTCGCACGAACGCCGAGGCTATTTAAAGCCCTGGTCACGCCCGAGGTTGCCCTCATCCTTGCGCACTCCGTTCTCGAGCCATCTCGCTTGAGCCGCCGCCGCTTTGCCCGGCGAAGCTCGCCAGAAGTTGAGCGCCACTGCCGCCAGTTTTTGCCTCGCTCTCGCCGCCGTCCCGTCGTCTTCCGCCGAAGGAGCCTAACCGGAACCCCAGCGGGCGCAAGAGACCATTCACTTCGCCGAACGAACGACCGAGCGCCGTCGGGCTCGCCGCTGCCGTCTCCGTCTCCGGTGGCTGCAGCTCGCTTGCCGCCATCGCCCTCGCGAACTTCGTGCGCCGTCCGATCTTGATCGTACGGTTGAGGTGAGTTCACGTGTTCCAAACCCGATTAGATCTGGACCGTTGGATCAAGATCCAACGGTTCACAATCGCCACGTGCCGTGGTAGTGATTATTATAGGATTAGATCCGGACCGTCCGATCTAGATCGAACGGCCCACGGTCATCGAGTAGATTCAACACGTTAACCCTGGATCTAATCGCGGCCGTTGAATTTCAAATCAACGGTCGAGATTGCGCCACGTGTCGGGAAGTTGGACCGACGCGGTCGGGCCCACGCGCTGGCAGGTAGATCGACACGCTGGGCCCGTGCAGGTCGAGGGCCCCGCGATGTCACCGGGTCGACCCAGCTAAGCGCCGACGCCACCCATGACGTCATTGGGTCCCACCGCCAAGACTGCGGCCGAGCCCACGCCGCCGATGACGCTACCCGAGTGGGGCCCATGTCGGGTCGACACGAGAGTCGCGGACCGAGTCCACGGTGGACCCGAGCCAAGCGTGGACCAAGTCCATGGACCGGCTGACGTCAGCCAACCAATCAGAGGCTGCCACGTGTCCCTGCTGACGCAATAAATGATTTTCCGAAAAAGAAAATGATTTAATAAATCGGTTTAATAATTGATTTGAATTTCAAAACTTCAAACGCTTATAACTTTTGCGTTTCAACTCCGATTTGAGTGATTCAAATTTCTAAATTTGTATAAAATTGAGATCTACCTAAATATGAATTTTATTTAATTTTTGGACTAAAGTTTTTCTCTGCAAAATTATTTAAATGATTATGCAAACTTTAAATAATCATAACTTTTGCGTCTTAACTCCAAATTTGACGATTCCAGTTTCTAAAAATCCATAAAATTATGTTCTTTCTGTTTATGGATTTTATTTGGATGTTTGGACACTTTTTGCCTATTGTTTATTTGGGTATTTGCTATTTGCACGCTTTACGAGTAGACGTTGAAGTGCCGGAAGGATTCGAAGGAGAAGTATTGACTCAGGATCCAACTCAAGACCAAGAGCAAGTACTTTTTGAAGGCAAGCTGTGCTTTGACCATGTTGATCCTATTTCGAAATCTATTTTGATTTAAACTATTGCATGCTAGTTCAAATAGAAAATACTTTATTTAAACATGGGGGTTAGATAAATACCAATTTGCTATATGACACCTTGATTATTTAAGTATGTGCCATGACCCTTGTCACCCTAGTTGTGGTTTTACTAGTTGGACATTATTAAATTGCCAACATGGGTTTAGACCGTTGTAGTATCTTTGCTTAGACTGCACGTGCTCATGACATGATTTTGGACAATCAAATGTTAATATTGACTTAATGATATATTGAACCTGTTTTGGAAAAGTATCATGTGATGTTGATGGCACGTGGTGCATGGTAATCAGCGGGGTTTGATAAGCGATTTCGGCCAGGGCATGTGGCAAGAGTAATCGTGGGCCAGTTGTGGCATTGGGGATGTTGATTTGGTTCTTCGGGTAGTCTTGCCTGGTCACCCTAAGGACTTAACCTTGCAAGCCTTTGAACTGGTCTAACGTGCAACCACATGTCTGTAATGGGACGGACCTAGTTGACTAAGTTGCTAATAACGCACTGTGGGACCTCGGGGAGTCAACTACACCCTTTGTGTAAGTTGTACGGGGAGCGTCATCGGGCCGAGGCCAGGTACCCATCTAACTGTTGATTGGCCTAGACTTCGCCTTAAGCGAAGGGAAGGGTTAGTGCGCAATAACAGGAGGACCACTTGTATTGTTAGAGGTTTCCAGAAAGACTTTGTTACTGAGGAACTCGCCTTTGTGGTGTTTGATTGTATCTTGTGGGTAAAGTGCATAACCTCTGGCAGAGTTTAGAATCTATTCGAATAGCCGTGTCCGCGGTATTGGACATCGCTCGGGAATTACTGATCAAGGGTTAGATTTTCTCAAAAATAACTTTGGTTTGAAAAGTTGGGTTGGTCTAAAATGCAGATGATGGAAATGTGGTTTAGGATGGGGAAAAATGTTTATTAAACTTCTTGAAAAGTTATTTACGCTTTACTTATTTCTCTTTGCTTTTCGAATCTACTTATATTACTTTTCAAATGCTGTTTATTGCAAATATACCTTGAGCTATTCCTTTGTACCAAGCCATGCATATAGTATATTAGCTTGCATTCATTGCATGACTTGTCGAGTACCAAGTACTCACCCTTGCCTCAATACAACACCGCTTGAAGAGGAGACTACGCCCGTGAGGAGGAATTCCAAGAGGATCTGTCTCACTTAGGGATGCGAGCCTGATCGGTTGTCTGTGGTATACTGGATGGCGCCACGAAGCTATTTGATTTTCCGCTGCTATTATTTTTCTCTGAATAAGTTTCACCTTGCGAGGCATATATTTGTAACTTGGCCATAAGGTCGAGTAACCACTTTGGTTATTTAAATAAAGTACTTTGATAATATCGAATGGTATGATTGTGATATTTACCAATGTTAAGACTGTGTGCACTAGCGCGTTCCTGGACTAGTGCTGAATACACAGAGGGTCCGGATTTGCAAATTCGGGGTCCCGACAATTACCCGTGAGAAGAGCATGTGGAAGAAGATATTAATATTTTGGGACCTACCTTACTAGGAGCACCTAGAAGTTCACCACTGCATCGACGTCATGCACGCAGAGAAGAATGTCTATGACAGCGTGATTGGTCTCTTACTCAACATTAAGGGCAAAACAAAGGATGGTATCAACGCATAGCTTGACTTGGTCGATATGGGCATAAGACCTAAGTTGGCACAGAAAGAAACTGATAAAGGCTGTACGTACTATGAACCATCTTGTTATACTCTGTCAAAGGTCGAAAGAACTGAACTGTGCCAGTGCTTGCATGGTGTGAAAATTCCGTCCAGCTACTCCTCCAACATGAAGAGACTTGTTTCGATACAAGATTTGAAATTAAGTGGCATGAAGTCTCATGATTGTCATGTGCTGATGACACAAATGCTCCCTGTTGCAATTAGAAGTATTTTTTCGGTCAAGGTCCGGGAGACAATCACGAGGCTGTGTTATTTCTTTAACACAATCACTCAGAAGGTCATCGATCCCCAAGGACTAGATGCTCTGCAAGCTGAGGTGGTGATGATTCTATGTAATCTTGAGATGTATTTCCCTCCATCATTTTTTGACATCATGGTCCATCTCATTGTTCACCTTGTGATAGAGATAAAGATGTGCGGGCCCGTGTTCCTACGTAGCATATACTCGTTCGAGAGGTACATGGGAATTCTCAAGTCTTATGCACGGAATCGATCTCGTTCGGAGGGCAGCATTGTCGAAGGTTATGGAACCGAAGAGGTCATCGAGTTTTGCATCGATTACATGGCCCAGGTCGAACTGATAGGTGTGCCTCGATCTCGCCATGAGGGGAGGCTCTAGGGTATCAAGACCATCGAAAGGAATGCAATCACGCCGGATTCGGTTGCGTATGCTCAAGCCCATTTCACTATTTTGCAACACATGGCTCTAGTGTCCCCGTATATCGTTGAGCACAAGCAATGGATAAGGCAATAGAATTCGGCACGACAGGAGTCTTGGATCATGAGAAAGCATAACCTTCAGTTCAACAAATGGTTGAAGGAGTGACCCATCACTAGGAGCCCATCAGATGATACGCTAACATGGTTAGCAAAAGGACCAACTTTTATAGTTGTGACGTGGAAAGGATATGACTTAAATGGGTACAAATTTTACATGAGAGATCAGGATATGAAGAGCACAAATCAGAACAGCAGTGTCCGCATTGATGCATTCAATACCACTGGGTTGAAGAGGAGCTCGTACTACGGTTTTATAGAGGAGATTTGGGAGCTCGACTACGTACTTTTCAGGATTCCCCTATTTTGGTGCCGTTGTGTCCACCTCCAACACGTGAAGGTTGACAAGTATGGCATCACTACTGTGGACCTTGAACATGTCGGATACCAAGATGAACCATTCGTACTAGCTAATCAAGTTGTTCAAGTCTTCTATGTAACCGACCTGTCCAACAAGAAGTGCCACGTAGTTCTTCAGGGTAAAGGAGGATTGTCGGAGTTGAGAATGTATTAGATGAGGAAGAGTACAATCAATTTGATGAGTTGCTTCCTATCGAAAATGCCATCATGGTGCCAGAATAACAACCTGAGGAAGCAATCTACACATGCGTCGATCATCGTGAAAGGCTAATTTTCATACAAAAAAATAAGCAAGTGGAGTTATTAGAAGGTGTCGTCATGTTTATGTTTTTTCATGTGTGTAATATTAAAATTCTGAACTTGTAATTAATCATGTGGATGATTGTGACGATCATGCAGTTTATATATGAATGTGATGAACTTTGTAATTAGCTCATGATGCATCTGAATTATGTAATAAAGTATATATGTCAATGATATAGGCTGACATATATTTGTCATAACAACCTAGTAGCGTAGGACAAACACTATCACAGACGGTTCTATAATATAACCGTCTGTGATGTTAATTATCACAGACGGTATAGTAATAGAACCGTCTATGATGTTAAGTGTCAGTGTATTTTACACCAGGGTGCCCACTACACTTTAGTAAGAGCCGCTAGCGGGAAGGTGGTGTCCAGGCAACGCCGCTGGTGGTCAGCTGAAGTGATCGCCCGTGGGCAGGCGACCAGGCCATGCCGCTGGTGATCAGCTGAGTGACCGCCCTCGAGCAGGTGGCGACCAGGCCACGTCGCTGGCGGTCAGCTGAGTGACCGCCCTCGAGCAGGTGGCGACCAGGCCACGTCGCTGGCGGTCAAGCTATGTGGTCGCCCAGCGGACACGTGGCGACCAGGCCACGCCGTTGGCGCTCAGTTCCCGAGGCCGCTTAGTCGCCCATGCAGCCGCGTGGGAGGTCAAAGACATTTAATGCGCATCGTGCGCATTAAATGGGGATAATGAAGGCCACAGTATGGCGGCGTGTGTTCCCAACGTGCGTCATAATGGTAAATGACGTCATGGTGCAAGTTCCCACTCCAGCAGAATGGGCGACGCCGGCAGGTGCGGGGCCCGAAGCGGGGGATAGGACGGCTGCACCAGAGCATTAATTATGCTGCAAGAACAGTGGCGGGCGCATTAATTGTAGTTCGCCCGGTGCACTCAATGTACTGACTTTTTGTAAACCCCATTGCCCCAGCCAACCCAGATATAAAAGGTAACTAGGGTGCATGGGAGAGGGGGGTCGGACAGTTCTTCTCCCTCTTCTCGGCCGGCTCATTTCAGGAGACGGGCGAGTCCCAGTGAAGCTGTTTTGAGCGATTTCCCACAAAGGCATAATCCAGAGCAATCCCTGTAGGACTAGGGCTTTTACTCGTAAGGAGGGCCCGAACCTGGATAAACCCTAGTGTCTTCTTGTGAACTTCGTTCATTCTCTGTCTGTTGTGTCTAGAGCGATCCCCACGAAAGCCCCTCATTCGGACTTCTCACACACCGTTCGGGAAGGGGTCTGTTAGCTCATACGCTGAAAGTGGCGCGCCAGGTAGGGGGCTCAATGGCGGATTGTTCTTCTTTCTTCCATTTTCTGGCGAAGTTTGCGAGAAGCCCCGACGATCATCAGCATGGCAGCCTCTCGCTCCAAGCACGACGGTCTGCGTGAGGAGAGCAGCGCTCGCAGCCGGTCCCGGCACTCGCCCAGGGCGTCGGACCCCTCGGGTCCCTCCGTTCGGGAGGGACGCGTGGTGCTTCTGCGCAAGGAGGCCAGCCTGTCCGGCGGCGTCTCCTGATGGGAGACGACACTCCGGCGCGGAATCTCCACGCGGCCCAGCTGTTCCTCGATCACCCCCCCGGTTGCATTAGGGGGCGAAACCCCCACCGCCCCATGGCTGCGGGACATCGCTCGCCTAGTGGACGCCGCCCAACAGCAAGTGGAGGCGGCGAATCAGCCGGGGGCTTCTGGCGTCGGGCGACGGGGCACGCGTGCGGCCGACGCGCAAGCCTCTAGCCGCACGGCCACAACTTTTCCCGGTCGCGAGGACCGGGACAAAGGAAAGGGTGCACAGGTTGCAGCCCCCTCGGGTACAGGGGGACGTGCACGCGCTCCCACTTCTTCCCGTGGTTCCCCCTAGTCGGCGGGGAGCCGAGGGGATCTGAGGGTCTGCTTGGACGAAAGGAGGTCTCAGCGCGGTGCTGACTTGCGCGACGTCCTTCAGGGGCGTTGTGCACTTGGACAGCACCGTGGGGGCCATCCGATGTCAAGCGGACAAGGGGAGACCTCGCTCCCTGATTCCAGGGAGAGCGTAGACTCGCACCCTTCGACCCCATCTCGGGGTCGAGGGGCGGGCGAGCGGCGCCGCTCCCCCTACAACGTGGGATGTCAGGCGTTTTCCCTCTGCCTACGCCAAGCGGCGTGGCTGGAGAGATTCTGCCCCGCATCCATCGAGAAGTACGATGGCACCACCAACCCGAAGGAGTTCCTGCAGATCTATACCATGGTAGTACGTGCCGCGGGAGGGTCTGAGAAGATCATGGCCAACTACCTCCTGACGTCGTTGACGGGTTTTGTCCGCTCCTGGCTGTTGAACCTCCCCCGAGGCTCGATGCACTCGTGGGAGGAATTGTGCGACATCTTCGTCGCCAACTTTCAGGGCTCCTACACTCAGCCGGGCGTGGAGGATGACCTTCATGCCCTGGAACAGACGAAGGGGGAGTCCCTGAGGGAGTTCATTCGGCGGTTCAGCCACTGCCGAAACACGATCCCCCGAATCTCCGAGCAATCAGTGATTATCGCTTTTCGGAGGGGGGGTCCAAGATCAGAAGATGCGGGAGAAGATGGCTACCCGCACCGTTTCGACCACCTCCGAGCTGTTCTCCCTGGCCCATAAGTGCACCAGGGCAGCGGAGGCCCGAGAGCGCATGGCGGGACCGCCCGGCCACGGCGAGGCAGGGACCTCAAAGGCTTCGGAGCACAAGAAGAAGAAGAAGCGCAAGGAAATCGGTGCCAGAGAGGTCCTAGTCGCCGAACCGGAGGACAAGCCCCAGAAGCGTGATCGTCGGGACAGGAGGGGTGACCGCCGAGGCCCGCGAGGTGATCGCGGGGACCGCCAGTCCCCCCGCCGAGAAGACGATGGAGGTAGACCCTACTGCCCCATCCATGGGACCAATGGGAATGACCTGGCGGATTGCCAGGTCGTGTCCAATCTGGTGGAGCAGCGGTTTAAGGAGCGCTGCGAAGACGACCGCGACGATGCGGATGAAGACCCTGCTCCGCTGGCTTTCCAGCGAGTAGAGCACACGGTGGCGTTCATCCACGGTGGCTCCGCCACCTACTCCTCAAACTCGCAATACAAGCGATAGGTGAGAGAGGTGTGCGCTACCGTGCTAACACCCGGGGCGAGCAGGCTACTAAAGTGGTCGGAGGAGCCGATCACCTTTAGTCAGGCCGACCACCCGGAGAGCACCGCAGGCCCGGGCCATCTCCCGATTGTGGTTTCCCCTCTGTGGGGGCATTCAAGGCACTCCAAATTCCTTATGAGGAGTTGCGTCCGGCCCCCCTCTTCTACGGCGTCGCCCCTAGAGTGGGCTTGACACCCTTGGGGCAGGTCTGATTGCATGTCACGTTCGGAAGTGTGGAGAACTTCCGAGCAGAGAAAATTAACTTTGAGATTGCGGACTTCGACCTCCCCTACAATGCGTTGCTTGGCCGGCCAGCTCTGGTCAACTTCATGGCGGCCACGCACTATGCCTATATGATGATGAAGATCCCCGGGCCTGGAGGCCCGATTTCCTTGAAGGTGGATCAGCTGGAAGCCCTGCGCCTCAGCAAACAGGTGTAGGACCTGGCCGGCACCACTTGTTTGGCTCGAGAGGAGGACGATTGCCTAGAGCTCCCTCCGGTCAGGGCCCACGCCTCACCTGGTCCTTCCGGTGAGGTGAAGGTGGTCTCCGTGGGCGAGGACGGCTCTGGGAGGGTTGTGAAGATCAGTGCCAGCCTCGGCACCAAATAGGAAGACGCGCTCATCACCTTCCTCCGGTCTAACCTAGATGTGTTCGCCTGGGAACCATCTGAAATGACCGGGGTCCCTAGGGAGGTGATCAAGCACCGATTGGCGATGCTCCCCGGAGTGCACCCAGTCCGGCAGAAGGTCCAGAGACAGGCTCCAGAGCGGCAGGATGCCATTCGGGATGAGGTAGAGAAGCTACTGCAAGCGAAGATTGTACGGGAGGCAGCCTATCTCGAATGGCTGGCCAACCCTGTGCTTGTCAAAAAGTCGAACGGAACATGGCGGATGTGCATCGACTTCACTGACCTCAACAAAGCTTGCCCCAAGGACCCGTACCCCCTACCACAGATAGATATCGTAGTCGATTCCACAACAGGGTGCGAGGTCCTGTGCTTCCTAGACGCCTACTCCGGCTACCACCAGATCAGTATGGCACGGGAAGATGAAGAGAAGACTGCTTTTGTGACCCCTCTAGGCGTGTATTGTTACGTCCGAATGCCTTTTGGGTTGAAGAACGCTGGCTCCACCTACCAGCACGCTATGCACACTGTATTTCGGTCGCAAATTGGAAGAAACCTCGAAGTATATGTTGACGACTTGGTAGTAAAAACCAAAAAGACTGTTGGGCTTGTTGAAGATTTAGAAGAAACTTTCTCCCACCTCCGACAGTATTGTTTGAAGCTGAATCCTTAAAAGTGTGTGTTCGGTGTGTCGTCTGGAAAGCTGCTGGGGTTCCTCGTTTCCAATCGGGGGATCGAGGTCAACCCGGAGAAGATCACGGCCATCGAGCGCATGCAGCTGCCCACAAGGCTCAAACAAGTTCAATGCTTAACTGGTCGCCTGGTCTCTCTCGGCCGCTTTATAGCCCGGCTGGGGAAAAGAGCCTCCCCTTCTTCAAGCTGCTAAAGAAGGCCAACTCCTTCGAGTGGACAACAGAAGCGCAGCAGGCACTTGAAGAATTGAAGCAATACCTCTCCTCCCCCCGGTGCTGGTCGCCCCCGAGCCGGGCGAGCCGCTACTGTTGTATGTGGCGGCCAGCCCGGCTGTCGTGAGCGCAGCACTGGTGGCGGAGCGTGAAGGGGTCCAACAGCCGGTGTACTACATCAGCAAAGTGCTGCATGATGCAGAAACAAGGTACCCGCAGGCTCAGAAGATGGTATACGCCGTACTAGTGGCGTCCCAGAAGTTGCAGCACTATTTCCAAGGAAGAGAGATCACGGTGGTGTCCGCCTATCCCTTGCGCGAGATTCTTCACAACCGCGAAGCTGAAGGCCGCATTGCCAAGTGGTCTGTGGAGCTGGGAGAGTTCGTTCTCAAGTTTGCCCCCCGCACGGCAATCTAGAGTCAAAGGCTGGCAGAGTTCATTGTCGAGTGGACTCCTGCCGAGCCTGAAGCTGAAGAAACCCCCGCGCCCTCCCCTTGGACACTCTACTTCGATGGCTTCTTCAGGCTCGAAGGCGCGGGGGCTGGGGTCCTCCTAGTTTCCCCAACCGGGGACCTCCTTAAGTACGTGGTCGTCCTGGACTTCAAGGCCACCAACAACGTCGCTGAGTACGAAGGTTTGCTGGCAGACCTTCGCACCGCCGCGGCCATCGTTGTTCGGCGTCTACAAGTCAAGGGCGACTCGTTGCTAGTCGTCAACCAGGCGAGAAAGGAGTTCTCCTGCTCTGATCCCGTCATGGCGGAGTACTTGGCAGAGGTCAGAAAGATGGAGCGACATTTCGACGGGCTAGGGTATACCCATATCCCCCGGCGCGATAAATACTTGCGGACGAGCTCGCGCAGCTTGCCTCAACAAGGTCTTCTGTTCCGGTCAGAATCTTTGAAGAAAGGCTTCTGCGACCGTCCGTCGCAGCCCCCATTTCTCGTGGGGACGATGGCCACGCTGCTTCGGCCCTCATTCCGGAGGGGAAAGCGGTACCGACGGAAACGCCAGGCCAGGCGGAGTACCTGGGCGATCACCCTGTAGTCGCCACACTTGACCGGGAAGGCACATGGATGGATCCGATCCTAGCCTACCTGCGGGATCAAGTGTGCCCCAATGATGATGCATCAGCAGAGAAGATTGCACGAAGGGCCAAGTGCTATACCCTGGTGGGCGGGGACCTTTACCGCCAGGGTAAAAACGGAGTTCTTCTGAAGTGCATCACTCGGGAAGAGGGGAGCAGCCTGCTCTCTGATATCCATGGAGGCGTGTCTGGGAGCCATATGTCCAGTCGAAAGATGGTGGGAAAAGCTTTCCGCCAAGGGTTATATTGGCCAACCGCCCTCTAGGATGCTTGCGAGCTGGTGAGGAGGTGTGAGGCGTGCCAGTTCCACGCCAAGCAGATCCACCGACCAGCCCAGGCTCTGCAAACTATCCCGCTCTCATGGCCCTTCGCGGTATGGGGGCTGGATATCCTGGGCCCATTCCCGCGGGCCACAGGGGGCTACACCCATCTGTTCGTCGCCATCGATAAGTTTACCAAATGGGTGGAAGCCGAGGTAGTAAGGACGATTACAGCCGCTGCTATGATCAAATTCATTCGAGGAATCTTCGCCCGCTTTGGGGTCGCCAACCGCATCATCACCGACAACGGCACACAGTTCACTAGTACCGCTTTCATGGATTTCTGTGAAGAGATGGGCACCAAGGTCTGTTTTGCCTCGGTAGCCCACCCAAGGACACTACAAGAAACAGGGAAAAATTCGTGGGCCAAAAACCCACGAATTTAGGCCAAAACCCACGAATTTAAGTTAATTTCGTGGGCAAACCGTTGAATTTAGTTCACGAATTTAACTCGACGAAATTAATCAATTAAATTAAGTGGTACCCACAATTTAAATTAAATTCGTGAGTACCCGCAATTTAAATTAATTCGTGGAGTTCTTGAAAAAACCACGAATTTAATCTGCTAAATTGTAAATTTGAAGAAACTCACGAATTTAGCTGCTAAATTCGTAATGAAGAAACCCACGAATTTAATCGCTAAATTCGCGGGTGAAGTAACCCACGAATTTAACTTAAATTCATGGGTACCCACGAATTTAACCGTTAAATTCGTGGGTTTTAAATGGCTCACGAATTTATCTGACATTTATACAAAAAAATATATATTCTCATATCGATATCACACTCATATCCTTATATAGGCCACATGCACTGTCCCGCAATGGACCCATAAGTGTGAATAATGGATGACACAATGCAAACAATAATATACTAGTAGCTAGAAGTGCAGCACAGTGGCAATTATGAGATACCAATTGGACATTCATGTACTGCTTAGAAGTGCAGAAAAGCAAAGCATATACCCCTTTCAGATGCTTTCATTGTGCACGGCTAGAGAAGGAACTAATGAACTAGAGCCCACCAAGGTCTCACAACAGGTCAATGCACAGATCAAATGATGAAATATACAACCCTTCCCAGATTTAATTCGAGTACACAACAAAACAAATAGTTTGTACTGCACAAGTCTTATCCTTCTGCCCAAATTCATTAGCTAAATTAGCTAGTCATTTCTCTACAAGCATTCTAGATGGTCACACCCAGAAGCTTTCCTTCCATGAACTATGCCTGAGCTTTCCTTCCATGAGCTAAACAAAAAGACTGAGCCTATCCAACTCAGAAGCCAACACAATAGATGGTCACACCCAAAACATTACACAGATTGAGTCGAACAGTTTAAACTTTATATTTATACTCTACACAGATTAAACATAAGCACGGGAATAACTAAATCAAGCACACCCGCAGTGCTCAAACTTCATGGCAAGAAGTTTTCTTCAAATTACTTAAGGGAGGGGGACGATGTACAAACTCCCCTTCTATATTAGTAGAGATATAGAGTACTTGTACAAACCTTTCTACAAGCTTTACTTCTGATGATTAGCAATGAACAACTTATGTTTCTTAGCAATATTGACTCAAAGTTTTCCTACGCGACTGTTTCACGAAGGGTGTCATGCATAGGGAAGATATATATATAGAGCAAGCTCTAAATAGAATATTCTTCTGGATTATAGTAGTACATATTAAATCAAGTTGTCCTTCAATTTGAGCATTCTGAATAACCATACCAAGCGTACTTGTGAAAAGATCAAATAACATGTTAAATTAAGTATTTTAGGAAGGTATCAACTGATCAGGTACATAGATAAACTTGCCTATTCTGGATGCAGGAGCCAATCCTAGAATACGATTGAGGAAATGGGGCACATCATGCACATCATATTCAACAATCCTACTAGTAAGCTTTCCTCCATTTTTCCATTACATGCAACAACAAATCTTACATAAGCAAAATGAAATCAACACACATAAACTTTTTAATTTGGAAAGAAGAGCTTTAAGTAATTGAACTTGTCTTGTTAGAATGCTTTTCTCCTTTTTGCAAGCTTTAATGTTAGCAGTTAAATTCCACAAAGAAAGGTGCAAAATTAAAAACATTGAAGCTGAAAATTAGGTGTATTCTATAATTAACTCCTTTTAAAGAAATGGAAGCCGAATATTACCTAACTAAACAGTGGAAAATAGCAAGAGGAAATGTTCCAAAGATAGAGTAAAAATGTTGGAAAGATTGATAATCATAAGTTTAATTTAAATTAAGGGGTGCAGGAAACAACCAATAAGCATGTTTGCAGAAGGAATCACACCAATAAGCTTTGGGAGCAGGCCTCATAGAATCCAATGTAAGTCGTGAAACCATGCATGGTCGTGGATGGAGAACAAAATGTGAGCTAGCATGTTGGACCAAAGAATAGCTCACAGAAACAACCAATAAGTATGTACTTAATCTCCTCTTGAAAAGATCAGGCCAGAAACACATAGCCTGCAAGAAGTAAGGTCATTACAGGATTCTTTAAAGTACTAACTACTAAAGAACCACAGCCTAAATAGTTCCAAGACTGTGGTATGTAAATGATTAGAATTAAAATGAGCCCAGAGCCAAAGCCAAACCAAGGACCCCATCAGAAGAGGCAACAAGCAGCCACACCCCAAGAACACCCACACCAGCAAGAAAGCAGCCAAGCCCAAGCTCCAGGAGACCGGCACAAGGGACCAGGAGGCCGAACCAGGAGCAAGAAGAGAAGGAGATTGAACCAATAGCAGCACCATCACCCATCTTCCACTCACCCATGTTTCATACCGCAAGCAAGTAAGTGCTATAGCCATTCCAGTTTATTCATCACAGTCACAACAGTAGAAATGAGATAGATAAAAGATTAGACAAAGAAAAGAATTAAAATGAGAATAGGGAGGAGTAGTGGTCTCAGTTTAGGGCATAATCAAAAGATGCAAGGGTTGCATCATGTTTCCCTCAGCCAAACATGCTCCCCCAGCGCACTGACAATTAAGGAAAACAGAGATACCATCCAACTTGCATGTAACATAGATAAATCTTTGCATCACAGACCAAGAAAAGTGACCACCCGTAAAACATAGCATCAGTTCATCATCTGCTATGTGATCTAGACAAGCATTAAACATCCCAGATTATAATTTAGCATCAATCCATCATTTGCTAAACTTACCTTTCCTGTAAATGGGACTCAACAAAATCAATAAACCCCTCAAGCATCACAAATCAGAGGATGATCTCAGTATCAATTGTTCATCATCAAATCCACCATCCTGTGTCATCAACGTTAATGCAACCATCACACATAGAGTAGAGGGGGAAAAGGAGGATTTGGCATAAGACAGAAGAAGGAAGAAAAGGGGGATTAGATTAGGGTTTACCAAACCCTAAATCGAATCGGGACCAAACCGGGACAGAGACGGGCCGAGGAGGAGGGAGTCTGGTGTGGTAGCCCGACCGGAGGTTGCATGGCCGCGCCGGTCGGGCCAAGAAACTCAGGAGAAGACCGACGTGAGGTGGACTGGGTAGACGGCCACGGCCACGGCCGAGGGAGGAGGCGGCGCGCGGCGGCCTCGGGGAGGAGCAGAGGGCGCGGAGGCATCGCTAGGAGCAGGGGAACGGGGAGAGCGACGGCGGCGCTGAGCTCAGGGAGTGGGTGTTGCCCGGCGCTGGGGGAGCGGCGTCCTCAAGTGAGGAGGGCCAGGGGCGAGTTCGGGCTGGGGGTTGCGGTGGGTGAGAGAAGCGAAGAGAGAGAGACGCCCGTGGGGTTAACCCCTCAGTTAAATTCGTGGGCAAGGCGTGCCCACGAATTTAATTAAATTCGTGAGTTTTTTTGGCCCACGAATTTAGTTAAATACATGGGTATTTTGACAAACCGACGAATTTAAATATATAAATTCGTGGGTGTTTTTTTGGCCCACGAATTTAATTAAATACGTGGGTTTTTTTATAAACCGACGAATTTAAGTATATAAATTCGTGGGTTTTTTTTTGCCCACGAATTTAAAAAAACCCACGAATTTTTCACTGTTTCTTGTAGTGGGAGTAATGGTCAAGTTGAGCGGGCCAATGCGCTGGTGTTGAAGGGCCTCAAGACCAGGGCGTTCGATCGACTCCACAAGCGCGGAGCCCGGTGGACTGAAGAGCTCCCGGCGGTGCTGTGGTCACTTCGTACCACCCCTAGTCGGGCCACCGGGGAAACTCCCTTTTTCTTGGTCTACGGCGCGGAGGCGGTCCTACCCTCGGAGCTGGCCTTGGGGTCACCACGCGTGGCGGCATTCACTGAGGAAGCCCAGGAAGATCTGCGTCGAGAGGACATCAACCTCCTGGAAGAGGTGCGGGATCGCGCAGCCTTGCGTGCCACCCGATACCAGCAGAGCCTCAAGCGGTACCACGCCGCTCGGGTCAGCAAGAGAACACTGGCAGTTGGCGACCTGGTCTTGCGCAGAGTCCAGACGCATGCCGGGTTGCACCAACTGTCTCCCCAGTGGGAGGGCCCCTTTAAGGTGGTCTCAGTCTCTCGTCCTGGGGCGGTCAGGTTGGCCATTAAGGACGGCGAGGAGTTGGCGAATTCATAGAACATAGAGCTTCTGCGCAAATTCTATCCCTAAGGAGGCTGTAAGTACAGAGCTGTGCGCCTCGACCAGCCAAGTTGAGCCCTCCTCTCCGAGGCTGGTCGGGGGAAGCCTCTGTCTAATCCTATGTCCAGTTTTTTAGTCAAAAGCAGTTGTCACCTTTGTTCTTTTTCTCTGGCTTGCGCCCTGATGGGCCCTATCCGCGTAGTCGCCCTCAGTACATTAAGGCTCTCTGAGTTCTCAACGGTAAACGTTGGCCCACTGGGTGAGCGTGGTGTACAGGGATAGGGGTTCGGATGGCTGGTTTGGCACGGTTTTCAACACGGTCATGATGCTTAGGGTGTCCCCGTGAGAACCGGCGATTCAAACACCATTACCGAAAGCCTACTACCCTGCCGCACCTCGCCCAGTATTTGGCCCCCAGAGACCGCGAGAGTGATTAATTTCACAGGGCCCTAAAGTCCTGGGATAGCGACATTCCGGCACGAGGGATCCGGGCCCTGCACTCCAACTAACACTTAACGCGCGCCGTTGTCCTTTCTGTTTGCTCAGAACCAGCATAGTGAAGGCGCGAACAGGCACCCAAACATAAGAGGCGCAAAGGGAAATGCATGTATTTATAAGATAAGACCCTAACTTGCAGAGGTCCGTTACAAGGAGCGACAAAACAACAGCAAAATGAAGGTCCTCAATCTTCATCTGCCGCGGCTTCTGCGGCCTCCTGGTCCTCCACCGGGGTGACGTCCAGCTCGAGTGCCACATCCTCGGCCATTGCTTCAAGCGCCGGGTTGACCATCTCGAGCTGATCGGGCGACCGCTTCGGCGGCCGACGGCGACTTGCGGCATGCGGGCCCAGTCTCCTTCCACTCCCTGGATGGCGACCAGGGGGTCGAAGTTGGCGTCTCGGCTAGCGCAGCAGGCGAGCACGTACGACACCGTGGCCGCCGCGACTGCCCGCCCTTCTTGGCTGGACCGGGTGGCCAAGTCGCTGGGCAGGAAGGTGAGGAAGTCGGAGATCCGGCTCATGCAGAAAGCATAGTGCCGGGCCGTCTGCTCAACCGGGTTCGGCTGCTCCAACCCTAGTGGCGCCAAGCTGGCCACCATCCGGTCAAAGGCAGGGCGCAGCATGGAGGTGGCCTCGACCTCCGCGCGAAGGCGCTCACCCTTCTCCTCATCGCGCTCTGGGGTGAGCGCCTCGACGCGAAGGGCTCCTTGCTCCCTCTCCTACTGCAGGCTCCGCTCCGACCTCTCCACTCGATCGCGCAAGTCCAGCACCTCTGCGCAGAGTCGGGAGTTCTCCGCAATGGCCTCCCTCAGCCTCTCCCTGCTTGTCGCAAGGCGGCCGCTCACGCGGGAGTGCAGCTCGCCAAGAGCGGCCAGCAGAGCGTCCGCATCTGCATCTGCCGAGGGGATTGGGGCTCTAGCGACCTCCGGGGTAGCCGGCAAGCCTATCCTGCCGCCGGGCGGTAAGACGGCCGCCCTTGCGGCGACCACCGGGTGGTCGCCGGGGCCGCCTTGGTGTTCGACCGTCGCAGCCGGCGGCATTGCTGCTTCTTCTTGCCGCCGTCTCTGGTCGACGGCGGAGCCTCGAATCGACGCCTACGAAAATGAAAAAGGTGGTAAGTCTCTCAAATTAAAAATAACTTGACAGTTTACTAGTGTCTATGAGCGTACCTAGCAGAAGGCCTCCTGAAGTGGGGTATAGCCGGGGCGAGTGTTATCCCCCCGCGCGGCGCCAATACCGGCGGAGCGATCAGCGCCGGAGGTGGCGGAGGAAGAACCGAGGCCGGTGGCGGGGGTGGGTCACCCTGCGCCGGCGCCAGCAGCGGGGGAGGATCAACCCGCACCAGCGGCGGCGGCGGAGGAAGATCAACCGGTGCCGACGGCGGCGGAGGCAGATCAACCGGTGCCGGCGGTGGCAGAGGCAGATCGACCGGTGCCGGCGGCGGCGGCGGGGGCGGATCACCTGCGGTAGGCTGCGGATCGGCTGCGGCCGGCGCGGCGGAACCAAGGCCGAGCAGCGGAGTTGTTGTCAGGGCGGCACCGGCCGAGGTGGAGGCGGTGGCGCTGCGAATCGCTACCGGCTCGGTGCGTGGTCGCTGCGCTTCGAGTAATCGCGGGCCGCAGGGGCTGCCGCGGAAAGGCGTCGTCATAGGTCGGGCGCTTGTCCCTCCTCGGATCGCCAGCAGGAGGGGCCCCCCGGATCGTCAACGCCGTTCAGCGAGGCATGTTCACCGGCCCCATGGCGTCCATAGAGGGCATGGCGCGGGTGATCGTCACGCGCTCCCTACGCTCCACTTGGCAGAGCAGGAGCGCGCCTGTTGGAAAAGGAGGAATGGGGCCGAAGACGCCCAGCTGCGCCAGCCATGCGTCAATCTTCGTAAGGGATAAATCCTCCGCAGCTGAGAGAAAGGAGAGAATGGAGCGATGTCGCCGTTAGTTCGGCGGCATTAAAAAGGAAAAGAAGGGGAGTAAAGCAGAAAGTAACCTACCCCCGGGAGCCGTCCTGGTCATATCGTCAAGGCCTGTGTACTGCCAGGCGAGGCGGGCACGACAGCGCAGGGGACTGATTCTCCGGGAGACGTAATCCCGGAGAACCATGGCCCCCGTCAGTCCCGCTGTCCGCAGCTGGTCCACGCGGGCTAGCATCACCTGGAGCTCGCTCCCCAGGTAGGGGTGCTGACCGCTGGCCCACTTGGCAGCTCCAAGACCTCTATGCCACTGTCATCTTCGGCATAGAGCCACTCATTGTGCCAAGCCCTCCAGTTGGAGCGGAGGTCCAGCGGAATGTAGCGGGAAGCCGCACCGTCCCGAAGGCGAAGGTGGCAGGAGCCTGCCGCGGTGGAAAGGGTCCTTGGCCGCACGAAGGGAATAGAAGAAGCAGAAGAGTGGGAGGTTGGGAGCCACTCCCACGAACATCTCGCAGAAGTGGGCAAAGACCGCAAGGAGAACGATAGAGTTGGGAGGAAGATGAATGTTGTGAATGGAGTAGAAGTTGAGGACAGCGAGGTAGAAGTCGGAAATTGGCGGATGGAGGCCCGCCAGCATCCCCCATCCAAAGAAGATCACTTCTCCTGGACGGCAGTCGGGCGCCGCGGTCCCGGTGTGGGTACGGATGGAGCCGTCGGCAATGTACAGGGAGAACCTCTCGGCATCAATCTCTTCGACGGTCGACGGAGGGAGCAGCGGGGCTGGCGGCGCCATGCGAGCAAAGGAGCAGTTCGCAAAAAGCAAAGGCAAAGGAGCAGTTCGCAAAGAGCAAAGGTGAGAGCGTAGTACGCAAGAAGCAGGGGCAAGGAAGGAACGAACCGCCTCCTCTCCAGGGCCACCGGTATATATGCGCATGAAGGAGCGCCTCAGCGGAGAACCCGAGGAGGCGTGGCGGTTCGAATGACGGGGCACCCGAGGGGGCGCGGCGGTTCGCTGGCGGGAAACCCAAAAGAATCAGAAGGGGCGCGGATATGCTCCCTCGAGCCCGCACCGGTTACGAGGCGGGGGTGGCCACATGTTCCGCCTCGATGCCCGGAAACGACGGCGGCATTTAAAAGCCGCAGCGTTATGTGGGCGTTTTTTGGTGGACCCACCCGGGAGACTAAACCGCTTTTTTGCTGGTCGAAGAAAGGGGGGCAAAAAGGGCGCTCCAGGGTGGGTCCGGGGGCTACTGTCGGTATATTTTACACCAGGGTGCCCACTACACTTTAGTAAGAGCCGCTAGCGGGCAGGTGGTGTCCAGGCCACGCCGCTGGCGATCAGCTGAAGTGATCGCCCGAGCGGTGGGCGACGAGCCACGCGCCGTGGCGATTAGGCGTGTGATCGCCAGCGAACACGTGAGTGACCAGTGCCACTACCGCACTCGGCTTCAGTTCCCGAGGCCGCTTAGTGGCCCATGCAGCCACGCGGGAGGTCAAAGACATTTAATGCGCATCGTGGGCATTAAATGGGGATAATGAAGGCCACAGTATGGCGGCGTGTGTTCCCAACGCGCGTCATAATGGTAAATGACGTCATGGTGCAAGTTCCCACTCCAGCATAACGGCGGCGCGGCAGTGCGGGGCGGCGAGAGATAGGGCGGCTACACGAGAGCATTAATTATCTTTGCAAGAACGATGTGGCGCGTGGTGTAGTCCGCCCGGTGCACTCAATGTACTGACTTTTTGTAAACCCCATGCGCCCCAGCCAACCCGGATATAAAAGGTAACTGGGGTGCATGGGAGAGGGGAGGTCAGACAGTTCTTCTCCCTCTTCTCGGCTGGCTCATTTCAGGAGACGGGCGAGTCCCAATGAAGCTGTTTTGAGCGATTTCCCACAAAGGCATAATCAAGAGCAATCCCTGCAGGACTAGGGCTTTTACTCGTAAGGAGGGCCCGAACCTGGATAAACCCTAGTGTCTTCTTGTGAACTTCGTTCATTATAGAATTTGGCATTTCGGTACGAATTTATAGCGTGTTTTTGGGCCATTTCCGGGTGTTTGGGCCTTTCCGGGGGACTTTGGGCCTTGGGGGTTGAGTTGGGCCTCCGGTGGAAGGTTTTGGGCCCAAGGTGGGGAACTTTTGGGCAGCCAACCCTAGACCCCACCCCTTGGTGCGCCCCCCACTCCCCTCTCCCTCAACCCTAGCCACCACCCACCCCTCTCCCGCCAATGCGCCTCCCCTAGCCGCCACCTTGTTCCCCCTTCCTCCCCACCACATCTAGCCGGTCCTAGGCAAGCTCCACCCCCACCCCTTTCTACCACGCTCTTCCACACCGTTACCCTCGCCATTGGGGAGCTGCACGATGAGTGGATCCGACGGGATTGTCGCGTGGAGGAAGATCGGGCGATCGAGAGGCGTGTTCGTCGGTTCTTCGTTCGTCGGGCTAAGGTATTGTGATGGGAAACATTTGGGGTGGATTAGGTGCTATGTTAATGGAGGATTTCATGCTACTAGATCAAAATATTGTGCTTCCATTGGTTAGATTTCATGAAATCTAGAGTTTGCATGGTGGTCTGTTTCGGGCAGATTGGGCGTCCAACATAGGGCTTAAGATTTCGCAATTTTAGATGTGTTTTCTAGTCGGTCGTATGTTGAGAAAGTTGTAGATAATTTCAATACCTTTCAGTGGACACCAAGAACATGTAATTCTGATCAGCAGTTTGAAAGTTATGTCTGTTTTACCGAACGTGTTCAAAACTGTGACGTGATTGGGACAGATCGGGTGGGTCTGTAGATTAGGCAATTTTAGATGCCGAATCAGTTTTTCCCAATACTTCGAAAAAGCTAGAAAATTTCCTAAGCTACGAGAAAATGTACTCATTTACTTAATTTGGAGTCCTATAACTAAAGTTATGGTAGTTGGAAACCCACTATCCCGTAGGGACAGATTCTCTGTTTTCGGGTTATAGGGGTTGATTGCGAAGTCGGGGTAGGGCATCGTTCTTGTACTGTTTTGAGGGCACGTTTTGAGTGTGTGGTACCTATGTGCAGGTGGTGTGACCCCAGGAGTGCCCTCATCCTCTCGCCAATCCGTCGCCTGCGATTGAAGGCAAGTGTATTGTAGTGGTTGCGGCTTAGGGAGCCGTAATGTTTGATAATGAGATGGTTTACACATATTTTATGATATGATGCAATGATTGACTCTTGCTTGCGACATGATGAAAATGGTTTATTACGAGGCTATGCAATGATTAGTTGAGTTTATGTGCAAGTTGTTTATGTTTATGTCATATTTGCATACATGGCATGAGAACTGGCCAGGTCGGTGAGAAAATCATAACTAGTCTGGTAAGGTCGGTGAGAAAGTTATTACTAATCCAGAGCGCCATTGAATAAGACCAACCTCATGATTCCATCCACAGTTGTGAATGGAAGCGAGGAGTAGGCACCCTCCATCTACGGGATGGAAGGGGAAAGAGGGTGCACGCCGACGGGTGTGCACTCGGCAATATCGGTATGTGCTTCGAGGAGACATGTGCATTGCATTGCATTGCATATATGTTGATGTTAATGATGTGAGTACAATGAGATTATGACATGGTTATGATGATGAATATGAAATTATGCCATGAGTATGATGTTAAGTATGAAATGTATTGATGTTAGCATTGAAAGCTGTTTCTCTTTGTCCCATTGCAATATGCTTGCTGAGTGATGAACTCACGCTTGTGTTTTATGATGTTTTAGGTACCTTGCAACCGGCATGCCGGAAAAGGGTTTAGCTACAATTCTTCACGTAGCTCCACACATTAGACAGTTTTTATCATTTGGAGTTTTGATCATAATTTAATGCGTTGAAAACTTGGAGTATGCCTTATTGATGTGCTTGGCCATATTATTTACTTCGTTTTAGATCATGAAGTGGTTAAATTCATTATGCTAGACTTAAATTGCTGTTATGTCACCTGTTATTGCTGTCTTAGATGCTTTCCATTATGATATATCTTGAGATATTCTTGTTGTTGCTCCGTACCATGGAAAAACAAAGGAGATGCTGCCGAAATTTTCAGTTTTTAGCATTTGCGCCCTTGCTGAAATTTATCTAAATTTGTGGTATTTAGATGCTTCTTATACTATGTTTGGTGACATCTAGGGCATACTAGATGCCGGGGTGTTACAGTTGGTATCAGAGCGGGCTTTAGGTCCTTGGAACATGTATTTCTAGGGTCATACCTTAGCAATCAACTAAAATGTGATGTGGGATAACTTAGAAACATGGTTTAGGTTATAACTAAAATTTTGCCTTAGGATAGCAACATTAAAACTTGTGTAAGTGGAATAACTAATTTAAAATTTGACACACATGGATGCACAGTAGGAAAGGGTATGGGTATCGTTGCTTTCCGCTTAAATATTGTATCTAAGCTTTGATGTTGAATGCTACTTTTGATGATGTATAATGCTATATTTATGATAGATTTGATTGAGTTTCTATATTTGTGATAAAGTGGCGTTGTGGTGCCAAAGGGTTTCGGTCACCTCTTTTTGTTCATAGTAAGGGTGTGGTTTGACGGTGTGGCCGGTTAACGCTATCACCAAAGAATTATTAACCCCTGTAGGAGAAGAGTGCTTACCCTTTCTGTCGTAGATCGGGTAGTTGACTGGAGTCAAATAGAAGAGATTGGTGGTGGATTCCTTCGGATGTTGTTTACCGTTCTGACGGTCGGTCTTGGTTGGTTTTCTTGGTTTTAGTTGATTGAAACTAAAAGAAAAGTGTTTGGTATTGGATTTTCGCGGATTGTTCCGTATGCGGTGTGTGGTTTTGTCTTCCTTGGTTAAGGACAAAGAAGAAAAGTCTAGTGTTGCCTTTCTTTTGGTCACCTTTCCAGCCTTGATGCCTAGTTGATGATTGCTTGTGACACTACGGTATGTCGTAACGTTATAAAATATGAAAATGGAGGTTAAATCTATACGGTATGAAGTTTAATCGTGTTTCCGGGCCGATTTCGGGAGTTTGGGCCTCTCCGGGGGAGTTTGGGCCCAAGGGGATGTGTCGTGGGCTTTAGTGGGATGGGATTTGGGCCCATGAGGGAGAGGGAGACGTGGTTATCCAGCCGTGGGCGCCCCCACCCATGCCCTAGCCGCCCCTCCCCCTTCCTCCAACCTAGCCGCCGCCCCCTCCTCTCTCCCACCTAGTCGTGCGCCCCCTCCTCCCTTCCACCTTGCGCCACAACCCCTCCCCTCCCCTCTCCACCATCCTTGATGCCCTAGGGGAGCCCCTCACCTCGCCACCCCGCTGTTTTCTCCATTGGAACGCTCCACGACGAGGATATCCGGCGGTTCCGGCGTGAGGAGGACGATCGGGGAAACCGGGAGGAGAGGAGATTCAACTTCGTTGTTCGTCGGTGAAGGTATGGTTTTGGTAACTCCTTGGGGATGGTCTATGTGCTGTGCTAGAGGGTGTTTTGATGCTTTTAGATCAAGAGGTGGTGCTGTGATTGGGTAGATTGGATGAAAACTAGAGTTTGCCTAGTTTTCTGTTTCGGGCAGATTGGGCACACGACCTAGGGTTTGCGTTTTCGCAAATTTAGACTCGGAATTTGGTGGGCCACTTGTTGAGAAAGTTGTAGATAACTTCAATACCTTTAATTGGACACCAAGAACGTCCAATTCCGCCCAGCCGCTTGAAAGTTATGATCATTTTACCGAGCGTGTTTAAATCTGTGACGTAATTGGGATAGAACGTAATGTTTTGTAGATTAGACAATTTTAGAGTCCGAATCAGCTTTTCACAATACTTATAAAAAGTTAGGAAATTTCCTAAGCTTCGCGATGATGTACTCTTTTAATCGATTCGGAGTCCTAGAACTAAAGTTATGCTAGATTGAAGCCTGCTGTCCCGACGGGACAGATTCTCTGTTTTACGGTTTTCGGAGTAGTTTGTGAAGTCAGGGTAGACGAGCTTTTGCGTACTGTTTTGGAGGCACGTTTTGAGTGTGTGGTATGTTTGTGCAGGTGGTGTGACCCTGTCGGGACCCGAATTTGCAAATCCGGACCCTCTGTGTATTCAGCACTAGTCCAGGAACGCGCTAGTGCACACAGTCTTAACATCGGTAAATATCACAATCATACCACTCGTTATTAATAAAGTACTTTAATTAAATAGTCAAACTGGTTGCTCGACTTTATGGTCAAGTTACAAATATACGCCTCGCAGGGCGAAACTTATTAAGAGAGAAATAATAGCAGCGGAAAATAAGATAACATCGTGGCGCCATCCAGTATACCACAGGCAACTGACTGGGCTCGCTCCCTAAGTAGACGGTTCCTCTGGAAGCTCCTCCTCTAAAGCTGGTGTAGATTCTTCTTCAACTGGTGTTGTATTGTGGCAAGGGTGAGTACTTGGTACTCAGCAAGTCATACACAGAATGCAAGCTAATATACTATATGCATGGCTTGATACAAAGGAATAGCTCAAGGTATATTTGCAGTAAACAGCATTTGACAAGTAGCATAAGTAGATTCGAAAGCAGTAGAAACAAGTGTAACATTAATAACTTTTCCAGGAGTTTAATCAACATCTTTCCCATTCCTAATCCACAATTCCATTGACAACATTATTTTAACCAAACCCAACCTTTCAAGTCCAAGTTATTTTCAAGAAAGTCTAACCCTTGACTGTAATTCCCGAGCGATGTCCAATACCGCGGACAAGGCTATTCGAATAGATTATACACTCTGCAGAGGTTATGCACTTTACCCACAAGATACAGTCAAACACCACAAAGGCGAGTTCCCGTAACAAAGTCTTTCGGAAACTTCTAACAATACAAGTGGTCCTCCCCGGTTGTTGCACACTAACCCTTCCCTTAGCTAAGGAGAAGTTTAGGCCAACCAACCGTTAGATGGGTACCTGGCCGCAGCCCCGGTACGCTCCCCCGTACAACTTACACAAAGGGTGTAGTTGACCTCCTGAGGTCCCACAGGTACGTTATTAGCAACTTAATCAACTAGGTCCGTCCCATTACAGACATGTGGTTGCACGATTGACTCAGTTCAAAGGCTTGCAAGGTTAAGTCCTTAGGGTGACCAAGGCAAGACTACCCGAAGAACCAAACCAACGTTCCCGGTGCCACAACTGGCCCACCTGATCACTCTTGCCACATGCCCCGGTCAAAATCTATTTATCAAATCCCAGTTGATTACGATGCACCAGGTCCCACAGGCGCACGGCTTGGTGCGGCTGACATGCGAGCTTTGCATGTCGGGCCGGCCCACGCGGCGCCGCACGGCGCGCCTAGGCTACGTGGCTACATCTGGGCCGTTGGATCTAGATCCAACGGTCCGGATCTAATCTAGTTAGTTACTACTACGGTTACGTGGCTCAATACGAAGCGTTGGATCTAAATCCAACGGCTGAGATTGGATCTAGAAATCGAAACGTAGATTTACACGGGATGACGTGGACTCACCGCGACTGTCGGATCCTGATCGGACGGCTGAGGGAGTTCGTGGGTGACGATGGCGTCGCGGCGGGGCTTGGTCACCGGAACCGAAGAAGACGACCCACGGGACGGCGACTCGGGGCAGATCCGGCGAAACGAAGGTGTCCCACAGGCGCGTCACGCGATGGGGTTTCCAGATCTGGGACCCACACGGCGCGGAACGGGCTATCGGCACCGGAGGAGAGGAAGAACCCACGGTGGTGCTTCACGAACTCCGGCGAAAGATTGCGGGCAGGCGGTGGCGGCTCGGGCGTTGGAAACTAGGGCAACAGGTGTGCACGCAAACGGCGGTCCTCGGGCGATGACCCACGCCTTAAATGGCCTCGGCATGCGCGCACAAAACGGAAACCTAACCGGAAGCGGCGGCTACGCGGCGGCGGAGTCCGGCTCGGATTCGGCGGAGACGACGACGCACGGCCGTCCACGTGGCACGATCGACGGTCACGATCGCGCGGGCGCGGTCGGATCCGGCTCGGACTCAGCTCAACCGGTACGGTCCAATCTGGACCGTTGGATTACGATCCAGCGGTTGGATCGAATGGGGTTCGGTCAAGTCCGCGTGGCTCTGGTCGGGTTGGTCGGACTCGAACTCGAGTCGACTTCGGGCTCTGGCCGGAGGAACAGTAACCGACCCGGTTCGATTTTCCAGCGATTTAATAATTAAAATAATTTCCAGTAATTCATTTAATTCAAGAAAAATAGCAAAATACTCAGAAAAATTCCAGAAAAATTCTGGAAAATATTTTAGGGCATTTGGGACTCAAATAAAATATTTCCAACAAAACTTTATTTGAAAATTTAATTTCTTTAATTATTTCAATGTGGAATAAATTCAAATTAAATCCAAATGAATTCCAGAAAATTCCAAAAATTCACCAAAGTGCCAAATCACACATGAATTTAAGAAAAGCAAAATTTTGGGGTGTTACAAACCTCCCCCCTTAACAGAATCTCGTCCCCGAGATTTAGGGCTAACTAAGGAATAGGTTCGGAAACTCTTTCTTCAAATTCTCTTCTCGTTCCCAGGTTTCTTCACTCTCCGCGTGGTTGCTCCATTGAACTCTGCAGAAACGGGTTGACTTGTTCCTCGTTTCTCGATCCATGGTGTCAAGAATCTTCACGGGATGCTCCTTGTAAGTCAAATCTTCTTGCAACTCAATTGACTCTAGCGGTGTCTGTTCCTCAGGTACTCGGAGATACTTCTTCAACTGGGACACGTGGAACACGTCATGCACTCCGGCTAATGACTGCGGTAACTCCAGCTGGTAAGCAACTTCGCCTCTGCGGCTCAAAATCTTAAATGGTCCAACATAACGGGGTGCAAGTTTCCCTTTGGCATGGAACCTCTTAACTCCCCGAGAGGCGTAACTCTAAGGTATACAAAGTCTTGGGTTCAAAACTCAAATCCGGCGACGATTGTCAAGATAACTCTTCTATCGTGATTGGGCTATCTTCAACCTTTCCTAACCATGGCAATCGCTCTTGACTTCTTGAAGAATATCAGGCCGAAGACACGGCCACGGTCTCATTCCAGTTTAATGGCGTCCGGCAGGGTCGACCATACAGTGCCTCAAAAGGTGACATCTGTAAACTAGCCTGGTAACTATTGTTGTAACTGAATTCGGCATACGGCAAACTCTTATCCCAAGAGGTAGCATAAGCCAATGCACACGCTCTTAGCATATCCTCCAGGATCTGATTGACTCTTTCGGTCTGTCCATCCGTCTGTGGATGATAGGTCATCTTGAAGTTCAAGCGGGTTCCCATGGCTTCATGCAACTTATTCCAGAACCTTGAGGTAAATTGGGTACCTCTGTCCGATACAATCCTCTTTGGCACTCCGTGCAAACAGACGATCCTGATCATATACAACTCCGCTAACTTATCCCCCGAGTAGGTTTTCTTCACAGGAATAAAATGGGCGACCTTGGTCAAGCGATCCACTATAACCCATATGGAGTCATAACCTCCTTGAGTTTTCGGCAAACCAGTAATGAAATCCATTCCGATTTCTTCCCATTTCCACTCTGGTATTTTTAACGGCTGTAGCAATCCTGCTGGCCTCTGATGCATTGTCTTGACTCTCTGGCATACGTCGCACAATGCAACATGCTCGGCGACTTCACGCTTCATGCTTGGCCACCAGAATCTCTCCTTCAAATCCTGATACATCTTGGCACTTCCTGGGTGGATTGAATACTTGGAATCATGGGCTTCCTCCAAAATCAGCTGTTTTAATTCCTTCTTGTTGGGCACACAAATCCGACCCTTCATCCATAACGTGCCTTGCTCATTTAGCTTGAAGTCCTCTGCCTTGCCTTCCTCCATGATGGACTTAATCCTGCGGATCTTGTCATCATCTTTCTGTCCTTCTCGAATCTGATCTTCCAAGGTGGGCTTCACTCCCAATGCTGCCATGAATCCTTCTGGTACGACTTCAATCTGCATTCTCTGAAAATCCTCACAAAGCTCATCCTGACTTGTGGCCAGCAACATACTCACGGTATGGCTTTTCCGACTCAGAGCATCGGCAACTACGTTTGCCTTTCCTGGATGGTAATGGATTCCAACATTGTAGACCTTGATCAACTCTAACCATCTCCTCTACCTCATGTTCAGGTCTGATTGGGTGAACATGTACTTAAGACTCTTATGGTCCGTGTATACTTCATATCTGTTTCCAATTAAGTAGTGACGCCATAACTTCAAAGCATGCACTACGGCAGCTAGCTCTAGGTCATGCGTCGGATAGTTCTCCTCATGCGGCCTCAACTGCCTTGATGCATAGGCGACAACCTTTCTGTTCTGCATCAGCACACATCCAAGTCCTTGACGCGATGCATCACAATAGATATCAAAGCTTTGATTAACATCCGGTAGAACTAACACCGGTGCCGATGTCAATCGCTTCTTCAGCTCCTGAAAACCTTTCTCACATTCTGGCGTCCATGCAAACTTCTTCTCCTTTTTCAGCAATTGCGTAAGAGGTCTCGCAATTGTCGAAAAGCCTTCAATGAAACGGCGGTAGTAACCTACCATTCCAAGGAAACTTCTGATCTGGGTCACGGTCTTTGGCTGCTCCCAATGTAACACAGCTTCTACCTTGCTTGGATCAACGGTGACTCCTTCTGCGGTCATTACATGTCCGAAGAACTCCACCTTGTCCTTCCAAAAATCACACTTGCTGAACTTGGCAAAGAGTTGCTGTTCCCTCAGCTTTTCCAATACTCGTCTCAAGTGTTCGGCATGCTCATCCTCTGTCTTGGAGTAGATTAGGATATCATCTATGAACACCACAACAAACTTGTCCAAATATTACATGAACACCTTATTCATCATATTCATGAAATATGCTGGCGCATTTGTCAGACCAAAGGACATAACTGTAAACTTGTAATGTCCATATCTTGACGAGAATGCGGTCTTCGGGATATCTTCTGATCGGATCTTCAACTGATGGTATCCCGATCTTAGATCAATCTTGGAGAAAACTCCGGCTCCTCTCAGCTGGTCAAACAAATCATCGATCCTGGGTAGCGGGTACTTATTCTTCACGATGACTTCATTAAGTGCACGGTAATCAATGCACATCCTGAAACTCCCGTCCTTCTTCTTGACGAACAAAACTGGTGCTCCCCACGGCGACGAACTCGGTCTGATAAATCCTTTCTCCATTAACTCTTCAAGTTGCTTTTTCATCTCTACCAATTCTTCGGTGGACATCCGATAAGGTCTCTTTGCTATCGGCGCTGTACCAGGTACAAGCTCTATCACAAACTCTATGTCCCTGTCTGGTGGCATACCAGGTAGATCTTCAGGAAAAACATCTGGGTACTCATTCACTACTGAGACACCTTCTATGTTGATTGCCTTGGCGCTGTTAACCATCAACTGTCCATCTCTAACTGCAGTGGCTTGAAATTCCACTTTCTTCCCACACGGGCTCTCAACTGAGATAGTCCTTCGTCCACAATCCAACACGGCTCTGTGCTTGGATAACCAATCCATTCCCAAAATAACATCTAAGGTTTGGGTTTCCAAAATAATAAGGTTCGCTAGGAACTCTATCCCATCTATTAGTATTCTCACCCCAGAACATCCTACTTTTGTTCGGAGTTCGGAACCAGGGGTTTGAACTTAAAAGCATGCATTTAAGTCTTGCAATCTCCAAATCATTTTTAGCAGCAAAGCCTTGTGAAACAAACGAATGCGAAGCTCCAGAATCAAATCAAATCACAGGTGCATCGAGTTGACTAGCAACTTACCCAGTACGACGTCCGTGGCATTTTGCAGTGCATCTGCGGTGACATGGTTGACTCGGCCTCTCACCACAATCTGGGGTGTGGCTCCTGGTGCTGGCGTCCTGGCTGGTGTGGATCCAAGATTTAAGCGGACTGGGGTTACTCCTGCTGTCTTCTTTGGACAACTGTTGGCAAAGTGTCCTGGCTCGTTGCAGTTGTAGCAGCGTCTCATCGTTCCTTCTTTTTGCTCGAGCGGCGTTTCAGGTGGGTGAAGTCGATAGTTACGATTGACGGGTCTTGGTGCTGGTGACGGTGTCTGGTTGCATTCTATGGCTGGAATCTGAAAAATTGATTTGGTGCAACTCTCGACGCCATGCGTTCCTGGCGTGATCTCTCTTTGTTGCATCCTGCGCTTCTGTTCTCATCCGGTTCCTTGCGCTTGTCCTCAAGAATAAGCGCCTTATTCACCAACTCTTGGAAATCTGGAAAGGTGTGGGTGATCAATCCCACCTGCAATCTTGAGTTAAGTCCCTTCATGAAACGAGGTATGCGGCTTTATCCGTCGCTACATCCTCAGTGCGTAGCGAGCAAGTGTGTGAACTTGTTCGGTATTCGACCACCGGGCTGATTACCTTGCTTCAGTGCTCTGAACTCCTCCTTCTTGATATCCATGATTCCTTCAGGCACGTGATATTGACGGAATACAGCTGTGAACTCTTCCCAAGTGATGTCCTGAGGGTTCTCTTGCGTGGCACAGAAGTTCTCCCACCATTCGGCCAATGTTCCTTCCAACCGATGAGAAGCGTAGAGTACCTTCTCATTTCCCATGCATTGAGCGATGTGTAACTTCCTCTCAATTGACCTTAACGATCATCGGCTTCCAACGGGTTAGCATTCCCGAGAGAAAGTGGGTGGATGAGTCCTCATGAACTCGGCAGTCTTGTATTCTCGCGTTGTCCCTAATTAACTTGATTAACAATGGCTGGCAAAGGTGGCGTGTTGCATCTGTTGCATCATAGCATGCATCAATCGAGTCTCGAGCAGCAAGAAAAGCTCCGAAATTCTGCATATCAAGTGGCGGTGCCGGTGCTCCATCATTGGGGTTTCTGTTTGGGCGAGAACCACTTCCACTGCCTCCAAGGTTTCCACGAGTGTTCACCATCTGTGGTTTGCTCTAGGTTTTAGAGATGAGAGGGAAACAAGAATAGGCAAGTAATATGGAACTTATGTGGGGCGAAAGGTGTAACTTAAGGTCCAACTTTATTATTTTAATCAATAGTAACTTGGTATGGTTGCTTACAATGCCTAGGGGCCTTGCAACACATACTGCACACTCAGCAAGCAATGAAAATCCAAATCGAACTAACACTGGAGTCTAACGCCTAAAGGGTGACTTTTTTTTTTCTATGACGCGACTCGGCGAAGGAGTCTCACTATAGAACCTACGCTCACTCATCGAGAAAACCTCCACGGCCTGGTGCAGACGACTGCGGCATAGGCGCGAAACGATTGCCATGTCCAAAGAATCGTGTCATCTGTGGTAGTCGAAGAAGCGATGTCCTCCTCAAGCTCCGGCTCCTCCGGTGCAGCTCATGCAACTCGAGCATTGGCTCCGGCTGCAGTGCGTATAATGCCGTCTCTAACTCTCCAATCCTTTGCAGAAGGTGTGACACATACTCTTGAGCTTCCCGCCATCTGTTCTTCTCTATTGTGATCTCCTTGCGGGCCTTCTGTAGCTCCTTGCTTGTATCATCGAGTACATCCTCCTGGGCGACAACAAGTCATGCCAACTGTGTAACCATGGCATTCTCATCCTGAATCGCCTTTGGGTCAAGAAGGTTATTGCTGCGCGGATGATAACGGAACACCGTGCTCTCCAACTCTCTGGCGTAGATGCGGGTAATGTGCCGCATTGCTCGTCGTGACGCCTCTTGGATACCCATCTGCATTGTAGACCTCCTGGCAGTGCAGTGTATCGGGCGATTGCCTGGGCCCTTCTTCCTAGCAGGTACCACAATCTTCACGTCACAAGCCTTGATCAATCCTGCTTGTCTGATCATGTCCACGTGATCAGTCCAAGTTATTTTCAAGAAAGTCTAACCCTTGACTGTAATTCCCGAGTGATGTCCAATACCGCGGACACGGCTATTCGAATAGATTATACACTCTGCAGCAGTTATGCACTTTACCCACAAGATACAGTCAAACACCACAAAGGCGAGTTCCTGTAACAAAGTCTTTCGGAAACTTCTAACAATACAAGTGGTCCTCCCCGGTTGTTGCACACTAACCCTTCCCTTAGCTAAGGCGAAGTTTAGGCCAACCAACCGTTAGATGGGTACCTGGCCGCAGCCCCGGTACGCTCCCCTGTACAACTTACACAAAGGGTGTAGTTGACCTCCTGAGGTCCCACAGGTACGTTATTAGCAACTTAATCAACTAGGTCCGTCCCATTACAGACATGTGGTTGCACGATTGACTCAGTTCAAAGGCTTGCAAGGTTAAGTCCTTAGGGTGACCAGGGCAAGACTACCCGAAGAACCAAACCAACGTTCCCGGTGCAACAACTGGCCCACCTGATCACTCTTGCCACATGCCCCGGTCAAAAGCTATTTATCAAATCCCAGTTGATTACCATGCACCACGTGCCATCAACATCACATGATACCTTTCGAAAACAGGTTCAATATATCATTAAGTCAATATTAACATTTGATTGTCCAAAATCATGTCATGAGTACGTAGCAGGTCTAAGCCATATACTACAACGGTCTAAACTCCCATGTTGGCATTTTAATAGTGTCCAACTAGTAAACCACAACTAGGGTGACAAGGGTCATGGCACATATCTAAGTAATCAAGGTGTCATACAACAATTTCGCATTTATCTAATTCCCCGTATTTAAATAAAGTATTTTCTATTTGAACTAGCATGCAATACATTAAATCAAAATAGGTTTCAAAAATGGGATCAATATGGTCAAAGCACAACTTGCCTTCAAAAAGTACTTATTCTTGGTCTTGAGTGGGATCTGAGTCAATACTTCTCCTTGAATCATACGGCACTTCAACGTCTACTCGTAAAGCGTGCAAATAGCAACCAATGAATAAACCAGTAGACAAAAGTATCCAAACATCCAAATAAAGTCCATAAATAGAGAGAGCATAATTTTATGAATTTTTAGAAACTGGAATCGTCAAATTCGGAGTTAAAATGCAAAAGTTATAGCATTTTGAAGTTTAAATAATCAATTAAATAATATTACTGAGGAAAACTTTAGTCCAAAAATTAAATAAAATTCATAATTAGGTAGATCTCAATTTTATACAAATTTAGAAATTTGAATCACTCAAATCGGAGTTGAAACGCAAAAGTTATAAGCGTTTGAAGTTTGAATCAAAATCTGAAATCATTATTTCGAATTAATAAATCATTTTCTTTTTCGAAAATTAATTATTGCGTCAGCGAGGACACGTGTCAGCATCCGATTGGTCCACGTGGACTTGCTGACGTCACCACCGAATGGGTCTCGTGATGACGTCATGATGACGTCAGCATAACACGTGGCACCTCCCGGGCGCTGCCACGTGTTCGGTCCATGGACTGGGTCCACGGGCGGCACGGGTCCACGGTGGACTGGCGCACGGCTTGGTGCGGCTGACATGCGGGCCCGCATGTCAGCGGCCCACGTGCGCTCGCACGGTGCGGCGCGCCTAGGCTACGTGGCTACATCTGGGCCGTTGGATCTAGATCCAACGGTCCGGATCTAATCTAGTTAGTTACTACTACGGTTACGTGGCTCAATACGAAGCGTTGGATCTAAATCCAACGGCTGAGATTGGATCTAGAAATCGAAACGTAGATTTACACGGGATGACGTGGACTCACCGCGACTGTCGGATCCTGATCGGACGGCTGAGGGAGTTCGTGGGTGACGATGGCGTCGCGGCGGGGCTTGGTCACCGGAACCGAAGAAGACGACCCACGGGACGACGACTCGGGGCAGATCCGGCGAAACAAAGGTGTCCCACGGGCGCGTCACGCGATGGGGTTTCTAGATCTTGGACCCACGCGGCGCGGAACGGGCTATCGGCACCGGAGGAGAGGAAGAACCCACGGTGGTGCTTCACGAACTCCGGCGAAAGATTGCGGGCAGGCGGCGGCGGCTCGGGCGTTGGAAACTAGGGCAACAGGTGCGCACGCAAACGGCGGTCCTCGGGCGATGACCCACGCCTTAAATGGCCTTGGCATGCGCGCACAAAACGGAAACCTAACCGGACGCGGCGGCTACGCGGCGGCGGAGTCCGGCTCGGATTCGGCGGAGACGATGACGCACGGCCGTCCACGTGGCACGATCGGCCAGTCCGCGATCGCGGTATATCCGGATCGGCCGGACTCAGCTCAGCCGGTGCGGTCCAATGCGGGCCGTTGGATTACGATCAGCGGTTCGGATCGAATGGGGTTCGGTCAAGTCACGTGGCTCGGGTCGGGTTCGGGTCGGACTCGAACTCGAGTCTGACTCGGGCTCGGTCGGAGGAACAGTAACCGACCCGGTTCGATTTTCCAGCGATTTAATAATTAAAATAGTTTCCAGTAATTCATTTAATTCAAGAAATATAGCAAAATACTCAGAAAAATTCCAGAAAAATTCTGGAAAATATTTTAGGGCATTTGGGACTCAAATAAAATATTTCCAACAAAACTTTATTTGAAAATTTAATTTCTTTAATTATTTCAATGTGGAATAAATTCAAATTAAATCCAAATAAATCCAAATAAATTCCAGAAAATTCCAAAAATTCACCAAAGTGCCAAATCACACATGAATTTAAGAAAAGCAAAATTTTGGGGTGTTACAGACCCCGGGAGTGCTCTCATCCTCTCGCCAATCCGTCGCCGCGGTTAAGGCAAGTGTATTGTTGTGTATGCGGCTTAGGGAGCCGTAATGTTTGAATATGAGATGGTTTACACATGTTTTATGATATGATGCCATGATTGATGTTTGCCTATGACATGACGAACATGATTTAATATTGATCATGATTTCGTTGTATTAAATGTTTATGCCAATCTTAACATGTTTATGTCATATGTGCATTCATAATGGAAGAGGCGTCCCATGCTGAAACGGACCTCTGTGTTCACACGTACTGAACACGAAAGACCTACCTCGTAGTCCCATCCACGGTTGCGCATGGGAGCGAGTCAGTAAGAGTAGGCACCCTCCATCTATGGGATGGAAGGAGAAAGGGGGTGCACGCCGACGGGTGTGCACTCGGCAATACCGGTATGTGCTTCAGAGAGATATGTGCATTGCATTGCATGAATGAAGTGGTTTATGAAATGCATATGAAGATGTTTATTTGAGATATTTATGATGGTGATATATGAGAGCATAAATGAAGTTCATGAGTTGATTCTCAGGTTATGTGAATGGCATTAAGTATGTATGTGAGTTGTTATTGTTTTGGTATCATTGCAATATACTTGCTGAGTGATGAACTCATGCTTGTGTTTTATGTTGTTTTTAGGTACCATGAAACCGGCATGCGAGAAAGGGCATTAGCTACAATTCTACACGTAGCTTCACACGTATAGACAGTTTAATCATTTGGAGTCATGATAATAATGAATAGTGCCATGAAACTTGGTGTATGGCTTGGTTTGAGCTTAAGTTCATCGTTTGATTCGTTATAATTTGTGGAATGGTTGAATTCCCTATTTTAGACATAAGTTATGCTATACCAGTTGTTATTGATGTTTTAGATGTCTCTTATCATACTATATCATGCCTTATTATTATTGTTGCTTCAATTCATGGAGAAACAAAGGAGATGCTGCCGAAATTTTTGGTTTTAGCATTTGCACCTTTGCTGTAATTTATCTTTATTTGTGGTATTTAGATGTTGTTTAGTCTATGTTTGGTAACATTCAGGCATACTCAATGTCGGGGTGTTACACTGCTTTACGGGGAAAAGCACTCAATTTAATCCTGTGTTTGTCTTTCTCCGAGGTCAAAGGAGTTATTGCGGTGTTATGCCAGACCTGGTTGTCAGGGCTGAAGTTCTGTGGCTTTGTAGGAGTAAGTGGTGTTTGATTTCGCTATTTTATTGGGTGAGAAATCATCTTTGAAAACCCTTCTTGTTTCGTGAAAGTTTGGGGTTTGGTGTTAAGGCTTTATTTGAAAAGGATTACTTGATCGCTTGGTCCCCTTTTGAGAAAATTGTCTTTCAACCATTTTCCTCTATGGGAGTCTTTGAGATTGAAAAGTGTTTTGGAGAATTTTCTTTTGCATGACCAAGTTTGAGTTTTGTCGGTGTATTCTACACCCGGGTGCCCACTGCACTTTAGTAAAAGCAGCCGCTAACGGACACGTGGCATCCAGGCCACGCCTTCGGCGGTCAGCTGAGTGATCGCCAGCAGGAAGGTGGCGACCAAGCCACGCCTCTAGCGGCCAGCTGAGTGATCGCCAGCAGGAGGGTGGTGACCAGGCCACGCCTCTGGCGGTCAGCTGAGTGATCGCTAGCAGGAGGGTGGCGACCAGGCCACGCCTCTTGCGGTCAGCTGAGTGATCGCCAGCGGGAAGGCGGCAACCAGGCCATGCCCCTGGTGGTCAGCTGAGTGATCGCCAGCGGGAGGGTGGCGACCAGGCCACGCCTCTAGCGGTCAGCTGAGTGATCGCCAGCAGCAAGGTGGCGGTCAGGCCAAGCTGCTGGCGATCAGTTCCTGTGGACATTTAATGGCCCGCACGGCCATTCGAGTGGTCAAAGATATTTAATGCATGTCGTGCGCATTAAATGGGGGTAATGAAGGCTATAGTATGGCGGCACATGTTCCCAATGCACGCCGTAATGACGAGCGACGTCAGGGTGCATTTCCCCACCCCGGTGGAGCGGGCGAAGCCGGCAGGCGCGGCGCTCAATGGTGGGGGGGGGGAGGATGTCTGCGCCAGGGCATTAAATGTGTTGCAGAGGCATTTAATGTTAGAGAGTAGGGTAGTGAGGTAGCTTGCTGTGTAAGCCTCCCATGCGCCCCCGGCCAGCCCGAGTATAAAAGGGAGTTGGGGTGCATGGGGGAGGGGGTTCGATCATTTTTTCTCTCAGACTAGACTCTCCGTTCTAGGCGGGCTGATCTGAGTTGCTTTGGGTAGTTGTTCATCTTCCAGCTCCCCCCAGGCCTACCAAAATACAAGGACACAGGAGTAGGGTTGTTACTCTCCGGAGGGCCCGAACCTACAAAAAGACCTGAGTCTCCTTGCATACTTCGCTCCCGACTCTCTCTTTTCCGAGCAGTCTCCACGAAAGCCCCGATTAGAACTTAGTATACCCCTCGCCGGAAGGGGTCTGTTGGCTCATACGCCGACAGTGGCGCGCCAGGTAGGGGGCTCAGTGGTTGGATTGTTCTCCCTTCTTCCATCTTCTTGCGAAGTTTGCAAGAAGCTTCGACTGTTACGAGTATGGCGACCTCTGGCTCCAAGCATGACGGTCTGCTCGAGGAGAGCAGCGCTCGCGGTCGGTCCCAACGCTCGCCCAGAGCGTCGGACTCTCCGGGTCCATCCGCCCAGACAGGGACGCGCGGTGCTTCGGCGCTAGGGGCCCAGCCCATCTGGCGGGGTCTCCTGATGGGAGATGACACCTCGGCGCGGAACCTTCAGGCGGCCCGGCTGCTTCTCGATCATCCCCCGGTTGCGCTAGAGGGCGAAACCCCGGCCGCTCCATGGCTGCGGGACATCGTCCGCCTGGTGGATGCCGCCCAACAGCAGGTAGAGGCGGCAAATCGGCCGGGGGCTTCCGATGTCGGGCGACAGAGCGCGCGCGTGGCTGATGCACAAGCCTCTAGCCGCATGGCTACAGTTTGTTCCGGTCGTAAGGGCTGGGACAAAGGAAAGGGTGCACCTGTTGCAGCCCCCTCAAGCACAGGGGGACGCGCACGCGCTCCCATTTCTTCCCGTGGTTCCCCCAAGGCGGTGGGGGGCCATGGGGATCTGAGGGTCCGCCTAGACGAAAAGAGGTCCCAGCACGGTGGTGACTTGCGCGACGTCCTTAGGGGGCGCCGTGCCAATGTGCAGCACCGCGTGGGCCACCCGATGTTTAGCGGCCGGGGGAAACCTCTCTCCCTAATTCTAGGGAGAACGCAGACTCGCACTCCTCAACCCCGTCTCGGGGCCGAGGGGCGGGCGAGCGGCGCTGCTCCCCCTATAACGTTGGATGCCAGGCGTTCTCCCTCCGCCTACGCCAAGCTGCGTGGCCGGAGAGATTTCGCCCCGCGTCCATCGAGAAGTATGACGGCACCACCAACCCGGAGGAGTTCCTGCAGATTTACACCACGGTGGTGCACGCCACAGGAGGGTCTGAGAAGGTCATGGCCAACTACCCCCCGACATCGCTGATGGGCTCCGCTCGCTCCTGGCTGCTGAACCTCCCTCGAGGCTCCGTGCACTCGTGGGAGGAATTGTGCGACATCTTCGTCGTCAACTTTCAAGGCTCCTACGCTCAACCAGGCGTGGAGGACGACCTTCACGCCCTGGAGCAGTCGAAGGGGGAGTCCCTGAGGTAGTTCATTCGGTGGTTCAGCCACTGCCGGAACACGATCCCCCGGATCTCCGAGCAGTCGATGATTATCGCCTTCCGGAGGGGAGTCCGGGATCAAAATATTCGGGAGAAGATGGCTACCCGCACCATTTCCACTACCTCCGAGCTGTTCTCCCTAGTGCATAAGTGCGCCCGGGCAGCGGAGGCCCGGGAGCGCCCGGCGGGGCCATCCGGTCACGATGAGGCGGGGACCTCGAAAGCTTTCGACCACAAGAAGAAGAAGCAGCGCAAGGAGGTCGGTGCTGGGGAGGTCTTCGCCACCGAACCGGAGGACAAGCCCCAGAAGCGCGACCGCCGAGACAGGAGGGGTGATCGCCGGGGCCTGCGAGGTGATCGCGAGGATCGTCGGTCCCCCCGCCAAGAAGACGACGGAGGCAGGCCCTACTGCCCCATCCACAGGACCAATGGACATGACTTGGCGGATTGTCAAGTCGTGTCCAAGCTGGTGGAGCAGCGGCTTAAGAAGCACCGTGAAGACGACCACGATGACACGGACGAGGACCCCGCTTCGCTGGCCTTTCAGCAAGCGGAGCATACAGTGGCCTTCATCCATGGTGGCTCCGCCACCTACTCCTTGAACTCACAGTACAAGTGAGAGGTAAGAGAGGTATGCGCCACCGTGCCAACTCCCGGGGCGAGCAGGCTGCTGAAATGGTCGGTGGAGCCGATCACTTTCAACCAGGTCGACCACCCGGAAAGCACCGCCAGCCCGGACAATCTCCCGATCGTGGTTTCTCCCACGATCCGGAATGCGAGACTCGGGCGGGTGCTTGTCGATGGAGGGAGCTCCATCAACCTCATGTCCATCAGGGCGTTCAAGGCGCTCCAGATCCCTTACGAGGAGCTGCGCCCGGCCCCTCTGTTCTACGGAGTCGCCCCTGGAGTGGGTTTGACACCCCTGGGTCAGGTCCGGCTGCATGTCACGTTCGGAAGTGTGGAGAACTTCCGGACGGAAAAGATCAGCTTCGAGATCGCGGACTTCGACCTCCCCTACAATGCGTTGCTTGGCCGGCCAGCCCTGGTCAAGTTCATGGCGGCCACGCATTACGCCTACATGATGATGAAGATCCCCGGGCCTGGGGGTCCGATCACCATGAAGGTGGACCGGCTGGAAGCCCTGCGCCTCAGTAAGCAGGTGCAGGACCTGGCCGGCACCACCTGCATAGCTCGAGGTGAGGAAGACTATCCGGAGCTCCCCCCAGTCAAGGCCCGCGCCTCACCCGGTTCCTCGGGTGAGGTGAAGGCGGCCCCCGTGGGCGAGGACGGCTCTGGGAAGGTCGTGAAGATCAGTGCCAACCTCAGCACCAAATAGGAAGACACTCTCGTCACCTTCCTCCAGTCT
The DNA here is from genome assembly GCA_036346355.1 of Rhipidocladum racemiflorum. NCBI lineage: Eukaryota > Viridiplantae > Streptophyta > Magnoliopsida > Poales > Poaceae > Rhipidocladum > Rhipidocladum racemiflorum. The sequence continues at coordinate 31,592,536 of CM070577.1, forward strand.
AACCTGGATGTGTTCACCTGGGAACCATTAGAAATGACCGGGGTCCCTAGGGAGGTCATCGAGCACCGATTGGCCACGCTCCCTGAAGTGCACCCAGTCCGGCAGAAAGTCCGGAGGCAGGCACCAGAGCGGCAAGATGCCATTCGGGTTGAGGTAGAAAAGCTACTGCAGGCAAAGATTGTGCGGGAGGCCGCCTATCCCGAGTGGCTGGCCAACCCTGTACTCATCAAGAAGTCGAACGGAACGTGGCGGATGTGCGTCGACTTCACCGACCTCAACAAAGCCTACCCCAAGGATCCGTATTCCCTGCCGCGGATAGACCTTGTCGTCGACTCCACCGCAGGGTGTGAGACCTTGTGCTTCCTAGACTCCTACTCCGGCTACCACCAGATCAGCATGGCGCAGGAAGATGAAGAAAGACTGCCTTTGTGACCCCGCTGGGCGTATACTACTATGTCTGCATGCCTTTTCGGTTGAAGAATGCGGGCTCAACCTACCAGTGCGCCATGCATGCTGTATTCCGATCGCAGATTGGGAGAAATCTTGAATTGTATGTTGATGATCTGGTAGTGAAGACGAAAAAGTCTGTTGGGCTCGTTGAAGATTTAGAAGAGACTTTCTCCCACCTCCAACAGTATTGTCTGAAGTTGAATCCCGAGAAATGTGTGTTTGGTGTGTCATCCGGAAAGCTGCTCGGGTTCCTTGTTTCCCACCACGGGATCGAGGTCAACCCGAAAAAAATAACGGCCATCGAGCGCATGCAACCACCCACAAGGCTCAAGCAAGTCCAGTGCCTGGCTGGTCGCCTGGCCACTCTCGGCCGGTTTATCACCAGGCTGGGAGAAAAGAGTCTCCCATTCTTCAAGCTGCTGAAGAAGACTAACTCCTTCGAGTGGACTGCAGAAGCGCAACAAGCATTCAAAGAACTGAAGCAATACCTCTCCTCCCCTCCGGTGCTGGTCGCCCCTGAAGTCAGGCGAGAGCCGCTATCTTCTTGTACGTAGCTAGACGACCGTGATTAATGGCTGAGCGCTTGGTGGCGGAGTGTGAAGGGGTCCAGCGGCCAGTTTACTATGTCAGCAAGGTACTGCACGACGCCGAGATTAGATACCCGCAGGCTCAGAAGATGGTGTATGCTGTGCTGGTGGCGTCCAGGAAGCTGCGGCATTATTTCCAAGGAAGAGAGATCACGGTGGTGTCCGCCTATCCCCTGCGTGAGATTCTCCACAACCGTGAAGCCGAAGGCTGCACCGCCAAGTGGTCTGTAGAGCTAGGGGAGTTCGGTCTTAAGTTTGCCCCCCGCATGGCGATCAAAAGTCAAAGGCTGGCGGAGTTCGTTATCGAGTGGACTCCTGCCGAGCCGAAAGTCGAAGAAACGCCCGCGCCCTCCCCCTGGACACTCTACTTCGATGGCTCCTTTAGGTACAAGGGCGCTGGGGCTGGGGTCCTCTTGGTTTCTCCAACCGGGGACCTCCTCAAGTACGTGGTCGTCCTGGACTTCAAGGCCACCAACAACGTTGCTGAGTATGAAGGCTTGCTGGTAGGATTTGGAGCCGCCACAGCCATCTGAGTCCGGCGTCTGCAAGTCAAGGGCGACTCCTTGCTAGTCATCAACCAGGCAAGAAAGGAGTTCTCCTGCTCTGATCCTGTCATGGCCGAGTACTTGGCGGAGGTCAGAAAGATGGAGCGACATTTTGATGGGCTAGGGTATACCCATATCCCCCGGCGCGACAACTACTTGGCGGATGAGCTCGCTCAGCTCGCTTCGACAAGATCTCCTGTTCCGGTCGGAGTCTTTGAAGAAAGGCTTCCACGACCGTCCATCGCAGCCCCCATCTCCGGTGGGGACGATGGTGATGCTGCTCCAGCCCTTGCTCCAGAAAGGGAAGCGGTACTGGTGGAAACGCCTGGCCAGGAGGAGTACTCGGACGGCCACTCCGTGGTCACCACACTTTACCGGGAAGGCACATGGATGGACCCGATCCTGGCCTACCTGCGGGATCAAGTGTGCCCCGACGATGATGCGTCAGCAGATAAGATAGCACGAAAGGCCAAGTGCTATACCCTGGAGGGCGGGGACCTTTACCGCCGGGGTAAAAACGGAATTCTTCTGAAGTGCATCACTCGGGAAGAGGGGAGCACTTTGCTCTCTGATATCCATGGAGGCGTGTGCGGGAGCCATGTTTCAAGTCAAACGATGGTCGGGAAAGCTTTCCGCCAAGGGTTCTATTAGCCAACCGCCCTCTAGGATGCTTGCGAGCTGGTGAGGAAGTGCGAGGCATGCCAGTTCCACGCCAAGCAAATCCACCGACCAGCCCAAGCCCTGCAAACCATGCCGCTCTCGTGGCCCTTCACGGTCTGGGGGCTGGATATCCTGGGCCCGTTCCCGCGGGCCACAGGGGGCTACACCCATCTGTTTGTCGCCGTCGACAAGTTTACCAAGTGGGTGGAAGAAGAAGCGGTAAGGACGATCACCGCCGCCGCTGCGATCAAATTCATACAAGGTATCTTCGCCCGCTTTGGGGTTGCCAACCGCATCATCACCGACAATGGCCCACAGTTCGCCAGCGCCGCCTTCTTGGGATTCTATGAAGAGATGGGCACCAAAGTTTGTTTTGCCTCAGTGGCTCACCCAAGAAGCAATGGCCAAGTTGAGCGGGCCAATGCGATGGTGCTAAAGGGCCTCAAAACCAGGGCGTTTGATCGACTCCACAAGCGTGGGGCCCGATGGACCGAAGAGCTCCCTGCAGTACTGTGGTCGCTTCGTACCACTCCAAGCCGGGCCACTGGAGAAACTCCCTTCTTCCTGGTCTACGGTGCAAAGGCAGTTCTACCATCAGAGTTGGCCTTGGGGTCACCGCGCGTGGCAGCGTTCACCGAGGAAGCCCAGGAAGATCAGCGTCGAGAGGATGTCAACCTCCTGGAAGAAGTGCGAGACCGCGTAGCCGTGCGCGCCGCCCGGTACCAACAGAGTCTCAAGCGGTACCACGCCACCCTGGTCAGCGAGAGGACATTGGCAGTGGGCGACCTGGTCTTGCACAGAATCCAGACGCATGCCGGGTTGCATAAACTGTCTCCCCAGTGAGAGGGCCCCTTTAAGGTGGTCTCAGTCTCTCATCTCGGGGCGGTCAGGCTGGCCACTGAGGACGGAGAGGAGTTGGTGAACTCCCAGAACATAGAACTTTTGCGCAAGTTCTATCCCTGAAAAGGCTGTAAGTACAGGGTTACACGCCTCGACCAGCTACGTTGGATCCTCCTCTCCATAGGTTGGTCGCGGGAAGTCTCTGTTTTATCCAGTGTGTAGTCTTTATTCAAAGCAGTTGTCACTTTCGTTCCCTTTTTTGGTTTGCGCCCAGTTGGGCCATGACTGCGCGCTCGCCCTCAGTACATTAAGGCCCTCTGAGTCCTCGACGGCAAAAGTTGGCTCACTGGGTGAGCATGGCGTGCAGGGATGGGTGATCGGGTGGTTGGTTTGGCACAGTTCTCGGCATGGTCATGACACTCAGGATGTCCCCGTGAGAACCGACGACTCAAACACCATTACCGAAGGCCTACTGCCCTGCCCCACTTCACCGAGTGTTCGGCCCCAAGAGGCCGCGAGGATAGCTGATCTCACAAGGGCCCTAATACCCTGAGACCGCGACTTTCCGGCACGAGGGATCCGGGTCCTGCATTCCAACTAACCCCTAACGTGCGCCGTTGCCTTTTTTGCTCGCCCAAAACTAGTGTGGTGGAAGCACGAACAGGCACCCAGACGTAAGGCGTGCGAAGGGGAAATACACATTTTCTTGAATATAGATCCTAACTTGCAGAAGTCCGCTACAAGGGAAGGCAAAACAACGGCAAAAGAAAAAGAAAAGTCCCTCAGTCTTCATCCACCGCAGCCTCCGCAGCCTCCTGATCCTCCACCGGGGCGACGTCCAGCTCGAGGGCCACGTCCTCGGCCATCGCTTCCAGCGCCGGGTTGACCATCTCGAGCTGATCGGCTACCCTTTCGGCGGCGCTGCTGACCTGCGCCTCGGCGCGGGCCCATTCTCCTTCCACCCCCTGGATGGCGACCAGGGGGTCGAAGTTAGTGTCCCGGCTGGCGCAACACGCAAGCAAGTACGACGCCGTGGCCGCCGCAACTACTCGCCCTTCTTGGCTGGACCGTGTGGCTAGGGCACCAGGTAGAAAGGTCAGGAAGTTGGCGATCCGGCCCATGCATAACGCATAGTGCCGGGTCGTCTGCCCAACCGGGTTCGGCTGCTCCAACCCCAGCGGTGCCTGGCTGGCCACCATCCGGTCGAAGGCTGGGCGCAGCATGGAGGTGGCCTCGACTTCCGCGCGGAGCCGCTCGCCCTTCTCCTAGTTGCGCTCTCGGGTGATCGTCTCGACACGGAGGGCACCTTGCTCCCTCTCCTGCTGTAGGTCCAGCTCCAACCTCTCCGACCGGCCGCTCCAGTCCTGCACCTCTGCCCGGAGGCGGGCGATCTCCGCGACAGCCTCCCTCAGCCTCTCCCTACTCACCGCGAGGCGGCCGCTCACGCTGGAGTGTAGCTCGCCAAGGGAGGCCAGCAGAGCGTCCGCGTCCGCCGAGGGGATTGGGGCGCCGAGGGCCTCCGGAGTGGCCGGCAGGCCTAGCCCACCACCGGGCGGTAAGACGTCCGCCCTGGCGGCGGGCACCGGGTGGTCGCCAGGGTCGCCTTGGTGTTCGATCACCGGCGCGTACGCCACGGCCAGCCGTGTTCGCTCGACCCCTACGGAAGTCCTCGAAGAAGATGCCCTGAAGAAAAAAGAAGAAGGGGGTAAGTCTCTCAAGGTTACTTGAACCTGATAAGCTTGCTACGTGTTTTTGTGTGTACCCAGCAGAAGGCCTCCCGAACCGGGGCGTGCTCGGGACAAGGGTTATTCCCCCGCGCGGCACCGGCCCCGGCGGAGCGACCCTCGCTGGCGGCGGCGGGGGAAGGATCGGTGCCGGCGGCGGTGGTGGTGGATCACCATGCGCCGGTGCCGGCAGCGGTGGTGGATCACCTGTCTTGGCGTGGCGGGCGGATCACCATGCGCGCCGGCAGCCGACGGTGGGGCGGATCGCCTGCGCTGGGCCGGCGGCGGGTGGATCTACTGCCGACGGCGGAGGCAGACGCTTCGCGCGGCTGCCGTAGGGGCGGATCGGCTCAGCCGGCGGCGGCGTAGACGGAACCAGAGCTGGCGGAGCTGCTGGCGGGGCGACACCGGCCGAGGTAGAAGCGGCGGCCGCCGTAGAGCTACCCGCTCCGGTCGTGGTCGCCGCGCCCCCCAGAGCGGCGCGGACCCGCCTGAGGCTGTCGCCGGGGGCGTCGTCGCCTGCTGAAGGAGGGCCCCGGATGGTTAGCACCGTTTGGCGAGGCGTGGTCACCGGCCCCATGGCATCCATGACGGGCATGGCACGAGTGATCGCCACGCGCTCCCGGGGCTCCACCTGGTAGAGCGGGATGTCGGGACCCGAATTTGCAAATTCGGACCCTCTATGTATTCAGCACTAGTCCAGGAATGCGCTAGTGCACACAGTCTCAACATTGGCAAATATCACAATTATACTCAACGAATAATAGGGTACTTTAATTAGTTAACCAAACTGGTTGCTTGACCTTATGGTCAAGTTACAAATATACGCCTCGCAGGGCGAAACTTATTAAAAGAGAAATAATTGCAGCGGAAAATAAGATAACTTCGTGGCGCCATCCAGTATACCACAAGCAACTGACTGGGCTTTCTCCCTAGTTAGACGGTTCCTCTGGAAGCTCCTCCTCCAAAGCTAGTGTAGACTCCTCTTCAACTGGTGTTGTATTGCGGCAAGGGTGAGTACTTGGTACTCAGCAAGTCATGCACAGAATGCAACTAATATACTACATGCATGGCTTAGTACAAAGGAATAGTTCAGGGTATATTTGCAGTAGAACAGCATTTAACAAGTATCATAAGTAGTTTCGAAAGCAGTAAAAACAAGTATAGCATCAATAACTTTTCCAGGAGTTACATAAACATCTTTCCCGATTCCAATCCACATTTCCATCAACATCATTAATAAACCAAACCCAACCTTTCAAGACCAAATTATTTTCAGGAAAGTCTAACCCATAACTGTAATTCCCGAGCGATGTCCAATACCGCGGACACGGCTATTCGAATAGATTTTACACTCTGCAGAGGTTATGCACTTTACACACAAGATACAGCCAAACACCACAAAGGCGAGTGTTCGTAACAAAGTCTTTCGGAAACTTCTAACAGCACATGTGGTCCTCCCCGGTGATTGCACACTAACCCTTCCCTTAGTGAAGGCGAAGTTTAGGCCAATCCACCGTTAGATGGGTACCTGGCCGCAGCCCCGGTACGCTCCCCTGTACAACTACACAAAGGGTGTAGTTGTCAACCTGAGGTCCCACAGGTACGTTATTAGCAACTTATTCAACTAGGTCCGTCCCATTACAGACATGTGGTTGCACGTTTGACTCAGTTCAAAGGCTTGCAAGGTTAAGTCCTTAGGGTGACCAGGGCAAGACTACCCGAAGAACCAAAACAACGCGTTCGGTGCCACAACTGGCCCACCCGATCATTCTTGCCACATGCCCCGGTCGAAAACTATTTATCAAACCCCAGTTGATTACCATGCACCACGTGCCATCAACATCACAACACATGATACCTTTCCAAAACAGGTTCTATATATCATTAAGTCAATATTAACATTTGATTGTCCAAAATCATGTCATGAGCACGTAGCAGGTCTAAGCAATATACTACAACGATTTAAATTCCCATGTTGACAATTTAATAATGTCCAACTATTTAATCCTCAACTAGGGTGACAAGGGGGTCATGGCACATATTTAATTAACAAAGGTGTCATACAACAATTTGGCATTTATCTAATTTCCCAAAATTAAATAAAGCATTTTCTAATTAAACTAGCATGCAATAGTTTAAACCAATTTAATTTGAAAATGGGATCAATATGGTCAAAGCACAACTTGCCTTCAAAAAGTACTTGTTCTTGGTCCTGAGCTGGCTCCTGGGTCAACACTTCTCCCTCGAAGCCTTCGGGCACTTCAACGTCTACTCGTAAAGCGTGCAAATAGCAAATAATAAATAAATAGTAGACGAAAAGTGTCCAAACATCCAAATAAAGTTCATAAACAGAGAGAGCATAATTTTATGAATTTTTAGAAACTGGAATCGTCAAATTCGGAATTTAAATGCAAAAGTTATAACCATTTAAAGTTTAAAGAAAGCATTAATTAAATAAAAACAGAGAAATAATCATAATCAAAATTGAATTAAAATTCATATTTGAGTAGGTCTCATTTTTATGAAGATTTAGAAATTTGAATCACTCAATTCGGAGGTGAAACGCAAAAGTTATAAGCGTTTGAAGTGTGAATCCAATTTTGAAATCAATAAACCGAATTAATAAATCATTTTCTTTTTCGGAAATTAAATATTGCATCAGCATTGACACGTGTCAGCCCCTGATTGGTCCACGTCAGTCGTGCTGACGTCAGCATCGGCCGAACCCCACGATGACGTCAGCATGACGTCATCATGCCACGTGGCGCTCTCTGCAGTGGCCACGTCGGTTCCGGTGCATGGACCGGTCCCACGCGCAGCGTGGCGTGTTGGCCGACAGCGGCCCGCCTGTCGCCGGCCGCATTCATGCGGCGTGGGCGTGGCTGACGTGTGGGCCCTCTGACACGCGGGTCCCGCTTGTTAGAGACACGCTCCCATGAGCGGGCGCTGACCGCGACGGTCGGCCTCCCGGCCACGTGGCTAGATCTCGGCCGTTTATTTGAAAATCAATGGCCCAGATTGGATCTGGGTTCACGCGTAGGAAAACTACTCGGCTGATCTGGACCATTCGATCTTGATCGGACGGTCAAGATCCAATCTAAGGTTTACAACGCAGCTAACCCTAACCGTTCGATCTAGATCTAACGGCTGAGATCTATCCTAGCTCAGTGCGGTTTAGGCTACGTGGCACAATCTAAACCGTTGGATCTAGATCCAACGGTTGGAAATAGATCTGGGAATTTCAACGTGGAAACTCACCGGGGTGACGTGGTGCGATCTGGGCCCTTGGATTTGGATCGAACGGTGGAGGGAGCTCAAACGACGGCGACGGTGCGCGGCGGAGCAAGGTCACCAGAGACGGCGACACGTCCGACGGCCTTGCGGGGTGGAGGACGGCGGACGGCGGCGGAAACGGCGCAAAACCGCGGCAGAACGCATGGCCAACTACGGCGAGCGATTGCCGCGCAACCACGGCGTCTTGAGCTCAGCGGGCTAGGGCTACGGGTGCGCACGGAAGTTGGCAACACGACAGCAGCGGCGGCGCATTAAATAGGGCCCTCGGCGTCCGTGAAACACGCGGAAACCGAGGCTCACTCCGTTACGGCGGCGGAATCCGAATTGGATTCGGATTGGCTGACGTGGCTCAACGTCGGCCGTTGGATCAAGATCCAACGGTGCGGGGGTTTGGGCGTGGGTCTAGCTCGGGCGAGCTGGCTGGCTCGGTCGGGCTCGGGTTCGGGCGACCACTACTACAGATCCGTACATCACAATCGGTTCTTTTTGGTCATCACAGTCAGTTTTGGTGGCGATACAAAGTTCAACGACAGTGATAAGGTAGATATATCACAGTCGGTTTTTAACCGACACTAATAATACATTATCACTGTCGGTTCTTTTTAGGAACCGACTGTGATATTTACACTTATCACAATCGGTTTTCGCTTAGAACCGATTGAGATAAGTATAATATCACAATCGGTTCTTTTTTAGAACCGATATAAATGATTACATTATCACAATCGGTTTTTTGTTGAAACCGATGGGGATAAGTATAATATCACAATCGGTTCGTTTTAAGAACCGATTCAAATTATTACATTATCACAATCGGTTTTTTATTGAAACCGATGGGGATAAGAATATTATCAAAATTGGTTCTTTATGCAAACCGATTGCGATACTAAAAATATCCCAATCGGTTCCAGCAAGAACCGATTGTGATACTGTACCTATCCCAATCGGTTCCAACCAAGAACCGATTGTGATGATGTTACTGTCCATCGTCCGAAAATGGCCTCGCATTGACAACATGACACATTCATCACAATCCACAATATCACAGAACATATACATCACAATCTACACACATTACATTGAAATTAATATTGTTTAGAATCTGTAATGCATCACATTCACATTCAGATAAATTTTGTTTTCACTTTTTTGACTAGTATTTGCTTGAATGGTCTCTATATCTACCATCATCCGTTATAACTTCTGTCGGTACCACGGCATAAATGGTCTCGTAATTTCTTGAGATCGGCGTTGGTTAGGCTCTTAGGATGATATCAAGGTCCTGCAAAATAGATAGTAGTGCACTAATATATTTAAGTCTTAAATTGGAACAAAAACATCTTGATAGTATTATGCTTGTAAACAAATATCACATAGACAAGAGTGCAAATAATCTGCTCTATACCTTAGGGAAAAGATGTGAGCGACCAACCAAAATCAGCATGTGATGCATCATGTAAAAGCCACATAGATCATCGCACCCTTGTTGATGACACTTGTGAACAAAGAAATTTAAATTAGAGACGAATTAAAAATAGGTGTAAGAAAAATCCTATGATAGACACTTGTACCTTGAAGCGCTTCCACTCGAGTTTGGTGCCTTGTTTATCATTGTGTCGGCCACGTTCAAAGAACGTAAGACATGAAAGCCCTATACATTGGAGAGATGCCATGCATTGAGGTTAAAAATACCTAACGTAGTTCAATATGTAAAGTGTTAGGTTAGAGGAATGTACTTACTTCTGCAAAAGCAGGCTCGATCGCATAGTCCATCGGTCTATTTTCGAGTGAGTTCAACGTGTAGACCTTGTTTTGACTCGGAACAACCACAAGTAGAACCCAATGGTTGCTTATTAAACGGTACACAATGCAAGAGAATAAGTTAATACAAGGTTGAAGTGTGTACATGTAATTGAATTGTATAGTAGTACATACTCCTGGTGGTATGGGAAGAGAATGAAGTCCTTTTTGCCTCCTCATACAATGCCTCGCTTGATGTATCACGCAAGGAACTCCGATTGATACTTAGCCATGGTCGCAGACACCATCTAAAGTCGACAAACCCGACAGGGTGTCGACCTTCACGGCACTGTTGCCTCATGATCCTGCGATTCATGTCAATTGTTAAAAATATAATACAAAATCAATAAATAGTCATCTGATTGAGTATGGTGCGAGACTCACAGCGTCCAGGATCGTATGGTAGAAATATCAACGACTTTCAAGCTGTACATAAAGTATCTGAGATCCTCAAAGCGGTGGAAAGGTCCCATCCTCGTTGCGGTGGAATTGGCCCGCTCTATACTTCACTATGAAATCGTGGCAGGCTCGGCCTCATGTGACCTATCGATGTACCATCCATGTAGGTGATTTGAGTGAACAAGCCCAAAGAATTCAATTCTTGGCTTGGGAGAAAGGGCTTTCCATGTATGTACCGCTTGTGATCATCAGGGTGCTCTGTGCCCTCGACAACTTTGCCTTCTTCACGGAGGGACTCTCACGAACTCTGCTTTGTATCTTTCGTCATCGTGGTAGAAGTCCTTTGCGCCCTGCGCTGGCATTCAAAGATTTGTGCGGCGTAGGTGCAGGAGGTGCAACTGCAGCGTAGGTGCGAGTTGTGTAGCAAAGCGAGGAGCATGTGCAGCAGGAGCAGGAGCAGCGGTAGTACCAGCGATAGTGATATAGGAGGAGCGATGAGTAGTAGGAGGAAGCGATTCGCAAAGAATAGGAGGAGCAGCAGTGAGTAGGAGGAAGCGATAGTACCAGCAGATGCGAGAGGAGCAAGCGGCGGTAGTAGGAGGAAGCGATTGCGATAGAGCAAGCGACACGATGCGCATTACCGGTACTAGCGATGCTTGATAGTAGTAGCAAAGCAATAGCGATGCGTGATAGCGAGTGAGCGGCGGTTGTACCGGCAGTAGCGAAGTGGTAGCAAGAGTACCGGCGATCCGGCAGGCGGGAGGAGGTGCTTGCACTACGACACCCGTCGCGGGCCACTTGATGAACGACATCCGTGCTTGCCCGAGAGTGGTGATATCTTCGTTCGGGGGGAACTCCAGGGCATGAGACATGTAAACATCGTGGACATAGTCCACCTGCACCCTCATGTAGCCCATCCACAAAGGTATACCATGCACCGTGTCATCCTCCTTGCTTGGAAATGCAACCCCGCGCGCAGCCTCAATCTGTATTCCGTCGTCGATCAGGACTAGCCGGCACTTGGCAGGACCCTGCAAGAAGTGATCAGCATCTTCATCATAATTTGTGTTAAGCTTACTCATGTACCTTTTGGTGCAAACAGTTATTACCTTGAGGTGTGGAATGCACACTTCCTTATTGGAAGCGCAGCTGCTAGGGCGTAGCATAGGCGATGGTTGAGGAATCTGATTCTGGGAGAACATCACCATCATCTCAGCCTTTAACTCCTCCTTCAACTCCTCCTTCATCTGCAAACGGATCCGCGCCTCACGTTCTTCCCATGATCTTGCCCTGGCACTGGACGCGCTCTCCTCTACAAAGAAGGACCTCTTCGTATACCCCGCACCTGCGGCAAGCACCCGCCCCTTATGATCGGGCTTCCTGATTGCCGAACACAGGATGTCCCGTGACCCTTGGCTTTCAAATGCTCCTTGCTCTTTCTGCAGGCTTACCTCCTCCTGCAGGTCGCAAATATAAATTATTACTAAAATACAATGGGAATATAATATGCAATGTACTATGTTAGATATCTTACGATGGTCGTGGACGATGCAGGCGGTCGCGGGGTTTGGAATGACAATCTGACCGTCAGAGGTTTTCTTCGTCCTCGCTAATACCCAGTCGTGTGCCCGCTCCTCGCATATGTGGGAGTAAGGCATCGTTGTCCCAGAGGTTGCACACTCAGAGGCTAGTCGCACCCACTCTGCCTTCTTCCCTACGTACCCACCGGAACCGAGGTGGTGCGCGTGTGTGTTACGCCTCTGTATAGCGATATTCTTCTCTCTCAGCTCCTCCGCCTCGGGCGTACTCCTCATCCTTGCGAACTCCTCCCAAACCTCGGGTGTAACAAATGGATACCTTTGGAAGGGAGTACGGTCTTTCAACACGAACACGGCATGCATGGTCACCCTGAAATGCCTCAAAGCCACACCCATTCTCTTCAAGGCGTACCGTCTCGCATTGATTTCATCTTCCTCTGGTATAATCCATTTTCCCTTAACTTCGTCCCACAGTCGGTTCTTCTGCTCGTCGCTTACTTCCTTCCTCCAGTCCTTAATTGTGATTGGCACTCGCTCCCTCACCAATTGGCCGATAAAAGAGGAGTAGCGCCCTTAAGCAGGCCAGACCCATGCAAACCCCGGCATTGAAGTGGAGCACTTGCGGCGTTCTCCTGTGGCTCCTTTATTCGATCCTCGGCCTTTCTAACCTTCCTCGATGGGGTAGCAGGACCTTCTTCTCTCTTTGGCGTTGAGCCTGTGCTCTCTCTTTGCGACATTTCGAAGTAAGTACGTATATTGTCAAACCTAAACTTCATGAGAGGAAGCAATTCAAATTTCACATAATAGAAAGCAATTCACATGTCTATCTGTAGACCGACTAAGTACGTATGTACCAACGATGACTCCTAATCTCTAATTAGGTTAGGTCCTAATCCCATTCGAGGATATGTGGTTCGAGCAAGTTCCTAAGCTGTTGTACAACTCTAGAGAAAATTTCGGCAGCATCTCCCCGCTGTTCTCCAAATACACGTCTCAACAACAGGTCAAGAGGGTGTGTATTCGAAGAACACCAGGGAGATCTTGTAAACTTTCTCTAGAGTTTGTACAACGACTTAAAACTTGCCCTAGCCACATATCCTCGAACTGTCCAAAAAACGTGGACAATTCGAGACTGCTTATTTATAAATATGCCATTTTAGCATACTTATAAACAAGCACCCTCGAACGGGAGACGCATAGGTTACGCAACTAAACTCGATAATAAAGTGCGATAATATAGCATGTGTTACAAGTTTCAAATTGCAATGATGGATTGCTCTCAGATTGCTATAGAAGGGTTGCTAAATTAATTAGCGAGTCCAACTTCTAGATGGCCAATATATCACCGGCTATTACATCTAAAAATTTAAGGATTACACAACCCTAGAACAACCTTTGCTCTAGCACAGAAAACAACAAGTACTGACATAATATCGTAATGAATATAGCACTAATCTAACCCTACCACAATGCATTAAGAGCAAGTGCCACCAAATTGTCGACTAAGAGCATAAAGGAATAAGCACAAGACCTTTGCTCTCACCTAGAACAATGCATTAAGAGCAAGTGGCACCAAATTGTCGACTAAGAGCGGTGTTGTTCTAGGTCTAGCAAGTTCCTTTAATGATCAGTTAATCAAGCCTCATTCAAAAGCAATCATCATCGAGCTATTTACAACCAATTACAGCCCAGTCAGAAATGCATCTTACAGTCGGCGCAGAACCGAGTCGGCAATGGGGAGGAGCCGATGGGGACGCGCCGATGGGGGGACGGCCGGGAGGAGGCGCTGGGAGGCGCCAGGGTGGGAGGACCAGAGGGGAGGCAGGGGAGGACCCAGAAGGGGAGGCGCCGGGGGGGAGGACCCAGAGGGGGAGGCGCCGGGGGGGGAGGCGCCCATGGGGTACCCGCCAATGGGGGAGGAGCCGGGGGGGAGGTGCCCACGGGGTAGGCGCCAGTCGGGGAGGTGGTCGAGCTAGGGTGTGGGAGGAGCCGGAGGGGGAGGCGCCGGGGGGGGAGGAGGCGGAGGGGGAGGCGCCGGTGCGGGAGATGGTGGAGCTAGGGTTGTGGAATGAATTGAAACGAAATCAGTGCGCGCCGAAATGAACTGAGTGTGCGCGCCGAAATGAAAATGCTCTGGGTTTTATCACGGTCGTTTCTATAGAAAAACCAATCGCAATTATACTAAGTATCTGTGTTGGTTCTATAGAAAAACCGATCGCAATATGTGGAGTATCTGTGTCGGTTCTTTAAAAGAACCGATCGCAATTATACTATCTGTGCCGGTTTCCTAAAGAACCGATTGTGATAACTATGATCCAATTTCTAATTTTTTTAAAAACAGAATCTTCATTCAAAAGAGTCGAAAAGTCAAATCTTTTTCAAATTTGCTATACTATAAGATCCATTTGACATATATATTCTACAAAATGCCACATTATACAGGGAATTCTTACAACATAATTTATTTAAAATACAACCCTTCTTGATGATCTACACGCATGTAATGTGTTCCATGTGTGCCGTCGTCACCGCTAAGACATGCCCCATCTCGCAAAGCGGAGGTGTTTCATCAAATTGGTTGTACTCTTCTTCATCTACGACATTTTCAACTCCAACAATCCTCCTCTTCCCATGAAGTACGAGACGTGCAACCTCGGATTGGCCGGATCACGACGTAGAAAACTTGAGTTGCTTGCTTTGCGAGGACGAGCGGTTCATCTCGTAGGCAGTCTATTCAGATCAACAAGTGTAAAACCTGTCTTGTCGACCTTAACTCCGTGAGGAAGTCTCACCCACTTACATCGGAACAATGGAACTTGGTATATTCCGTAGTCGAGCTCCCATATTTCTTCGATCATCCCGTAGTAACAGTTCATTGCAGTTGACGATCCTCTAATTGGATCATCGGACAAAGCATCTATGCTCACACCACTGTTTTGCACTGTACTCTTTGCATCTTGACTTTCGATATAAAATGTGTAGCCATTAATATAGTAACCTTGAAATGTCTGGATATTAAATCTTGGTCAATCAGCCAACCATTTGACATCCTCGGTACTAACGGAGACCTTCACCTTTTCTTTTAACCATGTGAGGAATCGATCGTTGTGTTCTCGTGTGATGGAAAGCTCATCCATAAGTGGATTCTCTTCCCGTAATATCAACTTGTGCTGTTGGATGTATGGATGAACTTCTGCGCTGTGTTGCAAGACTATGAAATGCGCTTTACAGTACATATCAAATTGTGGGCTCATTAGATTTGACCCAATGGTTCCTTTGCCACCAAGTCTGCCCTCATGACGAGATATAGGAACACCAATCGGTTGTCTTTTACCTAGGTAGTCCACGCAGAACTCAATAACCTCTTCAGTCCCATAACCTTCAATAATACTACCCTCAGGCTTCGACCTATTCCTCACGTATGACTTTAATATACCCATGTACCTCTCGAACGGATACATGTAACGCAGGAATGCGGGTCCACAAATCTTAATCTCTCTAATAAGGTGAACAACGAGGTGGACCATGACGTCGAAGAACGACGGGGGGAAATGCATCTCAAGCTGACAAAGAGTCTGCACCACCTCACTTTGTAAGTTGTCCAATATATCGGGATCAATAACCTTGCATGAAATCGCATTGAAGAAATAGCATAGCTTCGTGATTGCCAACCTGACGTCATCTGGTAGGATATTTCTGATTGCAACAGGGAGCATTTGGGTCATAAAGACATGACAGTCGTGGGACTTCATACCGATCAACTTCAAATCATCCATAGACACAAGCTTCTTAATGTTTGCGGAGTAGCCCGATGGAACTTTAATATCGTGGAGACACTTGCAGAGGTCTTCTTTCTCTTTCTTGGATAAGGTGTAGCATGCAGCGGGGATGTACGGCCCTTTTCCATCCTCCTCCATCACTGCAAGCTTGGGCCTGATCCCCATGTAGGTCATATCGCGGCGAGCATTCACACCATCCTTGGTCTTCCCAGGTATGTTCAGCAGGATGCCTACCAAATTATCACAAACATTTTTCTCAACGTGCATGACATCAATACATTGACGGACATCTAACTCCTTCCAATATGGTAAGTCCCAAAATATCGACCTCTTTTTCCAAATGGTACGATATCGATGACTTCGGGGTAGAAACCTACGGTGACCCATGTACACCGTTTTCCTCGAATTCGGCAGCCACAAGCTATCAGTGTCCTCTTCACAAATTGGACAAGCTTTGGCTCCCTTCGTGCTATAGCCCGCCAAATTACCAAAGGCTGGAAAATCATTTATGGTGCAAAATATCATAGCCCGTAGGGTGAAGTTCTCTCTTTTGTATGCATCCCACACCTCAACCCCCACATTCCACAATTTTACCAAATCCTCAATTAGTGGTGATAGGTACACATCAATATCATTACCCGGCTGTTGGGGTGCGGCGATTCGAAGCGACATCATGAGATCCTTCCGCGTCATGCATAACCAAGGAGGCAAATTGTAGATACACAACAAAAGCTGGCCAAGTAATCGTGTCATTGCTCATATTACCAAGCGGATTCATACCATCCGTACTCAATCCAAATCTTATGTTCCTCATCTCGGCACCAAACTCCTCATGTTCCCAATTAATGTTTCTCCATTGAGCCGAATCGTGGGATGTCTCAACTTGCCATCTTCCTTCGAGATTCATAATGCCAACGCAACAATTTTGCCTCTTTAGGATTTGCAAATAACCGCTCTAAACGGGGAATGATGGGCAAATACCACAACACCTTGGCTGGTGCCCCTTTTTTCACATCTTCACCGTGGTCAATTCGATTCTTACGCTTCTTGTCATTACGCTTCTCATTTTGTTTGTATCGGGTACACCACAAAGCGGGACAAATCTTGCTTGATTCCTTATGGACGTTGCGGTATAGTATGCAATCATTTGGACATGCATGTATCCTTTCTATTTCCATTCCCATGGGACATAATAGCTTCTTCGCTTCATAAATACTTGTTGGCAACTCGTTTCCCTCTGGAAGCATATCCGAAAGAAGTATTAAAAGTGCATTGAAACTTGTATCTGTCCAACGGTGTTTTGCCTTCAGTTCAAACAATGCAAGGACCGAACCCAACTTGGTGTATTCCCCTTTGCAACCTGAAAACAATGGTTTGGCATCGTCATCCATCAAGCTTTTAAATTTTTTGAACTCTCTTTCCGTGTAATTTCCCTCCACATCCCGCAACATTTGATCTAAATTATCCTCATCAAACATATCACGCTCCAACTCCTGATCGGCTTCCAGCATATCTTCGTTGCATATCACAGGGGTACTACTGTCTCCCCATGAAGGATCCAACACGTGTAATTCCTCACGAAGCCACGTCGAATCAAATGGCCTTCAATTTGAGATGAGTTGTTAAATCTCCACGAGATTGGTGCAATCAATACAAGGACAATATATGAACTTTACACCCCTCATAACCATATCTTCTTCTGCAATTCTTATGAACTCCTTAACTCCCCTCACGAAATTCAGCACTCACACGGCTTTTGTGATACATCCATTCTTCACGGTCCATCTACAAGTAAACCGCAAACAATAAATTAATAATGCCCTAATCAATGAATGATCTTAAAGAAACGTTATATCCGTGAGACCGACTAAGTAATGCGTGCGTACCAACGATGACTCCTAATCTCTAAGTAGGTTAGGTCCTAATCCCATTCGAGGATATGTGGTTCGAGCAAGTTCCTAATTAAGATGTTGTACAAACTTTAGAGAAAATTTGGCGACATCTCATTTGTTCTCCAAATACACGTATCGACAACATGTCAAGAGGATGTGTATTTGGAGAACACTGCCAGGAGATCTTTGCCGAAACTTTCACTACGCTTTGTACAACGGCTTAGGAACTTGCCTGAGCCACATATCCTCGGCTATCAAAAAGCGTGGACAATTGAGATCGCTTATTTATAAATATGCCATTTTAGCATACTTATAAACAAGCACCCTCGAACGGGAGACGCATAGGTTCTGTGACCTAATTAACTATTATATATAATTGATCATATTAATAATATTAAAACAATTAATTTAAGTCCTCTTGCAATATTGAAGAGATTTCTAAGAATTAATGCTGGTCACCTTTCGAGGAAAACCACAAGCGAGGGGAAATCTAGCTCTGATCAAGCTAGCACGGGTTTCAATTAATCGAGACCTTCAACGACCGATCTCCTCCACCATACACTCTGCTAATGAGACCAAATCAAAAATGTCGAATAATGTGCGTTAATACAACATTGAAGGGATTCGAAGGAATCGCCCACCTGTTGAATAAATCCACGGTAAGATAAATTGGAAAATAGAGAAATCGCCTAGCGAACTAACTCGACGAGAGTTAATAAGTTCATTCCCGAGTCCAGACGGTACATTTAAAACCTAGCGTGCCTATTCACATGCGTTTCTATAGAAGAACCGTTTGTTATTAATTAGTTATCACCTTCGCTTATATTTAAAACCGACTGTGATAATTTGATTCTCAACAGCCGGTTTCTTTATAGAATCGACACGTATAATATATCGATGTCGGTTCTCAAAAGGAACCGATCAGAAGCAAGTCAACATCACGATCGGTTCTTGATAAGAACCGACACGGATATCCATTCGCCTCGTCTTCCCGCCATTTTGACGTTCAAACAATACTTAACTCCTTTCGTTCTCTACATCCTGGTCACATCGGTCCATATAGCTCCTTTCGTTCTCTGCATCTTCGACCAGGCAATGGCAGCGCCACCACCATCTCGGCAAGTTCTCGGCGACTCCGTGAGTCGCCTCTCTTCCATCCTCCTCCACCGTCCTCACCGCTGTCGGTAGCGCCGCCTCGGCCTCCGGTGCCTCACTCGGCATGGCGCGGCGCTTCACCTGTCTCCGTCGTCCCTCGGCGCCTCACCCCATCCGGGTGCCTCCAAAGGCAGCAGGAATAAGCACCAGAGATAGCGATGGCGGCGGCGGCGAGGAGGAGGAGGGCGGCGACTCTGGCGGGGCGGCGAGGAGGGCGGCGGCGGCGAGTGAGGAGGGCGATGAGGGGACGGCGGCGGCGGCGGCATTTACGACGACGAGGAGAAGGAGGAGGAGGAGGAGGAGGAGAAGGTGGAGAGTACTACGCGCCGATCACCATAGGGACCGGCGCGTCGTCTAGATCGGGTTCATCATCGGAGGATGAACCATCACTAGTCCGCGTAGTCTCCAGCGACTCTGGCGACTCGGGTGACTCGGGTCACTTTCGGATGACTCGGTTGACTCGGGTTACTCGGGCTAGAGCCGCGAGTAGTAAATTTAATATATTAGGTGTAATGCAGTCCCCCTTTATATGTTTACTAATTATAAACAATGGATGTGGTGATATATTGTAATGAAATACAGCTTGTTTAATATATTAGGGTTGTTGGCCTAGTGCAGATGAAGTCTATTCGGCTACCTTTACACTCTATTTTGAATCTCTTTTATATTTTTGTGCATTGTATCTTTCTAATGTTCTGTTGTTCCAAGTCAAAATGTTTCATGTCCTATTGATAAAAAAAACAAGTATAATGTGTGGAATGGTATATATATTATTATTATCTGCTGCATGCATGCTACTATATTGTTATATATAATTTGCACCACTACATGTGTCTATATAAATTGTCTGAGAGTTGAACCGCGAGTTGGAATTCTAACAGATTGGTACTGTTCATCGTCCGAAAATACAAGTTTTGCACAAATATTAAGCATGAATGAAGGGTACAAGAGGTCTGTGTTGGGATTCTAGCAGAGCGGCTTTGTGTTGGAGTTTGTTTTTTCTTCTTCCTGAAGGGGAAATGTGTGAGTGGAGGATCTCACAAAAACTATGTTTCTAATGAACTGTTCTTGGTTGCACCTGATGGTGTTGCCAAAAAATCATCACAATCGGTTACGGAAAAGAATCGATTGTGATAACTCATGTGCTCATCACAATCGGTTTCTTCCCAAAACCGATTATGATAATACCTTCTCATTACAATCGGTTACGGAAAAGAACTGATTGTGATAACTTATGCTTTCGGGACAATCGGTTTCTTCCCAAAACCGATTGTGATAATACCTACTCATTACAATCAGTTCTAGATAAAAACCGATTGTGATAAAAAAATTATTATCACAATCGGTTCTTATCTAGAACCGATTGGGCTTATTATCGTATCACAATCGGTTCTCTCAGAACCGATTGTGATAACCTGTTACCAAGATTTCCAAATGGAATATGCTTATCACAATCGGTTCTGAAGTCAAAAGTTTAGAACCGACACAGATGAAGCGATAGTAATGTGTCATTCTGTAGTAGTGGACGTGGCTCAATCTCGGCCGTTCGATCTTGATCGGACGGTCGAGAGGGTTAGGGTTAGGCGACTGGGTTCGACCGAATCAGCTGGCTCGGGTCGGACTCGAGTCTGACTCGAACTCGGGTCCAGTCGGATGAACAGTACAAACCAACTCGCATTTTCCAGCGATTAAATAATCCAATTAATTCTCAGAAATTCATTTAATTCATTAAAAATAGCAAAACACTCAGAAAAAATCCAGAAAAATTCTGGAAAATATTTTGGAACATTTTGGACTCAAATAAAATATTTCCAACAAAATTTTATTTGCCAAATCAAATTCTTTAATTATTTCAAAAGGGAATAAATTCAAATAAATTCCAAATAAATCCAAATAAATTCCAGAAATTCCAAAAATTCACCAAAGTGCCAAATCACACATGAATTTAAGAAAAGCAAAATTTTGGCAAGGGATAAATTCCCCGCGGCTAGAAAAAAGAAGAAAAGGAAGTGAAGGCGCCGTCAGTCCGGTAGCAGTTGAAAGAAAAAAGAGGAAAGCCAGAGGAGCAAAGTGAAAAGTAACCTACCTCCGGGAGTTGTCCGGGTCATGTCATCGAGGCACTGTGTATCGGCCAGCGGCGAGCACGGCGCGAGGACTAATTCTTCGGGAAATGTAGTCCCGAAGAACCATGGCCCCCGTCAGGCCCGCCGCTCGTAGCTGGTCCACACGGGCCAGCATCACCTGGAGCTCGGGCGTCTCGTCGACATGAGCTCCCTAGGTGGGGATGCCGACTGCTGGCCTAGTCGGCATCTCCAGGACCTTTAAGCCGCTATCGTCTTCGACATAGAGCCACCCATTGCGCCAAGCCCTCTAGTTGGAACGAAGGTCCAGCAGAATGTAGCGGGAAACTGCGCCGTCGCGAAGGCGGAAGTGGCAGGAGCCGGTCACGGTGGAAAGATCCTTGGCCATGCGCAAGGAGTAGAAGAAGCGGAAGAGGGGGAGATTAGGGGCCACTCCCACGAACATCTCGCAGAAGTGGGCAAAGACAACGAGGAGAACGATTGAGTTAGGAGGAAGATGAAGGTTGTGGATGGAGTAGAAGTTGAGGACGGCAAGGTAGAAGTCGGAAATTGGCGGAATAAGGCCCGCCAACATCCCCCAGCCAAAGAAGACTAGTTAGCACAGGCGGTGGCCGGCGTGGCGATCGGCCTTGTCTGAGACGATTCAGCGGCGACATACTGTGTAACATCCTGAGTTTGTACTTGCCTTTTCAGTGTTAATTATCCTTTGGAAGTTATTTGGAATTCAATTTGGAGTTAATTGTTTTTGGATTTGTTTGCTCGATCTGTTTCGTTTTAGTTTTTGCTCCAAAATCTCGTTTCGTGTTGCGGTTAGAATTTCCGAGCAACCGTAGTTTCCAAACCTTATTTAGCTATCCTAGAATCTATCCTAAAGGTTTCTGGGAAGGGTTCGTGAGTTTCGGAGTTTTTTTGGGGGTTTTTTGTGTTTTTCTGCCCTGGGCGGCAGTACCGCCGGCCGAGGCGATCGGGCAGGGGCAGAGCCCTCTCTGCTGCCCGTTGCCCAGCCACCTCAGCTCTTGGAGTCTTCCTATCTAATCCTCCTCCCCCAGCCGTATTACTCCCTCTCCCTCACTTCACTCCCTCTCACTCTCACCCTCACCCTCTAGCTCTCCCTCTCTAGCTCTCTCTCCCATGGAGCTCTCTCCCTCTCTCTCAAGCTGATCCTCCCCCTAAAACTCTCTCTCTGGTGTTCTTGAGCTCGAGGTGAAGCAAGCCACGGAGGAGATCGTCGTTCTCAAACCCTAGCAACAATCTGTGGTAAGTGGATCGAGTTCTAGTCAACTTTGCTGCGATCTGAGTTCTTTCCTTTAGTTCATGTTTCCTTTACTCCTTGTTGTCCTAGTTGAAACCCTAGAAAACCTAGTTGTAGTACTCAACTTTTGGTTAGCTAGTTTCTAGACCTAGGTTAAGTGCTAGAGTTCCCGTTACTGCGAAAACTGAGATCAGGAACCCTAAATATGTTTTTATCGGATATATTTGGTTAAATGTCATTTTCGTAGCTTTTGGAATTAAACCTTGGAACCCTAGTTCCAAAAGCTTGGAAAAGGACACTAGAATGTATTTGACGTTGTTAAAGTCCGAGTTTCGTGAAAGGAATTGAGTTAGAATTCGATTCGGGGAGAAAGTCAGAATTTAGCATGAATTAGGACTTTAGAGTTTCTCAGATTAGAAATTAGGCCAAACAAGGTCGGAACCATGTGTGGTTTGCATAAATGGGTCCTTGTCATCTCCGAGAACCCATCCATGCAATCGCCGCGAAATTCCGAAGTCGTTTGTGCGAAAATCCTTTTTCTGGAAAATTCAGTCGACCTGTGGCTGGCACTACCGACGTGGTAAGTCCGGTACTGCCGCTCAGGCCGGCACTATCGACCCTTGTGGCCGGTACTGCCGGGTTTAGGCCGGCACTACCGCTCCCGCAACGCCGGTAGTTATTTTCCAAAGAGGTCCTCGTTTAGGTTTCGCAGCCGCCGGTACTACCTACCCTTAAGGCCGGTACTACCGACTGTAGAGCGGCACTACCGGGGTTTGTACGCCGGTACTGCCGGTCTCCAATTCAAATTTTGGTTTTCATTTAAGTTTTCCCTCCCGCGTTCGCTTATTGGTTGTTGTCCGCTTCTTTGAGCTTTTCGCCTTGTTCTCGTTGGATCTTAATTGTTTCCTCGTTATTTCTTTTGTCGCGCTTTCGTTTAGACGTTGACGCCTCAGGAAGCGATGGCGAGGATCGGTTCGACCGGAAGGACATGCAAAACCCGAGCAAGCAGGGCAAGCACCCTTTGAACATATTGCTCCTATAATTGCAAAAGTATTTGATGTTTCGCAAAACTATTACGCATGCATATGATTATTACAAGTATTTAAATGGTGGGAATAGGTAGTTACCCTAATGGTTGGATGGCTTATCTCAATCTTGTTGTTATCCTAAAATCCTTGAGTAACCCTAGTTTAAGGATAGATGCTATAATAAGTGTCGTCAGGGATTATAAGTCTAATAGTTGCATACGCTTAGCCCAGCTTTAGACTGATTGAATAATGATCGGTGGACTCAGTCAATCAAAGATTTTCGATACGTTAATAGGATTTCAGAAATGGTGATTTCAGAAAAACAAAGGCTATGTTGGTAAAAGATGGAAAAAGGAAAAAAGGTGTACGGTAATTTATGCCGGACGGATGATGGGAGGTCTCATCTGTGCAATCCTAAGGACTGAACTTAACGTTTTTAACCAAGTCCTTTCGTACAACCACATGTGCTAGTATGGGATAGCCTAAACCCAGTATAGGAGTTGGAATTTGATCTTGCGCTGTGGTAGGTCAAAGTAGTTGGGCAATACCGACGTGCTGGTGTTGCTTAGAAAACTCTCTCTCCGCGTGCTGGTGTTGGAGACTTTCGTGAAACAACGGTGCATGCTTTGCTGAGGGTAAAAGGCACGATGGGCTGTTAGCCATCGTTGGATCCATGTGGGTGAATCAGGTTTGGAGTTTAAGGTACCCAAACACCTTAATTGGTGGGTACTCTCGCCTGGCCCGGGGGTACTCTTTGTGGGTGTGTGGAGCCCCCACCTAAAGCAAAGAGCGCACATCGCCGGGGCTGACGCATGACTAGATGCCGACAATTGGAAGAGTTTCATCACAATCTAGCAAAACGGGTACGGTATGTATCGCGTGGCATGGTTGACATGATTGCTAGATTGTGTCGTGTGGGTAAAGTGTGCATTCTCTGCAGAGATTAATCAAACTAATCGATTAGCCGTGCTCACGGTCACGAGCATCTTGGGTATTTATTGTCAAGTATAGTATTTTGGTTTTGATTTCTGAAAAGCATTTGAAATCGGTAGATCTTGTAAATGTTGGGTTGTATCATGCAAATGTTGAGTCGTTGGACTCAGAGATCGGTTGGTTTGGTGATTTGATCAAGCTGGTGGTAATTCTCGATACCTTGTGATGATATGATGGTTATGTTGAAGGAAATGATTCCTGTTGCCATGTGATGTGTCGGGACCCCGAATTTGCAAATCCGGACCCTCTGTGTATTCAGCACTAGTCCAGGAACGCGCTAGTGCACACAGTCTTAACATCGGTAAGTATCACAATCATACCAATCGATATTATCAAAGTACTTTATTTAAATAACCAAAGTGGTTACTTGACCTTATGGCCAAGTTACAAATATATGCCTTGCAAGGCGAAACTTATTAAAAGAGAAATAACTGCAGCGGAAAAATCAAATAAACTTCGTGGCGCCATCCGTATACCACAGGCAAGCGGCGGGCTCGCATCCCCTAAGTAGTCGGGTCCTCTTGGAGTTCCTCCTCCAATCTTTGGCGTAATCTCCTCTTCAACTGGTATTGTGTTGAGGCAAGGGTGAGTACTTGGTACTCAGCAAGTCATGCACAGAATGCAAGCTAATATACTATATGCATGGCTTGGTACAAAGGAATAGCTTAAGGTATATTTGCGTGTAAACAAGATTTGACAAGTAATATAAGTAGATTCGAAAGCAGTAAAAACAAGTAAAGCATAAATAACTTTTCAAGAAGTTTAATAAACATTTTTCCCCATCCTAAACCATATTTCCATCATCTTCTTTGTTAAACCAACCCAACTTTTCAAATCCAAGTTATTTTCAGAAAATCTAACCCTTATTTGTAATTCAGAGCATTGTCCAAAGACAGTGGACTCGGCTATTCAAATAGATTCTACACTCTGCAGAGGTTATGCACTTTACCCACAAGATACAATCCACTCACCACGTCAGCCGTGAATCGCCATACAAGAGTATGCGAATGAGCGATCATAACAAAGCCTTTCGGAAGCCTCAAACAACACAGGTGGTCCTCTCCTAAGACGTGCTCTACACCATCCCTTCCCTTAGCCAAGGCGAAGTATGGGACCAACACACCGTTAGATGGGTACCTGGCCACGACCACGATCGCTCCAGTACAATCACACAAGCGGTGTAGCGACACCCTGAGGCTCCACAAGTGAGTCCTTAGCGACTTAGTCAACTAGGGCCGTCCCATTCCAGCCACGTGGTTGCAAGTATGACCAGTTCAAAGGCTTGCAAGGTTAAGTCCTTAGAGTGACCAGGGCAAGACTACCCGAAAACCAAATCATCATCCCCAATGCCACACTTTGGCCCACCTGATTACTCTTGCCACATGCCCCTGGCCGAAGCGTTTATCAAACCCAGGTTGATTACCATGCACCACGTGCCATCAACATCACATGATACTTTTCCAAAACAGGTTCAATATATCATTAAGTCAATATTAGCATTTGATTATCCAAAATCATGTCATGAGCACGTGGCGGTCTAAGCGTTATACTACAACGATCTAAACCCATGTTGGCAATCTAATAATGTCCAACTAGTAATCCACAACTAGGGTGACAAAGGGTCATGGCACATACTTAAGTAATCAAGGTGTCATATAGCAAATTGGTATTTATCTAACCCCCAGGTTTAAACAAAGTATCTTTCTAATTGAACTAGCATGCAATAGTTTAAATCAAAATAGATTTCGAAATAGGATCAATATGGTCAAAGCACAACTTGCCTTCAAAAAGCACTTGCTCTTGGTCTTGAGTTGGATCTGAGTCAATACTTCTCCTTGAATCCCTCAGGCACTTCAACGTCTACTCGTAAAGCGTGCAAATAGCAAATACACAAATAAACACTATGCAAAAAGATCCCAAAACTCCAAATAAAATCCATAAACAGAGAGAACATAATTTTCTGGATTTTTAGAAACTGGAATCGTCAAATTTGGAGTTAAAGCGCAAAAGTTATGATTATTTAAAGTTTAAATAATCAATTAAATAATATTACAGAGAAAAACTTTAGTCCAAAAATTAAATAAAATTCATATTTAGGTAGATCTTAATTTTATACAAATTTAGAAATTTGAATCGCTCAAATCGGAGTTGAAACGCAAAAGTTATAAGCGTTTGAAGTTTGAATCTAAATTTGAAATCATTATTCGAATTAATAAATCATTTTCTTTTGGAAATTAATTATTGCGTCGGCATGGACACGTGGCAGCTCTGATTGGCCTTGGCGTCGCCAGCCGATCCATGGGCTCGGTCCACGCTCGGCTCGGGTCCACGGTGGACTCGGTCCACGGCTCACGTGGATCGACATGTGGGCCCGCTCGGTGACGTCATCGCCGGCGTCGGCGGGGCTCGGCCGCAGCGAGCAGTGGGACCTTTGTGGCGTCATGGGTGGCGTCGGCGCAGCTGGGTTAGCCAGCGACATGCGGGCCCTCGACACGCGGGCCAGCGTGTCGGCGTCCTACACGCACGCTGCGTGGGCCGGCGACGCGTCGGTCCAACTTCCCGACCGCGTGGCGCAATCACGGCCGTTGATTTGAAAATCAACGGCGTGGATTAGATCCAGGGTTAACACGTTGAAACTACTCGATGCTCGTGGGCGTTCGATCTAGATCGGACGGTCCAGATCTAATCCTATAATCGCATGCGCATAAAGACGTGGCGATTGTGAACTGCTGGATCTTGATCCAGCGGCCCGAATCTAATCGGGTTTCTAGGGTTTGGGAAACACGTGAACTCACCGTTGCCGTCCGATCTGGATCCAACGGTGCACGGCTTCGAGGGCCGGCGATGGCAGCGGCGGCCAGCTTGACGGAGAGCGGGACGGCGACCTTGCCGTCGGCGTTTCGGGCGCGCTCCGGCGAAGTGAGGGTACTCGAACGCAGCCTCGTCTTGGGGAATCCGGACCGGGCTTGATGGCGGCGAGGGCAGCGGACGGGCAGCAATATCGGCGTTGTCGCGGCGAGCAGACTTCCAACTCCGGCGAGCAATAACGGCGAGGCGGTGGGGATCCTAGCGGCGCGAGCTAGGTTTCGAACCGGCGTGGGATGGCGATCCTCGGGGTATGCCGGGCATTAAATAACCTCGGCGTCTGCGGCGAAAGCGAGAACCCAGCTCTCCTGGCGGCGGACACGCGGCGGAGTCGGCTTCGGACTTCGGGCGGAGACGATGAAATCGTGGCCGTCCACGTGGCACAACCAACGGCCACGATCGCGCTGGCGGCGGGTCCGGTCCGGACACGGCTTCAGTGCAGTCGGACGGATCTCGGCCGTTGGATCTTGATCCAACGGTTGGGATTGATTAGGAGTTAGGAGTGGGTTCGGTCGAGTCAAGCGGCTCGGTCGGACTCGAGTCCGACTTCGATCGGATGAAACGATACTTGACCCGAGTTGGATTTTCCAGCGAATTAATATTTAAAATAATTCGATAATTCATTTACTTCATTAAAAATAGCAAATGACTCGAGAAAAATTCGAGAAAAATTCGAAAATATTTTGGATCATTTTGGACTCAAATAAAATATTTCCAACAAAAATTTATTTGCAAATATAAATTCTTTAATTATTTCAAAATGGAATAAATTCAAATAAATTCCAAATAAATCCAAATAAATTCCAAAAAAATTCCAAAAATTCACCAAAGTGCCAAATCACACATGAATTTAAGAAAAGCAAAATTTTGGGGTGTTACAAACCCCCCCCCTTAACAGAATCTCGTCCCCGAGATTCAGGGCTTACTAAAGGAATAGGTTTGGAAATTCTTTCTTCAAATCCTCTTCGCTCCCAAGTCGCTTCACTTTCTTCATGGTTGCTCCTTGAACTCTCTGAAGCGGGTTGACTTGTTTCTAGTTTCTCGATCCATTGTGTCTAGAATCCTCACAGGGTGCTCCTTATAAGTCAAGTCCTCATGCAACTCAATTGACTCTAGCGGTGTATCTGTTCTCGGGAACTTCGGAGACACTTCTTTAATCGGGACACATGGAATACGTCATGCACTCCACCTTAGCGATTTGTGGCAACTCAGGTAGGCAACTTCACCTCTGCGACTCAAAATCTTAAATGGTCCAACATAGCGGGTGCGAGTTTCCCTTTTGGCATGGAACCTCTTAACTCCAGAGAGGCGTAACTCGAGGTATACAAAGTCTTACGGTTCAAAACTCAAATCTCGGCGACGATTGTCAAGATAACTCTTTGTCGAGATTGGGCTATCTTCAACCTTTCCTAATCATGGCGATCTGTTCTTGACCTCTTGAAGAATGTCAGGCCCAAAGACACGGCGCCGCGGTCTCATTCCAATTCAATGGTGTCCGACAGTGAGTCGACCATCTGAGTGCCTCAAAGGTGACATCTCAGAAACTAGCACGATAACTATTGTTGTAACTAAACTCGGCATACGGCAAACTTTTATCCCAAGAGGTAGCATAAGCCAATGCACAAGCTCTTAACATATCCTCGAATCTGGTTGACTCTTTCGGTCTGCCCATCCGTACGTGGATGATAAGGTACATCTTGAAGTTCAAGCGGGTCCCCATGGCTTCATGCAACTTATTCCGAACCTTGAGGTAAATTGGGTACCTCTGTCCGATACAATCCTCCTTGGCACTCCGTGCAAACAAACAATCTGATCATGTACAACTCGCTAACTTATCTCCGAGTAAGTGGTCTTCACGGGATAAAATGGGCTACTTTAGTCAAGCGATCCACTATAACCCATATGGAGTCATAACCTCCTTGAGTCTTGACAAACCGTAATGAAATCCATTCGATTTCCTCCCACTTCCACTCGGGTATTTTCGTAATTTGTAGCAATCCTGCTGGTCTCGATGCATTGCCTTGACTCTCGGCATCGTCGCACAATGCAACATGCTCGGCAACTTCACGTTTCCTACTCGGCCACGAATCTCTCCTTGAGATCTGATACATCTTGGCGCTTCCAGGATGAATCGAGTACTTAGAGTCATGGGCTTCTTCCAAAATCAGTTGCTTTAACTCCTTTTTGTTAGGCACACAAATGCGATCCTTCATCCATAACGTGCCTTGCTCGTCTAGCTTGAAATCCTTTGCCTTGCCTTCCTCCATTTTGGACTTAATCCTCACGGATCTTGTCATCATCCTTCCTGTCCTTCTCGGATGCGGTCCTCTAAAGTAGGCTTTACTTCCAATGCGGCCAAGAATCCGCTAGGTACAACCTCAATCTTCATTTTCTGAAAATCCTCACATAACTCATCCTGACTTGTGGCTAGCAACGTACTCACGGTATGGCTTTTCCGGCTCAGAGCGTCGGCTACTACGTTGGCCTTCCCAGGATGGTAATGGATTCCAACATTATAGTCCTTGATCAACTCTAGCCATCTCCTTTGCCTCATATTCAGATCTGACTGGGTGAATATGTACTTAAGGCTCTTATGATCCGTATATACCTCACATCTGTTTCCAATCAGATAGTGACGCCATATCTTCAAAGCATGCACTACGGCGGCTAACTCTAGGTCATGTGTCGGATAATTTTCCTCATGCGGCCTCAACTGCCTTGATGCATAAGCGACGACCTTTCCATTCTGCATCAGCACACATCCAAGTCCTTGGCGCGATGCGTCACAATAAATATCGAAGCTTTGAGCAACATCCGGTAGAACTAACACCGGTGCTGATGTCAATCGCTTCTTGACTCTGAAATTCTTCCTCACATTCTGGCGTCCATGCAAACTTCTTTTCCTTCTTCAGCAATTGCGTAAGAGGTTTCGCAATTGTCGAAAAACCTTCGATGAAACGGCGGTAATATCCTGCCAGTCCAAGGAAACTCCGAATCTGGGTCACGATCTTGGTGCTCCCAATGTAACACAGCTTCTACTTTGCTTGGATCTCTGACGACTCCTTCTGCGGTCATTACATGTCCAAGAAACTCCACCTTGTCCTTCCAAAAATCACACTTGCTGAACTTGGCGAAAAGTTTCTTTGTTCCTCGGCTTTTCCAAAGCTTCGCCTTAAGTGTTCGGCATGTTCATCCTCTGTCTTGGAGTAGACTAGGATATCGTCTATGAACACGACGACAAACTTGTCCAAATATTCCATGAACACCTTATTCATCATATTCATGAAATAATTTGGCGCATTTGTCGATCCAAAGGACATAATCAGAAACTTCGTAATGTCCATATCTTGACGAGAATGCGGTCTTCGAATATCTTACGATCGGATCTTCAGCGATGGTATCGATCTCGAGATCAATCTTGGAGAAAACTCGGCTCCTCTTAAGCGATCAAACAAATCATCAATCTGGGTAGCGGATACTTATTTTTCACGGTGACTTCATTGAGTGCACGGTAGTCAATGCACATCCTGAAACTCCGTCCTTCTTCTTGACAAACAAAATGGTGCTCCCACGGCGACGAACTTGGTGCGATAAATCCTTTCTCCATTAACTCTTCTATTTGTTTCTTCATCTCCACCAACTCCTCGGTAGACATCCGATAGGGTCTCTTTGCTATCGGTCTTTGCACCGGTACAAGTTCTATCACAAACTCTATGTCCCTGTGCAGCGGCATACGGGTAGATCTTCGGGAAAACGTCGTGTACTCATTCACTACCGGAATATCCTCTATGCTGATTGCCTTGGTACTGTTAACCATCAACTGTCCATCTCTAACTGCAGTGGCTTGAAATTCCACTTTCTTCCCACACGGGCTCTCAACGGAGATAGTTCTTCGCCCACAATCCAATACTGACCTTGTGCTTGGATAACCAATCCATTCCCAATATAACATCTAAGGTCCGGGTCTCCAAAATTATAAGGTTTGCTAGGAACTCTATTCCATCTATTAGTATTCTCACCGGAACATCCTACTTCCGTTCGGAGTTCGGAACTGTGGGTTTGAACTAAAAGCATGCACTTAAGTCTTGCAATTCTCAAGTCATTTCTAGCAGCAAAGCCTTGCGAAACAAGCGAATGCGAAGCTCGAGTCAAACAAAGCTGTGCAGTCTTGAGTTAACAAGTAACTTACCCGATCTGACGTCCGTAGCATTTTGCGGTGCATCCGCGGTGACATGGTTGACTCGGCCTCTCACCAGTGATGCAGGGTGTGGCCCTGGTCTTTGGCGTCCTAGCTGGGGTGGTTCCTAGATTGAAGCGGCGGGTCGCTCTGCTGTCTTCTTTGGACAGCTGTTGGCAAAGTGTCTGGCTCGTTGCGATTGTAGCGGCGTCTCACTTTGTTCCTTCTTTGGCTGCTGAGGGTAGCGTTTCTAGCGGGGCTGGGTGCAGTAGTTTTGATTGGCAGGTCTTGGTGCCGAGGAGGGTGTCCTTGTTGCATTACGTGGTTGGAATACGAAGAATTGATTTGGTGCAACTCTCAAGCGCATGTGCGTTCCTGACGTGATCCTTCTTTGTTGCATCCTGCGCTTCCTGTTCTCATCCAGTTCCTTGCGCTTGTCCTCAAGAATAAGCGCCTTATTCACCAACTCTTGGAAATGCGGAAAGGTGTGGGTGATCAATCCTACTTGCAATCTGAGTTAAGTCCCTTCATGAAACGAGGTATGCGGATTTATCTGTCGCTACATCCTCAGTGCGTAGCGTGCTAAGCTGTGTGAACTTGTTCGGAGTAGTCGACCAGCGGCTGATTACCTTGCTTGGTGCTCTGAACTCCTCCTTCTTAAGGTCCATAATTCCTTCGAGGCCACGTGATCTTTGTCGGAATGCAGTGTGAACTCTTCCCAAGTGATATCTTGAGGGTTCTCTGCGTGGCACAGTTCTCCCACCATTCGGTAATTTGTTCCTTCCAAGCGATGAGAAGCGTAAAGTACCTTCTCATTCCCTATGCATTGAGCTATGTGTAGCTTCCTCTCAATTGATCTTAACCAATCGTCGGCCTCCAACGGGTTGGCATTCCCGAGAGAAAGTGGGTGGGTGAGTCCTCATGAACTCTACGTGACCTTGTATTACGGCGTGGTCACGATTAACTTGATTAGCGGTGGCCTGAGCGATGGCGTGCTGCATTTGTTGCATCATAGCATGCATCAACTGGTGCGAGCAGCAAGAAATGCTCCAAAATTCTGCACATCGATGGCGGTCTTTGGTGCTCCATCATTGTGGTTTTCTGTTGGGCGAGATCCACTCCCATTGCTTCCAAAGTTCCCACGGGTGTTCACCATCTGTTGATTTGCTCTAGGTTTAGAGATGAGAGGGAAACAAGAATAGACAAGTAATATGGAACTTATGCGGCGAAGGGTAACTTTAAGGTCCATCTTTATTATTAATAACTTGGTATGGCTGCTTACAATGCCTAAGGGCCTTGCAACACATCTTGCACACTCGACAAACAAAGCAAATCCAAATCGCCCGACTCTGGAGTCTAACGCCTAAAGGGTGACTCTTTATTCTATGACTCGGCGAAGGAGTCTCACTATAGAACCTATGCTCACTCATCGAGAAAACCTCCATCTGTCACAAGAGTGCTTTACGTAAGAACTCGGAATTTTTAAATCGTGACCAGGTAAGGGAAAATTTCAGCAAGAGACAAGAAAAGAGAGAAGGGGATAAGTCGAGATGTCATTTCTTATCTTGACAACTTTTAGCTTTTAGAAAATAGGTTTTATCCTCACTACGACCATTCTAGCTTAGGGTTGAGCCTACAGTCAAGTATGGCTCTGATACCACCTCTGTCGGGACCCCGAATTTGCAAATCCGGACCCTCTGTGTATTCAGCACTAGTCCAGGAACGCGCTAGTGCACACAGTCTTAACATCGGTAAGTATCACAATCATACCAATCGATATTATCAAAGTACTTTATTTAAATAACCAAAGTGGTTACTTGACCTTATGGCCAAGTTACAAATATATGCCTTGCAAGGCGAAACTTATTAAAAGAGAAATAACTGCAGCGGAAAAATCAAATAAACTTCGTGGCGCCATCCAGTATACCACAGGCAACTGACTGGGCTCGCATCCCTAAGTAGTCGGGTCCTCTTGGAGTTCCTCCAATGCTGGCGTAATCTCCTCTTCAACTGGTATTGTGTTGAGGCAAGGGTGAGTACTTGGTACTCAGCAAGTCATGCACAGAATGCAAGCTAATATACTATATGCATGGCTTGGTACAAAGGAATAGCTTAAGGTATATTTGCGGTAAACAGCATTTGACAAGTAATATAAGTAGATTCGAAAGCAGTAAAAACAAGTAAAGCATAAATAACTTTTCAAGAAGTTTAATAAACATTTTTCCCCATCCTAAACCATATTTCCATCATCTTCTTTGTTAAACCAACCCAACTTTTCAAATCCAAGTTATTTTCAGAAAATCTAACCCTTGATTTGTAATTCAGAGCATTGTCGATCACAGTGGACTCGGCTATTCAAATAGATTCTACACTCTGCAGAGGTTATGCACTTTACCCACAAGATACAATCCACTCACCACGTCGGTAGTGAATCGCCATACAAGAGTATGCGAATGAGCGATCATAACAAAGCCTTCGGAAGCCTCAAACAACACAGGTGGTCCTCTCACGTGCGTGCTCTACACCATCCCTTCCCTTAGCCAAGGCGAAGTATGGGACCAACACACCGTTAGATGGGTACCTGGCCACGACCACGATCACGCTCCCCCGTACAATCACACAAACGGTGTAACTGACACCCTGAGGCTCCACAAGTGAGTCCTTAGCGACTTAGTCAACTAGGGCCGTCCCATTCCAGCCACGTGGTTGCAAGTATGACCCAGTTCAAAGGCTTGCAAGGTTAAGTCCTTAGAGTGACCAGGGCAAGACTACCCGAAAAACCAAATCATCATCCCCAATGCCACACTGGCCCACCTGATTACTCTTGCCACATGCCCCGGTCGAAAACTGTTTATCAAACCCCAGTTGATTACCATGCACCACGTGCCATCAACATCACATGATACTTTTCCAAAACAGGTTCAATATATCATTAAGTCAATATTAGCATTTGATTATCCAAAATCATGTCATGAGCACTGTCGGGACCCCGAATTTGCAAATCCGGACCCTCTGTGTATTCAGCACTAGTCCAGGAACGCGCTAGTGCACACAGTCTTAACATCGGTAAATATCACAATCATACCAATCGATACCATAAAAGTACTTTATTAAAGTAATAAGCGGTTACTCGACCTTATGGCCAAGTTACAAATATATGCCTCGTAGGGCGAAACTTATTCAGAGAGAAACAATAGCAGCGGAAAATCAAATAAACTTCGTGGCGCCATCCAGTATACCACAGGCAACTGACTGGGCTCGCATCCCTAAGTAGTCGGGTCCTCTTGGAGTTCCTCCTCCAAAGTGGCGTAATCTCCTCTTCAAGCGATATTGTGTTGGGGCAAGGGTGAGTACTTGGTACTCGACCAAGTCATGCACAGAATGCAAGCTAATATACTATATGCATGGCTTAGTACAAAGGAGTAGCTTAAGGTATATTTGCGTAAACTTGATTTTGACAGGTAATATAAGTAGATTCAAAGCGGTAAAAACAAGTAAAGCATAAATAACTTTTCAAAAGTTTAAATAACATTTTTCCCCATCCTAAACCATATTTCCATCATCTTCTTTGTTAAACCAACCCAACTTCTCAAATCCAAGTTATTTTCGTAAAGTCTAACCCTTGATTGTAATTCAGAGCATTGTCGATCACAGTGGACTCGGCTATTCAAATAGATTCTACACTCTGCAGAGGTTATGCACTTTACCCACAAGATACAATCCACTCACCACGTCGGTAGTGAATCGCCATACAAGAGTATGCGAATGAGCGATCATAACAAAGCCTTTCGGAAGCCTCAAACAACACAGGTGGTCCTCTCAGATGCGTGCTCTACACCATCCTTCCCTTAGCCAAGGCGAAGTATGGGACCAACACACCGTTAGATGGGTACTGGCCACGACCACGATACGGCTCCCCGTACAATCACACAAACGGTGTAATCGACACCCTGAGGCTCCACAAGTGAGTCCTTAGCGACTTAGTCAACTAGGGCCGTCCCATTCCAGCCATGTGGTTGCAAGTATGACCCAGTTCAAAGGCTTGCAAGGTTAAGTCCTTAGAGTGACCAGGGCAAGACTACTAGAAAAACCAAATCAAGACTCCCAATGCCACACTGGCCCACGATTACTCTTGCCACATGCCAGGTCAGCTGTTTATCAAACCCCAGTTGATTACCATGCACCACGTGCCATCAACATCACATGATACTTTTCCAAAACAGGTTCAATATATCATTAAGTCCATATTAGCATTTGATTATCCAAAATCATGTCATGAGCACGTGCCAGGTCTAAGCAAAGATACTACAACGGTCTAAACCCATGTTGGCAATTTAATAATGTCCAACTAGTAAACCACAACTAGGGTGACAAGGGATCATGGCACATACTTAAGTAATCAAGGTGTCATATAACAAATTGGTATTTAACTAACCCCGTGTTTAAAACCAAAGTATCTTTCTAATTGAACTAGCATGCAATAGTTTAAATCAAAATAGATTTGAAATAGGATCAATATGGTCAAAGCACAACTTGCCTTCAAAAAGTACTTGCTCTTGGTCTTGAGTTGGATCTGAGTCAACACTTCTCCCTCGAATCCTTAGGCACTTCAACGTCTACTCAAGTAAAGCGTGCAAATAGCAAATACACAAATGAACACTATGCAAAAGATCCCAAAACTCCAAATAAAATCCATAAACAGAGAGAACATAATTTTCTGGATTTTTAGAAACTGGAATAAATCAAATTTGGAGTTAAACGCATAAAAGTTATGATTATTTAAAGTTTAAATAATCAATTAAATAATATTTCAGAGAAAATCTTTAGTCCAAAAATTAAATAAAATTCATATTTAGGTAGATCTCAATTTTATACAAATTTAGAAATTTGAATCACTCAAATCGGAGTTGAAACGCATAAAAGTTATAAGCGTTTGAAGTTTGAATCTAAATTTGAATCAATATTTCGAATTAATAAATCATTTTCTTTTGGAAATTAATTATTGCGTCGGCTGGACACGTGGCAGCTCTGATTGGCCTGCGGCGTCGGCCGTCCATGGGCTCGGTCCACACTCGGCTTGGGTCCACCGTGGACTCGGTCCACGGCTCCACGTGAGATCGACATGTGGGCCCACTCGGGTAGCGTCATTCTTGGCGTCGGCGAGGCTCGGCCACGGTCGGCAGTGGGTCCCACCGATGGCGTCATGGGTAGCGTCCGCGATGCATCGCTGACCGCGCGGGCCCCGCGTGTCGGTGACCACGCTGCCGCGGCGTGAAGCGCGGCAGTTCGGCTTCCTGGGCCGGCGTGGCACAATCGTGGCCGTTGGTTTGAAATCCGAATTTGGGATTGAGTTTGGCCTCATGTGCTTGGGGCGCACGTGATTGATCGTGGGCGTTGGATCTAGATCCAGCGGTTGGGATTAGATCTAGGATTTTCAACGGGAAACTCACCGAAGTGGCGTGGCACGATCCGGGCCTTTGGATCTTGATCGGACGGTTGGTGGAGCTCGGGTCGGCGATGGCTTCACGGCGGAGTTGCGGCTGCCGTGGCGAGGGCGGCGACCACCCAAACGGCGGTTGGGGCGTGCTCGGCGAGATGGAGGGTGTCTTGGTCTTGCCCCAGCCGGGGTTTGAATCTGGGGTCAATGGCGGCGGAGGGCGGACGGCGCGGCGAGGCGAGGCAAGGACCGTGGTGGCGCTTCACGCAACTACGGCTGGCGATTCCGCGAACCTCACGGCGGCTAGAGCTCGGCGGGTTAGGGCAAGAAGTGCGCGAGTCACGGCGGTCCTCGGGTGTGATCCGGCATTAAATAGCCGGAGGCGTGCTCGGCGGAGCCCTAATCGATCCTGGCCGGCGCACTCGGCGGCGAGTCCGGCTCGATTCTGGGAAGACGACGAAATCGTGGCCGTCCACGTGTCGCGATCAGCGGCCCACGATCGCGCGGCGATCGGTCGTCCGAACACGGCTCGGTCGGGTCGGCGGATCTCGGCCGTTGGATCTTGATCCAACGGTTGGGAT
The DNA here is from genome assembly GCA_036346355.1 of Rhipidocladum racemiflorum. Classification (NCBI taxonomy): domain Eukaryota; kingdom Viridiplantae; phylum Streptophyta; class Magnoliopsida; order Poales; family Poaceae; genus Rhipidocladum; species Rhipidocladum racemiflorum. The sequence continues at coordinate 31,629,616 of CM070577.1, forward strand.
CGATTAGGGTTAGGAGTGGGTTCGGTCGAGTCAAGCGGCTCCGGTCGGACTCGAGTCGACTTCGATCGGATGAAACGATACTTGACCCGAGTTGGATTTTCCAGCGATTTAATATTTAAAATAATTCGATAATTCATTTAATTCATTAAAAATAGCAAATGACTCAGAAAAATTCCAGAAAAATTCGAAAATATTTTGGATTATTTTGGACTCAAATAAAATATTTCCAACAAAAATTTATTTGCAAAATTAAATTCTTTAATTATTTCAAAATGGAATAAATTCAAATAAATTCCAAATAAATCCAAATAAATTCCAGAAAATTCCAAAAATTCACCAAAGTGCCAAATCACACATGATTTTAAGAAAAGCAAAATTTTGGGATGTTACAAACCTCCCCCCCTTAATAGAATCTCGTCCCCGAGATTCAGGGCTCACTAAAGAAATAGGTTTGGACATTCTTTCTTCAAATCCTCTTCAAGGCTCCCAAGTCGCTTCACTTTCTTCATGGTTGCTCCAATCGAACTCTGAATCGGGTTGACTTGTTTCTAGTTTCTCGATCCATTGTGTCTAGAATCCTCACAGGGTGCTCCTTATAAGTCAAATCCTCTTGCAACTCAATTGACTCTAGCGGTGCCTGTTCCTCAGGAACTCGGAGACACTTCTTCAACTGGGACACATGGAACACGTCATGCACTCCTGCCAACGACTGTGGCAACTCCAGCTGGTAGGCAACTTCACCTCTGCGACTCAAAATCTTAAATGGTCCAACATAACGGGGTGCGAGTTTCCCTTTGGCATGGAACCTCTTAACTCCCCGAGAGGCGTAACTCGAGGTATACAAAGTCTTCCTGGTTCAAAACTCAAATCTCGGCGACGATTGTCGACATAACTCTTCCTGGCCGAGATTGGGCTATCTTCAACCTTTCCCTAATCATAGCGATCCGCTCCTCGGCCTCTTGAAGAATATCAGGCCCAAAGACACGGGCGCTCGCCGGTCTCATTCCAATTCAATGGTGTCCGACAGGTCGACCATACAAAGGCCTCAAAAGGTGACATCTCAGAACTAGCACGATAACTATTGTTGTAACTAAACTCGGCATCACGACAAACTTTTTATCCCAAGAGGTAGCATAAGCCAATGCACAAGCTCTCAACATATCCTCTAGAATCTGGTTGACTCTTTTCGGTCTGTCCATCCGTCTGTGGATGATAAGGTATCTTGAAGTTTAAACGGGTTCCCATGGCTTCATGCAACTTATTCCAACCTTGAGGTAAATTGGGTACCTCTGTCCGATACAATCCTCTTTGGCACTCCGTGCAAACAAACAATCCTGATCATGTACAACTCGCTAACTTATCTCTCGAGTAAATGGTCTTCACGGGGATAAAATGGGCTACTTTAGTCAAGCGATCCACTATAACCCATATGGAGTCATAACCTCCTTGAGTCTTGACAAACCGGTAATGAAATCCATTCCGATTTCCTCCCACTTCCACTCAGGTATTTTCAGCGGTTGTAGCAATCCTGCTGGTCTCTCGATGCATTGCCTTGACTCTCTCGGCATACGTCGCACAATGCAACATGCTCGGCAACTTCACGTTTCATACTCGGCCACGAGAATCTCTCCTTGAGATCTGATACATCTTGGCGCTCCAGGATGAATCGAGTACTTAGAGTCATGGGCTTCTTCAGAATCGATTGCTTTAACTCCTTTTGTTAGGCACACAAATGCGATCCTTCATCCATAACGTGCCTTGCTCGTCCCGCTTGAAATCCTTTGCCTGGCCGTCCTCCATTTTGGACTTCATCCTACGGATCTTGTCATCATCCTTCTGGCCTTCTCGGATCTGGTCCTCTAAAGGAGGCTTTACTTCCACGGCGGCCAAGAATCCGCTAGGTACAACCTCAATCTTCATTTTAAAATCCTCACATAACTCATCGACTTGTGGCTAGCAACGTACTCACGGTATGGCTCTTCCGACTCGAGCATCGGCTACTACGTTGGCCTTCAGGGATGGTAATGGATTCCAACATTATAGTCCTTGATCAATTCTAGCCATCTCCTTTGCCTCATATTCAGATCCATTTGGGTGAATATGTACTTAAGGCTCTTATGATCCGTATATACTTCACATCTGTTTCCAATCAGATAGTGACGCCATATCTTCAAAGCATGCACTACGGCGGCTAACTCTAGGTCATGTGTCGGATAATTTTCCTCGTGCGGCCTCGGCTGCCTTGATGCATAGCGGCGACCTTTCCATTCTGCATCGGCACACATCCAAGTCCTTGGCGCGTCGTCACAATAAATATCGAAGCTTTGAGCAACATCAGGTAGATCTAACGGTCGCTGATGTCAATCGCTTCTTGACTCTGAAATCCTTCCTCCCATTCGGGCGTCCATGCAAACTTCATTACCTTCTTCAGCAATGGCGTAAGAGGTTTCGCAATTGTCGAAAAACCTTCGATGAAAGCGGCGGTAATATCCTGCCATTCCAAGGAAACTCGACCGGGTCACAGTCTTCTACGCTCCCAATGTAACACGACTTCTACTTTGCTTGGATCTACTGGCGACTCCTTCTGCGGTCATTACATGTCCAAGAAACTCCACCTTGTCCTTCCAAAAATCACACTTCTGAACTTGGCGAAAAGTTCTTGTTCCCTCGACTTTTCCAAAACTCGCCTTAAGTGTTCGGCATGTTCATCCTCTGTCTTGGAGTAGATTAGGATATCGACTATGAACACGACGACAAACTTGTCCAAATATTCCATGAACACCTTATTCATCATATTCATGAAATAGTGGCGCATTAAATCGAGTCCAAAGGACATAATCAGAAACTCGTAATGTCCATATCTTGACGAGAATGCGCCTTCTTGAATATCTTACGATCGGATCTTTAGCGATGATATCCCGATCTCGAGATCAATCTTGGAGAAAACTCGGCTCCTCTTAACTGATCAAACAAATCATCAATCCTGGGTAGCGGATACTTATTCTTCACGGTGACTTCATTGAGTGCACGGTAGTCAATGCACATCCTGAAACTCCGTCCTTCTTCTTGACAAACAAAGCTGGTGCTCCCCATGGCGGCGAACTTGGTACGATAAATCCTTTCTCCATTAACTCTTCTATTTGTTTCTTCATCTCTACCAACTCCTCGGTTGACATCCGATAGGGTCTCTTTGCTATCGGTCTTTGTGCACAGTACAAGCTCTATCACAAACTCTATGTCCCTGTCTGGCGGCATACAGGTAGATCTTTGGGAAAAACATCGGGTACTCATTCACTCTTTGGGACATCCTCTATGCTGATTGCCTTGAAATGCTGTTAACCATCAACTGTCCATCTCTAGCTAGTGGCTTGAAATTCCACTTTCTTCCCACACGGGCTCTCAATCGAGATAGTCCTTCGTCCACAATCCAATACTGACCTTGTGCTTGGATAACCAATCCATTCCCAATATGACGTCTAAGGTGCAGGTCTCCAAAATTATAAGGTTTGCTAGGAACTCTATTCCATCTATTAGTATTCTCACCCGGAACATCCTACTTCCGTTCGGAGTTCGGAACCAGTGGGTTTGAACTAAAAGCATGCACTTAAGTCTTGCAATCCTTAAGTCATTTCTAGTAGCAAAGCCTTGCGAAACAAGCGAATGCGAAGCTCGAGTCAAACAAAGCTGCTGCAGTGCGAGTTAACAAGTAACTTACCCAAAGACGACGTCCGTAGCATTTTGCAATGCATCCGCTGTGACATGGTTGACTCGGCCTCACCACGGTCTGGGGTGTGGCTCTCAGTCTTTGGCGTCCTAGCTGGGTGGTTCCTAGATTGAAGCGAATCGGGTCGCTCCTCGTTGTCTTCTTCGGACAAGCTGTTGGCAAAGTGTCTGGCTCGTTGCGATTGTAGCAGCGTCTCACTTGTTCCTATTTGCCTGGGGTAGCGTTTCTAGCGAAGTGGGGTTTGGTAGTTACGATTGGCGGGTCTTGGTGCCGGGATGGTGTCCTTGTTGCATTCTGTGGTTGGAATCGAAGAATTGATTTGGTGCAACTCTCAAGCTGCTATGCGTTCCTCGACGTGATCCTTCTTTGTTGCATCCTGCGCTTCTGTTCTCATCCAGTTCCTTGCGCTTGTCCTCAAGAATAAGCGCCTTATTCACCAACTCTTGGAAATCTGGAAAGGTGTGGGTGATCAATCCTACTTGCAATCTGAGTTAAGTCCCTTCATAAGCGAGACTGCCTGATTTATCCGTCGCTACATCCTCGAGTGCGTAGCGTGCTAGCTGTGTGAACTTGTTCAGTAGTCGGCCACTGGTTGATTACCTTGCTTGATGCTACGAACTCCTCCTTCTTAAGGTCCATAATTCCTTGAGGCACGTGATATCGCCGGAATGCATTTGTGAACTCTTCCCAAGTGATATCTTGAGGGTTCTCTGCGTGGCACGAAGTTCTCCCACCATTCGGCAATTTGTTCCTTCCAACTGATGAGAAGCGTAAAGTACCTTCTCATTCCCTATGCATTGAGCTATGTGTAGCTTCCTCTCGATTGATCTTAACCAATCATCGGCCTCCAACGGATTGGCATTCCCAGAGAAAGTGGGTGGGTGAGTCCTCATGAACTCTGACAGCCTTGTATTCTGGCGTGGTCCCTGATTAACTTGATTAGCAGTGGCCTGGCAAAGGACGTGCTGCATTTGTTGCATCATAGCATGCATCAACTGGGTCTGAGCAGCAAGAAATGCTCCAAAATTCTGCACATCCAGTGGCGGTGCTGGTGCTCTATCATTAGGGTTTTCTGCTGGGCGAGATCCACTCCCATTGCTTCCAAAGTTCCCACGGGTGTTCACCATCTGTTGATTTGCTCTAGGTTTAGAGATGAGAGGGAAACAAGAATAGACAAGTAATATGGACTTTATGCGAGGCGAAAGGGGTAACTTTAAGGTCCATCTTTATTATTAATAACTTGGTATGGCTGCTTACAATGCCTAAGGGCCTTGCAACACATACTGCACACTCAGCAAACAAAGCAAATCCAAATCGAACTAACTCTGGAATCTAACGCCTAAAGGGTGACTCTTTATTTTATGACTCGACTCGGCGAAGGAGTCTCACTATAGAACCTATGCTCACTCATCGAGAAAACCTTCATCTGTCACAAGAGTGCTTTACGTAAGAACTCGGATTTTTCGAATTGTGACAAGGTAAGGGAAAATTTCAGCAAGAGACAAGAAAAGAGAGAAGGGGATAAGTCGAGAGGTCATTTCTTATCTTCACAAATTTTTAGCTTTAGAAAATAGGTTTTATCCTCACTACGACCATTCTAGCTAGGGTTGAGCCTACGGTCAAGTATGGCTCTGATACCACCTCTGTCGGGACCCCGAATTTGCAAATCCGGACCCTCTGTGTATTCAGCACTAGTCCAGGAACGCGCTAGTGCACACAGTCTTAACATCGGTAAATATCACAATCATACCAATCGATACCATAAAAGTACTTTATTAAAGTAATAAAACTGGTTACTCGACCTTATGGCCAAGTTACAAATATATGCCTCGTAGGGCGAAACTTATTCAGAGAGAAACAATAGCAGCGGAAAATCAAATAAACTTCGTGGCGCCATCCAGTATACCACAGGCAACTGACTGGGCTCGCATCCCTAAGTAGTCGGGTCCTCTTGGAGTTCCTCCTCCAAAGCTGGCGTAATCTCCTCTTCAACTGATATTGTGTTGGGGCAAGGGTGAGTACTTGGTACTCGACAAGTCATGCACGTAATGCAAGCTAATATACTATATGCATGGCTTAGTACAAAGGAGTAGCTTAAGGTATATTTATGGTAATGACATTTGTGAGGTAATATAAGTAGATTCAAAGCAAGAAAACAAGTAAAGCATAAACAACTTTTCAAAAAGTTTAAATAACATTTTTCCCCATCCTAAACCATATTTCCATCATCTTCTTTGTTAAACCAACCCAACTTCTCAAATCCAAGTTATTTTCGTAAAGTCTAACCCTTGATTGTAATTCGAGCATTGTCCAAAGACCGTGGACTCGGCTATTCAAATAGATTCTACACTCTGCAGAGGTTATGCACTTTACCCACAAGATACAATCCACTCACCACGTCACCGTGAATCGCCATACAAGAGTATGCGAATGAGCGATCATAACAAAGCCTTCCGAAGCCTCAAACAACACAGGTGGTCCTCTCCAGACGTGCTCTACACCATCCCTTCCCTTAGCCAAGGCGAAGTATGGGACCAACACACCGTTAGATGGGTACCTGGCCACACCACGATACGCTCCCCGTACAATCACACAAAGCGGTGTAGCCCGACACCTGAGGCTCCACAAGTGAGTCCTTAGCGACTTAGTCAACTAGGGCCGTCCCATTCCAGCCATGTGGTTGCAAGTATGACCCAGTTCAAAGGCTTGCAAGGTTAAGTCCTTAGAGTGACCAGGGCAAGACTACGAAAAACCAAATCAACACTCCCAATGCCACACCGCCCACCTGATTACTCTTGCCACATGCCCTGGCCGAAATTGTTTATCAAACCCAGTTGATTACCATGCACCACGTGCCATCAACATCACATGATACTTTTCCAAAACAGGTTCAATATATCATTAAGTCCATATTAGCATTTGATTATCCAAAATCATGTCATGAGCACGAAAGGTGTCTAAGCGACATACTACAGCGGTCTAAACCCATGTTGGCAATTTAATAATGTCCAACTAGTAAACCACAACTAGGGTGACAAGGGATCATGGCACATACTTAAGTAATCAAGGTGTCATATAACAAATTGGTATTTAACTAACTTGAGTTTAAACCAAAGTATCTTTCTAATTGAACTAGCATGCAATAGTTTAAATCAAAATAGATTTCGAAATAGGATCAATATGGTCAAAGCACAACTTGCCTTCAAAAAGTACTTGCTCTTGGTCTTGAGTTGGATCCTGAGTCAACACTTCTCCCTCGAATCCTTAGGCACTTCAACGTCTACTCGTAAAGCGTGCAAATAGCAAATACACAAATGAACACTATGCAAAAGATCCCAAAACTCCAAATAAAATCCATAAACAGAGAGAACATAATTTTCTGGATTTTTAGAAACTGAATAAATCAAATTTGGAGTTAAAACGCATAAAAGTTATGATTATTTAAAGTTTAAATAATCAATTAAATAATATTTCAGAGAAAAACTTTAGTCCAAAAATTAAATAAAATTCATATTTAGGTAGATCTCAATTTTATACAAATTTAGAAATTTGAATCACTCAAATCGGAGTTGAAACGCAAAAGTTATAAGCGTTTGAAGTTTGAATCTAAATTTGAATCAATATTTCGAATTAATAAATCATTTTCTTTCGAAATTAATTATTGCGTCGGCTGGACACGTGGCAGCTCTGATTGGCTCTGGCGACGTCACCGGTCCATGGGCTCGGTCCACACTCGGCTTGGGTCCACCGTGGACTCGGTCCACGGCTCCACGTGAGGCCCGACATGTGGGCCCACTCGGGTGACGTCATTCTTGGCGTCGGCGGAGGCTCGACCACCGGTCTTGGCAGTGGGTCCCACCGATGGCGTCATGGGTGACGTCCGCGATCTGTCGCCGACACGCGGGCCGCGTGTCGGTGATACCTGCGACGCGTGGCGCGGCAGTTCGGCTTCTGGGCGCGTGGCACAATGTCGTGGCCGTTGGTTTGAAATCCCGGTACGGGATTGAGTTTGGCCTCATGTGCTTGGGGCGCACGTGATCGATCGTGGGCCGTTGGATCTAGATCCAACGGTTGGGATTAGATCTAGGATTTTCAACGGGAAACTCACCAAGTGACGTGGCACGATCCGGGCCTTTGGATCTTGATCGGACGGTTGGTGGAGCTTCGGGTCGGCGATGGCTTCACGGCGGAGTTGCGGTGCCGGCGCTGAGGACGGCGACCACCCAAACGGCGGTTGGGGCGTGCTCGGCGAGATGGAGGGTGTCTTGGTGCGCCGCTTCGGGTTTCGAATCTGGGGTCAATGGCGGCGAGGAGGGCGGACGGCGGCGAGGCGAGGCAAGGACCGTGGCGGCGCTTCACGCAACTTCTGGCGAGCGATTCGCGAACCTACGGCGGCTAGAGCTCGGCGGGTTAGGGCAAGAAGTGCGCGGGTCACGGCGGTCCTCGAGTGCGATCCGGGCATTAAATAGCCGGAGGCGTGCTCATGAGCCCTAATCGGTCACGCAAGGCGCACTCGGCGCGGAGTCCGGCTCGATTACGGGAAGACGACGAAATCGTGGGCCGCCCACGTGTCGCGATCAACGCCACGATCGACGGCGCGATCGGGTCGATCGAACACTGGCTTTCGATCGGTTTGGGCGGATCTCACCGTTGGATCTTGATCCAACGGTTGGGATCGATTAGGGTTAGGAGTGGGTTCGGTCGAGTCAACTGGCTCGGGTCGGACACGAGTCCCACTCGGGCGGATGAACAGGACATGACCCGAGTTGGATTTTCCAGCGATTTAATATTTAAAATAATTCCGAAGAATTCATTTAATTCATTAAAAATAGCAAATGACTCGTAAAAATTCGAAAAATTCTGGAAAATATTTTGGATTATTTTGGACTCAAATAAAATATTTCCAACAAAAATTTATTTGCAAAATTAAATTCTTTAATTATTTCAAAATGGAATAAATTCAAATAAATTCCAAATAAATCCAAATAAATTCCAGAAAATTCCAAAAATTCACCAAAGTGCCAAATCACACATGATTTTAAGAAAAGCAAAATTTTGGGATGTTACAAGCACGTAGCAGGTCTAAGCAGTATACTACAACGATCTAAACCCATGTTGGCAATTTAATAATGTCCAACTAGTAAACCACAACTAGGGTGACAAAGGGTCATGGCACATACTTAAGTAATCAAGGTGTCATATAGCAAATTGGTATTTATCTAACCCCCAGGTTTAAACAAAGTATCTTTCTAATTGAACTAGCATGCAATAGTTTAAATCAAAATAGATTTCGAAATAGGATCAATATGGTCAAAGCACAACTTGCCTTCAAAAAGCACTTGCTCTTGGTCTTGAGTTGGATCCTGAGTCAATACTTCTCCTTCGAATCCCTCCGGCACTTCAACGTCTACTCGTAAAGCGTGCAAATAGCAAATACACAAATAAACACTATGCAAAAAGATCCCAAAACTCCAAATAAAATCCATAAACAGAGAGAACATAATTTTCTGGATTTTTAGAAACTGGAATCGTCAAATTTGGAGTTAAAACGCAAAAGTTATGATTATTTAAAGTTTAAATAATCAATTAAATAATATTACAGAGAAAAACTTTAGTCCAAAAATTAAATAAAATTCATATTTAGGTAGATCTTAATTTTATACAAATTTAGAAATTTGAATCGCTCAAATCGGAGTTGAAACGCAAAAGTTATAAGCGTTTGAAGTTTGAATCTAAATTTGAAATCATTATTCGAATTAATAAATCATTTTCTTTTTCGGAAATTAATTATTGCGTCAGCATGGACACGTGGCAGCTCCTGATTGGCCTGCTGACGTCAGCCGGTCCATGGGCTCGGTCCACGCTCGGCTCGGGTCCACGGTGGACTCGGTCCACGGCTCACGTGACTGACATGTGGGCCCACTCGGGTGACGTCATCGCTGACGTCAGCGGAGCTCAGCCCACGGCGCTGACAGGTGGGACCCACTGTGACGTCATGGGTGACGTCAGCGCTTGGCTGGGTTAGCCACTGACATGCGGGCCCTCTGACACGCGGGCCCCGCGTGTCAGCGTCACACGCACGCGCGCGTGGACGGCGCTGACCGCGTCGGTCCAACTTCCCGACACGTGGCGCAATCACGACCGTTGATTTGAAAATCAACGGCGTGGATTAGATCCAGGGTTAACACGTTGAAACTACTCGATGCTCGTGGGCCGTTCGATCTAGATCGGACGGTCCAGATCTAATCCTATAATCGCACTGCTACAGCACGTGGCGATTGTGAACCGTTGGATCTTGATCCAACGGTCCAGATCTAATCGGGTTTCTAGGGTTTGGGAAACACGTGAACTCACCGTTGCCGTCCGATCTGGATCCAACGGTGCACGAAGCTCAGGGACGGCGATGGCACGCGGCGGCGCTGGCTTGACCGGAGACGGGGACGACGACCTTGCCGTCGGCGTTTCTGGCGCGCTCCGGCGAAGTGAGGGGTACTCAACGCTGCCTCGTCTTGGGAATCCGGACCGGGCTTGATGACGGCGGAGGACGGCGGACGGCAGCAATATCGGCGTTTAATCGCGGCGGAGCAGACTTCCAACTCCGGCGAGCAATAACGGCGAGACGGTGGGGATCCTAGCGGCGCGAGCTAGGTTTCGAACCGGGCGTGGGATGGCGATCCTCGGGGTATGCCGGGCATTAAATAACCTCGGCGTCCGTGCGTAAAACGGAGACCTAGCTCTCCACGGCGGCGGACACGTGGCGGCGAGTCCAGCTCGGACTTCGGGCGGAGACGATGAAATCGTGGCCGTCCACGTGGCAACCAACGCCACGATCGCTGGCGCGACCGGTCCGGACACGGCTCGGAGTGCAGGTCGGACGGATCTCACCGTTGGATCTTGATCCAACGGTTGGGATTGATTAGGGTTAGGAGTGGGTTCGGTCGAGTCAAGCGGCTCGGTCGGACTCGAGTCCGACTTCGATCGGATGAAACGATGCTTGACCCGAGTTGGATTTTCCAGCGAATTAATATTTAAAATAATTCCCAGTAATTCATTTACTTCATTAAAAATAGCAAATGACTCAGAAAAATTCCAGAAAAATTCTGGAAAATATTTTGGATCATTTTGGACTCAAATAAAATATTTCCAACAAAAATTTATTTGCAAATTTAAATTCTTTAATTATTTCAAAATGGAATAAATTCAAATAAATTCCAAATAAATCCAAATAAATTCCAAAAAAATTCCAAAAATTCACCAAAGTGCCAAATCACACATGAATTTAAGAAAAGCAAAATTTTGGGGTGTTACATGATGGTGGTGTTGGATATGTTGGAGAAAATTTGGATGTTGAATGAAATGTACAATTACATTATGTATTGCTTTACTCTCATTTACTAAATGTTTTATAAACAGTGCAATATTCCAATTTATTAGTCTATTGCAAATAACTACAGCTTCATGCAAATATGAACAAGAATAGCAGCCATCTTCATCGTTTAGCCTGCATTATTATTTTACTTGCAAACAATAAAGTCTTGCGAGTACATACGTGTACTCACCGTTTGCTCTGAAAATTTGCGTGAGGAGTAGAAAATGCAGGTGAGGAAGAAGGTGACCAGGAGTTCAGTGACTCAGACGCGGGTGGTGCGTTTGACGGCTAGCGGAGCTAGTTGCTTACCGGTTGTCTGAGGGAATGGAGGCACACCGTAGCCGCTTTACTTTTGTTTCTCTGATGTTTTTCTCTTCAGTTTACTTTAAGCCAATCGGCATTTTGTAAACAGGAACAAGTTGTAATATTATTATCTATCGCTGTAATATACTACCTCTGCCCTTATATTGCGTTCGCTTGGATGAGACTCTACCTTCTCAACATGTGACACTAGCCTACTGATCCAGGGACTAGTGGTTATCACATGGTTGCGGGAAGCTCAAATTGGATCCAATTGGCTGGCATGTGACCTCATTACTCGAGTATCGTGCTAACCAAGTGGTTTCAATCTGAGTCTGTCGTGATGTCGTGATCGTTACGTTACTAGTTGCGTGATTAACCAGGCCCACACAACAGTAATGGAGTATCACTGTACCAGGACAGGAGCCCCCACAGGAAGTGGTATCAGAGCAAAGGTTAGTAATTGATAGGATTAAGGAAGAGTCTTTTCCCTTAAAGGTTATTTTGATTATGCACTCCTTAATTGTGAAAACATAGAATGCTGATCTTTTCTTTTCTGTAGCATCTCTTCTGTTTTTGAGCTTCAAACGAAATTTCCCTCTTATCTCGGCTTTCAAAGTCAGATTTCCAGGGCAAAAGCAAAAGGGGTATTTGGTTCGATCCATTTTTCCGATCCTATTCGAAATTTAAGTTAGAAGTATTTGGGAAGCTTATCCACTTCAAAAGATAGTTAAGAATTGAGTAATGATAAGGATAAGGCTTAAAATTGTGAGTTTCTTTTATTGGTTCGCTGTTGGTTTAATTTCTTTTCGTTTGTTTAATTTCTGTTTTTTTTTCGAAATTCCGTTTGTTGAGGATGTCACTAATCTGTTTCCCTTCTTAATCTTAGATGTCTGGACGTTGGGAACCCTGCTATTTCACGTCCACGATTCTAGAGGGCTCAGCTCAGGCTACCCTCTGGGAGATGATGCAGCGTGCTGGCTTTCCTGAGCCGCCAGGGTACTTAATCTCACGTGCTGGACTTAGTCCCGCTTCCTCCTTGTTTGTGGCTGAAGTTTCTATTCGCGGACGCCACGCAGGAGAGCAAACCTGTCAGTATCATGGTACAGCGCCAAGTCCTCTTGCAGCTCTACTCGATGGAGCATACATTGCAATTTTGAGGCTTCGCTTTGATGTACCAGAAATGGCTCAGTTGTATCCTGTTTGTCCCTCTCGTGAGCCGGACAGCTAAGAAAACCTGTATGTGCCAGATTATCCACTGTCAGATCCTGTGCAGATTTGGCAGACTGGGCTAGTGAGGTCCCTTGATCGATATCTACTTCGTCTCCGTGAAGAACTGTTGCTTGCTCGACGTCGTATCTCTGAGTTAGAGAGTAACATGGCGCCCTTGGTTAGCTATGGTTTCTTTACTACTGGGATGATCTATGGGGAGAATGATGATCTCGAGCCTGCTGAGGAGTTACCCCGTCCTTATGGATCTTATCGTCGGGTCTCTCGCAGTGCCAGGATGTCTGTTCGTGGTAGCAGCCGTCGCCGTGTTTCGGCTGTGCGCCCTAGTGCTTCTGCGACTGCCATGCCAGGATGTAACCTGCTGTTTGGTGGACGCGAGTACGAGTTGATGTTTCCCACAGAGTCAACTGCTTCTTCTGTAGCCCCAGGCACCTCAGATGTCCCTGCTATGAACGATGGTCGTGTTTAGGATTAGATCCTTATCCCAATAGGTAGTTGGGTCTACAGCTCGCTTTTGTTGTAATTACGAGCTGGCAGAAGAAACCTTTTGTTGTAATTACTCCCGTGAAACTGGTGGTAGTTGATGTCGGTGGTGTTGTAAATATCCCCCTGTAGCGCGAAGTGACATGCTAAGTTATCATCTGTAAATCTATCGCCCTGCAATCCTTTCACTGCGATGCAAACTTTAAATTTTGTATTGCTATGTGATGGATTGTGTTTGAGTTTCACAATTGTTGTTCAAAATCCTCGCGTTCTTCGATGGGCTCTTGTGGTACTTGTCTCTAAGTCTTTGTGTCAACAGGATGCTGCCTAAGAGACGTGTTGATCGTTCGGTGATGGCCCGGGGTGTTGCTCAAAATAGCCAAGAACCAGTTGTGGTAATACCGAATCCAGAGCGTCATGATCCACCTTTGGCCAGATCCTGTAGCCAATGATCTCATCACTCTAATGAGCTAGTAGGTAATCGGGAGGCATCGCTTAGTCATCACGATGCCCAAAGTGAAGAGTTACCTCCACCTCCGTCAATGGCCCAAGTTCTTGTTATGCAGACCCATTTGTTGGAGCGGTTGGTGCAGAATTCCGAGAACCTTGGTGCCGCTGCTTATGGTGGTTTGGCATTAATGCAACCCCAATCGAGGTTGGCTGAGTTCCAGTGGACTCGCCCGCCAAACTTCTCATCAGCAACCGATCCTCTGGACGCAGACGATTGGCTTCGCGATGTTGAAGATAAACTCGACCTTGTGAGGTGTACTGATGAGGAGAAGGTTCAGTATGCTGCTTACTATCTCCAAGGCGCAGCAGCAGCCTGGTGGGGTAGTGTTAAGGCAATTCGTCCACCTGGTCAGGTCATGACTTGGGAGGATTTTAAAGGAGCCTTTTGTGCAGTGCACATTCCTGCTAGTTTGATGGAGATAAAGAAACGAGAGTTCTATGATCTTCGTCAGGGGTCTATGTCAGTGATGGACTATCTGCATAAGTTCAATTATCTGGTTCGATATGTAGCAGATGAGGTCCCGAGTGAAGCCCGAAAAGACTCCTTGTTTCGTCAACATCTCAACGAGGAGATTCGTCATTCGCTCGCACCGCTTGACATCCCCAATATGCAAGTGCTTGTGGACAAGGCGATTTGTGTAGAGGACAGCGGCAAGGCAGTTTTGGAGAGCCAGAAGCGTAAGTGGATGGCTCGGAAATCTGCCGGTGCCGGTGCCGAACCGGCGTCGGGCAAACCGTTAGTGCTCAGTCCGTGGCATCGCCGCCTCCACTATCTCAGAGGAGCTTTCCCCAACCTGTTCTGTCTGCGGCTCAACCTTTTGGCCGCGGAGGACATATTCGTGGAGGGCAGGACAGGATGGCCGCACTCACCTGCTATGCTTGCGGTGAGAAGGGACATATCTCTACTGTTTGTCCGAGCAAACGTCCTGTTGCTGCTCGACCTCAAGTTCCAAGCGGTCCGATTCGCCCGCAAGGTTCTGTAACCGGGCGTGGTGGACACTTAGGAGGGCGTTCTAGCCAAAAAGTAGCCTCGAGTCAAGCCCGTGGTCGACTTAACCTACTGACCGCGGAGGAGGCTAGTAATGCTCCAGATGTGGTAGTTGGTATGTTTTTCATACACTCAGTACTCACTTTCTCAGTACCCACTTTGGTTTTATTTGATTCGGGCGCTTCGCATTCTTTCATTTCTTCAAGGTTTGTTTTGTAACATAAGGTTGAGACTAACAGATTGCAAGATCCAATGTTAGTCTATTCTCCTGGTTCAGTTATGCGAGCTGAGCGCGTATGCCTTAGAGTACCCATAGTGATAAATGAAGTTCTATTTTTGGGAGATCTGATTCAGATAGATACTCCTGGACTCAATGTTATCCTTGGGATGGATTGGTTATCTCAAAATCAAGGACATATTGATTGCGCAAATTGTTCCATCTCTCTGGTGAATTCGGATGGAATCCAGACTAAGTATTACTCCAGACGATCAAATGTGCTTAAGGCTTCTTTCCATTCGCTTTCTGTGCCGGAATTAAGTCAAGTACCAGTGGTCTGTGAGTATCCTGATGTGTTTCCTGAAGAATTACCGGGATTGCCCCCAGATCAGGATATGGAGTTTGTTATTGACTTGCTGCCAGGAACAGCACCATTGTCCAAACGTCCATATCGGATGCCCTCTGATGAGTTGTTGGAGTTGAAGAAACAACTCAAGGAGCAATTAGCTAAGGGTTTTGTTCGCCTAGTTCGTCTCCATGGGGTAGTCCAGTGCTCTTCGTCAAGAAGAAAGATGGTAGTTTACGCATGTGCGTGGACTATCGATCCTTAAACGAAGTCATTATAAAAAATAAGTATCCTCTTCCTCGGATTGATGATTTGTTTGATCAATTAAGTGGAGCTTGAGTCTTTTCTAAGATTGACTTGAGACTAGGGTATTTTCAACTCAAAATTCGACCGGAAGATATCTAGAAGACTGCGTTTACTACTCGATATGGTTTGTACGAGTATACAGTAGTTTCTTTCGGACTCACCAACGCACCAGCCACATTCATGAATCTCATGAATAAGGTATTCATGGAATACCTAGATAAATTTGTGGTGGTGTTCATTGATGACATTCTTATCTATTCTCGGAGTGAGCAGGAGCATGAACTCCATCTGCACTTAGTGCTTGATAAGCTGCGTGAACATCAGCTGTATGCCAAGTTCAGCAAATGTGAGTTCTGGCTCAAAGAAGTTGCCTTCTTAGGCCACGTTCTCTCAGAAGGAGGTGTTGCTGTTGATCCCAGCAAGGTGAAGGATGTACTTGCCTGGGAACAGCCACGAACTATTCCCGAAGTCCGAAGTTTTCTTTGGTTAGCCGGATACTATCGGCGATTCATTGAAAACTTTTCCAAAATTTCCAAGCCGATGACTGAGTTTGTAACACCCTGGCATTTAATATGCCCGAATGCTACCAAACATAGACTAAGCAACCTCTAAATACCACAATTACAAGTAAATAACAGCAAAGGAACAAATGCTAATAACGGAAATTTCGGCAGCATCTCCTTTGTTTTAACATGATTCGGAACATCAACAATGTATCACAAGTTATATCATAATGGAAAGCATCTAAAACAGCAATAACATGTGACATAGCAACAATTTAAGTCCAGGATAAAGTATTCAACCACTTCATGAGCTAAACGAATCAAATAGTAAGACCGAGCACACAGTTAAGCAATTCTCCAAGTTTCATGGCAATACTTTCATTATCATGACTCCAAATGATAACACTGTCTAATTTGTGTGGAGCTACGTGTAGATGTGTAGCTAAACACTTTTTCCCACATGCCGTTTTCATGGCACCTAAGAAAAACATAAACACAAGCGTGAGTTCATCACTCAGCAAGTATATTGCAATGGAACAAGAAAAATACATTCCAATACCTTCATCACCACTTTTCACATACAACATCATATACAACTCATATTCATAATGTAAGCATATCCTTGACATCATCATAAATCATCCTCATATATCATCCCCATATAATGCGATGCAATGTAATGCAATGCGATGCACATATCTCCTGGAAACTCATACCGGTATGGTTGAGTACACACCCGTCGGTGTGCACCCTCTCCCCCCTTCCATCCCGAAGATGGAGGGTGCCTACTCCTCGCTTCCGTTCACCGTGGTGAATGGAATCACGATGTAGGACTTACTCATTGGCTCTCTGGATTAGTCATAACTTTCTCAACGACCTTCCCGGACTAGTTATGACTTTGTCACCGCCCGGGCCATGTATCTTGCCATGTATGCAAATATGCCAACATCATGAATAACTTGTACATTAACACAAGGCATCATCATGGATAAGTTGTAAATTAACACATGGCATCATCACATAATAAACATATTCATCATATCAATGGCAAACATTAAAGCATGGCATGTGAACATATCATATATTCAAACTTCCATCTCAATCAATCAAACAACCTACAATCGCTATCCATTACAATACACTTGCCTCAACCACAGGCAACGGATTGGCGGGAAGTAGAAGGCACTGCCGGGGTTACACCACCTGCACATAGGTACCACACACTCACAATCATGTCCACAAAACAGTACGCAAACCCTCATCTACCCCGACATTGCCAACTACTCGCAATACCCAAAAACAGAGGTTCTATCCCGCCGGGACAGCAGCCTTCCAAAAGGCATAACTCGGGTTCTAAGACTCCGAATCAATTAAACGAGTACATCCTCATGTAGCTTAGGAAATTTCCCAACTTTTTATAGGTATAGGGAAAGACTGATTTGGACTCTAAAGTTGTTTAATCTACAAAATACCGTGATCTGTTCCAATCACGTCACATATTTTAACACGCTCGGTAAAACAGCCATAACTTTCAAACGGCTAGGCAGAATTTAACGTTCTTTATATCCACTGAAAGATAATGAAATTAGCTACAACTTCTTCAACATCCGTATGACCAGATTCCGATTCTAAATTAGCGAAAACCTAAGCCCTAGGTCGACTGCTCATGCTGCCTGAAACAGAGAACGTGACCAACTCAAGAATCCATCTAATCTAATAAAATCCAGCACCACCAATTGATCTAAAAACATTATAAACACCCTTAGAACAGTACCTAGACCAATCCCAAGGATTCCCATGGCCATACCTTTGCCCGACGCACGGAAACTGAAAGGATCTCCTCCCGGTTCGCTCCTCACTCCTCGCTCCTCGCTCCTCGCTCCTCGCTCCTTGCTCCTCGCTCTAATGGATGGATCCTCAAGGTGCAGGGGGTGGGGAGGCTACCCTAGGGCAGCAAGGGGTGGAGGAGAAGAGGTGGAGTGGTGGGGAACAAAGAGGCAAGGGGGGGTGGAGGCGCACGGCCAAAGGGGGGAGGAGAGGAGGTGGGCAGCTAGGGCCAAGGGGGGGAGAAGTGGGGCGCACAAGAGGGGATAGGGCGCCCGGAAACGCTATTAACCTCTATACCCTATGGTTTTAACCTTAATTCCACATCTCATAATGTTTTTGACCTCATCATGCTCAATAAATAAGGTTACGACACTCCGTGGTGTCACATTCTTCCCCCCTTCAACTGGATTCGACCTCGAATCGAAGACAAGCCACTACGCCAAACCAACAACATACATAGTCTTAGTCTTCACAGTTCAAACCTGAAGAAAAGAGCTTTGGGTAAAGCTCGCCCCCGCGAGACTTCCACTCCCAGGTCGCTTCTCTAAATAAAACCACTGGAAATTACACTGATCGTGACTCGATGACAGGACGCCTAGGTTTGAAGACCAACGGCTCTAACGATAACTCGTAATCAAAACTTGCGAGAACTTTACTCAATATTAAAACACAAAGTACTAACACATGGTCTCAGCACGACCCCAAGCTATAAGATAAAACCTCAAACAGCCCACAAAAGAAAACGGTCTCAAACTCCTCGTTCTAAGCATTCCTTGGCACTGAAGTGCCCGATCCCTTTAACTCATGCTACTCTCCAGAAAAACACGGTACCAACCTCCATTCTGTGGTTCCTTGTACTAAAGACGACGCGAAACAGGAGAGACACAACGCTCTAAGATTACCACCAGAACGAACAACCTACTTTATATCCATGATCCGTATGACTCGCTCAACAGAAACGACCGAACGTTCCCCTGCGGTTGACACAACTCGCTTCTTGCCCAATGACAAAAGAACCAATACACTTAAAAAGGAAAAGCGATCACTAGCAACCACCAAGTGGTCCACTAATAATGTAATCAACCCTACCGATGAACACCTCGACGACACAATTTTCCACGAAGGTTTGCATTGAGTCATACACAACCTTCCACTCAAAGGACCACGATAAAGAGCACAATCATTGAGTGAGCTCAACCATAAACATGAACCCAAGTGGCCCTCATCCAACAATTCAAACCCCAAAGCGCTAAAACCACTTTGGAAAGGATTCGACAACAACCAGAGAGTATTCACTTTAATTTCCTAAGCCAAAAACTCAAAGGAAACACACATCCTTTCACCACAACCAACTCCAGAAATTATTCATTCTTTTCTTTTCATACTAGCAAGCAAGGGAAATCTCGTTTCATGACATGAATGCACATTCTTCAAGAGCACTCCGGATTAGTCATATCTCCATATATGACTTTCTCACCGACCTGGCTCAACGACTCTTTTATCATTTAACATCTATACACGATGTCTTGTTTACTTTTCACCATTCCTTCATCATGTAACAACACTACCGAAAAGTCATTCACATGATGACTACTTCCTCGGTATCACATGATTGAAATACACATAACACTGACGGTTGCGCTAAATCATATAGACTATGACGGCAACATCGTCAACAACAAAACACCACATCGTGCGAAAACCCATCATCCATTTAAAAATAACCTTGCAAAACCTCGCAAAATCAAACTCAACCCTTTGTAACAGAAAATCGACTCCAAAGTCAAACATCTGCACACAACCGCCACAAATTTTATCAAAAGAGAGGGAAACTCAATCCCAAAAGAAAACTCTTCACTAACCAAATTCACTTATGAAACATTCATAAAAAATCAGACTTGTGAAACATCCGCACAACAGACACATTTTCCAAATGACTCCAACTCTAGCCAAACAGAGTTACACCTCAAGGGCTTAACTCAAAAGTTTCCAACACAACCCTTTATGACCATCTGCTTCCTTTTAAAATTAATTCCAAAGATAGTTCAGTGCGAACGCGAAAGGGCGCGATCGACTCAAAAACTTTTGGGGTGTAAATCCATACTCATAGCACCAACTAAACAAATTAGCCAAAACCAAATATTTGCACCAATTTCTACGAGTTTTAGGGAACTCAAACACAACATATGGAACACCTTGACCGAAAACCCTTCAACCAAAATGGCAAACAACCAAACCAGTCCAAAAGCTTTTGAACACATGCTCAGCATAAAAGAACCATCTCTAGTACTCCACTACGCTTTCCATTAAAGACTTCAATAATCACTATTTACTCCCTGAGAAGCCCCAACACAATTAAACCAAAAGCTTCACAACAAATTCTTCCTCTAGTTACCATTCCCAACACTTTTAATTAGGGTTTATGATGCTTATCAAAAAGGCACCCAACCAATACTATATTGACATGATCCCCACGGATCACCGAATCATAATACTTCTTATTCTAAATTTGAAACATCGCACTTCAACAGATTCTTAAGCAGGATCAACGTATCAGTTTTATACCATCCATACATCAACATCTTGACGATTAAAACTCGTTCAATCAATAAAATGACTTCAACAAATAAGTATTATCTCTACACGATAAAATTCATAACTATGATTCTAAGACATACATTCATTAAGGATAAAATTCTACATCAAGTTAATTATCCAAAGCTCACTCCATCGCAACATGTAAAACAAATTACCTCTATTTTAACCATGGTTTTCCAACGAGTAATCTAAACAGTTACCACCACTACTTAGTCATCAATAAAAACAAATGGGCATAATCATCAACCAACAACATTACTTTTAGCTACCCTATACATAGGTGATAACAAAATTACCACCACACCACATACTCCAACTATTTAAAATAGATTGAATACTAGCATTAACACTGCTCTTAACAACATCATGAGCAAAAAGTCTTATGTCTTCTCAATTGATATCAATACTAGCATTGTAGAGACACAACTGCATACTTCCAAATATACTAGTAGTTTGCAACACGTAAATAGCAACTCTAATCAACTTCCAAATTAAAGTCACTAAGCAACACGATTAAATTTCTCTATTAATCCATTAGATTGGAGCATCTTTAAACAACCAGCAAAGTTTCTTTAACAATAACAGCAGTCTACATCATCTTAATGTTTTAACTATGCATCAGGGTTTAAAACTTTAAACATAATCGAGGGTCCTAAGAACTTTTAAAGCAAAGCAACAGATTCTAAGCATGTACATTAACACATTCAATCATTCTCACTAAGAGTAAACTCCAACACTAGTAGTCTATTTATTCTCAAGCTAGAGATAACAACCGCATAGAATTGTTTCAACTCACAAATTAACTTAACAATACGTCATCCCATAAACCACATTGGTACATGCTACATAACATGCTAAACAACAATTCTTACTAGGGACACTACTTACTTTGTTTGCAACATTTTAGTTTTAAAGCTCATCCCAAATTCATAAGGAAAATTGACTCTCAAAATTGCAATGAGACAGACCCAAACTTGGTCATGCAAAAGAATTCTCCAAAACACTTTTAAATCTCAAAGACTCCCACAGGAGGGAACCAAGCGATCAAATAAACCTTTACAAATAAAACCTTAACACCAACCCCCAAACTTTCACAAAATAAGAAGGGTTCTTCAAAGATGATTTCTTAAACCAGCAAAATAACGAAATCAAACACCACTTACTCCTACAAAGCCACAGAACTTCAGCCCTGACAGCCAGTGTCCGGCACAAGCTAGCATAATAACTCCTTTAACCTTGGAGAAAGACAAACACAGGAATAAATTGAATACTTCTTCCCCATAAAGAAATCAACAAACTAGGCATCAAAACTGGAAAGGCGCCCAAAAGAAGTGCAACACTAGACTCCTCTTCTTCGTCTTCAACCAAGGAAGAGAAACCACACACCGCATACGGAACGATCCGCGAAAAACCAATACCAAACACTTTTCTTTTTGATTCAAATCAACTAAAGCCAAGAAAAGCAACGAAAACCGACCGTCAGAACGGCAAAGAACATACGAAGGAACCCACCACTAACTCTTCTTTTTTGTCTCCAGTCAACTACCCGATCTACGACAGAAAGGGTAAGCACTCTTCTCCTACAGGGGTTAACAGTTCTTCGGTGATGGCGCTAACCGGCCACACCGTCAAACCTCACCCTCACTATGAACAAAAAGAGGTGGCCAAACGCGGCAAGACTACAACCCCACTCTATCACAACAACAAGAACAATTCAATCATTTATCTCGTTGACATAGCAACATGTATTGTCAAATGAAGCATTCAACATCAAAGCTTAAATACACCATTTAAGCGTAAGGAAACGATACCCATACCCTTTCCTACTGTGCATCCATTGTGTGTCAAATTTTAGATTAGTTATACCACTTTTGCAAGTTTGTATGTTGCTATCCTATGACAAAATTTTAGTTAAGACCTAAGCCATGTTTCTAAGTTATTCCACATCACATTTTAGTTGTACCCTATAGCATGACACTAAAAATACACGTTCCAGGGACCTACAGCCCGCTCTGATACCAACTGTAACACCTTGGCATTTAATATGTCCGAATGCTACCAAACATAGACTAAGCAACCTCTAAATACCACAATTACAAGTAAATTACAGCAAAGGAACAAATGCTAATACCGGAAATTTCGGCAGCATTTCCTTTGTTTTAACATGATTCGGAACAACAACAAAGTATCACAAGTTATATCATAATGGAAAGCATCTAAAACAACAATAACATGTGACATAGCAACAATTTAAGTCCAAGATAAAGCATTCAACCACTTCATGAGCTAAACGAATCAAATAGTAAGACCGAGCACACAGTTAAGCAATTCTCCAAGTTTCATGGCAATACTTTCATTATCATGACTCCAAATGATAACACTGTCTAATTTGTGTGGAGCTACGTGTAGATTTGTAGCTAAACCCTTTTTCCCGCATGCCGTTTTCATGGTACCTAAGAAAAACAACATAAACACAAGCGTGAGTTCATCACTCAGCAAGTATATTGCAATGGAACAAGAAAAATACATTCCAATACCTTCATCACCACTTTTCACATACAACATCATATACAACTCATATTCATAATGTAAGCATTTCCTTGACATCATCATAAATCATCCTCATATATCATCCCCATATAATGCAATGCAATGTAATGCAATGCGATGCACATATCTCCTTGGAAACTCATACCGGTATGGTTGAGTACACACCCGTCGGTGTGCACCCTCTCCCCCCTTCCATCCCGAAGATGGAGGGTGCCTACTCCTCGCTTCCGTTCATCGCGGTAAATGGAATCACGATGTAGGACTTACTCATTGGCTCTCCGGATTAGTCATAACTTTCTCCCCGACCTTCCCGGACTAGTTATGACTTTCTCACCGCCCGGGCCATGTATCTTGCCATGTATGCAAATATGCCAACATCATGAATAACTTGTACATTAACACATGGCATCATCATGGATAACTTGTACATTAACACATGGCATCATCACATAATAAACATATTCATCATATCAATGGCAAACATTAAAGCATGGCATGTGAACATATCATATATTCAAACTTCCATCTCAATCAATCAAACAACCTACAATCGCTATCCATTACAATACACTTGCCTCAACCACAGGCAACGGATTGGCGGGAAGTAGAAGGCACTCCCGGGGTCACACCACCTGCACATAGGTACCTCACACTCACAATCATGTCCACAAAACAGTACGCAAACCCTCATCTACCCCGACATTGCCAACTACTCGCAATACCCAAAAACAGAGGTTCTGTCCCGCCGGGACAGCAGCCTTCCAAAAGGCATAACTCGGGTTCTAAGACTCCGAATCAATTAAACGAGTACATCCTCGTGTAGCTTAGGAAATTTCCCAACTTTTTCTAGGTATAGGGAAAGACTGATTCGGACTCTAAAGTTGTTTAATCTACAAAATACCGTGATCTGTTCCAATCACGTCACAGATTTTATCACGCTCGGTAAAACAGCCATAACTTTCAAACGACAGGGCGGAATTTAACGTTCTTTATATCCACTGGAAGATAATGAAATTAGCTACAACTTCTTCAACATCCGTACGACCAGATTCCGATTTTAAATTGGCGAAAACCTAAGCCCTAGATCGATTGCTCATGCTGCCCGAAACAGAGAACGTGACCAACTCAAGAATCCATCTAATCTAATCAAATCCAGCACCACCAATTGATTTAAAAACATTATAAACACCCTTAGAACAGTACCTAAACCATTCCCAAGGATTCCCATGGCCATACCTTTGCCCGACGCACGAAAACTGAAAGGATCTCGTCCCGGTTCACTCCTCGCTCCTTGCTCCTCGCTCCAATGGATGGATCCTCAAGGTGCAGGGGGTGGGGAGGCTACCCTAGGGCAGCAAGGGGTGGAGAGGAGGTGGAGTGGTGGGGAACAAAGAGGCAAGGGGGGTGGAGGCGCACGGCCAAAGGGGGGAGGAGAGGAGGTGGGCGGCTAGGGCCAAGGGGGGGAGAAGTGGGGCGCACAAGAGGGGATGGGACGCCCCAAGGGCAGGGGGAACCCCCTTTTACCAGCCCCATATCTGATTCCTAGTCCTAAATGGACTCTTACTCCATCCCACCAAAGCCCACAACCCCCTCTTTTAGGCCCAAACTCCCCCGGGAAGGCCCAAAACCCTAGAAACGGCCCGGAAACGCTATTAACCTCTATACCCTATGGTTTTAACCTTAATTCCACATCTCATAATGTTTTTGACCTCATCATGCTCAATAAACAAGGTTACGATACTCTGTGGTGTCACAGAGTTACTCAAGAAGGAGAAGAAGTTTGAGTGGACGTCAGCCTTTGAAGTTAGTTTCCTAGAGTTGAAGCAAAGGCTTACGACAGCTCCAATTCTTGCCTTGCCTGATGTGCACAAAAACTTTGACGTATTCTGTGATGCTTCACGTCAGGGTCTTGGTTGTGTGCTGATGCAGGAAGGAAAAGTCGTGGCGTATGCTTCACGCCAACTGAAACCTCATGAAGCCAATTATCCGACTCATGATCTAGAATTGGCTGCCGTAATTCATGCTCTTAAGTTATGGCGACATTATCTCACCGAAAACCGAGTTGAGATATTTACCGACCATAAGAGTCTGAAATACTTTTCACCCAACCAGATCTAAACTTGAGACATCGCCGATGGTTGGAGCTAATCAAAGACTATGATTTGGGAATTCATTATCATCCAGGAAAAGCTAATGTGGTAGCTGATGCCCTCAGTCGCAAGCTACACACTAGTAATACCTTGTCGGGTGGTTGTCAACCCCAGTTACTGGATGAGTTTCGTAAACTCAACTTGGAGATGGTAGGGGAAGGATTTGTGGCTACATTAACCCTACAACCTACCCTTGAATCCCAAATTCAGGCTGCTTAGTTGAAAGATGAAGGAGTAGCTGAGTTCAAGCGCAACTTGAAAGAAAGCGCGTCATCGGAGTTTTCAGAACGAGTTGATGGTCTGATCATGCGTGGATATCAAATTTATGTCCCGAATGATAAGGAGATCAAAGAATTGATCTTGAAAGAAGCTCATGAGACTCCGTTGTCAATCCACCCTGGAAGCACTAAAATGTACCAAGATATTCGAAAGAAGTTTTGGTGGCCTGGTATGAAAAGAGATATCGCCGCGTACATCGCCATTTGTGACGTGTGTCAGCGAGTTGAAGCAGAGCACCAACGACCAGCTGGAATGCTTCAACCCTTGAAGGTTCCGGAGTGGAAATGGGATGAGGTTGGAATGGACTTCATCACTGGCCTGCCAAAATCAGCTAATGGCCATGACTCTATTTGGGTAATCATCGACCGGTTAACCAAAGTTGTTCATTTCATACCGGTACGCGTTACCTATAATGGAGCTAAACTTGCAGAACTCTACCTGAACCATATTGTCCGACTACATGGAATTCCTAAAACCATTGTGTCTGACCGTGGACCCCAGTTCACTTCGCGGTTCTGGAAGAATTTGCATGAACTTCTAGGGACTAAGCTGCTCTTCAGCACAGCTTACCATCCCCAGACCTATGGGCAAACTGAAAGAACAAATCAAGTCTTGGAAGACATGCTCAAAGCTTGTATTATTTCGTATAACTCGAAGTGGGAAAAATGTTTAGCATTTGCTGAGTTTTCCTACTGAAGGATCATTGTTTTGATCCAATTGTTTTTGATGATGAGTATTTGAAAAGAGTTGAAATTGATTTGATTATTTGATAAGATTTGAAAGTGGTTTGATTATTTAGTGGTTGTATGGATTAATGTGAGTCAAGTCACGGACTTGGGTTCGGAAATTGTTTGTGTGTTTTTGTTCATGTGCAGGTGTTGCTTAAGGTCGAACGTGGTCGGTGACAGGACCGAGACTAGGTTCAAGGGAGGAACTGAGGTCGTGAGGGTCGAGGGTGTCATGCGAGACGTTCGGACTAGAGAACGGTGCGCGTGAGATCGAGATCGTTGCAGCGTAGTGGCAGGAGGCCGTGCAGCGTGTATCACAATTTTGATACTTGCATTGTGTGTGAATATGCATGCATGCATTGAGTGTGTGTGTGTGTGCATGCAAGTGTGTGTGTGTGCATGCATGGAGTGTGTGTGTGAATGCATTTAATGCATGTGTGTGTGCATGCATGGAGTGTGTGTGTGAATGCATTTAATGCATGTGTGTGTGCATGCATGGAGTGTGTGTGTGAATGCATTTAATGCATGTGCATGGAGTGTGTGTGCTGGCGTGCATGAGTGTGTTCGTGAGGTGTGTGTATATGCATGCATGTTGTGGTAATGCATGTAGGTTTGAGCAGCATTAAATGCATGTGGCGATACATGCTAATTTGGTTTGCTTCCTGCTGCCGATTGCTGTTGCTTGCTGCCACAAAAGAATTTGACTCGGATTGAAGAAGCGCAGCGATTCAACTTGGTTTGCTCAGCCGGCCGGCGATACGGATCGGTGGACAGATTTTAGGTGCTTCCTTGTCCTTTAAATAGGGGGTTCTAGGGGCTTAGAAATCATCCAATGAAAAGGGCAAGAAGCAAAAGGTGCCTACAACAAAGAAAAGCTTTTGTGCTCTCTTTAGTTTGTTTAGGGTTTTCTAATCTTGTGAGATTAGAGATTTTGTTTAGGGTTTTCTAATCATTGAAGATTAGAAGATTTTTTTTTGGGTGTCATCTTGTTGAAGATGGCTTTGGAATAAAAAGATAAGTTTATGCAATATTCTCTTATTTTTTTTGCTTTGATTCTTGATTAGAAGGTTTGTTCGATTTTTGATAGAACTTGTTTTGATTTTTGTTCGACTTGTCTCGCTAATTAATCTAGGGTTTTGATCTCTACAATATTAGATATTCTTCCGCTATTTAGGGGTCTTTAATTTTTCGAAAGAAATAGTTGAATTTTATTCGGCATCTATTCACCCCCCCCTCTAGTTGCCTACTCAGTCCTACAAGTGGTATCAGAGCCAGGCTCTACTAAACCATCTTAACAGGTGATTAGTAAAACGGTAAGTTATGGCAACAGAGAAATACTCGAACAAACCGCCGATCTTCGATGGTATGATTTCCCCAGCGGATCCGGATGATTGCATATCTTCAAGCTCAAGGTAACGCGATTTGGCGCAAGGTAAAAATTTAAATGCGAGCTTCCTTCTAATGATGATATTGATAAAATCGAGTTTGAAAAAGATGTTGAAAACAATAATAGAGCTAGAAACATATTGCTTCAAGGACTTGCTAGAAAAGAATTCGATAGAGTCTGTCATTTACTCACTGCTCATGAAATTTGGAAATCTCTTCAAGATTATCATGAGGGCAATCGACTACGTAAAAGAAGCTAGGCAAGATCAATTTAAAAGGAATACACTAGATTTGAAATGAACTCTGGAGAATCTCTAGATGATTGTTTTGCTCGCTTTAACAGAATCTTAAACAATCTTAGAGCTGTAGATGTAAAGTACACTGACTCTGAAAATGCTAGACATTTCCATCATCTCTTGATCTTAAAATCTGGCAAATGAAAGTGACTGCTTTTAGGGAAGCTCACAAGATGAGTGAAATGACTTTGGATAAACTATATTCTAGTCTTAAGACTTTTGAGATAGACATTGTTTCAAGAACTTCCAATCATAACTCTATGGCTCTTAATGCTAATTCTTCATATGATAATGCTACTAGTTCTTCATCATCAT
The DNA here is from genome assembly GCA_036346355.1 of Rhipidocladum racemiflorum. Classification (NCBI taxonomy): domain Eukaryota; kingdom Viridiplantae; phylum Streptophyta; class Magnoliopsida; order Poales; family Poaceae; genus Rhipidocladum; species Rhipidocladum racemiflorum. The sequence goes on from CM070577.1 coordinate 31,657,721, forward strand.
ATTCCATTACTGCTTTGAGTGCTCTTAGTGATGAACAGCTAGATCAAATACCAGAAGATACACTTGCTCTTCTTTCCAAGCGTGTCAATGCAGCTTACATGAGATCAAGGGAGAGAAGAGGCGCCTCCATCCCTTTGCTACAAGCTGCGGCAAGGCCGGGCACATCCGTGCTAAGCTGTTTCAAGAACAAAGATAAAGAGGAGAAGGAGCAAAGCAACTCCTCCAAGTCCTTAGGCCAAAAGAGAGCAAGGACAAAAATAAACAACGGACAAAGAAGATGCTCAACAAAGTCTTCGCGGCAATTGGTCGCTTAGACTTAAGCGACATTGATGATTCAAGCGACGATGAGAAGGAAGCGAAGCAAACGGTTGAGCGAGAAAGATTTCACCGGATGTGCTTCATGGCGAAGGAACACTAGTGATTCTAGTGACAACGACAGCACCTCCGGCGACGGTGATGAGGTAATACCTTCGTATGATGAGCTTTGTGAAGTTTTAGTCATATTGAGAAAATCTTTAAGAAAATCTTCACTCAAAAATAAAAACTTAGAGAAAGATCTATCCATCTTTGGCGAAAACTTTGATCTTAGAAATTCAAATTACGAAAAGACATGTGATTCTTGCTTAGATCTCAAATTTGAAATTAAATCTCTAAAAGAGGAACATATGATTAAACTAGAACAAGTTTATGCCAAACAATTGAAAAATGAAAAACTTGTGAAAAATGTTGGTTGCTCTCTTGATGGTTTACATGGTCAAACTTCTTGTTCTAAATGTCCCATACTAGAATTGAAGTTGCATGATGCAGATGCTAAGATTACTCAATTGTTTAATGATTTGCTAACACATGAAGTTCTTTCATGCTCAACTTGTCGCAAGCAAAAGAAAAAGTAGATGTTTCTGTAATAATTGTTTAACACTCTCTCGAAAAATTGATTACTTGGAAAAGTCTTTAGAACGTTTTACTAAAGGAAAGAAAAATCTAAATATGATTTTGGATCAATCAAGAGTCAGCACTCATCACAAAGGTTTAGGTTTTGATCCTTATGCTCATCACAAATCATATGCTCCTACTATTGTTAAAACTCTTGAAAGTGGAAAGTTTAAAATTGTCAAAGAACACGAAAAGCGTCTTCAAATCTGCTGAAATTTTATCTTCTGCTATGATGAATGCAAATGTTGCTTCTGCTTCTAAAGTCAAACCATTTGTTAAGTACAATTGCACTCATTGTGGAAAAGATGGTCATTTGATGAATTTTTGTTTTAGACTAGCCAAACAACGAGAGAAAGGAAAATTCAAAGGCTAAGTCTAACTTTAGACAAACACGTATCATTTCTCCACATGTTCCGCTAGTGAAAGCAAACAAAATACCTGGAAATTCATCTACTTTGCATTCACAAGCTTTTGTCACGATCACCTCCTCGTCGAGTGATTGATTGCTGGATACCTAAATCATATTTCTCTAACTTGGTGAATCCTCAACATCTTACATTCATAACATGTAGGTGAGTGCGAGAAGGGAAGGAGAACATCTGGTTGTTGATTCGAGGATCTTTGCCAACACATGACAGGCAACCCAAGTTGGTTCTCCTCCTAACAAAAGCATCCGGGAGCAAGCGATCACTTTTGGAGATGCTACTGGACGCGTCATTGCAAAAGGTACTGTGAAGGTGAATGATCACTTTACTTTAAAGAATGTCTCTTTGGTGTCTAAACTGAAATTCAACCTTCTGTCTGTATCTCAATTGTTGGATGAAAACTTTGAAGTGAGTTTTGAACCAAATGCATGTAGAGTACTCGATGCTTTTGAAAACTTGACTCTTGAGATATCTAGACTTGGAAAAATTTTCATAGCAAATTTTAGCAATGCTTCAAGTTCACATTGTTTTGTTGCTTCAGAATCTAGAAATCTCAATTTTTGGCATCGTCGGTTAGGTCACATGGGCTTTGATCTGTTATCTAGATTGAGTGGTCTAGACTTAATTCGTGGCTTGCCAAAATTAAAATCTTGCAAAGACATTGTTTGTGCTTCCTGTCGACATGGTAAGATGGTTGGAGCCCCTCATGCTCCTGTCTCTACTGTAATGACCATGGCCCCGGTCAACTTCTTCACATGGATATGATAGGACCATCTCGAGTACAATCGGCCGGAGGTAAGTGGTACTTTCTAGTAATAGTTGATGATTATTCGAGATACTCTTGGGTGCTTTTTCTGTCTTCAAAAGATGAGATTTTTGGACTCTTTCATGTCTTCATTAAGAGATTGATAAATGAATTGCCTAACTCATTGAAAGCCATAAGAACAGATAATGGTACAGAATTCAAAAATGCCTTGTTTAAATCTTTTTGTGAAACTAATGGGATTGAACATCAATTTTCTTCGCCTTATTCTCCCTCATAGAATGGTGTTGTAGAAAGGAAAAACAAAACTTTGATTCAAATGGCTAGAACTATGCTAGATGAATACAACACTTCAAGAAAATTTTGGGCTGAGGCAATTTCTTCTGCTTGCTATATATCAAATAGGATCTATCTCAGAGCTTTACTTGGTAAAACATCTTATGAACTGAGATTTGATCGTAAACCATCTGTTTCTCACTTACGAGTGTTTGGTTGCAAATGCTTTATTCTTAAACATGGAAATCTTGATAAATTCGAAGCTCGTAGTACAGATGGCATCTTCCTTGGTTATTCGTTGCACTCTCGTGGATATCGTGTACTTGATTTATCAACTAACAAAATGTTGGAGACATGCGATGTTACTTTTGATGAGGCTAGCCACTGAGCTAGACCCGACATTTCAGGTTCACGAGAAGATTTAGAGCCAATCTTTTTGGATAAAAAATTCGAAGAAAATGATGAAGATAATGATGATGATGAGCTCATACCTACAGAACGGGAAGATGTTCCTGAACCAATTGATGTGACTACTACTTGATTCTCCTACACCTCCCACGGCAGTGAAACAACTGGACCTCCCCTTGCATTACGAAAAACCATCCTCTGAAAAAATTATTGGAAGTATTAATGAAAGGGTTAAACGTTCTAATTAATCTAAAACTATTTTATGAATGAATTATGATTTTGTTGAAAATTTTTAACATAAGAATATTAAACATGCTTTAGGGGATAGTTGGTGGGTTGATGCGATGCATGAGGAGTTAGAGAATTTTGAATGAAATAAAGTTTGGTCTTTAGTGGAACCTCCTAAAAGTCAAAACATTATTGGAACAAAATGGGTTTTTAAGAACAAGCTGAATGAAGATGGAATAATTGTTAGAAACAAAGCTAGACTTGTAGCTCAAGGTTACTCCCAACTTGAAGGAATTGATTTTGATGAAACTTTTGCTCCTGTTGCTCGTTTAGAAGCTATTCGCATTCTTTTGGCGTTTGCAGCTTCAAAAGGTTTTAAGTTATTTCAAATGGATGTGAAAAGTGCTTTTCTAAACGGTTTTATAGAAGAAGAAGTTTTTGTGAAACAACCTCCTGGCTTTGAAAATGAAAAATTTCCTAATCATGTATATCGTTTGTCAAAAGCTCTTTATGGATTAAAACAGGCCCCTCGTGCTTGGTATGATAGATTAAAAGGCTTCTTGCTTCAACATAATTTTGAGATGGGAAAAGTTGATAAAACTCTATTTACTCAAAATTCAAATGATCAATTTCTTGTGGTGCAAATTTATGTGGATGATATTATCTTTGGAGGATCTTCCCACTCTCTTGTGTTGCATTTTTCTGAGCTGATGTCCAGGGAATTCGAGATGAGTATGATGGGAGAGTTGACATACTTCCTTGGATTTCAAATCAAACAAGCGAAAGAAGGGATCTTCCTGCACCAATCCAAGTATACAAAGGAGCTACTAAAGAAATTTGACATGGGAGAAGGAAAGTCAGTATCTACTCCAATGAGCACAACAACAATTTTGGACCCTGACGAGAATGGTGTCGAAATGGACCAAAAGGAATACAGAAGCATGATTGGATCACTTCTGTACTTGACTGCTTCAAGGCCTGACATACATTTTGCAGTTTGTTTGTGCGCTCGATTTCAAGCCTCTCCTCGAGAATCACATCGACAAGCAATTAAAAGAATTTTCAGGTATTTTCGCTCCACTTCTGAATTTGGCATTTGGTATTCTTGTTCTTCTTTGCTTACACTCCTAGGATATTCTGATGCTGATTTTGCGGGGTGTAGATTAGATAGAAAGAGTACTTCTGGCACATGTCATTTTCTTGGCACTTCACTTATTTCTTGGTCTTCTAAGAAACAGTCCTCAGTTGCTCAATCTACTGCTGAAGCTGAATACGTTGCAGCCGCTAGTTGTTGTTCACAAATTCTTTGGATCACTTCAACTCTTAAAGATTACAGCATTAACTTTAATAGTGTTCCACTTCTTTGTGATAATACTAGTGCAATTCACATCGCTAAAAATCCTGTTCAACATTCAAGGACTAAACACATTGATGTTCGATATCATTTTCTTAGAGATCATGTTGAAAAAGGAGCTATTGAACTGAAATTTGTTGATTCGGATGCTCAAATTGCTGATATTTTCACTAAACCGCTTGATTCTTCTCGCTTTGCTTTCTTACGCGGCGAACTTGGGATCATTCATCCCCATGGGTTGATTTGAGAGGGAGTCTTGGTTTTAACTCTTTCATTTGTGTTACTTGACTTTGGTTACTACAAGGAGCTATTTTGACGTTACACTTAAAGAAAACTCCCCTGTTTTCATTACATCATGTAGTACAAAGCTTTGTTGACTATTCTTGTGTATATAGTCAAATTAATGCTACATTGCTTCACTTCTCACTAAAAGACTAAAAGACTAAAATAATTCAATTTGAGATGCTTTTCGAGAATATTTTGGCTCTTGTTCATTATGGTATTGCATTTGTGAAATAGGCTTAAAAGTTTCTTGTCATCTGTTGAAAGGCTAGAGCTGATTAGAAACTATGTGTGAGCTTTTTGTTGGACTTCAAATGATCATTATGAGTCTCAAGCAAAATCAGTGTTTTAATATTAAAAGCAAGTTGAAAAGATGCAAGCAAAAGCTACTTGGCTAAACACAAGTTTAGTACAATGTGCGACTTCCTTGCCAGGATTTAAATTCAAAAGATGCAAGAAAAGGCTACTTGTCTAAACAAAAGTTCAGAACAATGTGAAGCCACTTGCCAATTTAAACTGAAAAAGATACAAGAAAGAACTACCTACTCATACACAAGTATGGGCTAGTGTGCAGTTACTTGTCATCCCTGTTGATCACAAAGCAGAATTGTCAAACTTGCTAAAAGGGAAAAAGGAAATTCAAATTTTTGAAAAAGCTTGAGACAAACATTAGTGAATTTGAAAGTCTCTCTTTGCTCATGATAGATTTCTTTTTAGCTTTGGCAAAATCAGTTTATGACATTTTACTTGTTTGCTCTAATTTGCTTATGCAACAACTATTCTATGTGTTAGAGCCTCCATATTCTCACAATTTGCTTTCTCATTGGATAAATTGATACAAAATGTGAAAACTCTCGTAAAAACTCTCTAAATGCTTTACTTTGATTATATACCTTGAATATACTTCAAAGCTTGAGATACTGCATTCATTAAGGGGGAGTTTTGAGATCTTGATGACTATTTTGTCAAAAAGGGGGAGAGCAAAAGTCAAGAAGAAGAAAAATAAAAAGAGAGGAGAATTTCAAACTGTTTGAGAATTTGGATTTACTTGGTCTTTACTTGGTCTTGGAATCTTTTGGGTCTAAAACTCTCATTTTTTTCTATACTCTTGTCAAATCTTATTGTGTTTTGTCAAATTACTCATCAAGGGGGAGATTGAAGGATCATTGTTTTTGATCCAATTGTTTTTGATGATGAGTATTTGAAAAGAGTTGAAATTGATTTGATTATTTGATAAGATTTGAAAGTGGTTTGATTATTTAGTGGTTGTATGGATTAATGTGAGTCAAGTCACGGACTTGGGTTCGGAAATTGTTTGTGTGTTTTTGTTCATGTGCAGGTGTTGCTTAAGGTCGAACGTGGTCGGTGACAGGACCGAGACTAGGTTCAAGGGAGGAACTGAGGTCGTGAGGGTCGAGGGTGTCATGCGAGACGTTCGGACTAGAGAACGGTGCGCGTGAGATCGAGATCATTGCAGCGTAGTGGCAGGAGGCCGTACGCGTGTATACGAATTTTTGATACTTGCATTGTGTGTGAATATGCATGCATGCATTGAGTGTGTGTGTGTGCATGCATGGAGTGTGTGTGTGAATGCATTTAATGCATGTGTGTGTGCATGCATGGAGTGTGTGTGTGAATGCATTTAATGCATGTGTGTGTGCATGCATGGAGTGTGTGTGCATGCATGGAGTGTGTGTGCTGGCGTGCATGAGTGTGTTCGTGAGGTGTGTGTATATGCATGCATGTTGTGGTAATGCATGTAGGTTTGAGCAGCATTAAATGCATGTGGCGATACATGCTAATTTGGTTTGCTTCCTGCTGCGATTCTTTGTTGCTTCTTTGCCACAAAAGAGTTTGACTCGGATTGAAGAAGCGCAGCGATTCAAATCGGTTTGCTCAGCCGGCCGGCGATACGGATCGGTGGACAGATTTTAGGTGCTTCCTTGTCCTTTAAATAGGGGGTTCTAGGGGCTTAGAAATCATCCAATGAAAAGGGCAAGAAGCAAAAGGTGCCTACAACAAAGAAAAGCTTTTGTGCTCTCTTTAGTTTGTTTAGGGTTTTCTAATCTTGTGAGATTAGAGATTTTGTTTAGGGTTTTCTAATCATTGAAGATTAGAAGATTTTTTTTTGGGTGTCATCTTGTTGAAGATGGCTTTGGAATAAAAAGATAAGTTTACGCAATATTCTCTTATTTTTTTTTGCTTTGATTCTTGATTAGAAGGTTTGTTCGATTTTGATAGAACTAGTTTTGATTTTTGTTCGACTTGTCTCGCTAATTAATCTAGGGTTTTGATCTCTACAATATTAGATATTCTTCCGCTATTTAGGGGTCTTTAATTTTTCGAAAGAAATAGTTGAATTTTATTCGGCATCTATTCACCCCCCCCTCTAGTTGCCTACTCGGTCCTACACCTACAATAATAGTTATCAATCAAGCCTTCAAATGTCTCCATTTGAAGCACTGTATGGAAGAAAATGCCGAACTCCGCTCTTCTGGTCCGAAGTCAGTGAAAGAAAGTTCTTTGGACCCACAGTGATTCAGGAAGCTGAGACGCAAGTCAGGCTAATCCGCGATCGGTTGAAAGAAGCTAAGTCTAGACAAAAGAGCTATGATGATAATCGCCGCCGTGATCTGAGCTTCAATGTAGACGATTTTGTCTATCTTAAGGTGTCGCCGTTACGTGGCACGAAGCGATTCCAAGTTCGCGGAAAGTTAGCGCCGAGATACGTCGGTCCATATCGCATTCTTGCAAGGATGGGTGAAGTAGCTAATCAGTTGGAGCTTCCACCTCAACTTGCGGATGTGCATGACGTGTTTCATGTCTCTTAGTTGAAGAAGTGTCTTCGAGTTCCTACTGAACTCACTCCTCTGGACGCAATTGAACTTCAACCAGATCTTACATACCGTGAATATCCAATTCGCGTTCTGGACAAAGCTGAACGACTTACTCGTAATCACGTAATCAAGATGCTTCGAGTTCAGTGGAGTAATCACACCGAAGAAGAAGCAACCTGGGAATGTGAAGATCGCCTTCGATCCGAGTTTCCATCTTTCTTTTCTGAATCCTTGTAATCTCGAGGACGAGATTATTGTAAGGGGGTAGAGCTGTAACATCCTGAGTTTGTACTTGCCTTTTCAGTGTTAATTATCCTTTGGAAGTTATTTGGAATTCAATTTGGAGTTAATTGTTTTTGGATTTGTTTGCTCGATCTGTTTCGTTTTAGTTTTTGCTCCAAAATCTCGTTTCGTGTTGCGGTTAGAATTTCCGAGCAACCGTAGTTTCCAAACCTTCTTTAGCTATCCTAGAATCTATGCTAAAGGTTTCCGGGAAGGGTTCGTGAGTTTCAGAGTTTTTTTGGGGGTTTTTGGGTTTTTACGCTGCAGGCGGCGATCTGCGGCCCTGGCCGATCTTGCTGGCCGAGGCGACGAGGCGGCGAGCCCTCTCTGCTGCCCGTTGCCCAGCCACCTCAGTTCTTGGAGTCTTCCTATCTAAGCCTCCTCCCCCAGCCGTATTACTCCCTCTCCCTCACTTCACTCCCTCTCACTCTCACCCTCACCCTCTAGCTCTCCCTCTCTAGCTCTCTCTCCCATGGAGCTCTCTCCCTCTCTCTCAAGCTGATCCTCCCCCTAAAACTCTCTCTCTGGTGTTCTTGAGCTCGAGGTGAAGCAAGCCACGGAGGAGATCGCCGTTCTCAAACCCTAGCAGCAATCTGTGGTAAGTGGATCGAGTTCTAGTCAACTCTGCTGCGATCTGAGTTCTTTCCTTTAGTTCATGTTTCCTTTACTCCTTGTTGTCCTAGTTGAAACCCTAGAAAACATAGTTGTAGTACTCAACTTTTGGTTAGCTGAGTTTCTAGACCTAGGTTAAGTGCTAGAGTTCCTGTTAGTGCGAAAACTGAGATCAGGAACCCTAAATACGTTTTTATCGGATATATTTGGTTAAATATCGTTTTTGTAGCTTTTGGAATTAAACCTTGGAACCCTAGCTCCAAAAGCTAGGAAAAGGACACTAGAATGTATTCGACATTGTTAAAGTCCGAGTTTCGCGAAAGGAATCGAGTTAGAATTCGATTCGGGGAGAAAGTCAGAATTTAGCATGAATTAGGACTTTAGAGTTTCTCGGATTATAAATTAGGCCAAACGAGGTCGGAACCACGTGTGGTTTGCATAAATGGGTCCTTGTCATCTCCGAGAACCCATCCATGCAATCGCCGCGAAATTCCGAAGTCGTTTGTGCGAAAATCCTTTTACGGAAAATTCGGTCGACTGTGGCGGCACTACCGGCGTGGTAAGTCCGATCGCTGCTCAGGCAGCACTACCGACCCTTGTGGCCAGATCTTTGCCGGGCTTAGGCCGGCACTACGACTCCATAGCGGCGGTAGTTATTTTCCAGAGAGGTCCTCGTTTAGGTTTCGCAGCCGCCGGTACTACCGACCCTTAAGGCCGGTACTGCCGACTGTAGAGCGGCACTACCGGGGTTTGTACGCCGGTACTGCCGGTCTCCAATTCAAATTTTGGTTTTCGTTTAAGTTTTCCCTCCCGCGTTCGCTTATTAGTTGTTGTCTGCTTCTTTGAGCTTTTGGCCTTGTTCTCGTTGGATCTTAATCGTTTCCTCGTTATTTCTTTTGTCGCGCTTTCGTTTAGACGTTGATGCCTCAGGAGCAGTAGGCGAGGATCCGGACTTCGACCCAGAGGACACGCAAAACCCAGAGCAAGCAGGCAAGCACCCCCTTTGAACATATTGCTCCTATAATTGCAATAGTATTTGATGTTTCACAAAACTATTACGCATGCATATGATTATTACAAGTATTTAAATGGTGGGAATAGGTAGTTACCCTAATGGTTGGATGGCTTATCTCAATCTTGTTGTTATCCTAAAATCCTTGAGTAACCCTAGTTTAAGGATAGACGCTATAATAAGTGTAAATCGGGGATTATAAGTCTAATAGTTGCATACGCTTAGCCCAGCTTTAGACTGATTGAATAATGATCGGTGGACTCAGTCAATCAAAGATTTTCGATACGTTAATAGGATTTCGGAAATGGTGATTTCGGAAAAACAAAGGCTATTTTGGTAAAAGATGGAAAAAGGAAAAAGGTGTACGGTAATTCATGCCGGACGGATGATGGGAGGTCTCGTCTGTGCAATCCTAAGGACTGAACTTGACGTTTTTAACCAAGTCTGTAGGATCGAAGTATACGAATATAGCAATCAGAGGGGGGGTGAATGATTGTGCGGAAGCTAAAACCAAATTCTTGATCTATTAAAAGTTCACCCCAAAACAGAACCAAATAATTGCCTCGTTTTCGACAAAAACAGAATGATAGAGGTTTGGTAAAACGCGAATTCTCGGAGATCCAACTGTTAGATTGATCTAAAATGTGGACACAAGAAATTATATTCCAATACGAATCGAACCCAAGAAGAATCAGCTCGATCGGACTTGCGGATCAAAAGTTATGAGCCATAAGCTTGTCGTTCCCGAACTTGACTAAAACTAATCTAATCAAAACTTCAAGATTAAACAAGATCTTCAAAAGATTAATCAACTAGACTTTGAGGAACTCTAAATCAATACCCTAGAAAGATTTTTGATGGATCAAATCAAGATGAAACTCAAGAATCAAAAACCAATCTAGAATTAGAGCAAGCATGCAAACAAGAACCAAGACAGAAAACAACGCAAAGAACGTGGTTCTTTGTACGCAAGAATCTTGGAAGAATTGATCTTTATTTCTTTTGTCTAAAGTACTCTCATCAGAAGAGTACAAACCCTAAAACTGAGCTTGAGGCTCTCAATGCGCTCAGCTCCAATTGATGCCCTTCAACAGGAGACACCCCTCCTATTTAAAGGAGCAAAACACAAGGAGTTCTGAATACAATTCCTAATCTAGAAGGAGTATGTATTCAACACAACTCCTCTTGGCCCAACCTGGCCGAATACAACTCTTGCACGCGTATGGAAACCCTACCATACTCACATGACTAACACTTTGCACGCGTATGGCCACCTGCCATACTCACATGACTAACACTTTGCACGCGAATGACCTCCTGCCATTCTCACGTGACTAACCATTCTTCATGTGCACCATTCTCTTAGCCCGAACGTCCCGCATGACATCCTTGACCACCAAGACCTCAGTTCCTCCCTGAACCTAGTCCCGAACCTCAGTTCCTCCATGAACCTAGTTCCGGTCCCGTCATTGACCACGTTCGCCCTCGAGCAATACCTGCACATGAACAAGCCACAAAACAAATCCGAGCACAAGTCCACGACTTGACTCAAGGTCAATCCATGCAACTACTCACATGAGCATTGCATAAAGTCCACTTCAAAACAAGCATCATGAAATTCTCACCAATTTTATAATCTCAAGGTCAGACCAAAAACTCAATTCAATTCTTGCAAAACATCCAAACCGAGCAAAACACGTTCACAACGGACCAAAAATAAAAACCCTAGAAAAAGTCCATTCATGACGGACCAACAAAATCGGTTCGTTGTACAAGTGAAACTCTCGGTTTCAAGAAGAAAACATTCCGACGAAAACACGTTCACGATGGACCAACAAGATCGGTCCGTTGTACATGCGAAATTAATCCTCAAAAAGCCGTTCACGACTGACCAAAGAAATTGGTCCGTCGTACATGCAAAACTCACTGGTTTCTTGGAAAATAGAATGAGCTCATGAGCTCAAAAACAATGTCCACGACAGACCCAAAACTTGGTCCGTCGTACATGCACAACCTGGTTTTGAGGAAAAAATAGTTTGGCTCAATGAGTTCAAAAACATGTCTACGACAGACCCAAAAATTTGGTCCGTTGTACATGTGAAAGTCTCTGATTCTTTGGAAGAAAAAGTTTGGCTCTTGAGCTCAAAAGCATGTCCACGACAGACACAAAAACTTGGTCCGTCATACATGCAAAATTTACTGTTTTCTTTAAGCTTGGTCCGGCTCCAAAGCGAAACTTACTGTTTCTTGGAAAATTGTCAAACACAAGCACAAGCACATTTTGCAAATTCAATTCTAAGCCAATTTTTCAGCACATGATTTCACAATCTCCCCCTTGATGAAAACATTGGCAACACCACTTAGAATTAAACATTTGGCATTCACTTTACAAAAGATTTTGAAATCCAAAGGATCAAAGACCAAAGTAAGAAAACACATAATTCCCCCTTTGACCAAAAAGCAAAACAAAATCTCCCCCTGAGAAGGAAAATGTGTGTGAAAATGCAATGTGCTCAAAAATTCCAAAATTCTCCAAACTTCTCCCAAAATTCCAGAAACAACTCCCCCTTTTTCATTAATCTTTTCAACAATTCCCAATTTTCTTCCCCTTTGACAATGGATTCATCAAGAGTACAAAAGAGAGAACATGTTCAAAATTTTTCTGAAACAATGATTTCACAAGGAGAAACAAGGGAGTGCCAAGATAGAAAAAAATGAGCTCATTCGATCATATAACCTTATATATCATATATTATGCAAAATACATAATCTTGATGTGATTTTAACAAGTTAGGGAATGACATGCATCTCAACCTCAATTCAGTCAACTATAGCCAAGTACTAAGCAAAACCTTTAGTAGAAAAAGGCTCAAAGTTGAAGCAACTAACAAATCAGGGCGAGCAAGTAGTTTCAACTCCAATCTAGTAGACCAATTTAATCTTTAAACAGTAAACGGCATGTGGCATGCTTGAAGCATACTTCTTTTATTTCTTTGGAGTGGCATGCTTGAAGCATACATCCTGCCTTTTGAGGGAATGGCATGCTTGAAGCATACATCTTATCTTTTAGGGAAAGCATCCTAAAGCACATAACTTGAGGTTTTTGCTTTTAACAACCCTTTTTTTTAACTGATTCCCTTTTCCTTTATTTTTTGATTGTAAACATGCACGGAGATTAAAAGGTCTTTTGAAAGAGTAAAGCTGAAAACACACTTGCTTCATAGCCCAAATTTGTCAAGAAGATTCAATAACAAGCCTAGAAGAGTAAGATATCACAGAGTATTTAGCTATAGGCAATCAGTCCAGGGAATTCCACAATGTCATTTTTAGTTCAAGTGAGACAATTAGATTATCATATATTAGCTCAATTACATAACATATAAAGAAATATGATAAAGTGAGCTCATCAAGTGAAAGAACTTGGCAAGGAAACTCCCCCTCAAAACAAACCCATTGGATGAACAATCCCAAGTTCTCCCCGAATAAAAGCAAAATGAGAAGAAGACAAGGGTTTTGAAAATGTCTGCCAATTGATGTTCAGTATCCACATGGTGAAACACAATATTTTCTTTTTCAACATGATCTCTAAGAAAGTGAAATCCAATATCAAATGCTCAAGAAAGAGGATTACTCAAGAGGTGGCACGAACCAAATCAATTCAACATCTTCCAAAGTCAACATCAGAATAAGCTCTTAAACTAATGCATAAGGAAGCAAAAAGCCAAATGCCAAAATCTTGAGTACCATGGAGATACCTGAAAATTCACTTGACCGTTTGTTGATGTGAAGCACGTGGGAAGAGTCTCTCATGTAAACCTCAATTATCTCATCCTCAACAGCATCATCATCTTTATGAACAAAGACACTCTCCCCTTGAACATATGCACCTGTACCTGCATCATTTGGACTAGTGCCTTTTAAGTAAAACAGAGGTGGAAGAAGCATCTTCAAAAGATAACACTTTTAGCACGAGATGCATGAGTAAAGGAGAACCAAATCTTATCACTAAACATATGAAGTGAGCATCCGAAATTCACTAGCCACATGTTCTCCCTCCTCGCGTGAGAAGCCTACATAGAAGCAGAAAGTGTCGAGGTCTCGATCTTTGGGGTTAGAAATAAGATGTTTAGGAATCGATCTTGAGACACCCGACGCAACAAGAGGGGCACAACACGAGTATTCTTATACACAAAATCAGATTTGCCTTTTCAGTGTTTTTAGCATCAAAAGGTGTTTGTTTCACCCTAGGCACATAATGAGAAGTGGAGTGTGCCTTTCTGAAATTAGACCTAGCATTAAACCTTTCTCTCTTTTGTTGTTTAGCTAGTCTAAAGCAAAAGTCTACTAAATGTCCATCTCTACCACAATGAGTGCAAGTGTACTTAACATTATGTTTAGCTTTGGAAGTAGAAGCAACATTTGCATTCATCATAGTAGAAGATAAAAGGCCAGCAGATTTGAAGACAATTTTCTCAGGCTCATTTGAAATCTCAAGTTTGTCATTGCAAGGAGCATAAACAACAGAGCGAGGTTTAGTTTCATATGAAGCATGAAGATCAAAACCTAAACCTTTCTTGTTTGAGCTAACCTTAGATTGATCCAAAATCATGTTCAACTTTTTCTTGCCATTAGTGAATCGTTCCAAAGAGTTTTGCAAGTAATCAACTTTATTAGCAAGAATTAAACAATTATTGCAGGGATCATCCACTTTTCCTTTTTGCTTGCAACAAGTTGAGCATGAAAGAACCTCATGTGTAAGAAAATCTTCTGTCATTTGAGAAACCCTAGCATTTGCATCATGCAACTTCAATTCTAGTATGGAGCATTTAGAACATGGAGTTGTATCATGCAAATCAATGGTAGAACAGCTAGCATGTTTAACATGTTTCTCATTTTTCTCATTTAGATGTAACAGAAGAGCGTGTTCTTTCCTAAGCAAGGTGAGCTCATTGTAAATTAAGTCACATGATTTGCAAGTATCATCATCAAGAATCAAAGTCTTAAGTCTAGTAATTTCAGCATTCAATGACTCCACAAGAATATCATGTTTCTTAATTTTTCTATCACGTTTGTCAAGCAATTTTCCAAGAAGGGCAACAGCATTGGCTAATTCATCATAGGAAGGATCTACCTCATTGAAGTCATTTGTCGTTCTTTGTCCTCGATGAAGCTGTCGCTGCTTTTGGCCATGAGACACAATCCCGTCAATTCATGCTTGCTTGGAGTTGCATCGTCCTCACTGCTCTCCGAATCCACATCGCTCAAATTGACTTGTTCAAGAGCGGAAAGAACTCGGTGGACAACTTTGCTGTTGATGAAGCTCTTCTTCTTTCTATTACTTGAAGAGAACTTCTTCTCTTTTCTTCTGTCGTTGTCCTTCTCCTCCCTTGATGCTTTATCTGCAAGTTTAGGACAGTTTGGACGAATATGGTCGAGATCACCACACTCATAGCATCTTGGAGGATCACCACCACCTCTCTTTCTCTTTGTCACATTTTGCAAAGCTTTGTTAAAGCAAGAAGAGAGTAGTGATAAGTCTTCTTCTGAGAATTGCTCAATCTGTTCATCGGTTAGTGAAGACAAGAAAGATAGAGCAAAACTTGAAGCAGCACCATTATGACATATGCTAGATTGAGATGTCAAAGCAATTGATTTATGATCATTCTTTCTAGTAAAAACATCTAATTCATGAGTTTTCAACTTAGAATAAAGAACATCTAAAGTAAGTGTACTCATGACAGTGGATTCTTGTATAGATGTTATTTTCATCTCCCACACCGACATGTCCAAAGCACTAAGCAATTGTCTAGCATTTGCCGCATTAGTATAGTTGACTCCAACAACACGTAGATTGCTAAGAATCTTATTAAAGCGTGCAAAGAAGTCATCTACCGACTCACTCGGTTTCATCTCGAATCGCATGTACTCCTTCTTGTAGATGTCTTGGCGAACCTCTTTCACAGTGTTAGAACCCTCATGGTAATCACAAAGAGATTTCCATACCTCATATGCGAATCGAAGATGAACCACACGATCGAAGTCGCTGCGTCCCAAGCCTTGGATGATCAAGTTGCGCGCCTTGCTATTTGCTTCAACATGTGCACGATTGGCGTCGTTGACGTTGTCCTTCTCGGGAACATCATATGGCTTGTAGACCTTCTCCCAAACTGTGAAGCCCTGAGCTTGGATGAATGCCTCCATCTTGGCCTTCCAAAACTGAAAATCAACACCATCGAACACACATGGTTTTGTCGAATAACGATCCATTGATCTAATCACCGGTTAAGATAGATTAGAAAAACCTTGCTCTGATACCACTTGTAGGATCGAAGTATACGAATATAGCAATCAGAGGGGGGTGAATGATTGTGCGAAAGCTAAAACCAAATTCTTGATCTATTAAAAGTTCACCCCAAAACAGAACCAAATAATTGCCTCGTTTTCGACAAAAACAGAATGATAGAGGTTTGGTAAAACGCGAATTCTCGGAGATCCAACCGTTAGATTGATCTAAAATGTGGACACAAGAAATTATATTCCAATACGAATCGAACCCAAGAAGAATCAGCTCGATCGGACTTGCGGATCAAAAATTATGAGCTTCGCAAGCTTGCTGTTCCAGAACTTGACGAAAACTAATCTAATCAAAACTTCAAGATTAAACAAGATCTTCAAAAGATTAATCAACTAGACTTTGAGGAACTCTAAATCAATACCCTAGAAAGATTTTTGATGGATCAAATCAAGATGAAACTCAAGAATCAAAAACCAATCTAGAATTAGAGCAAGCATGCAAACAAGAACCAAGACAGAAAACACTGTAGCAACGTGGTTATCAGAGTACGCAAGAATCTTGGAAGAATTGATCTTTATTTCTTTTGTCTAAAGTACTCTCATCAAAAGAGTACAAACCCTAAAACTGAGCTTGAGGCTCTCAATGCGATCAGCTCCAATTGATGCCCCTCAACAGGAGACACCCCTCCTATTTAAAGGAGCAAAACACAAGGAGTTCTGAATACAATTCCTAATCTAGAAGGAGTATGTATTCAACACAACTCCTCTTGGCCCAACCTGGCCGAATACAACTCTTGCACGCATATGGCAACCCTACCATACTCACGTAACTAACACTTTGCACGCGTATGGCCACCTGCCATACTCACGTGACTAACACTTTGCACGCGAATGACCTCCTGCCATTCTCACGTGACTAACCATTCTTCATGTGCACCATTCTCTTAGCCCGAACGTCCCGCATGACATCCTTGACCACCAAGACCTCAGTTCCTCCCTGAACCTAGTCGAACCTCGGTTCCTCCATGAACCTAGTTCGGTCCGTCATCGACCACGTTAAGCCCTCGAGCAATACCGCACATGAACAAGCCACAAAACAAATCCGAGCACAAGTCCACGACTTGACTCAAGGTCAATCCATGCAACTACTCACATGAGCATTGCATAAAGTCCACTTCAAAACAAGCATCAAGAAATTCTCACCAATTTCATAATCTCAAGGTCAAACCAAAAACTCAATTCAATTCTTGCAAAACATCCAAACCGAGCAAAACACGTTCACAACGGACCAAAAATAAAAACCCTAGAAAAAGTCCATTCATGACGGACCAACAAAATCGGTCCGTTGTACAAGTGAAACTCTCGGTTTCAAGAAAAAACATTCGGCTGAAAACACGTTCACGACGGACCAACAAGATCGGTCCGTTGTACATGCGAAATCAATCCTCAATAAGCCGTTCACAGTGACCAAGGAAATTGGTCCGTCGTACATGCAAAACTCACTGGTTTCTTGGAAAATAGAATGAGCTCATGAGCTCAAAAAGCATGTCCACGACAGACCCAAAACTTGGTCCGTCGTACATGCGCAACCTGGTTTTGAGGAAAAAATAGTTTGGCTCAATGAGTTCAAAAACATGTCTCTGACAGGACCCAAAAACTTGGTCCGTTGTACATGTGAAAGTCTCTGATTCTTTGGAAGAAAAAGTTTGGCTCATGAGCTCAAAAGCATGTCCACGACAGACACAAAAACTTGGTCCGTCGTACATGCAGAATTTACTGTTTTCTTTAAGCTTGGTCCGACGCCAAAGCGAAACTTACTGTTTCTTGGAAAATTGTCAAACAAAAGCACAAGCACATTTTGCAAATTCAATTCTAAGCCAATTTTTCAGCACATGATTTCACAAAGTCCTTTCGTACAACCACATGTGCTAGTATGGGATAGCCTAAACCCAGTACAAGAGTTGGAATTTGATCTTGCGCCGTGGTAGGTCGAAGTAGTTGGGCAATACCGATGTGCTGGTGTTGCTTAGAATACTCCCTCACCACGCGCTGGTGTTGCTGAGGGTAAAAGGCACGATGGGCTGTTAGCCATCGTTGGATCCGTGTGGGTGAATCAGGTTTGGAGTTTAAGGTACCCAAACACCTTAATTGGGGGGTACTCTGTGTGGGTGTGTGGAGCCCCCACCTAAATCAAAGAGCGCACATCGCCGGGGCTGACGCAAGACTAGATGCCGACAATTGGAAGAGTTTTGTCACAATCTAGCAAAACGGGTACGGTATGTATCGCGTGGCATGGTTGACATGATTGCTAGAATGTGTCGTGTGGGTAAAGTGTGCATTCTCTGCAGAGATTAATAAAACTAATCGATTAGCCGTGCTCACGGTCACGAGCATCTTGGGTATTTATTGTCAAGTATAATATTTTGGTTTCGATTTCTGAAAAGGATTTGAAATCGGTAGATCTTGTAAATGTTGGGTTGTATCATGCAAATGTTGAGTCGTTGGACTCAGAGATCGGTTGGTTTGGTGATTTGATCAAGCTGGTGGTGATTCTCGATACCTTGTGATGGTATGATGGTTATGTTGAAGGAAATGATTCCTGTTGCCATGTGATGGTGGTGTTGGATATGTTGGAGAAAATTTGGATGTTGAATGAAATGTACAATTACATTATGTATTGCTTTACTCTCATTTACTAAATGTTTTATAAACAGTGCAATATTCCAATTTATTAGTCTATTGCAAATAACTACAGCTTCATGCAAATCTGAACTAGAATAGCAACCGTCTTCATCGTTTAGCCTGCATTATTATTATACTTGCAAACAATAAAGTCTTGCGAGTACATACGTGTACTCACCGTTTGCTCTAAAAATTTGCGTGAGGAGCAAAAAATGCAGGTGAGGAAGAAGTTGACCAGGAGTTCAGTGACTCAGACGCGGGTGGTGCGTTTGATGGCTAGCGGAGCTAGTTGCTCGCCGGTTGCCTGAGGGAATGGAGGCACACTGCGGCCGCTTTACTTTTGTTTCTCTGATGTTTTTCTCTTCAGTTTACTTTAAGCCAATCGGCATTTTGTAAACAGGAACAAGTTGTAATATTATTATCTATCGCTGTAATATACTACCTCTGCCATTATATTGCGTTCGCTTGGATGAGACTCTACCTTTTCAACATGTGACACTAGCCTACTGATCCAGGGACTAGTGGTTATCACATGGTTGCGGGAAGCTCAAATTGGATCCAATTGGCTGGCATGTGACCTCATTACTCGAGTATCGTGCTGACCAAGTGGTTTCAATCTGAGTCTGTCATGATGCCGTGATCATTACGTTACTGGTTGCGTGATTAACCAGGCCCGCGCAATAGTAATGGAGTATCACTGTACCAGGACAGGAGCCCCCACATAATGGGAACACCTCTCGACGTCGACCTCCTCGACGGTTGAGGGAGGAAGCAGGGGTGTTGGCAGCGCCATACGAGCCAAGGAGCAGTGTGCAGAGAACGGAGGCAGAGAGGTGGTTCGCAAGAAGCTAGGGTGAAGAAGCAGTATGCAGCAGGGAAAAAGCTGAGAAGCGAACGGACCGCCTCCCCCCGAAGCACCTTCGTTTATATGTACGAAAGAGCGCCTCAGCGGGGAGCCCGAGGAGGCGTGGCAGTTGGAAAGGCGGGAAAACCAGAAGAATCGGAAGAGGCGAGGCCATGCCCCTCAGACCCGCGCCGGTTACGAGGCAAAGAC
Source organism: Rhipidocladum racemiflorum (assembly GCA_036346355.1). Lineage (NCBI taxonomy): Eukaryota > Viridiplantae > Streptophyta > Magnoliopsida > Poales > Poaceae > Rhipidocladum > Rhipidocladum racemiflorum. The sequence continues at coordinate 31,677,163 of CM070577.1, forward strand.
GGCCGCACGATTCACCTCGGGCCCGAAAACGGCGGCGGCATTTAAAAAGCCGCAGCGTTTCGTGGGCACTTTTTCTGGACCCACCCAGGAGACGAAAGAAGGTAAAAAGAGCGCTCCAAGGTGGGTCAGGGGGCTACTGTCGGTGTATTCTACACCCGGGTGCCCACTGCACTTTAGTAAAAGCAGCCGCTACCGGACACATGGCATCCAGGCCACGCCTTCGGCGGTCAGCTGAGTGATCACCAGCAGGAAGGTGGTGACCAGGCCTCGCCTCAGGCGGCCAGCTGAGTGATCGCCAGCAGGAGGGTGGCGACCAGGCCACGCCTCTGGCGGTCAGCTGAGTGATCGCCAGCAGGAGGGTGGCGACCAGGCCACACCTCTAGCGGTCAGCTGAGTGATCGCCAGCGGGAAGGTGGTGACCAAGCCACGCCCCTGGCGGTCAGCTGAGTGATCGCCAGCGGGAGGGTGGCGACCAGGCCATGCCTCTGGCGGTCAGCTGAGTGATCGCCAGCAGCAAGGTGGCGGTTAGGCCATGCTGCTGGCGATCAGTTCCTAAGGACATTTAATGGCCCGCGCGGCCATTCGAGATGTCAAAGACATTTAATGCATGTCGTGCGCATTAAATGGGGGTAATGAAGGTATGGCGGCACGTGTTCCCAACGTGCGCCATAATGACGAGCGACGTCAGGGTGCATTTCCCCACCCCGGTGGAGCGGGCGAAGCCGGCAGGCGTGGCGCTCAAGGGCGGGGGGGGTAGGATGTCTGCACCAGGGCATTAAATGTGTTGCAGAGGCATTTAATGCTATAGAGCAGGGTAATGAGATAGCTTGCTGTGTAAGCCTCCCATGCGCCCCCGCCAGCCCGAGTATAAAGGGAGTTGGGGTGCATGGGGGAAGGGGTTCGATCATTTTCTCTCAGACTAGACTCTCCGTTCTGGGCGGGCTGATCTAAGCTGCTTTGGGTGGCTGTTCATCTTCCAGCTCCCTCCAAGCACACCAAAATACAAGAACACAGGAGTAGGGCTATTACTCTCAGGAGGGCCCGAACCTGACAAAACGCCAGAGTCTCCTTGCATGCTTCGCCCTGGATTCTCTCTTTCCCGAGCAATCTCCACGAAAGCCCCGGTTAGAACTTAGTATACCCCTCGCCGGAAGGGGTCTGTTGGCTCATACGCCGACAAGTTTGTCCCATTGCAACTTTGAGAGTCAAGTTTCTTTGTGAATTTTTGTTGAGTTTTAAAAAGAAAATGCTGCAAATAAAGTAAGTAGTCATTTGACTGAGATTAGTTGTCAAAAGTGAAAATTGTTTTCTAGCATGTTATGTAGTATGTAACAATGTGTTTTATGGAAAGGACGTACTCATAAGTCAATTTGCGAGTTGAATCAATTAAATGTAATTTTTATCTTTAGCTTAAGATTAAATGAACTTCTAGTGCCGTAGATTTATTTCTATAGCGAGTAATGATCAAATGTGTTAATGAACATGCTTAGAGTTTGTTGCTTTATTTTGAAGTGCGGTAGTACGCACCATTTATTAAATGTGTAGCTGAACATTGTTAATGTTTAAAACTTTAAACTACAGATATTGTTAAGGAAACCTTGTTGGTTGTGTAAAGACGTTTTAATTTAACGTGTTAGTAGAGAAATTTAATCATGTCTATTTGTGACCTTAATTTGGAAGTTGATTAGAGTTGTTATTTATATGTTGCAAACTATTAGTATGTTTGGAAGTATGCAGTGGTGTTCCTATAATGCTTGTATCGATGTCAATGGTTAAGATATAGGTTTTGTTGTTGCTTTAAGAGCATCGTTGTAACATCCCAAAATTTGGGTTTTCAAAAATTTTGGTTTTGTTTAGCTTCCCAAAAATTTTCGTTGATTTTCTCGCGTTTATAAAGCTTGGTTTGAATTTTCTAAAAGTTAAAACAATTTAATTTAATTATTATAAACCTCAAATAAAATAAATTTTATTTTATTTAGATTCCTTATGTTCCAAGAAGTTCTTCTGTAATTTTTGAGATTTTTCGGAGCTCGTTTGCTACTTATTGGATTTATTCGGAATCGATTTGTATTAAGCCCTTTTATTGAAATTAATTAATTATTTGGAAAAGTTTATATAAAGTTTTGTTGAAAATATTTTATTTGAGTTCAAAATGTCTCAAAATATTTTCTGGAATTTTTCTAGAATTTTTCTGGTATTTTTATTGCCTCAAATGATTTAATTGAATTTTGGGAATTGTTTTTATTGGAAAAATGCTGCAAAATTTCGAAAATTGATTTGGGCCTCATCCCTCTCTCTCCTCCCACCAGCCCACGCCGCCAACCGGGCCGCCTCCCACGCGCACGGCCCACCTGGCCACCTTCTCCTCCCAGTAACGCCGGGCCGGCCGCCCACTCGGCCGATCACAAGGCCAAAGACGCTCGCCTGGGCCCGAGCGCCCACACCAGCCCAGCACGCCCCCGCCTGGGCCACGTGTTGCACTCCCGATCGGCCACGTCACCCCGTGTCCGTTTCATGCACGAAAACTGCTCGATAAAATGCCTACAAGATCCGTTTTTGCTCCAAACGCGTCCAAACTTGATTTTTCTTGACCTAGCCGCCACCCTAACCTCATGTAGACCTCCCATGATCTCTCCCACGGATCTTCAACCTCCGGATCATCTCCAAAAAACTCCGAGATCCATCCAATGTCGCCCGAACGTCGCCCAACGCCGGCCGAAATTTGGAGCCGCGTCCCGGGCAGCTCGTCGACTCTTTTCGAGATCCGTCTTCTCCGTGGTGTGCCACAAGGTACTATCTGCTTGCTGTCCAACATTCAGCCAATTTGGTCCACGGGATCAAAAGTTATGGCCGTTTCAATCTCGAATCTTGCCGAGGCCATAACTCCCTCAATTTTTCGAGTTTGACGGTGAAATTTTTTGTGTAGACTCCTGGGGATGTCCTCTACAGGATGCACATCTTTCCCCAAGGTTTTGCCCTCTGGATTTGGCGCAGAAAATTAATTTCTCCGTTCAGACTGCGAACAGACTGCGTTCCAGACAGCAGCAAACTTCCTCGCGCGTTCCCCGCTGTTCCAGACGCTATTTCTTCAAGCCACCTGGGTCATGGTGTGCCTCTTGGTCCCATCTAGCTCTCGGTCAAATTTCGTTAAGTTCCGATCATTATTCTAGAAGTTATGGCCGTCCAAAGTTTTGATCCGAAACCCGTTAATCGCCAGTTTGTGATTAATCCGGAAGGGCGCCGCAAAATCCGCCTATACCGTTGAGCTCGTCTCGCCGCGTTCTACTCATTAGACATTCTCCCTTTGCCATCCCATCCTCCGGAATTTTTTTTATATATTTAGGCCACCGTTTGCCGTCGCCGCGCGTCGCCTTTTGACGCCGGCTATTTTGGTTCGCTCCGGCCGTGTTGTCGCGTCCGGTGGGTCGCCCTTACTGTTTTGGTCCATCATTAAGGTTCTTTTGGCCTCCGTTTGCCGTCGGAGCCGATGCCGGCCTTAAATCGTTATTTTTCAACCTAGCCCGTGCCGCCGGTTCGCACACCGGTTAGCCGTCCTTGGTAGCGTTTTGCCATGGCCATGTCGTAGTACCGACAGTCGCTACCTTGTTTCATGAGTATCCTATCATTGTTTGACCTCCGCCGTTAACGTTCGCCGTTAGCGATCCACCGTTAACGTTTTGCCGTTAACGTTCCTCCGTTAACGTTTCACCGTTAACGCTCCGTCGTTAACGCTCCGCCGTTAACGTTTCGTCGTTAACGTTCCTCCGTTAACGTTTTGCCGTTAACACTCTGTCGTTAACACTCCGCCGTTAACGCTCCGTCGTTAACGCTCCGTCGTTAACGTTCCACCGTTAACGTTTCGCCGTTAACGCTTCATCGTTAACGCTTGGCTCTCATCGCTTCGTTGTCATCGCATGCGTGCATTCATGCAAGAGCCCTAGTGCGATGTCCTCATCTCCTCTATCATCATGACGTGAGCCTAGTCTCATCGTCATATCATCTTCAAAGCCGAATCAAAACCTAACCTAAGACCGGTTCGATGAACTAAGTTATTCGTGAGCCGCGTTGTTATCTTTGCAATCTTTCCCGTTGTTTCAATCGTGGTAAGACACTTGTCTTGTCTTATCCCTGAAAACCTAATCTGCCATTAATCGGGAATTCCTTCGTGGACATGGTCGATAGACCATTGGTCATCTGTCATACCCCTGTGCCCGATCTATCCGTCTCTCTTTTGTTTGACCGTGTTTCGTTCGGTCAACAAAAGTCAACCTTGAGCTTCAGTTTAGTTCACTGTGAACTAACATATCCTTATGGACCCGATCTATAGATCGAGAGCCCATATGTCGCTATCTGTCCAATCAAGATAATAACTTCGGAAGAAATATTCTTCGGAATATTATTCTTTCTTTTCCAGTTATTAGTCTTTCCCTTTTCGGTGTTTTGCCGAAAGCCCGTTCTCTTTTGTCAACTCTTCGATCTAATCCGTTCGAGTTCCCAAATCTCTCCCAAGCCGTTGTGCCCAATGCTGTTCGTTCTTAATTTGGAGTTTACTTGATTTGTCTTTTGAATTGGTTTGTATTTGCTTTTTCTTTAATCGTTAGACGCGTCGTCCGGAAATCGTTCGAACGAGCTGAGGATCGAGAAAGTGGAAGTTGAAGCTCGAGGATCAAGGATCAAGGATAAAGAGTAAAGGACAGTAAAGTTTGCAAGGGCCAGGCAAGTTGTGCTTTGACCATGTTGATCCCATTTTCGAACTTATGTTGTTTCAAATTATTGCATGCTAGTTGGATATAAACTGATTTCAATTAATTTGGGATTAGATATTTAACCTACTTGTTATTGCCACCTTGTCTATAATAGCTGTACGCCATGAATCATTTGTCACCCTAGGTTTCTTGATTAATAGTTGGCTTTAAATACTTTGCCGACATGGGTTATTTAGACCGTCAGTAGTTTGCTTAGCCATGCAACGTACCTTTGACATCGTTTTGGAAATACAAAAGCTCAATATTGACTAATGGAATATGCAATGTATTTTGGAACGGTGTGACGTGTTGCCGACACGATGAAGTTGATACGTGGAGGTATTCGTACTTCTTCAAGGATGTTGAGTTGTTGGCATTGTGTTGCGCAATAATCAACTGGGGTGATAAAATGATTTAGACCGGGGCAAGTGGCAAGATTATGATCGGGTGGGCCAGGTGTGGCACCGGGAAGGTTGATTTGGTTCTTCGGGTAGTCTTGCCCTGGTCATTCTAAGGACTTAACCTTGCAAGCCTTTGAACTGAGTCAAACGTACAACCACATGTCCGGAATGGGACGGACCTAGCTGATTAAGTTGCTAATAACTTACTTGTGGTACCTCGGGGTGTCAACTACACCGTTTGTGTAGCTTGAAGGGGGAGCGTACCAGGGCTGCGGCATGGTACCCATCCAACGGTATGTCGGTCCCATACTTCGCCTTTGCTAAGGGAAGGGATGGTGTAGGGCAAAAACCGGAGAGGTCCACTTATGTAGTTAGAGGCTTCCGAAAGGCTTTGTTATGATCGCTCATTCGCATACTCTTGTATGGCGATTCACGGCTGACGTGGTGAGTGGATTGTATCTTGTGGGTAAAGTGTATAACCTCTGCAGAGTGAAAAACCTATTCGAATAGCCGAGTCCACGGTACTGGACAATGCTCGGGGATTACAGTCAAGGGTTATCTTTTCATGAAAATGAACTTGGGTTTGGAGGCAGTTTGCCTGTGGAAAAGTGATAATTGTTTAAGGATGTGGAATGGTTTACTTGTGAAACAACTGTGAAATTATTACTATTGTTATCTATTTTACCACTTTACAATCTATTATGAATATTTTGTGAATGCTGTTTATTGCAAAATAACCCCTTCAGCCTGTCATTTGGAATAAGCCATGCATATAGTTATTAGACTTGCATTCTGTGCATGACTTCTTTGAGTGCTTTATGTACTCACCCCTTGCAAACAAACAATCACCCGGTGAGCAAAAGTCTACATCGTCGAAGAAGAAGAAGTTCCGTGAGAAGGCGATTATCTAGGAGTCGAACTCGGTTACTCGTGGCGTATTGATGGGATTCACCGATGTTCTTCGTTCATACCGCTTATTTGGAGTTGAAGCCGTCAAGGTTTCACAAATGTAAGGTTGACCTTAAGGTCGTTCAATAGTTTATATTCTATTATTGAGTTACTTTTACTATTCATTGTGTATGATTGTGATATTCATCTATGTTGAGACTGTGTGCACTAGCGTGATCTGGACTAGTGCTGAATACACAGAGGGTCCGGATTTGCAAATTCGGGTCCGACAGAGGTGGTATCGAGCCATACCGATCTGTAGGTCTTGACCTTAGATAGATTGGCCGTCTTTAGGAGCTTCAAAATTATTTTCTAAAGAGAAAATTTAACTTGAAAGAATAATACATTCTTGACTTATCTTATTCTTCCATTCTTTCCTCTTTGCTGAAAGTTCTATCCTTCCCTTCAATTTAAATGGAAATCTTACCTGAGTTGTTCCGAATAGTTAACAATGTTTCACACTTAAGGAGAAAGTACTGGATGTCGCCGTCAACCCTGAAGATCGTGAAGTAAGGAATCGTCGAGCTGGAAGAGAAGTGGATCGATGAAGTGTTCTAGAAGCTTGAAGAACCAGTGCTTAGTAGTAAGTTGAGACTCATGTGTGAGAGTCGCGTCTCTTAAGATAGGAGTGTTACCCTTTTAGACGCTAGATTATTGTGTGCTTAGGAATTTGGATCTTTCTTGATTGCTGAGTGTGCAGTATGTGTTGCAAAGCTTTTAGGCTTGGATAAGCAACCATACCAAGTTCTTAATAATGTTTTTATAAGTTCTTGGGTTAAACCTGCTCCCCTGCAATAGGATTCTTGAACCTCATCTATGCTTTTCCCTCTTACCTAAAAACCTGGAGTGGACAAAAGATGGAAAGGACCAACTACTGTGATTACTTGAGGCGATTCAAGTCGATTCGATTGCTACTAGTGGAGTCAGTGTTAAAGCAGATTGTGACCAACAACCGTCCACCGTACCAACCGTGACAATTCGACACTTGGATCAGTTTGTAACCACCCACGTTTGATGGATCAGCTGTCGGGACCCCGAATTTGCAAATCCGGACCCTCTGTGTATTCAGCACTAGTCCAGGAACGCGCTAGTGCACACAGTCTTAACATCGGTAAATATCACAATCATACCACTCGATACCAATAAAGTACTTTATTTAAATAACCAAACTGGTTACTTGACCTTATGGTCAAGTTACAAATGTAGGCCTCGTAAGGCGAAACTTATTAAAAGAGAAATAATAGCAGCGGAAAATCAATTAAGGTAACATCGTGGCGCCATCCAGTATACCACAGGCAACTGACTGGGCTCGCTTCCCTAAGTAGACGGATCTTCTTGGAGTTCCTCCTCCAAAGCTGGCGTAATCTCCTCTTCAACTGATATTGTGTTGAGGCAAGGGTGAGTACTTGGTACTCAGCAAGTCATGCACAGAATGCAAGCTAATATACTATATGCATGGCTTGGTACAAAGGAATAGCTTAAGGTATATTTGCGATGCTTGACTTTTGACAAGTAATATAAGTAGATTCGAAAGCAGTAAAAATAAATAAAGCATAAATAACTTCTCAAGAAGTTTAAATAACATTTTCCCCATCCTAAACCACATTTCCATCATCTTTATTACTAAACCAAACCAACTTTTCAAATCCAAGTTATTTTTAAGAAAGTCTAACCCTTGACTGTAATTCAGAGCATTGTCGATCACAGTGGACTCGGCTATTTAAATAGATTCTACGCTCTGCAGAGGTTATGCACTTTACCCACAAGATACTGATCAAACACCACAAAGGCGAAGTTCCGTAACAAAGCCTTCTAAGCCTCAAACAACACAGGTGGTCCTCTCAGGTTCGTGCTCTACACCATCCCTTCCCTTAGCCAAGGCGAAGTATGGGACCAACACATCGTTAGATGGGTATCCGCCACGCCCACGACACGCTCCCTGTACAATCACACAAACGGTGTAATTGACACCCTGAGGCTCCACAAGTGAGTCCTTAGCGACTTAGTCAACTAGGGCCGTCCCATTCCAGCCATGTGGTTGCAAGTATGACCCAGTTCAAAGGCTTGCAAGGTTAAGTCCTTAGAGTGACCAGGGCAAGACTACCCGAAGAACCAAATCAACATCCCTGCCACAATCTGGCCCACTGATTACTCTTGCCACATGCCCCGATCGAAATCATTTATCAAACCCCAGTTGATTACCATGCACCACATGCCATCAACATCACATGATACTTTTCCAAAACAGGTTCAATATATCATTAAGTCAATATTAACATTTGATTGTCCAAAATCATGTCATGAGCACGAAAGGTGTCTAAGCAAAGATACTACAGCGGTCTAAACCCCTGTTGGCAATTTAATAATGTCCAACTAGTAATCCACAACTAGGGTGACAAGGGTCATGGCACATACTTAAATAATCAAGGTGTCATACAGCAAATTGGTATTTATCTAACCACCATGTTTAAACAAAGTATCTTTCTAATTGATCTAGCATGCAATAGTTTAAATCAAAATAGATTTCGAAATAGGATCAACATGGTCAAAGCACAACTTGCCTTCAAAAAGTACTTGCTCTTGGTCTTGAGTTGGATCCTAAGTCAATACTTCTCCTTCGAATCCTTCCGGCACTTCAACGTCTACTCGTAAAGCGTGCAAATAGCAATACACAAATAAACAATAGGCAAAAACATCCCAAAACTCCAAATAAAATCCATAAACAGAGAGAACATAATTTTCTGGATTTTTAGAAACTGGAATCGTTCAAATCGGAGTTAAAACGCAAAAGTTATGATTATTTAAAGTTTAAATAATCAATTAAATAATATTACAGAGAAAAACTTTAGTCCAAAAATTAAATAAAATTCATATTTAGGTAGATCTCAATTTTATACAAATTTAGAAATTTGAATCACTCAAATCGGAGTTGAAACGCAAAAGTTATAAGCGTTTGAAGTTTGAATCTAAATTTGAATCAATATTTCGAATTAATAAATCATTTTCTTTTTCGGAAATTAATTATTGCGTCAGCATGGACACGTGTCAGCTCCTGATTGGCTGGCTGACGTCAGCCGGCTCATGGGCTCAGCTCACAGCGCGGTTCGGTCCACGGTGGACCCGGTCCACAGCTCGGGTGAGGTCGACATGTGGGACCCACTGTCGCTAAGGGTCTCACGCAAACGCGGCTGACGTGTGGGCCCTCTGACATGCGGGGCCCGCGTGTCAGGGACACGCGCTCACACGCGTACGACGCTGACCGCGTCGGTCCACCTTCCCAACACGTGGCGCAATCTCGGCCGTTGGTTTGAAAATCAACGGCGCGGATTAGATCCAGGGTTTAACACGTTGAAACTACTCTATGCTCGTTGGCGTTCGATCTAGATCGGACGGTCCAGATCTAATCCTATAATAGCACCGCTACGACGCGTGGCAATTGTGAACCGCTGGATCTTGATCCAACGGTCCGCATCTAATCGGGTTTGGAACACGTGAACTCACCTCAACCGTCCGACCGGATCTCGACGGTTCACCGAGCTCGCGAAGTCCGCGATGACGCGGCGAGGCCTGGCACCGGAGACGAACGATGACGAGCCCGACGGCGTTCGGGTTGCTCGGCGAGATGAATCCTTCCTTCGTGCGCCTCGTCACGGTGGTTCCGGATCTGGGCTCCTCGGCGGAAGACGACGGTCGGCGGCGGAATCGGCGTTTCAACCGGCCGCACAGGCTCCAACTCCGGCGAGCACGTGCGGGCAAACGGCGACGGCTTTCGGCGAGATGGCTCGGGAAGCGGGTGCGCAAAGATGAGGGCAACCTCGGGGGCGTCTCACGCTTTAAATAGCCTCGGCGTTCGTGCGAGGCGGAAACCTAGTTTTACGGCGGCGGGCGCGGCGGCGGAGTTCGGCTTCGGTCTCGGCGAAGACGACGACGCCAGCCATCCACGTGGCACGATCAACGGCCACGATCGCGACGGCGCGATCGGATCCGGGCGGATACGGCTCGAACCGTGACGGCGGATCTCACCGTTGGATCTTGATCCAACGGTTGGGATTGATTAGGTTTAGGAGTGGTTCTGGCCGAGTCAATCGGCTCAAGTCGGACTCGAACTCGAAGTTCGACTCGGGCTCGGTCGGATGAACAAGAACTCGACTCGAGTTGAATTTCCAGCGATTTAATATTTAAAATAATTTCAAGAATTCATTTAATTCATTAAAAATAGCAAATGACTCAGAAAAATTCAGAAAAATTCTGGAAAATATTTTGGAACATTTTGGACTCAAATAAAATATTTCCAACAAAATTCTATTTGCAAAATTAAATTCTTTAATTATTTCAAAATGGGATAAATTCAAATAAATTCCAAATAAATCCAAATAAATTCCAGAAAATTTCAAAAATTCACCAAAGTGCCAAATCACACATGAATTCAAGAAAGCAAAATTTTGGGGTGTTACAAACCTCCCTTAATAGAATCTCGTCCCCAGAGATTCGTGGCTCACTCTGAGAATAGGTTTGGAAACTCTTTCTTCAAATCCTCTTCGCGTTCCCAAGTCGCTTCGCTTTCTTCATGGTTGCTCCACTGAATTCTACAGAAACGGGTTGACTTGTTTCTAGTTTCTCGATCCCTTGTGTCCAGAATCCTTACGGGATACTCCTTATAAGTCAAGTCCTCTTGCAACTCAATTAACTCTAGCGGTGTCTGTTCCTCAGGAACTCGAAGACACTTCTTCAACTGGGACACATGGAATACATCATGCACTCCTCGCCAACGCATCGTGGGCAACTCGGTTGATAAGCAACCGCCTCTGCGACTCAAAATCTTAAATGGTCCAACATAGCAGGGTGCAAGTTTCCCTTTGGCATGGAACCTCTTAACTCCCTCGAGAGGCGTAACTCGAGGTATACAAAGTCTTACGGTTCAAAACTCAAATCTCGGCGACGATTGTCAAGATAACTCTTACATCGAGATTGGGCTATCTTCAACCTTTCCCTAATCATAGCGACCGCTTCTTCACCTCTTGAAGAATATCAGGCCCAAAGACACGGTGCTCACGGTCTCATTCCAATTCAATGGCGTCCGACAGGTCGACCATACAAAGGCCTCAAAAGGTGACATCTGTAAACTAGCCTGATAACTATTGTTGTAACTAAACTCGGCATACGGCAAACTCTTATCCCAAGAGGTAGCATAAGCTAATGCACAAGCTCTCAACATATCCTCCAGAATCTGGTTGACTCTTTCTGGCCTGTCCGTCTGCCTGGATGATAAGTCATCTTGAAGTTCAAACGGGTTCCCATGGCTTCATGCAACTTATTCCGAACCTTGAGGTAAATTGGGTACCTCTGTCTGATACAATCCTCTTTGGCACTCCGTGCAAACAGACAATCGATCATGTACAATTACGCTAATTTATCTCCCGAGTAAGTGGTCTTCACGGGGATAAAATGGCCTACTTTAGTCAAGCGATCCACTATAACCCATATGGAGTCATAACCTCCTTGAGTCTTCGGCAAACCGGTAATGGAATCCATTCCGATTTCCTCCCACTTCCACTGTATTTTCAGCGGTTGTAGCAATCTGCTGGTCTCGATGCATTGCCTTGACTCTACGGCATACATCGCACAATGCAACATGCTCGGCAACTTCACGTTTCATACTCGGCCACCAGAATCTCTCCTTCAGATCCTGATACATCTTGGCGCTTCCAGGATGAATTGAGTACTTAGAGTCATGGGCTTCTTCCATAATCAGTTGCTTTAACTCCTTTTTGTTAGGCACACAAATGCGATCCTTCATCCACAACGTGCCTTGCTCATCCAACTTGAAGTCCTCTGCCTTGCCTTCCTCCTTGATAGACTTAATCATGCGGATCTTGTCATCATCCTTCTGTCCTTCTCGGATCTGGTCCTCTAAGGTAGGCTTTACTTCTAATGCGGCCAAGAATCCGCTAGGTACAACCTCAATCTTCATTTTCTGAAAATCCTCGCATAATTCATCCTGACTTGTGGCTAGCAACGTACTCACGGTATGGCTTTTCCGACTCAGGGCATCGGCTACTACGTTGGCCTTCCCGGGATGGTAATGAATTCCAACATTATAGTCCTTGATCAACTCTAACCATCTCCTTTGCCTCATATTCAGATCCGACTGGGTGAATATGTACTTAAGGCTCTTATGATCCGTGATATACTTCACATCTGTTTCCAATCGAGATAGTGACGCCATATCTTCAAAGCATGCACTACGGCTAACTCTAGGTCATGTGTCGGATAATTTTCCTCATGCGGCCTCAATCGCTTTGATGCATAAGCGATTTACCTTTCCATTCTCGTGACAAGACACATCCAAGTCCTTGGCGCGATGCGTCACAATAAATATCAAGCTTTGAGCAACATCCGGTAGAACTAACACCGGTCTTGATGTCAATCGCTTCTTCAGCTCCTGAAATCCTTTCTCACATTCTCAAGCGCCCATGCAAACTTCTTTTCCTTCTTCAAAGATTGCGTAAGAGGTTTCGCAATTGTCGAGAAGCCTTCAATGAAACGGCGGTAGTATCCTCGCCATTCCAAGGAAACTCGAACTGGGTCACAGTCTTCTACGCTCCCAATGTAACACAGCTTCTACTTTGCTTGGATCTACTGGCGACTCCTTCTGCGGTCATTACATGTCCAAGAAACTCCACCTTGTCCTTCCAAAAATCACACTTGTTGAACTTGGCGAAAAGTTCTTTGTTCCTCGGCTTTTCCAAAACTCGCCTTAAGTGTTCGGCATGTTCATCCTCTGCCTTGGAGTAGACTAGGATATCGTCTATGAACACGACGACAAACTTGTCCAAATACTCCATGAACACCTTATTCATCATATTCATGAAATAATTTGGCGCATTCGTCAGCCCAAAGGACATAATCAGAACTCGTAATGTCCATATCTTGACGAGAATGCGATCTTGAATATCTTCCGATCGGATCTTCAATCGATGGTATCCCGATCTCGATCAATCTTGAGAAAACTCCGGCTCCTCTCAACCGATCAAACAAATCATCAATCCTGGGTAGCGGATACTTATTCTTCACGGTGACTTCATTGAGTGCACGGTAGTCAATGCACATCCTGAAACTCCGTCCTTCTTCTTGACAAACAAAACTGGTGCTCCCACGGTGACGAACTCGGTCGATAAATCCTTTCTCCATTAACTCTTCTATTTGTTTCTTCATTTCTACCAACTCCTCGGTGGACATCCGATAGGGTCTCTTTGCTATCGGTCTTGTGCAGTACAAGCTCTATCACAAACTCTATGTCCCCTCGTCTCGCGGCATACTGTAGATCTTCGGGAAAACGCGTCGGTACTCATTCACTATCGGGACATCCTCTATGCTGCTCGCCTTGGTATTGTTAACCATCAAGCTGTCCATCTCTAGCTGCAGTGGCTTGAAATTCCACTTTCTTCCCACACGGGCTCTCAATCGAGATAGTCCTTCGCCCACACTCCAATACAGCCTTGTGCTTGGATAACCAATCCATTCCCAATATGACGTCTAAGGTCCTGGGTCTCCAAAATTATAAGGTTTGCTAGGAACTCTATTCCATCTATTAGTATTCTCACCCGGAACATCCTACTTCCGCTCGGAGTTCTAACCTGGGGTTTGAACTAACAGCTTGCACTTATGTCTTGCCATTCTAAATTAATTTCTAGTAGAAAAGCGTTGCTAAAAAAACGAATGCTAAGCTCCATAGTAAAACAAAACTGTTGCAGGTGTATCGAGTTAACAAGTAACTTACCCAAGACGACGTCAGTAGCATCTCGCGGTGCATCTGCGGTGACATGGTTGACTCGGCCTCTCACCACGTGCCTGGAGTGCGGCTCAGTGCCGGGCGTTCTAGCCGGGTGGTTCCTAGGTTGAAGCGAATCGGGTCACTCCTGCTGTCTTCTTCGGACAAGCTGTTGGCAAAGTGTCTGGCTCGCCACGATTGTAGCAGCGTCTCATTTGTTCCTGTATTTGCACTGGAGTAGTGTTTCTAGCGGGCTGGGTGCAGTAGTTCAGATTGACAGGTCTTGGTGCTGGGGATGGTGTCCTTGTTGCATTCTGTGGTTGGAATCTGAAGAATTGATTTGGTGCAACTCTCAGGCGCTGTTGCGTTCCCTGGCGTGATCCTTGCTGTTGCATCCTGCGCTTCCTGTTCTCATCCAGTTCCTTGCGCTTGTCCTCAAGAATAAGCGCCTTATTCACCAACTCTTGGAAATCCGGAAAGGTGTGGGTGATCAACCCTACTTGCAATCCTGAGTTGAGTCCCTTCATAAAACGAGACTGTCTGGATTTATCTGTCGCTACATCCTCAGGTGCGTAGCGTGCTAGCTGTGTGAACTTGTTCAGGTAGTCGGCCCTTTGGCCGATTACCTTGCTTGAGTGCTCAACTCCTCCTTCTTAAGGTCCATGATTCCTTCAGCACGTGATCTTGTCGGAATGTAGCCGTGAACTCTTCCCAAGTGATATCTTGAGGGTTCTCTGCGTGGCACGTAAATTCTCCCACCATTCGGCAATTTGTTCCTTCCAACTGATGAGAAGCGTAGAGTACCTTCTCATTTCCTATGCATTGAGCTATGTGTAGCTTCCTCTCGATTGATCTTAACCAATCATCGGCTTCCAATGGATTGGCATTCCCAGAAAAAGTGGGTGGGTGAGTCCTCATGAACTCTGACAGCCTTGTATTCTGGCGTGGCCCCTGATTAACTTGATTAGCGGTGGCCTGAGCAAAGGACGTGCTGCATTTGTTGCATCAGAGCATGCATCAACTGAGTCTGAGCAGCAAGAAAGGCTCCAAAATTCTGCATATCAACTGGCGGTGCTGGTGCTCCATCATTGGGGTTTTCTACTGGGCGAGAACCACTCCCATTGCTTCCAAAGTTTCCACGGGTGTTCACCATCTGTCGATTTGCTCTAGGTTTAGAGATGAGAGGGAAACAAGAATAGACAAGTAATATGGAACCTATGCGGGGCGAAAGGTGTAGCCTTAAGGTCCAACTTTATTATTAGTAACTTGGTATGGCTGCTTACAATGCCTAAGGGCCTTGGCAAAGACATAATGCACACTCAAAGAAACAAAGCAAATCCAAATCGAACTAACTCGAGTCTAACGCCTAAAGGGTGACTCTTTATTCTATGACTCGACTCGGCGAAGGAGTCTCACTATAGAACCTATGCTCACTCATCGAGAAAACCTCCATCTGTCACAAGAGTGCTTTACGTAAGAACTCGGAATTTTTAAATTGTGACAAGGTAAGGGATAATTTCAGCAAGAGACAAGAAAAGAGAGAAGGGGATAAGTCGAGAGGTCATTTCTTATCTTGACAAACTTTTAGCTTTTAGAAAATAGGTTTTATCCTCACTAAGACCATTCTAGCTAGGGTTGAGCCTACAGTCAAGTATGGCTCTGATACCACCTCTGTCGGGACCCCGAATTTGCAAATCCGGACCCTCTGTGTATTCAGCACTAGTCCAGGAACGCGCTAGTGCACACAGTCTTAACATCGGTAAATATCACAATCATACCACTCGATACCAATAAAGTACTTTATTTAAATAACCAAACTGGTTACTTGACCTTATGGTCAAGTTACAAATGTAGGCCTCGTAAGGCGAAACTTATTAAAAGAGAAATAATAGCAGCGGAAAATCAAATAAGGTAACATCGTGGCGCCATCCAGTATACCACAGGCAACTGACTGGGCTCGCTTCCCTAAGTAGACGGATCTTCTTGGAGTTCCTCCTCCAAAGCTGGCGTAATCTCCTCTTCAACTGATATTGTGTTGAGGCAAGGGTGAGTACTTGGTACTCAGCAAGTCATGCACAGAATGCAAGCTAATATACTATATGCATGGCTTGGTACAAAGGAATAGCTTAAGGTATATTTGCAGTAAACAGCTTTTGACAAGTAATATAAGTAGATTCGAAAGCAGTAAAAATAAATAAAGCATAAATAACTTCTCAAGAAGTTTAAATAACATTTTCCCCATCCTAAACCACATTTCCATCATCTTTATTACTAAACCAAACCAACTTTTCAAATCCAAGTTATTTTTGAGAAAGTCTAACCCTTGACTGTAATTCCCGAGCATTGTCCAGTACCGTGGACTCGGCTATTTAAATAGATTCCAAACTCTGCAGAGGTTATGCACTTTACCCACAAGATACAGTCAAACACCACAAAGGCGAAGTTCCTCAGAATAAAGCCTTTCTAAGCCTCAAACAACACAGGTGGTCCTCTCCGGTCAGGCTCAACACCATCCCTTCCCTTAGCCAAGGCGAAGTATGGGACCAACACACCGTTAGATGGGTATCGGCCACACCCACGACACGCCTCCCCGCACAATCACACAAACGGTGTAATTGACACCCTCGAGGCTCCACAAGTGAGTCCTTAGCGACTTAGTCAACTAGGGCCGCCCCATTCCGACCATGTGGTTGCAAGTATGACCCAGTTCAAAGGCTTGCAAGGTTAAGTCCTTAGAGTGACCAGGGCAAGACTACCCAAGAACCAAATCAACATCCCCAAAGCCACAATCGGCCCACTGATTACTCTTGCCACATGCCCGGTCGAAATCTGTTTATCAAACCTCAGTTGATTACCATGCACCACATGCCATCAACATCACATGATACTTTTCCAAAACAGGTTCAATATATCATTAAGTCAATATTAACATTTGATTGTCCAAAATCATGTCATGAGCACGAGTGTGTCTAAGCAAAGATACTACAACGGTCTAAACCCTGTTGGCAATTTAATAATGTCCAACTAGTAATCCACAACTAGGGTGACAAGGGTCATGGCACATACTTAAATAATCAAGGTGTCATACAAAGAAATTGGTATTTATCTAACCCCATGTTTAAACAAAGTATCTTTCTAATTGATCTAGCATGCAATAGTTTAAATCAAAATAGATTTCGAAATAGGATCAACATGGTCAAAGCACAACTTGCCTTCAAAAAGTACTTGCTCTTGGTCTTGAGTTGGATCCTGAGTCAATACTTCTCCTTCGAATCCTTCCGGCACTTCAACGTCTACTCGTAAAGCGTGCAAATAGCAATACACAAATAAACAATAGGCAAAAACATCCCAAAACTCCAAATAAAATCCATAAACAGAGAGAACATAATTTTCTGGATTTTTAGAAACTGGAATCGTTCAAATCGGAGTTAAAACGCAAAAGTTATGATTATTTAAAGTTCAAATAATCAATTAAATAATATTACAGAGAAAAACTTTAGTCCAAAAATTAAATAAAATTCATATTTAGGTAGATCTCAATTTTATACAAATTTAGAAATTTAAATCACTCAAATCGGAGTTGAAACGCAAAAGTTATAAGCGTTTGAAGTTTGAATCTAAATTTGAATCAATATTTCGAATTAATAAATCATTTTCTTTTTCGGAAATTAATTATTGCGGCAAAGATGGACACGTGTCAGCTCCTCGATTGGCTGGCCGACGTCACCGCTCATGGGCTCGGCTCACGGCCAGTTCGGTCCACGGTGGACCCGGTCCCACGGCTGAAGTGAGGTCGACATGTGGGACCCACTGCCGCTAAGGGTCTCACGCAAACGCTACCGACGCGTGTGGGCCCTTCCGACATGCGGGGCCCGCGTGTCGAGGACAGCGCTCACACGCTGCACGGCGGCGACCGCGTCGGTCCACCTTCCCAACACGTGGCGCAATCTCGGCCGTTGGTTTGAAAATCAACGGTGCGGATTAGATCCAGGGTTTAACACGTTGAAACTACTCGATGCTCGTGGGCCGTTCGATCTAGATCGGACGGTCCAGATCTAATCCTATAATAGCACTGCTACGGCACGTGGCAATTGTGAACCGTTGGATCTTGATCCAACGGTCCAGATCTAATCGGGTTTGGAACACGTGAACTCACCTCAACCGTCCGATCTGGATCTGACGGTTCACCGAGCTCGCGAAGTCCGGCGATGACGCGGCGAGGCCTGGGCACCGGAGACGAGAACGATGACGAGCCCGACGGCGTTTCGGGGTTGCTCCGGCGAGATGAATCCTTCCTTCGGGTGCGTCTCGTCACGGTGGTTCCGGATCTAGGCTCCTTCTCGGCGGAAGACGGCGGCCGGCGGAATCGGCGTTCAACCAGCCGCGACAGGGCTCCAACTCCGGCGAGCACGCACGGGCAAACGGGCGACGGCCAGCGAGATGGCTCGGGAAACGGGTGCGCAAAGATGAGGGCAACCTCGGGACGTCTCACGCTTTAAATAGCCTCGGCGTTCGTGCGAGACGGAAACCTAGTTTTACACGGCGGCGGCGCGGCATGAGTCCGGCTCGGTCTCGGCGAAGACGACGACGCCAGCCATCCACGCGGCACGATCAACGCCACGATCGCCGCGGGCGCGATCGGATCCGGGCGGATACGGCTCGAACTGCACGGCGGATCTCACCGTTGGATCTTGATCCAACGGTTGGGATTGATTAGGTTTAGGAGTGGGTTCGGCCGAGTCAACTGGCTCGGTCGGACTCGAACTCGAGTCTGACTCGGGCTCGGTCGGATGAACAGTAACCGACTCGAGTTGAATTTCCAGCGATTTAATATTTAAAATAATTTCCAGTAATTCATTTAATTCATTAAAAATAGCAAATGACTCAGAAAAATTCCAGAAAAAATTACGGAAAATATTTTGGAACATTTTGGACTCAAATAAAATATTTCCAACAAAATTCTATTTGCAAAATTAAATTCTTTAATTATTTCAAAATGGGATAAATTCAAATAAATTCCAAATAAATTCCAGAAAATTCCAAAAATTCACCAAAGTGCCAAATCACACATGAATTCAAGAAAGCAAAATTTTGGGGTGTTACATCAGCCACTCTCAAAGACGCAGAAAATATGGCTTCGTGTCATAGAAGAGAAGCTAGCTTTGGTGTAATGTGAAGATAAAGAGAAGGTCCCCTATGCTACTCGCCAGTTAAAAGGAGATGCATTAGTTTGGAGGAAAGGTTTCTACGCCACCTCGGAAGATGGACATATTATCACTTGATTGGAATTTGCCACTGCCCTTCGTCAGTTTGTTGCGTCATCAGATGACAAAGATCGACTACCGCGAGTTCAGAGAAGAGTACAACCCCTGCACCTAATACCATACCGAGATGTTGTTTTTTGAAGTGTTGTCAACCAAACAAATCAGAAGATCGTGCATGCATCCGATGTGGAGAAATAGGACACACTGTTGATGAACATGCAATCAATTGTTCCAACTGTGAAAGAAGCCATTTACCCGGAGAATGTCCTATGTGCAACATCACATGCTATCTTTGTGAAGGCCGTGATCATTGCCCATCTCCATGCTCCCTGGATTCAGTAGTGACCGCTGTGACTCGACATCAGCAAGAAGATTTTCGAGCCGTCATTGCTCAAGAGTTAGCGAAAAGAGAATGATTGTCGTTCGCACCAGCTGTGCCACGTGAAGAAAAGAAGAGGAAGCATGTCAACCCTATCCATCTACCTCAGGAAATCAGTAGTACTTGGTCACCATGGAATTGTTTCTTGTGTGATAAATGAGGTCATTGGCCTAGAGAATGCCCCATCAACCCGGAACGATGACCCAAACGTTCATGTTACAACTGTGGTGAGTCAGGTCATTTGTTAAGGAATGCCACAGAAAGATAAAGCAATGTCGAAAGCCATGATTATCCCAGAAATTACATCAGTAAAGATTTTAACACAGAAAGTAAATGGTAAGGCTATGGAAGCAACTTGCTTAAGGAGCCAGTTGAAGCAACAGGAATTGGTTAACAAGACCCCTGATCCAGAAGATGAATGCAAGGAATTGGAAGATCACCGCAAGCATCAGAAGTCTAATCAGGGAGGACCACCACAACAGCGAATGAGGAGTGCCCCTCAACAGCTCAGTCGTCATACTACTCAGACTTTGTTCGAGACACTTTCACCTATGCCTCGCCCCGATGATCAGAGTTTCCATAACACCACCCAGTGAAAAGTCCTCACAGAAGAAGCCAGCAGACATCAGTCAAGCGTTGCTTCAGATGTAATGAGTCGGGACACTTTGCCAACAGTTGTCCTAGGAGAAAAGATGTTTTATCTGCCCACTTCAATCCTAATCCTACCCCTACCGAGACACTTGCGTTAGAAAGTGAATTGTGAAGGAGTATTCAATTGATACAGAGTTTCAGTCAACGCTGAAGAATCAAGCCGACAAAGATAGTGCCAGACCAACCGGAATGCTATCCAAGTCCGGGTGAAGACCGCGTAATTGCAAGTAAGCTTTGTTGTCAGATACAGCCTGTCCAATTTCTACGAGAAGCCGAAAATCAAGTGTGCAGGAACAGAAGCAAGCGTGCCTATCAATGGAGTTGCCAGAAGTGTCAGTATGAGTGCGTGAGATGTTCAAGATTTCCCGACAAAGGTAGTATCAAGATTTTCCGCAGAAGAAGTGCCTTTTGTGCCAGAGAAGCAAACACAGTTAAAGTCAGTGGAGTTGCAAGAGTATCTCATCTACAAGGAGCAGCCTACAAATTTTGGATGTTATCAAGCGCTTGTTCAGAAGTGACCCTATCCAGTGTACAGTTGTTTGGAAGTTTGAAGAAGCTCAAGTGTTGAGTCCCCCTGAACCTAATTCTATAGTCAGCCCTGAATCTCGGGGACGAGATTCTGTTAAGGGGGGAGATTTGTAACATCCCAAAATTTGGGTTTTCAAAAATTTTGGTTTTGTTTAGCTTCCCAAAAATTTTCGTTGATTTTCTCGCGTTTATGAAGCTTGGTTTGAATTTTCTAAACGTTAAAACAATTTAATTTAATTATTCTAAACCTCAAATAAAATAAATTTTATTTTATTTAGATTCCTTATGTTCCAAGAAGTTCTTCTGTAATTTTTGAGATTTTTCGGAGCTCGTTTGCTACTTATTGGATTTATTCGGAATCGATTTGTATTAAGCCCTTTTATTGAAATTAATTAATTATTTGGAAAAGTTTATATAAAGTTTTGTTGAAAATATTTTATTTGAGTTCAAAATGTCTCAAAATATTTTCTGGAATTTTTCTAGAATTTTTCTGGTATTTTTATTGCCTCAAAATATAGGACTCTATCCTTAATGAGTGTATATCACAGACACCTAATTATGAATATTGTTTTGTGGAGATAACATTTATGTGTTGTAGTCATTTGTTAACTGAGAAGTTTCGATTCTTGAGATGTTGACGTATAGGTGGTATAAAATGGATAGGTTAATCATGCCAAGGTATTTGTTGAAGTACTTGTTTCAAATCTAGAATATGATGTTACACTACTACAAAACATATATTTTGTAACACATTTCTGTAACATATTGAACAATGTGTTACAAAGAGATATTGCAGTAACATATAATTTGTGTTACAAAGGCATGTTGTAACACATACTTAATGAGATGTGAAAAGTGTTACTGGAAACTACAGCAGCAACACATAATATATGTTACAGAGGAACATTGTAACACATGGTAGTAAGGCGTGAATAATAATACTACAGTAACACATTTAGAGGTAGATTGTAACACATGACTTATTGTAATAAATTAATATATATATGACCTAACAACCTCTCTATTCGTAACCAAATTTGTTTTACACCTACGCTATAGTTTAATTATATAAAAAAGTACACATACATATGCTATTTGTTTTGAATAGAATGACATATGAATTTATCATATATTTTAAGCTATCCGTTTGAATATATATCCGAACTAATGATATCTTGGCCAGCCACACTCGCACCCCCAGTCGTCCAGTTCTCTCAGTTTAGCTCTGAAAGTTCAAAAATCGAATATGCAGTTTCACCGAATAAGCCAAATGCTATGTGTACTGTCACTCTCTGTATCGAAATCCCCGATCCGGTCGCACCCGGTCTTCCCCCAGCTAGTCTTCTCCCAGTCTTCTCCTGTACATTCTCTAGATCGAGTCCTCACTCCTTAGATAGATCACCATTCGCTAGTTCGGGAGCCATTTCCCCCGGCGGCGGCGGCGGCGACTCCTCCTCCCTCCGTCTATCGCCTCCCTCCGTCTCCCCGAGCTCAGCTCCCTCCCGCCCCCTCCACCTCCCTCGCCCGATCGCCCTGTGGCCCGCTTGCCTCCGGCCTCCGTCCCTCCAAGCACCTCCCTCGGCACCAGTGCCCCCTACCTCAGCCCCACCTCGAGCCGGCGAGCCCTCGACCCGGCTCCTCCTCCCTCCGTCCATCGACCCTCGGTGCCGACGCCTCCTCCAGCTCCTCCTCGGCTCCGTCCCTCCTGGAGGTTGCTAAGTTGTGTCAGTACTGCTATCTCTTCTCGATCTGCCTCCTAAAACCCCTTTCCCCACTCCTCACATCCTTGTGATGTCAGATTGGGGCTCAAGTGGTGCACTGGTGCTAGGCAGTGGTGCATGGTGGAAGCAATGGCGACAGCAATGCACATTGAGGAGGCATCATCGGCGCAGCCGGTGGGGGTCGCCTTGCGCGCGAATACCACGGATGTGGATGGGCCTCTTGCCTCCACGGATGCGGCCATGGTCACTGGGATCTGATTTACTGTAAGTCTATTCCTCCTTAATCTTTCTCAGCACAGTCTATTCCTCCACGAATTACTGTAAGGCCTTGTTTGGATGTTAGGGAAAAAACCTAGGGAAAATTTTCCCTATAAGGGATTTTGATGGCACCCTTCAATTCCTGTGCAAAATCCCCCCAAAGGAAATTTATTCCCTGTCACCATTTTCATAGCCGTATGGGTAAAATCTGCTCACATTGAAGAAAAACTTAAGACTGGTTATATCAATGCAATGATGGGGAGATATGCATTCACAGCTTCACGAGTAATATCCACTCAATGTGTATCAACCAAAGCAATCACCACATCAACTAATAAAAACAAGATGCATTCAAAACACAAGATGCATTCACAGCTCAGTGTAGTGCATTCACAGCTCAGTGCATGATTCAGAAAACAATATGCATTCTATCAGTATTCACATATGCATCTTCAGAACATCGGCCGGGTCATCCAAGTAATACTTCGCAAAGCTTGGCTTGTTCGATAAAGGCAAGGGAAGATCTCAGTAGTATCTGGGACTGTAGGATTGCTCATGATAGTTGTGGTAGCCTCAAACATGTCTTCATCAGACCGGTCATCGCCAACACATAGATGAAATCTGGCAAGTCACCACGATTTAGCATAGTTGAAATAAGATTCTCCACCGCCACTCCTTTACCCACCCCCTGCACAGAAATATAATAGCCAATGAGACAAACTACTCAAGAAGATAAGCCGGACATATCATTAAATATAGTCAACAGAAGCAACCAAGGTTCGCATAGCCCATGACTAGAGAGGATTACCTTCCACAATTTTTTGGCTGCTTTTGACAGGCACTGGCGCATTCGCAAACACATTCTGTAGGTGGTCCTGGAGTTATTTGGCCTGACATGATTCAAAATCTCGATCAACTTCATCATAGTGCCACACTAGTGATGTTTCTTTAACCTCAATGTGTGACCCATGTGTTGCACAGTGTAATGCTGCATTACAGGCACAACAATATTCTTCCAATAAAAATTCATCACCAACTTGCATGACTCCCATGAAGAATCAGTAGAAATACATTAGTCACTTGACAGTTTGATAATGAAAATGTATGATTATGTTCGATCATACAAAGAAAGAATAATGTGCTTTTCTCCCAGTTCTAATGATCTTAACCTAGCATGAGTATAGCTCTTCAGAACTAAAGAAGTTGCATATCGATTAAAAACCGTAATTCAGCTGCACAAATAGGATATCTACTGATTCCTAAGGGCAGTGACCTTGTGATTTGTTCAGTTAGAAACATTGGCCACCTCATGATTAAAATTCCCCAAATAATAAACATTTCTTGTATTTTTGTAGTGAAAAATGCACATACCTTGAAGTAACCAAATTAGTGATGAAAGTATTTCCCACCAGGCCTCCACTAAGCTTCATTGTTCAAAGCATTATTATCGGCATCCACTATTGTTCCCTCAACATCTGTTCTGGCCCAGTGTTTATTATTCTTTGCATTGGTGAACATCTCCCTAAGGTGTGAAATATGGAATGGCTCATTTTCTATGTCGTCTGTCCCTTCCTCATTGCCCGTGTCATATATATCCCTTGGTTTCATCTTCATTACAACATACCACCCTGGGTTAGTTGGATCTTCCACATAAAACACTTGGTCAGCCTGGTTAGGAAAAATAAATGGCTCATGCTCAATATTTGATCCCGAGTGTATCAAATGAGAGAAGTTGACAAGCGTGTAGCCATATTTGTCCGTTTTAATTCCTTTTCCAGAAATGACATCAATCCATTCACATTTAAAAAGAACAACAGAAAATTTTCCAGAGTAGTTCAGCTCAATAATATCGATTACTCTCCCATAGTAAGTCACATCACCTAAAACCGGACTTGCATCACTTGCTCGAGCATAACTAGATGTTTTTGCTGTTAGCACTACTCCACTGTTTTGTGTCACTCTGTCCAAACGTTTAGGCCTAAAACGAAAGCCTCGGGTGTTGAAAGCACGATATCTTTTTGCTGCTTCAACTGGGCCACGAGCTAGCCATCTAATGTCTTCTTTAACACTCTGGATGCCATTTTCCCTCTCCAAATGCATTATCTGTACAGTTTGAATTAATTTAGTTGGTGGCTTGAGCAGTACATGTGAAGGATGCAAAATATAGAACTTACATGAGCTCTAAACCATTCATGGAACTTCTCATTTTGCTTACGCTCAATGATTTTTGGGTTGACATGGCGTCGGGGATATGTTCTAGTGATCTCATCAGCATGCACCCTGTAAAGTAATTTATAATAAATTGTCATGTCAATAAAAGGATAACTAAAATTGTCTATGAGCTTGAGTTATTACCTTAGGTACGCATTAACATCCGAACAATTAAACAACACATATCTATGTGCTTGTACTTTAGCCAAACCCCTTATAACATAATTACTGGGCTTTCCAAGTGGTTTTCCAATACGAGGAAATAGAGGTAGTACTTGTTCAACAACAGAATGTTCAACTGAATCATCGTTATCATCGTCGTTCCTTGAAGGCTGGTTAAGCTTGGTCTCAAAACCTTCAAGATATCTTGAACAAAATGTCATGCACTC
Organism: Rhipidocladum racemiflorum; assembly: GCA_036346355.1. Taxonomy (NCBI): domain Eukaryota; kingdom Viridiplantae; phylum Streptophyta; class Magnoliopsida; order Poales; family Poaceae; genus Rhipidocladum; species Rhipidocladum racemiflorum. The sequence continues at coordinate 31,702,429 of CM070577.1, forward strand.
ATCTGCCAAGTATGCTTCAGCGATAGATCCCTCAGGATGAGCCTTATTACGCACATATGACTTCAACACACACAGGTACCTAAATAAATCAAAAGGAAAAAAAAATTAAACAGTCTAGAAGTGCAATAGATGGGAAATTGCAGCTCTATCTTTTTAAGATAAACATACCTTTCCACAAAGTACATGGACCGGTAAGACACAGGACCGCCTATTTTTGCCTCTGTTGCTAAATGAATAACCAAATGCACCATAACAGTAAAAAATCCAGGTGGAAATATCATCTCCATATGACATAATGTGATTCTAATTCGCTGCTCCAACTTCTCAAGCTCATCTATGTAGAGGACTTTTGCACTCAGTTCTCTAAAATATCCACATAGATCAAATAAGACAGATGTAACATTATCTGGAAGTACACCTCGCAAAGCAACAGGCAAAAGTTCTTTGCATTAGAATATGGCAGTCATGACTTTTAAGGCCTGAAATTCTTCCTTGATCAACATTTACACATCTCGAAATGTTTCCAGAATAGCCATCTGGAACCTTGATATCATGAAGAACTTTACAGAATTGTTGCTTCTCTCTTTTAGACATGGTATAGGAAGCAGGAGGCAAGTAATACTTATTATTCGCTCTTTTCTGCGGATGCAACTCTGGTCTGATATTCATTTCTTGCAGGTCTTGTCGTGCTTGTAAATTGTCCTTTGACTTTCCCACTAACCCTAAAAGTGTCCCATATATATTATCACAAACATTCTTCTCAATATGCATAACATCAAGATTGTGACGGAGTAAATTGAAGTCCCAGTAAGGCAAAGAAAAGAGGCCACTAACACACTTCCAGGTTTTAGACTTTTCAAAATTATTAATTGCTTTTATCTTTCGTAGAATCGAAATTTCAGAATAAGCAATAGGCTCTGATCTATGTTCTTCAGTTCCATCGAAAGAATTATCATCATATCGAAACTCATGATTTGGAGGTAGAAATCGACGATGTCCCATGAAACAATACTTGTGCCCATGTGTCAACCGTTTCGAGCATGTTTCTTCCTGACATTTCACACAAGCATACTCACCATTAACGCTAAATCCCGCAAATATCCCAATCCCAGGGTAGTCACTCACAGTAGACAATACAACAGCACGAAGTTGAAACATCTCTTCTCGAGATGCATCATATGTAGGTGTTCCAACCTCAAATAACTCAATTAGTTCTTCATAAACAGGTTCCATAAATACATGGAAATACTTTCCCGGGTAAGATGGACCAGGAATTATTAGTGTTAGCATGAGAGAAGAAGCTTTCATGCATAGCCACGGAGGAAGATTGTAGGGAACTAAAACGACAGGCCAGCAACTATAAGTCGAACTCATCATCCCAAATGGATTGAACCCATCACTGGCAAGTCCGAATCTAATGTTCCGCGAATCTGATGCAAAGTCTGGATACCTTGAATCAATGGCCTTCCAAGCCTCTGAATCAGCTGGATGACGTAATGCCCCATCCTTTGTACGTCCCTCATCATGCCATCTTAATGTTGTAGCTAATTCTTTGTTCATAAAGAACCGCTTAAGCCTTGGTTTAATTGGAAAATACCGTAACACCTTCATTGGTGTTACCTTATTTCTTTCCTTCTTGGTTAAAGTAGTTTTATCAGCTTTGTTTTTCCACCTTGAAGTTCCACATTTTGAACAGAAGTCATCATGCGCCTTGTCTTTCCGATAAAGCTGACAATTATTTGGACAAACATGAATTTTCTCATAATTAAGCCCAAGCTTTCCAATTATCTTCCTAGCCTCTGCAAATGTACTTGGTATGTTCTTACCATTTGGAATTGCTTGTTGCAGAATTGCTAGCAAATCATTTAAAGATTTATTGCTCCACTTGTTAATGGATTTGATGTGAAACAAAAGTACAAGAAATGAAAGTTTGGATAGCTCACACCCTGCCCATAAAGGTTCATCCGCATCCCTAACTAAATCATAGAAAGCTTGGGTCTCAGAATCTGGTCCAATTTTAGAAGAATTTTGCACATCGGGTTCATCCATTGGAGGTTCATTGTCTAGGTTGCCAAAAGCATCCTGTACTAGCTGGTGCATATTAGTGTTTATTATGCGAAATTGTGACTGTGACTCTTTGTTTGCGGAGATATATGCTGCAGTTTCACCATGGCAGCCCCAAATAACATATCCAAGTAGCATTCCATCACAAACTAAATGATCATATACTTCATCCCGTGGCAATAACCACTTATTGACACATTTGCGACATGGGCATCTGATCTTGGCTTTAGGACTTTTTCCTTTGTACGCAAATTCAAGAAAACCCTTTATCCCATACTCGTGATCATCCCTTTGTTCAGGAGAAAGTAGTATCTTTTTAATAGCTTTCAAATCCATTGATTATCTGTCTTAGAATAACAAATAAAGATAATGTGATTCATTCAAATACCAAACACTAAAAATAGTAATGAAAATTGCAAGTGTGTGATATGATATGTAGATTATGATGCAACACCACATCATATATCCTATACTTAGATAGATAAAATAGAATGTGAAGAATGTGCATGCATGGATACATATAAAAGACATGTTTTTGTTTTATCTGATATATTGTTTGGTCAAAAATTATAAATTGACTAATTGTGTTTTTATCTACACCCTAACCCCAGAGCATGGGAGCATGTTCTCTTGCAAACTTGCAAAAATTGCTACGCTACTTGCTTAACCGAGTTTCTCTTTTGTGCTGTAAATGTTGCTATTTTCTCTAGTAAATAAAATTTGACAACGTGGAAGATACTGCTGAAGTATTGAACTCTTTTTTTATGTTGGTGTTTTATCTCCATTGACATTTCCTACTTTAGTCATTTGAAATATGGAATCCCTACTTTATCCTACAATCGAGTTTTGGTCCTAATTTTCATGGTGTTGTTTACTCCTACACTTTTAGCAATATGATGGAATTTGATATTGAAATTCCTGTTTAGATATATCCTTAATTGTGTTATTGAGCTTTCAAACTAATTCCTATTTATTTACTGTGTGTGCTATCATGAAAATGGTGTTATTATTCACCCTGCTGGGCTTGAACATTCGCTCCATGCATCCATTGATGCATTGGGTTCATGTTATGGTGACAAACAAGGGAAAAAATACCGAGCATGGGTGGACAGACTTATTATCTCACATACTGGTTCAGACTGTTGGCCGGTAAAATTTGACTTGTGGGAGTTAGAAGGTGAGTCCTTAAAACTCTACAGAATAACTGAATTAGCTAATTGTGCTGTGGCATACAATTTGTTAAAATTTTACTATCTTTTGCCCCAACTTTGCCTTGCTCAGGCAGAAGTTTATCTTGATAATTTTGTTGTAGATTGTGCCATTTACAATTTTTTTTATTTTGCTATGTGTTGTAGTATATCTTCAGTTCACAAGAGAACCTCATTACTCAATATGTGGATAACAAACAATAGTTCATGAAAATGATAATATATTCATATGGCACTTTGCAACAGTACTTACCATTGTCAGAAGCTTTCATTGGTTGTTCATTAGACATATTCTTATATTTTGATGCTAAACATTAGTTGATAAAAATGACCATAGATTCAAAAGATGTTTTGCAAAAGTGCATAGTCATACCTTATATGTTTTTGAAAATATCAAGTATTCAAGTTCTGTTGTTTTTCATACCATTTACCATACAGGTGCTATGTTCATCCTGCTATGAGCATCATCTATTCAAATATGAGTTTAAAAGGCCTAAGTTCAAAACAGTCTGGAATGAAGTTGCATCTACACAAAAGTAAAGCTAAAAGTAAAAGTATCAACTAAATAGCACTTCCCCTCGTAGTCTTGTTCACTCAATGTCAGTGAAGTCTTCTGAGTTTCAAACAACCATATTGCTGTGACTTGTATTTTCCATGTTTCATTGGCAGCCATAATTGATAATCGTTTTTCAGCCTAAGAAGATGACCTATATCCTAGCATTTTATGTGTTTAATACTGATCATTTGCTATTCCTTAGTTGGTTTCTATGAACAGGGGTATAAAGATGCCCTTATGTAGTTTTGGAAACTACATTATCCCAAACTACGCCTTGCACTAGAAAATAAAAAGTGATTATCTTTGCATACATATCTGAAAATTGAGGTCCAATACCTGTGCCGTCCGAAGAGACTTTGTTGCCGCTGAAAGGATCAAATAGAAAATTCTTGTCTAGGGGCCAATATACTAGAGAACGGATAGGACACATCAATTAGGTCTGGGAAAAAGAGGAGGAGGAATCAATAGTCAATACGTATCACAAACAACATGGATCAGGATCATCAAACCTTGTGAATATGCAGGATCTGAGCATGGAGGAAGTGCAGTACGTGGTGAGGATGATGCCAGGTCATGATCGTGGCACGGGTTGCAGGGTGGTGGGCAGTTGGGGGAGGAAGCAAAGTTGAAGCATCTTAATTTGCATCTGTACGTGCACAAATAGATGGAGATCGGAGGCTGGAAAAAAAATTAGCGGCAAGTTTTACTTTAGCGGAAAAAAATTAGCGGCAAGTTTTACTTGTAAATGGTGATTAATTTTAGTAATTTTTTATTTGCAAGGTGATTAATTTCATTACTTTTTTATTTACATGTGTCCTGTAATCTAACGCACCTAAATTTAATACATTTTTATTTGCATGTGTACTAAAATATAATGCACCGAACTATCTCTTAATGGGTTGGTAGAGTTGTAGATGTACGAGTATGTGCAAACGGAGCGGATACAGACATATTTCATTTATCTCGTATCCTATTTCAAATTTTTCCTTGGAATCGGAGTCGAATACGGACAGTGCCGGATTCGAATACAAATACAGACTATCTCGGTCATGAATACAGAGTGAATACAGAATGTTTCGAATACTGTTAGGGATGTGATCGGATCGGATACGGTCGAATATCGTTCTATTCATATCCGTATCCGTATTTTTTATCGAATACAAAATCGAATACGAATAGTGTCGAATATAGAATCGAATACGAATTATACAGGATAATATCGGTTACGAATATAGATCGAATACGGACCGGAATCAACATGGATACGAATAATATTAGTCGGATATTTTAAAATCCAATTTCAGTTTTTTTTTCCTTTTTATCCTTAGCTTGTCATACATGTGACTCTGTGAGTAACAATGTACCCCGTTGCAATAATTGAACCAAATGATTTGCAGCTGGCATATGCTGTTGAATCCTAAGTAGCCTTCCTGAAACGCCACTTGACAATTCTGTACCACCATTACCCAAATATCTCCAAATTAGCATCTAGCACACATGAACACATTATATCTTGTCATCCAATGCAGACCCCAGTCTCTGAAACAGTGAAACATGTTAAATTGTTAATGTGTTATTCTGAAACGTGTTATTCGGATAATATCCGTATGTCATATTCGGATATTATCCGAACAAAAACTCGGATATTCCGTATCCATCAGATAATCAGTGTTCCATATCCGTATCCGTATCCATGTCAATTATCTGTATCCATATCCTTATCCGAGAAATCAACTGGATATCTATGAAACTATCCAAATCATCATCCAAATCAATTCGGTCGGTCGGTCGGTCGGAAAATATCCGTACCAGTTCCATCCCTAAATACGGTTAGTCTTACTGACGATTATTAATTCGGTTAATGCGTGAAAACAGCAACTATATATGTTGCACATATTAAGATCAATCAACTATATTTATGTCCAAAAAAGAAATTCCCACATAATCGTAGAAAATAATATATCTAATTACACCTATATTACAATCTGTAGGTTACCAGATAGATCCGAATAAAATTACAGATATATCTGAAATTCGAATAAAATTACTAGTTTGAATGTGATTTTTATTTTCTTAAGACATTTCAAGTTCGAAATGAGGTTACATTCGTCGATGACTCCTACGCTGCATATTTTCTCAGAATCAGAGTCAGATACGAACAGTGCCGAATTTGAAGACAAATGCAGACTATCTTTTAGATTGATTCATTCTCCCTTGCGATTGGAGGCCGGGGAGTTCCTTGTTCCTGGTTCTTTCAATTTCTCCAAAAATACCAATAAGAAGAACACAAGCAGGACTAGGGCTATTACTCGTGAGGAGGGGCCCAACCTGGATAAACCCGAGTGTCTTCTTGTGAGCTTCATCCGTTTTCTTTCCACCGTGTCCTGAGCAATCTCCACGAAAGCCCCCCGTTCGGACTTCTTATACCCCATTTCGGAAGGGGTCTGTTAGCTCATACGCTGACAAAACGTTTCAGGTAGAATCAGAATCATCATGCGGAAACCGTTTGTTACGGTTTCAGAATCTATTAGAAACTAGTAGAAACGGGTTGAGGGTGATCAGCCATGGCGTGGAAAAAGAAGAAACGGCGGGGTTTCTCCCATATTCTTGTTAAAACAGCTCGGTTCCAAGTTGCCAAATGGGGCCTTTGTCTCAGTCAAGAATATATTAGTTGGATAATGCGTGAAAACAGAAACCATATATGTGGCACATATAACGATCAATCAACTATATTTATATGTCCAAAATGCAACTACATTAGTAGATTAACAAGTAGATTTAATTAAAACACTCGATAACATGCACTAGATCAAAATTCAACCATATTTATATGGTTCAAAATTCAACCATATTTATATGGTAGAAACGTTTCAGGTAGAATTGTCCTACTCCTATCGGGAGCTATTAGGGCATCTTTTGGGAGCAGATCCTCGATGGCTCACCAGTTTGAATGTTATTTTTAATTGCTCAAGAAAGTTCAAGTTCCAAATGAGGTTACATGGGTATTTATAGGCTTTAGGCCTGTACAAAAGACTAAATTGCCCCTATTACATAGAATTAAGTTTCATGTACAAGTAAGGACCCGTGATTCTGCAAATTCGTGAACGTTTCTTCTTTTTCCACGCCGGGGCAGAATCACCCTCAACCCCGTTCCACGCCGATTCACAGAATCCAGACAACTAGCCAAACGGTTTCCATACAATGATTCTGATTCTACCTGAAACGTTTCTATTAATAATCTAGAACCGTTTTCGTTTCTACTAGAATCTGGAACCATACCAAACGAGGCCTAAAAAGGAAAACCTAGTGTAGATTACGCCATACATTAAATTAGAAACAGAACAAAAAAATAATATAGAAAAGGAAAAACATGCATGATGAAAGTACCGTGGCCAATGTGCAAGCTAGCGCTCCCGCGAACATATATTCGCTCCCGCACAAAACACCCTCCAAAATAGGAAGTATTTTCACGGCGACTGCCGTTCCATCTGGAGACCACGCTCTTACGCCGTCTCCCGTTCCATCTGGAGACCACGCTCTTACGCCGTCTCCAACCAAACCCCCAAATTCCCATCTATTGCAGATTTCCGGTATTTGCTCACGGCATGGCAAGAATCGCCCACATCTAGCCGGCCAGCTCCTACGCATGCGTCTCCTGCAGACTGGAGCTAGGTGTCTTGCCGCAAACCGGAGCTAGGTGTCTCGCCGCCAAGACACAACTAGATCGCTCCTGCGGCGCCGCAATCCTCTGCACACTCGACGCCTCGCCGCTGACACCGTCGATCACGGTCTCGACGCCTCTGCCCTGACACCGGCCGACGGTCTCGACGCCTCCTGCCGCATTCCCCTGCATGCTCGAGGTGTCTAGCCGGTGCACACCGTCGATCCCCTACAGACTCGAGGTATCTTACTCAGTTTTGCTGGATTATTTTGAGGTTTTGGGGAACTAGGGATTTTTTTTGGGTTCTATCTAAATGGAGAAGCACTTTATATATTGAATCTGGATATCTTGGTTGCAATTCATTAAGCATTAGATCCCAAAAGAACAATGTGACACCTCGGAGTGTCGTATCCTTAATTTTTGAACATGATAAGGTTAAATACAGTATGAGATGTGGAAATAAGGTTAAAATCATAAGGATCGGGGGTTAATAACGTTTCCGGGCCGTTTTCGGGGTTTTGGGCCTTCCCGGAGGAGTTTTGGGCCTTGGTGGGCTTTGGTGGGATGGATTAGGACTCCGTAACGGACTAGGATTGGGTTGAGGGCTGGTAAAAGGGGCTCCCCAGCCCCTTGCGCCCATGCTGCTGTTGGTGCGCCCCACCCCTTCCCCTCCTAGCCCTAGCCCCTCCCCTCTCCCTCTCCCTCTTGTGCGCCTCCACCTCCCCTTTGCCCCATTGCTCCCCACCTCTCCACCACCTCTCCTCCACCCCTTGCTGCCTTTGGGTGGCCTCCCCACCCCTGCACCTCGTGGCGTCGTCCCGGGGAGCGAGGAGCGAGGAGCGAGGAGCGGAGCGAGGAGCGAGGAGCGAGGAGCGTGGAAGCGAGGAGCGATTCGCGAGGAGATTCATTGGAGTTTTGTGCATCGGGCCAAGGTATGATCTTGGGGATCCTTGGGGATGATCTAGGTACTGTTATTAGGGTGTTTACCAAGTTTTTAGATCAATTGGAGGCGCTGGTTTGAAGTAATTTGGGTTAGATCTAAACTTGTCCACGTTTCTGTTTTCGGGCAGATTGAGCAGTCGAACTAGGGTTCGAGTTTCCGTCGATTTAGAATCCGAATCAGACCGTACGGACTTCTAGGAAGTTGTAGATAATTTAATTATCTTTCCGTGGCCGTAAAGCACGTTAAATTCCGATCAGCCGTTTGAAAGTTATGGCTGTTTTACCGAGCGCCTAAAAATCTGTGATGTAATTGGAACAGATCTCGGTAATCCGTAGATTAAACAACTTTAGAGGCCGAATAAGACTTTCCTTATACCTAGAGAAAGTTGGGAAATTTCCTAGGCTACGCGAGGGTGTACTCGTTTAATTCATTCGGAGTCCCAGAACTCAAGTTATGCCTTTTGCAAGGCTGCTGTCCCGCCGGGACAGAACCTCTGTTTTTAGGTTTTGCGAGTAGTTGGCAATGTCGGGTTAGATGGGGGTTTGTGTACTGTTTGGAGGCTATGATTGTGAGTGTGTGATGCCTATGTGCAGGTGGTGTGACCCCGGAAGTGCCCTCTTCTTCCCGCCAATCCGTTGCACGTGGTTGAGGCAAGTGTGTTGTGATGGATAGCAAGTTGTAGGTTGCATGTTGAAATTAGATGGAATTGTTTACATGATATATGTCCACTTGCCATGTGTTAATGAATGATATGATATGATTAGCATGTTTAACATATTATGATGCCATGTGTTAATATGTGAATTAAATATGATAATTGGCATGGTTGCATGCATGTCATGAGATAGGGCGAGGGCGGTGAGAAAGTCATAGCTAGTCCGGCAAGGTCGGTGAGAAAGTTATGACTAGTCCGGAACGCCATTGAGTAAGTCCTATGTCGTGATTCCATCCACGTGGTGTTTGGAAGCGAGTAGGCACCCTCCATCTTCGGGATGGAAGGGGGAAAGGGTGCACACCGACGGGTGTGTACTTCCCATACCGGTATGAGGTTCCAGAGGGTCAGGAGCAATGCATTACATCGCATACAAATTGATGATGATATTGATAAGTATTCATGAATGAGATGTTATACATGATGAAAGATGTTATTGACTTGTTGTTATGCTTGTTGTCCATTGCAGTATGCTTGCTGAGTTTTCGAACTCACCCTTGTGTTTTCTTGTTGTTTTAGGTACCATGAGAACGGCATGCGGGAAAGGGGAATAGTCACACGCTCACACGTTGCTTCACCTTAATGTTTCCCCAAGACAATTCATTTAGTTGGATAATAAATTGCGTGTGATGGCCTTTAAATTAAGTCTTAGCTTGGTTAATGAGAGTTCTATTGTTTGTTTGACACTTGGAACCTTAAGAGCTTAATGTTAGTCTCTTATTGTCGTTAAGACTTTATTTATTGCTGTTTTAGATGTTTCTCTTATTGCCATATAATGCTATATTGGTGCTGTTCCTTAAATTCATGATAAAACAAAGGAGGTGCTGCCGAAATCTCGGTTTTTAGCCTATACACCTTTGCTGGAATTTTATGTTAAATGTGGTATTTAGTTATTGTTTAGCTTGTGTTTGGTAGCATTCGGGCATATTAAATGCCGGGGTGTTCTGATTGGTATCGAGCGGTTGTAGGTCCTTGGAATATGTATTTTTAGTGTCATACCTTAAGTTGCAACTAAAATATGATGTGGAATAACTTAGAAACATGGCTTAGGTTCTAACTAAAACCTTGTTATAGGATAGCAACGTTAAAACTTGTAAAAGTGGTATAACTAATCTAAAATCTGACACACTTGGATGCACAGTAGGATGGGTTTTGGTTCGTCATTGCATCGCGCTTGATTATGTGATAAGGAATATGCTTATGATGATGTTTGATCTATGATCTTGATTGTGTGCTTTGGTGTTTGGGTGGTTGTCTGTCTAAGCAGCCATGCCGAGGGGTAGAGGCCGTGGACGCCGTGGCCGTGGAGACCAGGGGCGAGGCTCCCAGAGAGTTGCGGAGTCTGTCTGTATAAATGATTGGATTTTCATGTTGTGGTGATAAAAGTGGGGTTGTGGTGCCGAAGGGTTTCGGTCACCTCTTTTTGGTTCATAGTAACGGTGAGGTTTGACGGTGTGGCCGGTCAGCGCCATCACCGAAGAACTATTAACCCCTGTAGGAGAAGAGTGCTTATCCTTTCTGTCCTTGATCGGGTAGTTGACTGGAGTCAAATAGAAGAGTTGATGGTGGTTCCCTTCGGATGTTCTCTGCCGTTCTGACGGTCGGTTTCGCTGTTTTTCTTGGCTTTAGTTGAGCTGAACCAAAAGAAAAGTGTTTTGTATTGGATTTTCGCGGATCGTTTCCGGAAAAGTGCGGTGGTGAGCACCGTGCTTGAGTGTGGTTGGACCGGAGTTGCAACCATCGCGGGCAAGCCCGGCCATACGGACGAGTGCCGGATGAACCCCGGTAGCATCATCAAGTGGGAGGCGGTGCCTTCTCCTCCCACTCCAGCGGCGTCTTCTAGAGGATCGGTGCACATGATGGCTGCTCTGCTTCTCAACCGCCCTTTGCGTGGCGCCACCCGGCGTCTTGGTGCCTGGCCAGTCTGCTCCTCCTCGATTGCCTCCTCCGCCTCAGCCTTGATGGGGCATCACCGAGTCGGGCTCCTTCGTCCGGCGCCACCAGAGTGTACGCTTTGCCGACCGCCGAGTCACCGGGCATCCAGAGGTGGTTTCGTGTACTCGCTCGTGGATTCCGTTGATGCCTTTGTTCTATTTGATTCCGGAGCATCCTACTCTTTTGTGTCGCCGGAGTTTGCTAGTAGAGCTAAGTTGGGAGTTCAGCGGATTTACGAGTCCGTATTAGTCGCTTCTCCTGGGGTTGATTGCTAGTTCTTTGGTTTGCCCTGGTTGCACCATTGCCATTGATGATGAGGTTTTCTTTGCCAATCTCATGATGATCCATTGGCTCCTTTTGATGTCATTTTGGGCATGGGTGGCTGCATCGATCGCGTGCTAAGATCTGTTGTTTCGGAAGACAGCTTGCCTTGCAGGCCCGTCCCGGGAAGAGTTGACCTTTCAGGGTGGTATACCCTCGATTCCGTCTTTGCTTTGACTAGTTTGTTTTCTTGGTCGGCGTTTGAGGCTGTTGGGTTTCCTCATGACTTTGTCCGAGAAACCATCTTCTTCGATTTCCATTGAGGAGATTTACGTAGTGAAGGAGTTCGTTGATGTGTTCCCTGACGAGTTGCCTGGTCTACCTCCTGTGAGGAATGTGGAGTTTCGTATTGATCTTGCTCCGGGCACTCGACCTATTTCTATCTCTCCATACCACTTGGCTCGACCTTTTCAAGACGAGTTGAAGAAGCAGTTGGAGGATCTGTTGGCCAAAGGCTTCATTCGGCGTAGCGTATCGCCATGGGGAGCACCCGTCCTCTTCGTCTCGAAGAAGGATGGAAGTTGGCGTATGTGCATTGATTATCGTGCTCTTAACCAAGTGACAGTCAAAAACAAGTATCCTTTGCCTCGCATCGAGGATCTGTTTGACAAACTGAAGGGAGCAAAGGTGTTCTCCAAAATTGATCTTGATCGGGTATAATCAGATCCGTGTGAGGGAGCAGGACATTGAGAAGATCGCTTTCTCCACTAGGTATGGGCATTATGAATTTAAAGTTATGTCTTTTGGACTAACTAATGCTCCTGCTGTCTTCATGGAGGCGATGAACAGTATGCTACACAAGTACCTTGATGAGTTTGTGGTAGTGTTCATCGATGACATTCGATTTACTCTAAATCGAAGAGGAGCATGAGCGACACTTGAGGCTTGTGCTGAGTACCACGAGGGGAATCAATTCTTTGCTAAGCTGAAAAAGTGCGAGTTCGGATTTGAAGTGGGTTTTCTTGGCCACATCATCAATCCGGAGGGCATATCTCAGTAGATCCTAGCAAAGTCTCGAGTTTTGGATTGGAAGAGGCCTTCCAATGTCAAAGAGGTGCGTAGTTTCCTTGGGTTGGCTGGCTACTATCGGCGTTTTGTGCAGGATTTCTCTATCATTGCCAAGCCACTTTCACACCGACTCGAGAAAGGGATGAAGTTCCAGTGGATCGCAGAGTGTGAGCACGGCTTACGCACTTTGAAGGAGAAGTTAGTGATCGCTCTGTTCTTACCCTTCCCGAGCCGGAAGCGCTTCACTGTTTATTCTGATGCTTCTCGGTTGGGACTTGGGTGTGTGCTCATGCAAGAGGGCAAGGTGATTGCTTATGCTTCGAGGCGGTTGAAAAGCATGAGCAGAATTATCCCACGCATGATCTTGAGCTAGCCGCGTGGTGTTTGCATTGAAGATATGGAGGCATTACATGCACGGTGAGTCTTGTGATATTTTCATCGATCACAAGAGCCTCAAGTACATCTTTACTCAGAAAGATTTGAACTTGAGGCAGAGGAGGTGGCTACTGATTGATAAAGGATTATGACCTCACTATCTAGTATCATCCGGGAAAGCAAATGTGGTGGCCGACGCCCTCGATCAAGACAATGCCCCTGTTGTTGATTGTCTTGTTGCTGATTTTGAGCGTTTGGGAGTCTCCTATTGCTTTATGGGACCGTGCAGGCTGAAACTCAAATGATCCTTGAGTCGATTCCAGCGTGTGCGGGAGGCACAAAGAAGATGATCGCTTTGCTCCAAAGAGTGAGGAAACGCGTCTTGAGGAAGGCAAGTCCGGAGACTTTCTGTTGTTGATGCGGGAGCTTTGAGGTTTCAGGGCCGTGTGTGTACCCAGTAAATCTCAAGTGAAAGAAGACATCCTGAAAGAAGCTCATCGCACTGCACACGGTCCATCCTGGGAGACCAAGATGTACAGGACTTGAAGAAGAATTTCTGGTGGAAAAGGATGAGAGTGGATATTGCCAAGCACGTGGCGTCTTGTGGGATTTGCCGGAAGATCAAAGCCGAGCATAAAGCGTCCCGCCGGCCTTTGTTGCGACCTTTGGAGATTCTGTGTGGCCATGGGATGACATCTCCATGGATTTTGTGGTTGGTTTACCTCGTTCTCCACGAGGAAGGATGCTCGTTTGGGTTGTGGTGGACCGTCTCGGCCAAGTCTGCGCATTTCATCCCCATTCGCACGACCAATTCAGCGAGCGAGTTGGCTCCCATCTATGTGCGGGAGATCGTGAGATTGCATGGTGTACCCAAGACCATTATCTCTGATCGGGATGCGAAGTTCGTCTCCAAGTTCTGGGAGAGTTTGCAGAGTGCTTTGGAGTGCAGCGGCTTCGCCTTAGTACCGCTTTTCACCCTCAGACAGATGATGGGCGATCTGGCGTACCATCCAAACTTTGGAGGACATGCTCGGGCCTGTGTGATGGCTTGGAAGGGTAGTTGGGAAGACCATTTGCCTCTTGCGGAGTTTGCTTACAACAACAGCTATCATTCCAGCATCCGGGCTGCTCCTTATGAGGTACTGTATGGCCGGAAGTGCAGATCGCCACTTTGTTCGGATGCTGTGGGTGAGAGAGCAGTTCTTGGACCGGATTGGGTTCAGCAGACTATTGATCGCGTGGCAGAGGTGCAGCGAGAACCTTCTCGCAGTCAAGCAGAAAGCGCATGAAGAGCTATGCCGATGTGAGGCGGCGAGACTTGGAGTTTGAGGTGGGTGATAGCGTACTCTTGCAGTATCTCCCACCAAGGGTGTGGTGCGTTTTGGCACCAAAGGAAAGCTTCACCAAGGTATGTTGGGCCTTTTCCTATCCTCGCCTGAGTTGGCAGGTTGGCCTATCGCCTAGAGCTACCGGAATCCATGCAAGGTGTGCATAATGTGTTCCATGTCTCGATGTTGAGGAAATACTTGCATGATCCGGAGATGGTGGTTCCGTTGGAACCATTAGTGCTTCAGCAGGACCTCACCTTCGAGTCCGTCTGTGGAAATGCAGGGACTTCAGAGCGAGTGATGAAGAACAGGACGCTTAAGTTTGTCAAGGTCTTGTGGTCACATCAGACCGAGAGAGAAGCGACTTGGGAGCTGGAATCTCGCATGCGCGAGAAGTATCCCGAACTTTTCGCCTCAGGTGTGTGATGTGAAAACCTAGCTGTCTTTGGTTTTGCTGGGTTTCGTGTTGGTGCGTTTAGATTCGAGGTCGAATCCCGTTGAAGGGGGGAAGAATGTGACACCTCGGAGTGTCGTATCCTTAATTTTTGAACATGATAAGGTTAAATACAGTATGAGATGTGGAAATAAGGTTAAAATCATAAGGATCGGGGGTTAATAACGTTTCCGGGCCGCTTCCGGCCGCTGGGGTTTTGGGCCTTCAGGAGGAGTTTTGGGCCTTGGTGGGCTTTGGTGGGATGGATTAGGACTCCGTGAACGGACTAGGATTGGGTTGAGGGCTGGTAAAAGGGGCTCCCCCCAGCACCCTTGCGCCCATGCTGCTGTTGGTGCGCCCCACCCCTTCCCCTCCTAGCCCTAGCCCCTCCCCTCTCCCTCTCCCTCTTGTGCGCCTCCACCTCCCCTTTGCCCCATTGCTCCCCACCTCTCCACCACCTCTCCTCCACCCCTTGCTGCCTTTGGGTGGCCTCCCCACCCCTGCACCTCGTGGAGTCGTCCCGTGGAGCGAGGAGCGAGGAGCGAGGAGCGTGGAGCGAGGAGCGAGGAGCGTGGAGCGAGGAGCGATTCGCGAGGAGATTCATTTGAGTTTTGTGCATCGGGCCAAGGTATGATCTTGGGGATCCTTGGGGATGATCTAGGTACTGTTATTAGGGTGTTTACCAAGTTTTTAGATCAATTGGAGGCGCTGGTTTGAAGTAATTTGGGTTAGATCTAAACTTGTCCACGTTTCTGTTTTCGGGCAGATTGAGCAGTTGAACTAGGGTTCGAGTTTCCGTCGATTTAGAATCCGAATCAGACCGTACGGACTTCTAGGAAGTTGTAGATAATTTAATTATCTTTCCGTGGCCGTAAAGCACGTTAAATTCCGATCAGCCGTTTGAAAGTTATGGCTGTTTTACCGAGCGCCTAAAAATCTGTGATGTAATTGGAACAGATCTCGGTAATCTGTAGATTAAACAACTTTAGAGGCCGAATCAGACTTTCCTTATACCTAGGGAAAGTTGGAAAATTTCCTAGGCTACGCGAGGGTGTACTCGTTTAATTCATTCGGAGTCCCAGAACTCAAGTTATGCCTTTTGCAAGGCTGCTGTCCCGCCGGGACAGAACCTCTGTTTTTAGGTTTTGCGAGTAGTTGGCAATGTCGGGTTAGATGGGGGTTTGTGTACTGTTTGGAGGCTATGATTGTGAGTGTGTGATGCCTATGTGCAGGTGGTGTGACCCCGGAAGTGCCCTCTTCTTCCCGCCAATCCGTTGCACGTGGTTGAGGCAAGTGTGTTGTGATGGATAGCAAGTTGTAGGTTGCATGTTGAAATTAGATGGAATTGTTTACATGATATATGTCCACTTGCCATGTGTTAATGAATGATATGATATGATTAGCATGTTTAACATATTATGATGCCATGTGTTAATATGTGAATTAAATATGATAATTGGCATGGTTGCATGCATGTCATGAGATAGGGCGAGGGCGGTGAGAAAGTCATAGCTAGTCCGGCAAGGTCGGTGAGAAAGTTATGACTAGTCCGGAACGCCATTGAGTAAGTCCTATGTCGTGATTCCATCCACGTGGTGTTTGGAAGCGAGTAGGCACCCTCCATCTTCGGGATGGAAGGGGGAAAGGGTGCACACCGACGGGTGTGTACTTCCCATACCGGTATGAGGTTCCAGAGGGTCAGGAGCAATGCATTACATCGCATACAAATTGATGATGATATTGATAAGTATTCATGAATGAGATGTTATACATGATGAAAGATGTTATTGACTTGTTGTTATGCTTGTTGTCCATTGCAGTATGCTTGCCGAGTTCGAACTCACCCTTGTGTTTTTCTTGTTGTTTTAGGTACCATGAGAACGGCATGCGGAAAGGGAATAGTCACACGCTCACACGTTGCTTCACCTTAATGTTTCCCCAAGACAATTCATTTAGTTGGATAATAAATTGCGTGTGATGGCCTTTAAATTAAGTCTTAGCTTGGTTAATGAGAGTTCTATTGTTTGTTTGACACTTGGAACCTTAAGAGCTTAATGTTAGTCTCTTATTGTCGTTAAGACTTTATTTATTGCTGTTTTAGATGTTTCTCTTATTGCCATATAATGCTATATTGTTGCTGTTCCTTAAATTCATGATAAAACAAAGGAGGTGCTGCCGAAATCTCGGTTTTTAGCCTATACACCTTTGCTGGAATTTTATGTTAAATGTGGTATTTAGTTATTGTTTAGCTTGTGTTTGGTAGCATTCGGGCATATTAAATGCCGGGGTGTTACAAACAACGATAGATATATCTGTCATGGTATTAGATTGAAAGGTATTTTGTCCATAATTAAAGAGAAAATTAATGTTGTGTAATGAAATCTGATATGCTTTCTTCTATGCGTCAAATCAATATTGGAGTACACTAACATAGTAATTCAGCATCAATTTTATTGAGTTACATGTGAGGAAACATACAGTTCAAGCTTCATTGTTGCTGAGAGCTACATGTGAGGAAACATACATAAAAAAAATCTATTGAGTTATAGAAAAGTACTATAGGTTTGGCCTCAAGCAAGCAGGTATACCTTATAACTTGAACCATAGAGTCAACAAGTCACCAAGCAAGCATCACTTGTAAACATACCATCATTTCCCTGGAATTAGATATTAAAAATATAAGCATAGGAAAAGTTTCCATGAGCTTAAAACTGAAGAATTTAAGCTAACAGCCAATTTGAATTCGATGATTGAGGGGACAGTAAGCTAGTAAGATGGCTGGAAGTACTGAATTTGATAGAGGAAATGATAAATCATGCTTATCACTTGACATATTCCACAGTTTCCTTTCGCTGGAAGTACTGAATTTGACAGAGGAAACCGATCAAGCTTGCGCTCTTGGTCGTAGGACTCGACGCCTCTTGCCGCCCGTGGGATAAGTATATACAGTTGACTTCCCTTCTCACTTAGATCTTATTGATTAAATTAAGGATTAGGGGAACTAGGGTTCTTGGAGAGTACACATGGACATGGGGATTATTTTGGGGCTCTGTCTGTATTGAGAAGCACTTTATATATTGAATCGGATATATTAGTTGCCATTCACTTAATTAATGTTCTGTAAGGAAATCTGATATGCTTTCTTCTATGTTATGAAACAATATCATATGTTATTTAGAACATATATCTGATCAACAGAGGTTTTCCTCTAGTCTGGTAGCCATAACTATTTATTTGATGTCTTTATTCACATCATTTTTATTTGGAATAAATATTAGTGAAGCACATCTCCTAAACTTTGTATTCAGTACCATCTTACCAATAATTGAGCCAAACATAACCAAGAAGAACATAAAAAGCAGTGATAGAAGAAAAAATAAAAATAGGATATAGTCCAGTATGCTATATCTCTAAGACAATGCATTTACATCATAGTTCTTAGCTTACATTTGCTTCTCATAGACTAAGTTTCTGACAATGACCTATTATATCCCTTTTCTGTTGCATCATATCCCTTTTCTGTTTCATAGACTAAGTTTCTGTGGCATCATATCCCAATTCTGTTTCATAGACTAAGTTTCTGACAATGACCTATTATATCCCTTTTCTGTTGCATCATATCCCTTTTCTGTTTCATAGACTAAGTTTCTGACAATGAACTTCTTAGATTTTTTATATGGATTGAGGTTGAGGAGGACGGGATTACCGACCACCATTGCAGGGAGCACGCGCCGCCGTGGCTTTTTTCTTATTAATTTAAGATAATTTCGTTTGCAGGAAAATGGGTAGAAAGAAACGGTTGAATGTAGTCCAATGTGGTGCTCAATATGCCGATGGAGAGCGCAGTAGCAGTGAGCATTCTTTGCCACCAAATGAGCCCGTGCTTGAATCACAAGCATTGGAAGATGATGGGATCCAAGTTGAGCAGCAAGTTGATGACCATATGAATAAGACAGGTACAACTATAATTACATAAAACTATGACTATCTAGAAGAATTGAATGGGTATATGGTGATTATAGAGTTAATGAGTAATACTCACTAATTTTACAGTGATGATGATGAAGTGAAGAAGCGTGGGGACTGCTTTACCCCATGTTTGGAATCTTCCGGTGGGAAGCATAGTGGTAAAATGCAACAAACTTGGTCAACCCATTGGGATAGAAGGTGGAGTGTTAAGTCAATTTCTAGGGACATTAGCAAGAAATGGAGGTTATTGTCCATTAGACATAGAGGACTGGAGAAAGCTCAAAGAGGATGGTGGAGACTTAACAATACTTCAATGTGTAGAGGTTTGTAGAATATGATAAGATATTACGAATGCCGTGCTCTGATTATGGTTGCTTCCACTTTATGTACAATGTCAACATAGATTTTTACCTTACTTTTTTCTTATTTTAGACAAAATTCATGTACCCTCGGACATGTGACAAATGGATATTGAAGACAACTGGAAGAGATTGGAGGCGATACAAGGCAACATTGAAGAAAAAACTTTTTAATCCAAAGAAGAAAAGATCCTTTTTGTATAGGTTGTGCCCAGATGATGTTGATGAAGATCAATGGGTTGCACTTGTCAATTATTGGAAGTCAAAAAAAGGAAAGGTAATAAAAGTGCAAACAATATTTATACTATTGCTTCATTTAAATTTGTATAGTCGTGCCAATGTTAAATAATACATCAATGGTGTGATTTAATTAGTACAACATTGCTTTAATAATAGGCCCTTAGTGAGAAGAACAAACAAAGTCGTGCTATGTTGAAGAATCCCCATTCAGCAGGGACAAAGAGTTATGCCCGTTGGGCTGAGGACTTGGTGAGTGATTTTGTTTTGTACTTTTGCTACATATTCTTATTCATATTTATCTTTATGTTGTTGTACCCTTTGCTGTTTTTAGAGACAAGATGATCCTGAAAAGAAGCAGCCGCATAGAGCAAATGTTTACTTAGCAACTCACAAAAGGAAAAGTGACAAAGATAAACATGAGCAAGTGGTACATGCTATAAACACAATTCTTTCTCAGATATCAAGTTATTATTTCCTATACCATATAGAGTACCCATGCATTATTCATTTCTAGGCTGCATTGGAAAACCTCATTGATGAACAACCAATGTTGGCACAAAATGACAAGGGAAGAGTTGCATGGAAAGGTGATGCATTGCATCAATTATTGGGCGAAGAAAAACCTGGGCAAGTTCATGGCATGGGATTGCTTCCTGTACCTAAAAAAGTCTATGGCCATACACCACATCAGCTTAAGAACATAAATATTACTACAATAGATAGCTCATCATCTGAGGATGGGATGCATGTTGTGGAAGAAGTAGAAGAGTTGAGGGAACAAGTGAAGAAACAAGGCCTACTTATTCAAGAGTTGCTAAACAAGCAGGCAAGCCTTGGGAACAAGGAACCAGTAGTGGTAATTATGATTTTAATTTCAACCAGTAGTGGTAATTATGATTTTAATTTTGACTTTCATATATAAATTTAACTCATACTTGATATACATTTTGTAGTTGAATTTCCAAACAACTAATATTGACAATGTTCAACAAGAAGCGGTGCATTCTAAAAGAAAGGTATTTGTTAAAATTCTAATCCAATCTTGGCTCTCTTCAATTTTCACTTGAGCATTATCTAAATTTGCAGAGAGTTCAGTGCGATGTACCAGACATAGAAGACTCAATGAGTGGGCAAAGAGATACATTAATGGTAATTGCCAAATTATTACATTTTTCCCTTTCTACATTCATACTCGTACATAATAATTATTGTTTGTCTATTGGACTATAGAATAAAGAACGATACATGGGCCAACAGATCATACATGAGGATAATCATCTATTATTTTCTAGTAAAAAGGTAAGGACATTGTTATTACTCATTTTGTAAAGACATTACAAATAGTTAATTTACATGGTCATGCGATGGAATAGTTACCATGCCAAGAAGGATCATCATCACCACCATGCATTGCTCCTAATTTGCGACAAGAAGAGGTAATTCTTATGTGTTGAGAAAGCTGCTAGTTAGCTAGTTTTAAATCCATTTGACTATGACATTGTTCTAATTTGTTGTGTATTGTCTTACCAATCTTTTTCTCATTTTTAGTTCGATATGCAAAGAACAAATTCTATTGAAGGTAGAAAAATGATGTTAGCGCAGGTAAGATTATCTATCCCATATATTTGTTTGTAGAGAAACGCAATGTGAATTTTAAACACAAAATTGCTACTGTGTTACAAATTGTGTCTTATCTCTCCATAGATGAATAAGAAGCGGCAAACTTTACAAGAGACTATAAACAGTACACAACAACAATGCACTCAAAAGAAGACTCCACAAAACAAGTTTTCAAAGCAGATGCAGCCATCTCCAATGAAGGTACAAAAACATCACAAAAAAATTATTGAATTCTAATTGATACAACTAATTCATGTTTTTCATTATCTCATTTTGCTATATTAACGCTAATATAGGCTGGTACTATGGTAATTCTCAAGACCGCGACATATCCAAATAAAGAATGTGTGGCATATGCTACGTTTTTTAGTAATGATCCACATGCAATAGTTGATGATGTTGAGATAGGTAACCAATTTATGAAAGTGGTTATCAATTATCCTGTTGTGGAAAAGGAGGAGTTAGTAAGGCCAATCAAGCGCTGCAAGACAATTGGCGATGCTCATGTGGAAGGAAAACCGATTGCTTGGCCTTCCTTTTGTGTATGTTATTTGTTTCTTGCTTCAATTGTAATGAAGTGCATATATTATATTTTGTAATTGCAATCATAAAGGTTTATACTTTCTTTTGTGCAGGTGGAAAAAAATCAATGGTTGAAATTCAAACATTTGGTTGCTTACCGCATGAAGGGATCTAGAAGCAAAGGATTTCATGAAGATTAGGCAATAATAGATATATTTTATATTCTTTTTATTTAGAACAATGTATTTCATATTCATAGACTAAAGACTTGTACGTCTTCTATGGAAATCAAATAGTTATGTATTCTATCGAATGGTGTGAAATACTTGATATTTTATTTGTTTGATGCAATGCAATATGTTATATATGATTGTTGCATTTATGGCTATTTGTGTTTTGTATTGATGTACAGTGTGTTATATATGCTTCAAAGGATATTCTATGAATCAATTTTAATTTGTACATCACAAAAAAAAAGAAAATAATAAAGATATTTAAATTTATTTTAAGAGCTCAACATTGTGCTGTCGTTCAAAAAGGGTGTTACTAAGTTCAATTATTGTATCTAAACATGTGTTACTAGGGTCTATGGAAACACATGCTATTATGTTGCTTTAGCAAAAATAAGGTGTTACTAGGGTCTATGGCAACACGCGCTACTATGTTGCTCTTGCTAAAAAAGGTGTTACTGCAGTCTATAGCAACACATTTGATACATGTTGCCGTAGCATGGTTGCAACGTCCTTTTTTATATACAAGAACACTTCTTACATGTTACAATAGACCCTTCTATAGCAACATAGGCTATAGTAACACTAAACAAATATGTTGCAATAGGACTCAGTAACACTTTTTCTGAGCTATAGTAGCACATATGCGTGTTACTATAGGCCCATCCTGACGTAGTGTTATATGATATGTTGGTCTGTGGGGATCAAGTTGATGTAGTCTTGGATGGGTGTCTCATGATAAGCATCATAAATCTTATTTATAAGTTTTGGGATAGGTAATTACAGAAAGAACTTGTTATGTGGTTTTTGCTAAGTTCTGTTGGGGCTTCTCAACGCTTAAATAGTGAAGATTGAAAATCTTTAATAGAAAGCATAGTGGAACACTAGAGGTGGTTATATCTATGTTGAGCTTGTGTTTAAAACCATTGGACTGGTTTGGTTGTTGGCTATTTGGGTTGAATTCTTTCGGTTAAGGTGTTCCTTATTGTAACACCCCAGCATCTAGTATGCCTGAATGCTACCAAACATAGACTAAGCAACATCTAAAAACCACAATTACAAGTAAATTACAGCAAAAGAGCAAATGCTAATACCGAAAATTTCGGCAGCATCTCCTTTGTTTTTCCAAGAATTGAAGCAACAACAATATCATATCAATATATAGCAATAAATGAGACATCTAAAACAGCAATAAATAGTGGCATGACAGCAATATAAGTCAAATTTTTAGCATTCAGAGTCTTCATGAGCCAAACGAACAATAAGGCTCTCATAACACAAAACTAAACCATAACCCAATAGGCATCACACTAAATTTATTATTAAGACTCCAAATGAATAACTGTGGGAACAAATGTGTGAAGCTACGTGTAGGAGTGTAACTAGTTCCCTTCCCCGCATGCCGGTCTTATGGTACCTAAAACAACAAGAAAGGACAAGCGTGAGTTCAACACTCAGCAATTATATTGCAATGGTACAAAAGAACAATTACATGGCTACAACACCTCACATCATGCCTATCATCTTATTCATGCTCACATATCATTATTCACATATCATCATCATCATGTATGCAATGCGATGCGATGCACATGTCTCGTGGAAGCTCATACCGGTATGGCTGAGTGCACACCCGTCGGTGTGCACCCTCTCTTCCCTTCCATCCTGAAGATGGAGGGTGCCTACTCCTCGCTTCCATTCACCGCGATGGATGGAATCACGATGTAGGACTTACTCAATGGCGCCCCGGACTAGTCATAACTTTCTCACCGACCTTACCGGACTAGTTATGACTTTTTCACTGACCCGGCCATGTATCATGCCATGTATGCAAACAGGCCAACATCATAAATAACTTGTACATTAACACATGGCATCACAACATAATAAACCGTATTCATCATATCAACGGCAAACATTAAAGCATGGTGTGTGAACACATCATATATTCAATTGCAACTCATCAAAACTAGCAACCTACAACCCGCTACCCATTCCAATACACTTGCCTCAACCACGGGCGATGGATTGACGAGAAGTAGAGGGCACTCCCGGGGTCACACCACCTGCACATAGGTATCACACACTCAAAAACATGCCCACAAAACAGTACGCAAACACTCTTCTACCCCGACTTCGCAAACTACTCACAAAACCCAAAAACAGGGGTTCTGTCCTGACTGGACAGCAAACTTCCAACGAGCATAACTTGAGTTCTAAGACTCCGAATCGATTAAACGAGTACATCCTCGCGTAGCTTAGGAAATTTTCTAACTTTTTCTAAGTGTATGGAAAAACTTATTCGGACTCTAAAGTTGTCTAATCTACAAAACACTATGTTCTGTCCCAGCTACGTCACAGATTTGAACACGTTTGGTAAATCGAGCATAACTTTCAAAAAGATGGATGGAATTGGACGTTCTTTATTTCCACTGAAAGGTATTGAAGTTACCTACAACTTATTTAACAGGTGGATGACCAAATCCCGACTCTAAGGTCGCGAAAACTCAAGCCTTAGGTCCACTGCACAATCTTCCCGAAGCAGAGAACGTGGCAAACCTAGTTTTCTCCCAAATCTACCCAAGGGCAGCACCACCACTTGATCTAAAAACATGAAATCGACCTCTAGAACAGCACCTAGACCCAACCCATAGATCACCCATGCCTTACCTTTTCAAGAAGATCCAAAACCGATGAAGTCTTCCTTCCCGCTGGCCGCTCCTTCCTCCCGATCCGCAATGGTTCGCCGGAGATTCCCGAATTCCGGCGATCCTCCGAGCGGGGCAGCGAGGGGCACCTTGAGAGGGGATGTCGTGGGGCTGCTAGGAGAGGGGTGAGGGGCTTGGGAAGGGAGGGGGAGGGTGGAGGCGCTATGGAGGGAGATGGGGGCGGCTAGGAGGGTGATGGCGGCGGCTAGGGCAAAACAAGGAGGGGTGGGGGCGCACCAACCAAGTGGGGAAGGGGGGGCAGGTGCAAGAAGCCCTTGTGCTGCCCTCCTCCCCCCCTCATGGGCCAAACATCCCTCCCTCGGCCCAAGTGGGGTTCCCCCCTAAGGCCCAATTCGCCCCAGAGGGGCCCAAACTCCCGAAAACGGCCCGGAACGCGATCAAAATTCATACCGTAAAGTTTAAAACTTAAATTTCACATTCTATAATGTATTGACATCCCGTGGTGTCACATTCTCCCCCCTTCAACAGGATTCGACCTCGAATCCTAGACACATCGCTAAGCAATCCAGCAAAACAAAATAATAACTAGGTTTCACATCTCGTACCTGAGGTGAAAAGCTCGGGGTACTTCTCGCCCATGTGAGACTCCAGCTCCCAAGTCACTTCCCTCTCTTTCTGATGTGACCACAGGACCTTGACAAACTTAAGCGTCCTTTTCTTCAACACTCGCTCCGAGTTCCCAGAATTTTCATAGGACAAGACTCAAAGGTGAGGTCCTGATCAAGCACTAATGGTTCCAACGGAACCACCAACCCCGGGTCATGCAAGTATTTCCTCAACATCGAGACATGGAACACATTGTGGACTCCTTGCATGGACTCCGGTAGCTCCAGACGATAGGCCAGCTTACCAACTCGGGCAATGATAGGAAATGGCCCAACATACCTCGAATTGAGCTTCCCTTTGGTGCCAAATCGAACCACACCCTTAGTGGGAGATACTCGCAAGAGTACGCTATCACCCACCTCAAACTCCAAATCTCGCCTTCTCACATCAGCATAGCTTTTCTGTCTACTCTGCGCCGCGAGAAGGTTCTACCGCACCTCAGCCACTCGATCAACAGTCTGCTAAACCCAATCCGGTCCAAGAACTGCTCTCTCGCCAACAACATCCCAACAAAGCGGCGATCTGCACTTCCGGCCATACAGCACTTCATAAGGAGCAGCCTGGATGCTAGAGTGATAGCTGTTATTATAAGCAAACTCTGCTAGAGGCAAATGATCTTCCCAGCTACCTTTTCATGCATCACACATGCCCTGAGCATATCCTCCAAAGTCTGAATGGTACGCTCAGACTGCCCATCCGTTTGAGGGAGGAAAGCGGTACTAAGGCGAAGCTGTGTACCCAAAGCACTCTGCAAACTCTCCCAGAATTTTGAAACAAATTTCGCATCCCGATCAGAGATAATGGTCTTGGGTACACCATGCAGTCTCACAATCTCCCGCACATAGATGGGAGCCAACTCGCTCGCTGAATGGGTAGTGCGGATGGGAATGAAGTGTGCAGACTTGCTAAGACGGTCCACCACAACCCAAACAACATCCTTCCCTCGTGGAGTACGAGGTAGGCCAACCACAAAATCCATGGAGATGTCATCCCACGGCCACACAGGAATCTCCAATGGTTGCAACAGACCAGCAGGGCGCTTGTGTTCGGCCTTGATCTTCTGACAAATCCCACAAGACGCCACATACTTGGCAATATCCACTCTCATCCTTTTCCACCAGAAATTCTTTTTCAAATCCCTGTACTTCTTGGTCTCCCTAGGATGGACCGTGTACGGGGTGCGATGAGCCTCTTTCAGAATATACTCTTTCACTTGGGATTTCTGAGGTACGCACAGACGACCCTGAAACCTCAAAGCTCATGCATCATCAACGGTAAAGTCTCCAGTCTTGCCATCCTCAAGGCCTTTCCTCACCTGCTGGAGCAAACAATCATGCTG
This sequence comes from Rhipidocladum racemiflorum, assembly GCA_036346355.1. Lineage (NCBI taxonomy): Eukaryota > Viridiplantae > Streptophyta > Magnoliopsida > Poales > Poaceae > Rhipidocladum > Rhipidocladum racemiflorum. The sequence goes on from CM070577.1 coordinate 31,728,587, forward strand.
TTGTGCCTCCCGCACCCACTCGGGGATCGCTGACTCATGGATCAATAGAGTTTCAGCCTGCACGGTCCCCGCAAAACAGTAAGAGACTCCCAATCGCACAAAATCAGCAACAAGACAATCGATAACAGGGGGCATTGTCTTGCGACTGAGAGCGTCAGCCACCACATTTGCCTTGCCCAGATGGTACTGGATAGTGAGGTCATAATCCTTTATCAATTCCAGCCACCTCCTCTGCCTCAAATTGAGATCTTTCTGAGTAAAGATGTACTTGAGGCTCTTGTGATCAGTGAAGATATCACAAGACTCACCATACAGATAGTGCCTCCATATCTTCAATGCAAACACCACAGCGGCTATCTCAAGATCATGCGTGGGATAGTTCTGCTCATGCTTTTTAAACTGCCTCGATGCATAAGCAATCACCTTGCTATCTTGCATGAGTACACAACCAAGTCCCAAACGAGAAGCATCAGAATAAACCGTGAAACGCTTCCCAGGCTCGGGAAGAGTAAGAACAGGAGCAGTCACTAACTTCTCCTTCAAAGTGCAAAAACTGTGCTCACACTCTATAGTCTAGTGAAATTTCATCCCCTTCTGAGTCAGCTGCGAAAGTGGCTTAGCAATGATAGAGAAATCCTACACAAAATGCCGATAGTAGCCAGCCAACCCAAGGAAACTACGCACCTCTTTAACATTGGAGGGTCTCTTCCAATCCACAACTGCTGAGACTTTGCTAGGATCTACAGATATGCCCTCTGGATTGATGATGTGGCCAAGAAAACCCACTCTTGAAATCCAGAACTCGTACTTTTTCAGCTTAGCAAAGAACTGATTCTCCCTCAAGGTACTCAGCACAAGCCTCAAATGTCGCTCATGCTCCTCTTCTGATTTAGAGTAAACCAGAATATCATCGATGAACACTACCACAAATTCATCAAGGTACTTGTGTAGCATACAGTTCATCGCCTCCATAAAGATAGCAGGAGCATTAGTTAGTCCAAAAGACATAACTTTAAATTCATAATGCCCATACCTAGTGGAGAAAGCAGTCTTCTCAATGTCCTGTTCCCTCACGCGAATCTGATTATAACCGGACTGAAGATCAATCTTGGAGAACACATTTGCTCCCTTAAGTTGGTCAAATAGATCCTCAATGCGTGGCAAAGGATACTTGTTCTTGACTATCACTTGATTAAGAGCACGATAGTCGATGCACATACGCTAACTTCCATCCTTCTTTGAAACGAAGAGGACGGGTGCTCCCCATGGTGACACACTGCGCCGAATAAAGCCCTTGGCCAACAGATCCTCCAACTGCTTTTTCAACTCATCTTGAAAAGGACGAGCCAAGCGGTAAGGAGAGATAGAAATAGGTCGAGTGCCAGGAACAAGATCGATACGAAACTCCACATTCCTCACAGGAGGTAAACCAGGCAACTCATCAGGGAACACATCAACAAACTCCTTCACTACAGGAATCTCCTCAATGGAAACTAAAGAAGATGGCTTTTCTGACATAGCCATGAGGAAACCCAACTGCCTGAAATGGCGAGCAGAAAACAGACTAGCCAAAGCAAAGATGGAACTGGAAGGTATACCACCCTGAAAGGTCAACTCTACCCCTGACGGGGCCTGCAAGGTAATCATCTTCTAGAAGCAACAGATCTTGGCACGGTACTGATGCAACCAGTCCATGCCCAAAATGACATCAAAAGGAGCCAACTGAATCACCATAAGATTGGCAAAGAAAACCTCATCATCAATGGCAATGGTGCAACCCGGGCAAACCAAAGAACTAGCAATCAAACCCCCAGGAGAACTGACTATCACAGATTCAGAAATCCGCTGAACTCCCAACTTAGCTCTACCAGCAAACTCATACGACACAAAGAAATAGGATGCTCCGGAATCAAATAGAACAAAGGCATCAACTGAATCCACAAGCAAAGTGCCTAAAACCACCTCACGGATGCCGGTGACTCGTGATCGGCAAAGGCGTACTGCGTGCGCGGGACAGTTGTTGTAACATCCTCAAATTTATAAAGTAATAAAAATCAAATATTAAAAATGTGAAATCATTTTCTTGATGCATTTCATGATTTCTGGTGCAAATGTTTGGTTGGTTGTCATTGAAGGGTTATTGGAAATTTGGAAAATAGAGTAAAAGAAAGAAAAGGATAAAATGGTAAAATGGTAGAAGTGAAGAATTACCATGGTAAAAATCTTGTATAACCTGGCCAAACCCTAGAAGATATCCCTAGATGGTCAAAAGACCATGTGAATGCATTTAGAAGTAAAGAAAATAATTTAATTAGCAAATTCTATTGCTGTCCAGACCTATGTCAGATTTTTAGAGAACAATGTAGAGCAATCTAGACCTTGGGATTTTTACCATAATACCTCAGACATATCATCTTCACCCACAAAAAGTTTCAAAAATTAATAAGCATTTTTGCTATGTTTTAGCATTTAATTTAGGCAGAATTGGAATTCTGCAGAAATCAATAAAAGATTTATGGAGAATCAAATAATGAGAATTTAATATTTAAATTTTTATGATAGGTCCATTGTTTAGAACCAAACCTTCAGTAAAAATTTCAAAATTTAATACGTTGATTTAGTCCCTCAATCAATTCAAAAACTAAATTGAATTTTCTGTGCAGCATTCATTGTCAGATTTTTAATTAAATAACTATAGCACATTTTAACCTCAAAATTTTACTGGACGTATATAACTTACCCATCAACTTGGACAAAAAGTTTCGAAAAATCTGGACTTGAAATGACCCGGGAATTAAATGGGTTAGTGTGCTGTCCAGAGGAGAATCCTAGAAATGTATTCTCTCTCTCTCATTCTCTTCCACGCGGGGTCCACGCGTCCAGTGACGTGCATGCCGGCACCGCTGCCGACAGGGACCCAGAAATATCCTGGCCCACGTGTCATCCTCAGCCTCCATTCTCCATACCTAATGAACCACTGACATGTGGGACCCGACCCCACATGTCAGGGCCTTCTTCTCCCTCTGTCTCTCGTTCTCTCTCCCTCTCCTGAGCGGAGCCAGCCATGCTCACGCACCGCCTCGGTTCCTTGTCGTGACCTCGCCGCATTCCATGCCCCGAGGCTGCCACGCCACTGCAACCCCATACCATGTTCCATCATACCTTGGACCGAAGCCGAGGAGACTTCCGGAGAATGCCTGAGTCGGCCGCCAACCTCATCTCCTAGAGCAGCTTCACTCCCACGGCCTCCCTAGCCTATTTAAGGGGAGGAATAGCACCTCTGAATACCACTAAACCTGGAGCGCGCACCCACTCATCCTCCCGTGCCCTATACCGCCCAGACCGGGACCTTCTTCCTCGCCTCCGGTGAAGCCCGATTTGGGGGAAATTCCAAATTCGCTTGACTCGGTAAGGGCGCATCCAAATCGTTTGATCCCAGAGCATCCTTGGATACTCACGAACCTTTTGCGCACCTTGTTTCAGCCCGAATCACGCCGGAGAACCCCCGCGCCGTGCAACCTCCTCCGCTTCCGCCCCCGCACGGTGAGAACTTCACCCGGCTGTTTTCTTCCGGGTTTGAATGCACAGATAGAGTCTTAAGGGTCTCTAGATGCTTTTGCGCATGACCTTCAAGATTGAAAACCTCTGCGTTGCTGGCGCTTGCGCCACCGTGAAGCGCCGCCGGTCACCGCTGCGGCGCTCATTTCTTCCGAACACCACCCATAATCGAGCACACCCTAGGATCGCTGCCGCCCATCGAAGCTATGGCAGCTATCCAAAGTCGATCGACGCTTGGAGAGCCGCCGGCGGCGAAGTGACGGCCATCTCCCCTCGCCCGTGTCATTTGCTTTGTGGGCCATCTCTGTCGGCCAGCCGCGCACGCGCGCCTCATTGCTATGTGGTCCCAATGCGCGTGATCGCGCACCAGCAATGGCGTGTCGCCTGTGATCCTTGCCGGCCGGGCCGGGTTGTCGTTTCAGCGGCTCAATTCAAAAGCCACCCGCGCCAATGCAGAGAATACGTCTTCCCTTAAGGAAAACGCATTTTCCTTTATTTCATGGTTTTCTAGAACCGAATACATTCAAATGCATATAACTTTTTATTTATAAATCCAAACCAAGTGAAACTTGTTTGTAAATTCATCATAAATCATGTAGTTTCATAATATGTAAAAACATTTGAAACTTGTTTAGCAAATTAAATCTGAATCTGAATTTAAAGCTTGAAGTTTGAATATGTGGCATATAGAAATTTTGCAAAATGGGTCCAAATTGAGTGAAACAAATTTTGTTAGAATCCTTAAGTCAATTACTGTCCAAATATGTAATTAGATTTGGATTTGGAACTAGTTTGTGAAAATTCCATATTAGGACTTTGTTTAATGCATATGTTTGATATAATTACAATAACTTACTCAAAAATGATCCAAAATGAATAAAATTTGTTTCTTTGAGCTCATTACAATCGATTAGGACCAGTTAGTAAGATAAAAGTTAGAATTTACCATGTTCTTTCATTAAATGTGATTAGGGTTGCTTTATATGCTAATTTGTATTAGTATAATTAGTCTTACACCCTACAAATGAACTTTGTTAAAAATAATTCTACAATCTTAGCTTCCTGAATTCGTAAATTAAAATGAAATATTACATAAAGAAAGGTAATCATGTTGTATGTCATTAAGCTTTGCCTTAGACCCAAAATCTTATAACTTGCTTAATGCATGAATTGATTAAGTGATTGCCATCATTGATTGATTTGAATTGATTTCATTTGAATCTTTCAAATGCTATCCTTGTTGTTTATGTATTTGCTTCTTTTATCGATATTGAAGTATTCTATTTGCCATATTCTTAATCGACGTATAGACGCTGAGGCTACCGACTACGCTATCGACGACACAGATCCAGCTTACACCGTCGAGGAGCAAGGCAAGCACTCCCTTTGAGCATTTTGAACCCAGATTTCATAATCAACTAAAATGTGATTAAGAATCTTCCTGCATGCTCATATTTTGATAAATCTCTATTTTGTGTTATCTGGTAGCTATAACCCATATTGGAGGATTTCCTGAATATTGTTGACATGTGCTCTATGATAACCCTAGGAATGGGTAGATTCATATGTCAAATGGGAATAGCGTTTACTAATTGCATTTGCTTAGTGATGCTTAGAAAAATGTCAGCAACATTTACACCCACACACTTTTTCTTTATGAAATCTTTTATGGTTTATTTGAACAGTAAAGGATACTGGTAGTTTGTTAAAAATGAAAATAAAACTATTGATTTCGACGTGGGTGATTATTGGCAATAGCCGGTTGTACATGTTTTAACGTGTACGTAGCTAGGGTGGAGTTATCGCCCATGTCACTTTGAGGACCGAACGTAGTGTTGCATGATCCAAGTAAACCGTACATCCACAAGTACTGGACTGGGACAGTCTTAACTTATTAAATTATTTGGGGATTAGCTTTGCACATTGGTAGGCAGTTGTAGCACGGGCATTCCGAATATTGGTTTGCTCGAGGGAGGTGTCATCACCGAGGTGTTGGCATCTGGCCGTTGTAGCAGTGTACGCTTTGGCTATGAATTTGGGGCTGTTGTTGTACCATTTGAGCCGCGGGCTCCTGAATACTATTGCTTCACTGCTTTGTTTGCTTCCATCATAGTCGAGTAACGCCACCGGGCTGAGTGCAAAGTTAAGGTTCAAATAATCGAATCAGTTTCGTTATGAACTCCTCGCGGGCATACCAAAGGAAGTGTGTCTTATAGCTTGCAAAAAGGAGAACATATCTTGTGGGTAAAGCAAGACAAACTCTGCAGAGTCTAAAACTATTCGAATAGCCGTGTCCACTGGCCATGGACGCACTTGGCGAATCGACACTAGTTAATTGTTTTCTAATTTCAAAACTTGTTTAAATGTTTTGGAAATAATTCAAATCTGTATAAATGTCACTTATTGTTACATTTGTTCTTATAAGACCATGGAGGGTCTTTCTTTCGTTAATTTACTCACAAAGGGCCGTGAGTAAAATGTTATTATCTTTTATTATTTGTTATCTCAATTGCTTATAAAAATGTTTTAATGTTTTATTTACGCTTTCCATTACTATCGGTATTACTTCATTCAAAACTTTCGCTTTATGCAAAACAACCGTAGAAACCCACTTTCTATTTTAGCCTTGCATATATTCCAGAATTGCATACACTACAAAGTCTTGCAGTACCAATGTACTCAACTTGCTTCAACAATGTTTTTAGGTGAAGAGCAAGATTACGATAATGATGGGAATGAATATGAGGAACCTGCTAATTTTAGCAACGATCGATCTTTCTAAGTTCATCTCAAAGCTTGCCTGTGGAGTTATGGAATAGTTGGCATACTATGAGACATGGTTTTAATTTCCTGCTACTTTTGGTATTGTAATATCACTATAAAACTTGTGATGTAATAAAAATGTGTATCCGTGTGGCTGTAATATCCAAATTGTGTTTGTGCGTGTACCATCGATCATGGGAATGGCACAGGATGCACTTAAAGAGCCTCATATTTATGTTATTTATGACATAAAAATGAGGGTCTCACAGCTTGTCGGACCCGACCGCAAATCCGACCCTCTGTGCATTCCGTACTAGTCCAGGATCACGCTAGTACACACAGTAAACAGGTTTTAATATCACATCCATACACAAATGGAAATATAAATAAGTACTTGGATAATTAAAATAATCATTGCAAGATCTTAAGGTCACCTTACATTATTCACCACGCAGGCTTACTTAAATAAAACATAAATAACGATTCGAGAAGCAAAGCCGGATATAAAAGATAGTCTTGTGGCTCCATCTTCCCAAAGGCAACTTGAGTGCGGATGGTCCCTTAATTGTCCCGGCCGTCGTTGTACTCCTCTTCCCACGCAGCATTGACTCTTCTTCACGATTTGTTTTGGTTTGCAAGGGTGAGTATACAACATACTCAACAAGTCATGCAATGAAGTGCATGTCTAATAACTATATGCAGGTTTATTCCAAAGGATAGGCTCATTTTGGTTCTTTTGCATAAAACAAAGATTTTACTTTCAAATACTCATACTAGATTCAAATTGATAAAACCATATTATAATATGAATTTCAAAGTCTTTCATCAGTGGTTTGGCACTAAGCCCTAGTCAAATTCTTCATCGACACGAAAACCACCCAATTCCACATTTTATTTTTAGAAGATCTATCCCTTGGATCAGTAATCCCGAGCTTTGTCGATCACCGTGGACTCGGCTATTCGAATAGTTTTGACACACTCTGCAGAGGTTGTACACTTTACCCACATGATACGCCTCACACCACAAAGGCGATTAACCGTAACTAAGCTTTTGAAACCTGTCTACACCAATGACCCTCTCCGGTTTGTGCCATACACCATCCCTTCCTTAACAAGGCGAAGTATGGGACCGACAACACCGTTGGATAGGAGTACCAAGTCGTAGCTCAGACGCTCCCCGCACAGCTACTCCCAAGTGTATTTGTCACCCTTAGGTATCAAAGGTAAGACTTGTAATCCTACTAGCCTAAGACTGCCCCACACCACCATGTGGTTGTACGAAAGGCCCAGTTCAAAGGCTTGCAAGGTTAAGTCCTTAATCGCCCAGGCAAGGCATCCATCTCACAACCCCGACCCAAAACATCTCACATCGCTCATCCCAAGGCCGCAAAGGCTGTTTCTCAATATCTGTGCCATAAAGGCCCACCTGGCATAAAGCCTCATACCACTTGCCCCAGACTAAATCTTTTCCCCACCCTTGTTCAACTATTGTGCAACACATGCCAACAGTAACTTCAGTTACCATGTAGAACCACAAAGGTACCTACACTTCACATCTTCCCGTGACAAGTTCACACTTAACATTCCAAAATCATCTCACTTGTCATTAGTCAATATTATTTTGCTTATTTTGAAACAAGGTTCACGTAAGCATGGCTAAGCAACTAGTCACGGTCTAGCCTCCCGTGTTGGCACAATCATATTATCCAACATTTTAATCCCAACTTAAGGCAACAAGGAAACATATGACATACAAATAATATTAACAAGGGTGAGTTAACAATTAGGTTGATTAACTAATTACCCAAATTAAATTATTTATTTTATTCAACATAACATGCATACTTTAAATCGAAATATATCTTTAAAATGCTAGGATCAAAATGGTCAAAGCACGACTTGCCTTCAAATAGCTGATACTCTTGATCTAAGTCTTGAGCTTGGTCTTCGACTTCCACACTCCCGCTCAGATCAACGCTCACGCCAGAGCAAACAACCAGGTAAACACACAATCGAAAAAAATGCCGCAAATCAATTTAATGCGTAATTTCGCGAAAACTTCCAGAAAATTAGTTTAGCATATTCCAAGATTTATAAAATTTATTTCGACATTTTGACACGTAAAGTTTAGTAGTTGCAAAATTCGCAAGTTTGTACTTTCCGCAATTAATTTAACAGTATAAATTTAATTGTAAAATTTCACAAAAAATACTGTAGAAAGGTATTAATATTTACTAATTTACAAAATTTGTTGCAAGCAATTTGGACTTAAAACAAACTCGTAGCGAAAAAGACAAATTTCACATTTGTGGAAAAGTTTGCATGTAACTTGATTCTAGTTTCTTGCATGCATGTTACTGTAGCTGCATATATGCGTATACTCCTGGAGCGGCTGGATTACAAGAGAATGAACCGAAACAAGTTTAATTTCGTAATCTTCATATATATGCGTATATAAGCATTCAACCGAGAGTGTGTATACCTATATATGTATATATATCAACCGTATATATATACATATTATATATACATCATCGGACGCATATACATATATATATCCTACGTTCCAGAACAATATATATATGTATATATATATATATATATATATATATATATACACTCCGTTCTAACCAACACGTATATAAGCTAAAGTATATGTCCATCCGTCTAACCCGTATATACATTTATTCGGCCAAAAAAATCTACGTTCCTCCGACTAACTATATATATACGCGAATATATATATACATCTACTGACCACAGTACACACGTTCACGCATATAGAAAAATCAAATACGCTAATATCCTAATAAATACACGCGAATAAAATATATATATAAGGAAACAAACATGCGTATTATCGTATGTAGGCGCAACTATAGATGATGGAATCAACTAATCGACGGAGACGGAGTGCGCAAAAAGAAAAAGAAGTACCGATCTACGGCGGCAGTAGCGTAGAAAGAAGACGACGTGGCCGGAATGTGCGCTCGCGATGTAGACGACGGCGACGACTACGACAACGTCCACGTCCGCGGGGCGTCGGCGACCACGGCGGCGGCGTCGGCGACCACGGCGGCGACGTCGGAGACGACCACGGCAGTGAAGGCGAAGGCAACGGCAAGCCAATGAGAGAGACGTGGATGCAGTAGGGAAAGAGCAGGAAATGGCTAGGAGTTCTCCTGCGCGTGGAAATGAAAGATGGCAGCGCTGAACGGAAGAAAAGGGCATTAGTTGCCTGAACGTAAGGAGGAAACGGCTGCTTAATTGCGTTGAGGTTTTTCCGTTGTTACTTCAGGCATTGATTCAGGCGACAAAGCGTCCAGAGCATGGAAACGCACTCGCAAAAACGGCTGGAAGGAAATGGATGGAAAGGAAGGGAAAAAAAAAGAAACGGCTAGCTCGTTGCATGGAAATGGTTGGACAGAGAATGGAAAGCTTCAAGCGCAATAACTCTCACGTTACATGCCTGCTATTCCTAACAAATACTGTATGATAAGTAAAGAATAATGAAGGAATGAATGGGAGAAATGAATGGACCACGCATGCAGGCAAGAATGGCGTACTAGCTTCATGCACGCATTAGTTTTCACTCCATGACCAAAATTAACCCCATGGTCGGGCTAATAGAAACTGCTCGCACTAACCTCATCACCAACTAGCCTTGCCTGGCTTCAAGCATACCATTAATGAGTTGGAATTGGAAACGGCTGCAAGGAACTTCTATACCATTCATGCATGTATACACGTATAGATAGATATACACGCGTACATGCCCCAAAACGGATTTAGAATAAAATAGTAAAAAGATTCTAAACATTCTGGAAAAGATCCTCTAAAATACTAGAGAACATTTAGAACCTAACGAAGTTGGTTTCGTGATTTTTCGACGTATAGATTTCTCGCTAAAAATCTTTTAGTGAATCAGACACCTATACCGATTTTTGTAAAATCAACGATTTATGCTATATAACACGTTTTTCAGAAATATTTGAAGCGAACACTCTCGTCTACCAATTATCTTAATTATCAACAAAATTTTAGATTTTACGCTTATTCGACAATGCCTGATCTTTATTTACTTCGATTAGTTCAATAAACGTGAATCCGATTTACTCGCGAGACTTCCAAGTAGACTCCGAAAAATTACAAATAACCCCAGAAACACACCAAATGTATTAAAAGAATTTTTTAGGCTGTTACAAACCTCCCCCCCTTAACAGAATCTCGTCCCCGAGATTCGAGCTAGCTAGAGAAAAAGGTTCGGGAACTCCTTCTTCAAGTCCTCCTCGCGCTCCCAGGTCGCTTCGCTTTCGGAGTGGTTACTCCACTGCACCCTGCAAAACCGCGTTGACTTGTTCCTCGTCTCGCGATCCTTGGTGTCGAGAACCTTCACCGGATGTTCCTTGTAGGTCAGGTCTTCTTGTAGATCAATGTCCTCCAACGGTGCTTGTTCCTCGGGTACTCGCAAACACTTCTTCAGCTGGGAGACGTGAAAGACGTCATGCACTCCATCCAAAGATTGTGGCAAATCCAACTGATAGGCTACTTCGCCTCTTCGGCTTAGAATTTTGAAGGGTCCCACATATCTCGGTGCAAGTTTCCCTTTTGCGTGAAATCTTCGGACTCCCTTAAGTGGTGTTACCCTGAGATATACATAGTCTTCAGGTTTAAAGCTTAAATCCTTAAATGCATTTGTCCGCATAGCTCTTCTGTCTAGACCGAGCAATCTTGATCTTTCACGATTATTGCTATCTTTTCTTCGGCTTCTTGCAGAATGTCCGGTCCAACCACTTGATGTTCACCAATTTCATTCCAATGTAATGGTGTTCGGCAAGGCCTCCCGTATAAAGCTTCAAAAGGTGACATCTGCAGACTAGCTTGATAGCTGTTATTATAACTGAATTCCGCATAGGGCAAACATTTATCCCATGATGTCGCATATGCCAATGCACGTGCTCGAGCATATCTTCAAGTATCCGATTGACCCTTTCATCGACCATCCGCTTGCGGGTGATATGCGTGATCAAGTTCAATCGTGTCCCCAAAGCTTCATGTAGCTTACCCGTAACCTCGAGGTGAATTGGGTACCTCACTCGACACTATCTTCTTCGGCACACCGTGTAGACAAACAATTACGGACATATACTGATTACGCCAATCGGTCTCTCGAATAAGTTGTCTTTACCAGGTATGAAGTGTGCAACTTTGGTTAGTCGATCCACTATAACCCATATGGAATCATAGCAGAAGGCTTGTGTTCTAGGCAAACCGGTAATGAAATCCATGCCGATCTCCTCCCACTTCCATTCCGGAATCTTCAGGGGTTGCAATGACCACTCGGCCCTCTCGATGCATAGCTTTGACTCGCTAACATACATCACATAATGCAACATATTCTGCGACTTCTCTCTTCATACTCGCCACCAAAACCTTTCCTTCAGATCTGGTACATCTTTGTACTTCCCGGTGAATTGAGTACTTGGAATCATGAGCTTCTTCGGTATCAACTGTTTCAACTCTTTCTTGTCGGTACACAAATACATTCCTTCATCCACAAGATACCCCGATCATCCAAATTGTATTCTTGGGCTAGGCCTTCTTCCATCCTAGATTTGATCCGATTGATTTTCTCATCATCTTCTGGCCTTCTTTAATCTGATCCTCCAATGTTGGCTTGATTTCTAATGCGGCTAGAAAACCTTCTGGAACCACTTCCAGTCTTAGTTTCTGAAAGTCCTTGCACAACTCCGCTTGACTGTCTTCCATTATTGCGTTAACACCGTGACCTTTCCGACTTAAAGCGTCGGCCACAACATTGGCTTTGCTCGGATGATAATGTATCTCCACATTATAATCCTTAATCAACTCTAACCATCTTCTTTGTCTCATATTCAAGTCATTTGGGTGAATATATACTTAAGACTCTTATGGTTTGTGTATATCTCACACCTGTTTCCAATGAGGTAATGGCGCCACAACTTTAGAGCATGCACGACAGATGCTAACTCCAAGTCATGCGTCGGATAATTTTCCTCATGAGGCCTTAACTGTCTTGATGCATAAGCTATTACTTTTCTATTCTGCATCAGTACACATCCTAGTCCTTGTCGTGACGCATCACAGTAAATATCAAAATTCTGATGTACATCGGGTAGAACCAATACTGGTGCCGTTGTCAATCTCTTCTTCAGCTCTTGGAAACTCTTTTCACATTCCGACGTCCAAATAAACTTTTTTTCTTTCTTCAACAATTGCGTAAGAGGTTTAGCAATTGTAGAGAAACCTTCTATGAATCGACGGTAATACCCCGCCATTCCGAGAAAACTCCGAACTTGAGTTACCGTCTTCGGCTGTTCCCAGTGTAACACTGCTTCAACCTTATTTGGATCTACAAAGAACTCCTTCAAAGTCATGATATGTCCAAGAAACTCCACTTTACTTTTCGGAAGTCACATTTGCTAAATTTTGCAAATAATCGTTGTTCTCTTAACTTCTCCAATACGAGTCCGAGATGTTCAAAGATGTTCTTCTCTCGGTTTTGGAATATACTAGTATATCATCTATGAACACCACTACAAACTTATCGAGATACTCCATAAAAACCTTGTTCATCAAATTCATGAAGTATGCGGGTGCATTTGTCAAACCAAAAGACATCACTGTGAATTCATAGTGTCCATATCCGGATGAGAATGCAGTCTTGATGACGTCTTCGGATCTGATCTTCAGTTGATGGTAACCCGATCGAAGATCGATCTTGGAGAACACTCCTGCTCCTCTTAGCTGATCAAATAAATCATCTATCCTGGGTAGCGGATACTTGTTCTTTATCGTCACATCATTGAGTGCACGATAATCGATACACATCCGAAAACTTCCATCCTTCTTCTTGACAAACAGTACTGGTGCTCCCCATGGCGAAGAACTGGGTCTTATGAAACCCTTTTCCAGTAGCTCCTCGATCTGCTTCTTCATTTCAATCAGCTCATCCGTAGACATCCGATAGGGTCTCTTTGCTATTGGTGCGGTTCCAGGTACTAGTTCAATCACGAACTCAATATCTCTATCTGGTGGCATTCCAGGTAAATCTTCTGGAAACACATCCGGGTAGTCGCGCACCACTGGCACATCTTCTAGGATAGTTGCTTTCAAACTGTTGACCATCAGTTGTCCTTCTTGGGTAGCAGTTGCTTGGAATTCCACCTTTCTGCCGTCTGGACTTTCAACTGAAACTATCCTTCGACCACAGTCTAGTACCACTTTGTGTTTGGTTAGCCAATCCATCCCCAATATCACATCTAGGATCTGGTTATCCAATATAACCAAGTTCGCTAGGAACTCTACTCCATTTATTATTAGTTTCACTCCAGAACACCCTACCTTGGATCGGAGTTCTGATCCAGGGGATTGAACCAAGAGTGTACACTTAAGATTCACAACAGCCAAATCATTCTGAACAACAAATTCTCGAGAAACGAATGAATGCGATGCTCCTGAGTCAAATAATACTGTAGCAGGTACGGAGTTAACCAGAAACGTACCTAGCACAACATCTGCAGCTTCTTGCACTCCTTCTGCAGTGACATGATTGACCCTGCCCCTTGCAACGGATTGAGTTTGATTCCCAGCTGGTACATTTCCACGGTTCTGGTTCGGTGCTAGCGTCTTGGTGGGGGTGTTTCCAAGGTTGAGGCGCACTGGTGTCACTCCCCCCTTTTTAGGACAGTTGTTAGCAAAATGCCCTAGCTCCTGACAACTGTAGCAGCGTCTCCCGGCCATCGGTGAATTGCTTCTCTTTGGGTTTCTGGCAGTGCTGAAGTGCAGAAAGTATGCGCTGTAGGCCGGGGTGCTGGTACCGGTGGACGGTTGTTGCTCCCGGCGTAAACCTCGGCGCTCGTGGGTACCACCTAGCTCTCTGCGGCCGGGCGACCACTCACTTTGTGCCATTCGCGCTTGAAAGTCATCCAACTCATGGCGCTTATCCTCCAAAGACGTTGCCTTGTTGACTAGCTCCTGGAAGTCCGGAAATGTGTGGGTTATCAGTCCCACCTGCAGTCCGGTGTTCAATCCCTTCAGGAAACGGGATTGTCTTGCTTTGTCAGTGGTCACGTCTTCCGGAGCATAACGTGCCAGCTGAGTAAATTTGTTCAGATAGTCGGCCACAAATTGGCCTCCTTGCTTCAGAGATCTAAACTCCTCTTTCTTCAGATCCATGATGCCCTCCGGCACATGGTACTGACGGAATGCAGTAGTAAATTCTTCCTGTGTTATGTCCTGGGATTCTCCTGTGTCGCCTGATAATTCTCCCACCACTCAGCTGCTGTGCCCTCCAGTTGATGAGAGGCATAGAGTACCCTCTCATTCCCATTGCACTGAGTAATGTGCAATTTCCTCTCGATTGACCTAAGCCAATCGTCAGCCTCCAGTGGGTTAGCATTGCCTGAGAAAGTTGGTGGACGGGTTCTCATGAACTCAGATAGCCTGGTCTCGATCTCGAGGCCCCTGGTTGGATCTTTGGAGTTGACGTTGTTGGTGGCAGCCTGGTTGGCTATCTGCTGCATAGTCTGCATCATTGTATGCATCAATTGTGTCTGGGCAGCGAGGAAAGCTCCCAGGTTCTGTGTGTCAACTGGCGGTGCACCCTGAGGAGTGGGAGTTTCATACTGGTTGCCTCCCTGGCGAGATCCACTTCCCCCAGCTCCAAAGACTTCGCTGAGTGTTCACCATCTGCTGATACTCCAACAGTTTAGAGGAAAGTGGAAGAAAAGAATAGCCAAGTAGAGGAAACTTATGCAGGGGAGATAGATTGTAACAAGAACCAGCCACTTTTTATTGAAATAAGTATGGTTGCTTATAAGTGCCTAAGGGCCAATGCAACACATACAGATGCACACAGTCATAACACAAGACAGACAGTCACAAACAAAACAACTCACAACGACTCACACCTAGGCCAACTCTTGGGAATTAAAGACGCGACTCAAACAGTTGAGTCCCACACCAACCACTTAACTCTCTCACTCGTCCAGAAATCCTGGATGCGGCCCTCCTGGTGGGTAAACCGGCGGGTGAGCTGGCATTGGGGCAAACTGATCCCCATGCCCAACCTCCATCGGCCCTGCAGACCCAATCGACTCGTCGAGTCCAGAGATACCGCCTCTGCATCGGGCGCCTCTGACCGGAGCCTCAGACCGGTGCCTCCTCCTGGGCTGGCACCTCCTGGACCTCCTCGGGATCCTCCTCCGGTTCTTCTTCCGGATCCGGTCCCTGACCATATAGAGCCTCCTCTAGCTCCCGCACCCTAGTCACAGCGTGAATAGCGAGCTCCCGGGCCTCCTGCAAATGAGCCTTTAAAATCTTGACTTCTTCCTGGTTCCCCTGAAGTTCCTCAACCGTTGCATCCATGGCCTCCTCCTGACATGAAAGTACATGGGGCGGCTGGCTCTTGCCCCATTCCTAGCGTAAACCATCAGCCTGGTCTTCCACTCGCGAACCTGCCCTGCCTCTACCACGGTGGTCCCTGTGTAGATGGGACGATCGTAGCCTCCGAGCACCTGCATCATGCGCCACATCTCGGCGGCGTATCCTCCCAGCTGCTCCGCGGTGGTGTTGTGCCTCCTCATCTGCCAAAACAACTCGTAAGAACACAACATTTTTAAAAGTAAGATGAACATGAGAAAGTTCAGCATGAGGCAAGAATCAGAGAGGAAGGATAAGTCAAGACTCCCATTATTTCCTTGACCAGTTTTAGCCTTTTAGAAAATAGTTTTGTCCTGCTAACGGCCATTCTAATTGAGGGTATCCTACAGTCAAGCATGGCTCTGATACCAACTCTGTCGGGACCCGAATCTGCAAATCCGGACCCTCTGTGCATTCCGTACTAGTCCAGGATCACGCTAGTACACACAGGTAAACAGGTTTTAATATCACATCCATACACAAATGAAATATAAATAAGTACTTGGATAATTAAAATAATCACATTTGCAAGATCTTAAGGTCACCTTACATTATTCAGCCACGTAGGGCTTACTTAAATAAAACATAAATATGATTCGAGGAAGCAAAGCAGCGGATATAAAAGATAGTCTTGTGGCTCCATCTTCCCAAAGGCAACTTGAGTGCGGATGGTCCCTTAATTGTCTGGCCGTCGTTGTACTCCTCTTCCCACGCAGCATTGACTCTTCTTACGATTTGTTTTTGGTTTGCAAGGGTGAGTATACAACATACTCAACAAGTCATGCAATGAAGTGCATGTCTAATAACTATATGCGAGTTTATTCCAAAGGATAGGCTCATTTGGTTCTTTTGCATAAAACGACATTTTACTTTCAAATACTCATACTAGATTCAAATTGATAAAACCATATTATAATATGAATTTCAAAGTCTTTCATCGGTGGTTTGGCACTAAGCCCTAGTCAAATTCTTCATCTACACGAAGCCACCCAATTCCACATTTTATTTTTAGAAGATCTATCCCTTGTTTGTAATCCCGAGCTTTGTAGACCGTGGACTCGGCTATTCGAATAGTTTTGACACACTCTGCAGAGGTTGTACACTTTACCCACATGATACGCCTCACACCACAAAGGCGATTAACCGTGAACGAAGCTTTTGAAACTTGTCTACACCAATGACCCTCTCCGGTTTGTGCCATACACCATCCCTTCCCTTAACAAGGCGAAGTATGGGACCGACAACACCGTTGGATAGGGTACCAAGTCGTAGCTCAGACGCTCCCCGTCTGATTACCTGCAGTTGTCACCCTTAGGTATCAAAGGTAAGACTTCGTAATCCTACTAGCCTAAGACTGTCCCACACCAGCCATGTGGTTGTACGAAAGGCCCAGTTCAAAGGCTTGCAAGGTTAAGTCCTTAACTGTCCAGGGCAAGGCATCCATCTCACAACCCCGACCCAAAACATCTCACATCGCTCATCCCAAGGCCGCAAAGGTCGCTTTCTCAATATCTGTGCCATAAAGGCCCACCTGGCATAAAGCCTCATACCACTTGCCCCAGACTAAATCTTTTCCCCACCCTTGTTCAACTATTGTGCAACACATGCCAACAGTAACTTCAGTTACCATGTAGAACCACAAAGGTACCTACACTTCCCATCTTCCCGTGACAAGTTCACACTTAACATTCCAAAATCATCTCACTTGTCATTAGTCAATATTATTTTGCTTATTTTGAAACAAGGTTCACGTAAGCATGGCTAAGCAACTAGTCACGGTCTAGCCTCCCGTGTTGGCACAATCATATTATCCAACATTTTAATCCCAACTTAAGGCAACAAGGAAACATATGACATACAAATAATATTAACAAGGGTGAGTTAACAATTAGGTTGATTAACTAATTACCCAAATTAAATTATTTATTTTATTCAACATAACATGCATACTTTAAATCGAAATATATCTTTAAAATGCTAGGATCAAAATGGTCAAAGCACGACTTGCCTTCAAATAGCTGATACTCTTGATCTAAGTCTTGAGCTTGGTCTTCGACTTCCACACTCCCGCTCAGATCAACGTCTACGCGTAGCAAACAACCAGGTAAACACACAATCGAAAAAAAATGCCGCAAATCAATTTAATGCGTAATTTCGCGAAAACTTCCAGAAAATTAGTTTAGCATATTCCAAGATTTATAAAATTTATTTCGACATTTTGACACGTAAAGTTTAGTAGTTGCAAAATTCGCAAGTTTGTACTTTCCGCAATTAATTTAAGAGTATAAATTTAATTGTAAAATTTCACAAAAATTACTGTAGAAAGGTATTAATATTTACTAATTTACAAAATTTGTTGCAAGCAATTTGGACTTAAAACGAACTCAGAGCTTAAAAAGACAAATTTCACATTTGTGGAAAAGTTTGCATGTAACTTGATTCTAGTTTCTTGCATGCATGTTACTGTAGCTGCATATATGCGTATACTCCTGGAGCGGCTGGATTACAAGAGAATGAACCGAAACAAGTTTAATTTCGTAATCTTCATATATATGCGTATATAAGCATTCAACCGAGAGTGTGTATACCTATATATGTATATATATCAACCGTATATATATACATATTATATATACATCATCGGACGCATATACATATATATATCCTACGTTCCAGAACAATATATATATATATATGTATATATATATATACACTCCGTTCTAACCAACACGTATATAAGATGGCAGCGCTGAACGGAAGAAAAGGGCATTAGTTGCCTGAACGTAAGGAGGAAACGGCTGCTTAATTGCGTTGAGGTTTTTCCGTTGTTACTTCAGGCATTGATTCAGGCGACAAAGCGTCCAGAGCATGGAAACGCACTCGCAAAAACGGCTGGAAGGAAATGGATGGAAAGGAAGGGAAAAAAAAAGAAACGGCTAGCTCGTTGCATGGAAATGGTTGGACAGAGAATGGAAAGCTTCAAGCGCAATAACTCTCACGTTACATGCCTGCTATTCCTAACAAATACTGTATGATAAGTAAAGAATAATGAAGGAATGAATGGGAGAAATGAATGGACCACGCATGCAGGCAAGAATGGCGTACTAGCTTCATGCACGTTACTAGTTTTCACTCCATGACCAAAATTAACCCCATGGCTGGCTACTAGAAACGGCTCGCACTAACCTCATCACCAACTAGCCTTGCCTGGCTTCAAGCATACCATTAATGAGTTGGAATTGGAAACGGCTGCAAGGAACTTCTATACCATTCATGCATGTATACACGTATAGATAGATATACACGCGTACATGCCCCAAAACGGATTTAGAATAAAATAGTAAAAAGATTCTAAACATTCTGGAAAAGATCCTCTAAAATACTAGAGAACATTTAGAACCTAACGAAGTTGGTTTCGTGATTTTTCGACGTATAGATTTCTCGCTAAAAATCTTTTAGTGAATCAGACACCTATACCGATTTTTGTAAAATCAACGATTTATGCTATATAACACGTTTTTCAGAAATATTTGAAGCGAACACTCTCGTCTACCAATTATCTTAATTATCAACAAAATTTTAGATTTTACGCTTATTCGACAATGCCTGATCTTTATTTACTTCGATTAGTTCAATAAACGTGAATCCGATTTACTCGCGAGACTTCCAAGTAGACTCCGAAAAATTACAAATAACCCAGAAACACACCAAATGTATTAAAAGAATTTTTTTAGGCTGTTACAACAGTGGGAACCCTGACACCCGGCTGATGCCCCAACAAAGCTGGGGGCGGAGGAGGCAACTGAGGAGGAGCCGACGGCTACGGGCCCACGCATAGGGCGGCTGAGGAGCAGGAGCCGCCATCATGTGCACCGACCCTCTGGAAGACGCCCCTGGAGTGGGAGGAGAAGGCACCGTCTCCCACTTGATGATGCTACCGGGATTCATCCGGCAGACTCGCCCCATGTGGCCGGGCTTGCCACAGTGGTTGCAACTCCCGGTCCAACCACACTCCGAAGCGCGGTGCTCACCACCGCACTTGAAACAAATCATGCCCTGCCCGGGCACAGGATGCACATCCGCTCGCGAAGAAAACGACTGGGGCGGCTTCATCTTAGCCCCTGAGGAGGAGCCCTGTCCTCCCTTGAACCTCTTGAAGGTGGGTCGCTGAGAAGACCCACCTCCTCCACCAAAGGTCCTCTTCTGGCCCCCGCTTGGGGCCTCTAGAACCCCTGAACCACCAGGGTTTTGCTTATCCCTGGAGAGCTCCAGTTCGAGCTCCATGCCCTTCACTTGCTCCACCATGGAGCAGAAGTCACGAGGGACAGTCGCCCCCATGACAACTCTGAACTCCTGATTGAGGCCCCTACGGAACCTTCTCGCCTTCTCCCTGTTGTCGGCTGCCACAGCCGGCACAAAGCGCACCACATTATTGAACTCAGCCTCATACTCTGCCACCGACTTCTTTCCATAGGAAAGAGTCGTCAGAGTATGCTCCATCCTCTCAAGGAAAGACTCTAGGTAGAACTTAGCTCGGAAGCGAGCCATAAAGTCCTCCCAGGTGACCGGTCCAAGAGCAGGGGCTCTAGTAGCCAGAACCCCCTCCCACCAGATATCAGCTTGGCCCTTTAGCTGAAAGGCCACAAAGCGAGCCCTCTGGACTGAGGTCAACTCTAGGACCTCAAACTGCCGCTCCATGTACCGCAGCCAATCTGTGGACTGGACCGGTGTGCCCACTCCGTCAAAGTGTCAAGACGGAGGGACATCCACTCCCGGAGACTCATCCTCAGCTCCGGCACAGCGGGGGCAGCAACTGGGGCCGCTGCAGGGGGAGGCACAACAACAGGGGCTGCCCACAACTGCTGGCGTAGCTCCTGAACCTCCCTCTGGAGAGCCTGAACTAAGTCCGCTGTGGCGGCAGTACCTCGACCCGATCGTGCCGGCCGGAGTTCCTCTGCGCTAGCCCATGAGCATTGAGCGGCGCTACCTCCGACTCTGAGACTCAAGAACTCCTCGAGAACCTCGCCCCTAGCCTCCACGGCCTCTACCCCTCGGCATGGCTGCTACAGACAAACAACCATCCAATCACATAATCATAAGCACAACATCATATAATCAAGAACAAAGATCAAACATCATCATAAACATAGTCTTCATCAAATAATAAAGCGCAATGCAATGATGAACCAAAACCCCATCCTACTGTGCAACCAAGTGTGTCAAATTTTAAATTACTTATTCCACTTTTGCAAGTTTTAACGTTGCTATCCTATGACAAAATTTTAGTTAAGACCTAAGCCATGTTCCTAAGTTATTCCACATCACATTTTAGTTGTAACCTAAGGTATGACACTAAAAATACACATTCCAATGACCTACAGCCCGCTCTGATACCAACTGTTAAACCCCAGCATCTAGTATGCCCGAATGCTACCAAACATAGACTAAGCAACATCTAAAAACCACAATTACAAGTAAATTACAGCAAAGGAGCAAATGCTAATACCGAAAATTTCGGCAGCATCTCCTTTGTTTTTCCAAGAATTGAAGCAACAACAATATCATAGCAATATATGGCAATAAATGAGACATCTAAAACAGCAATAAATAGTGGCATGACAGCAATATAAGTCAAATTTTTAGCATTCAGAGTCTTCATGAGCCAAACGAACAATAAGGCTCTCATAACACAAAACTAAACCATAACCCAATATGCATCACACTAAATTTATTATCAAGACTCCAAATGAATAACTGTGGGAACAAATGTGTGAAGCTACATGTAGGAGTGTGACTAGTTCCCTTCCCCGCATGCCGGTCTCATGGTACCTAAAACACCAAGAAAGGACAAGCGTGAGTTCAACACTCAGTAAGTATATTGCAATGGTACAAAAGAACAATTACATGGATACAACACCTCACATCATGCCTATCATCTTATTCATGCTCACATATCATTATTCACATATCATCATCATGTATGCAACGCGGTGCGAAGCACATGTCTCCTGGAAGCTCATACCGGTATGGCTGAGTGCTCACCTGTCGGTGTGCACCCTCTCTTCCCTTCCATCCCGAAGATGGAGGGTGCCTACTCCTCGCTTCCATTCACCGCGGTAGATGGAGTCACGATGTAGGACTTACTCAATGGCGCCCCGGACTAGTCATAACTTTCTCGCCGACCTTACCGAACTAGTTATGACTTTCTCACCGACCCGGCCATGTATCATGCCATGTATGTAAACATGCCAACATCATAAATAACTTGTACATTAACACATGGCATCACAACATAATAAACCGTATTCATCATATCAATGGCAAACATTAAAGCATGGTTTGTGAACACATCATATATTCAATTGCAACTCATCAAAACTAGCAACCTACATCCCGCTACCCATTCCAATACACTTGCCTCAATCACGGGCGACGGATTGACGAGAAGTAGAGGGCACTCCCGGGGTCACACCACCTGCACATAGGTATCACACACTCAAAAACATGCCCACAAAATAGTACGCAAACACTCTTCTACCCCAACTTCGCAAACTACTCACAAAACCCAAAAACAGGGGTTCTGTCCTGACGGGACAGCAGACTTCCAACGAGCGTAACTTGAGTTCTAAGACTCCGAATCGATTAAACGAGTACATCCTCGCGTAGCTTAGGAAATTTTCTAACTTTTTCTAAGCATATAGAAAAACTTATTCGGACTCTAAAGTTGTCTAATCTACAAAACACTACGTTCTGTCCCAGCTACGTCACAGATTTGAACACGTTCGGTTAATCGAGCATAACTTTCAAATGGCTGGACGGAATTGGACGTTCTTTATTTCCACTATAAGGTATTGAAGTTACCTACAGCTTCTTCAACAGGCAGACGACCAAATTCCGACTCTAAGGTCGCGAAAACTCAAGCCCTAGGTCCACTGCACAATTTGCCCGAAGCAGAGAACGTGGCAAACCTAGTTTTCTCCCAAATCTACCCAAGGGAAGCACCACCACTTGATCTAAAAACATGAAATCGACCTCTAGAACAGCACCTAGACCCAACCCACAAATCACCCATGCCTTACCTCTTCAAGAAGATCCGAAACCGATGAAGTCTTCCTTCCCGCCGGCTGCTCCTTCCTCCCGATCCGCAACGGTTCGCCTGAGATTCCCGAATTCCGGCGATCCTCCGAGCGGGGTAGCGAGGGGCACCATGAGAGGGGACGTCGTGGGGCTGCTACGATAGGGGTGAGAGGCTTGGGAAGGGAGGGGGCGGGTGGAGGCGCAATGGAGGGAGATGGGGGCAACATCCAAACAATGAAGAATTTATGATATTTTTGCTGTGGTGCAGGAGATTAGTGTTTCCAAAATGTTGATTGTGGTTAAAATGCGAGGTTTTGCAAGTTTAGTTCTTCAATTGACGTGGGTTCTTTTACGACATAGTGTTTCCCTGTTAATGGTGTTGCCGTCATAGTTTATATGAATTTCGCAGCCATCGATGTTAATTGTATTTCAATCATGTGTACCGAGGAAGTCTTTTTGTGAATGACTACTTGGTATTGTTGTTACATGAAGAATGAATGGTGAAAAGGAAGCATGACATTGTTTATAGATGTTTAATGATGAAAGAGTCGATGAGCCAGGTCGGTGAGAAAGTCATATATGGATATATGACTAATCTGGAGTGCTCTTGAAAAGTGTGCATTCACGTCACAAATCGAGATTTCTATTTCTCTCTGGCATGAAAAGAAACAATGAAGAATTTCTGGTATGTTGGTTCTGGTGTAGGAGATTAGTGTTTCCTTTGCGTCTTGGCTTAGGAAATTAAAATGAGTGCTCTTTGGATGTTGCCGAATCCTTTCCAAAGTGATTGTAGTGCCTTGGATTCGAATTTATGCATGGGGATCAATTGGGTTCATGGTTTATGGTTGAGCTTACGCAATGGTTGTACTCTTTGTTCTAGTCCTTTGAGTGGAATATTGTGCGGACAAGACCTTTTTAGAAAGAGGAAATCTAGTGTGGGTTGTTAACGACCTAAGATATTAGGCGTTGCTAGTGGTTGATCGTAACCAGTTTGAAAGTGAAGAGTAAAGGAAGGTTGGGTATGACCCAATTCAAACCTTCCTGGAGAATTGTTTTGTGGATGCGTTCCTCGGTAGGGTTGATTAAATTATTAGTGGACCACTTGGTGGTTGCTAGTAGTTGCTTTTCCTTTTCGAGGTGTATTGGATCTTTTTGTCGGTGGACTATGCGCGAGTTGTGTCAATCGAAGCGGATTGTTCGGTTGTTACTGTTCTTGTGGGTTTTAAGAACCCTAGTTTTAAAGTAAGCTTTCCCTTTCGGTGGTGGTGGTTGGTATTGGTCTTTTCGTGAAAGATCAATCTTTCTCAATGTTATAACCCCGATTGGTCAAGTAGTTGGCAACCTTGGAGTGTTGTATCTCTCTTGGTTCGCGTCGTCTTGAATACGATGAATCACAGTAGAGAGGATGGTACCGTGTTCTTCTAGAGAGTAGTTTCGATTAAAGGGATCGGGCACTTTAGTGCCATGGAATGTATGAAATGAGGAGTGTGAGATCGTTTTCTTTTGTGGTCTGTTTGAGGATTTATCCTACCGCTTGGGTCCTGCTGAGGCTGTACGTGAGTGCTTTGTGTTTCAATGTTGAGTAAGATTCTGGCAAGTTTTGATTGTGAGTTATCGTTAGAGCCGTCAATCTTCGAGCCTTAGCTCCTTGCTTTTGAGTCTGGGCTAGTGCAAATCATAGGGGTTTCTGAGCGGGTTCTGAGAAGTGAACCATAGTTCCCTTCGATTTGGTTGGTTGCGAAGTGGTGTGTCTCGGATTCAGGGTCGAATCCTGTTAAGGGGGAGAATGTGACATTATAGAATTCGGCATTTCGGTACGACTTTATAGCATGTTTTTGGGCCATTTCCGTGTGTTTGGGCCTTTCTAGGGGACTTTGGGCCTTGGGGGTTGAGTTGGGCCTCTGGTGGAAGGGTTTGGGCCCAAGGGGGCAACTTTTGGGTAGCCAATCCTAGCCCCCACCCCATGGTGCGCCCCCCACTCCCCTCTCCCTCAACCCTAGCCACCACCCACCCCTCTCCCGCCCATGCGCCTCCTCCATTGCCTCCCCTGGCCGCCACCTTGTTCCGCCTTCCTCCCCACCACCTCTAGCTGGCCCTAGGCGAGCTCCACCCCCACCCCTTGCTGCCACGCTCTTCCACGCCGTTACCCTCGCCATTGGGGAGCTCCACGACGAGTGGATCTGGCAGAATTGGCGCGTGGAGGAAGATCGGGCAATCGGGAGGCGTGTTCATCGGTTCTTCGTTCGTCAGGCTAAGGTATGGTGATGGGAAACCTTTGGGGTGGATTAGGTGCTGTGTTAATGGAGGATTTCATGCTACTAGATCAAAAGGTTGTGCTGCCATTGGTTAGATTTGATGAAATCTAGAGTTTGCATGTTCTGTTTCGGGCAGATTGGGCGTCCGACCTAGGGCTTAAGATTTCGCAATTTTAGATGCGTTTTCTGGTCGGCCGTATGTTGAGAAAGTTGTAGATAATTTCAATACCTTTCAGTGTACACCAAGAACGTGTAATTATGATCAGTCATTTGAAAGTTATGTCTGTTTTACCGAACGTGTTCAAAACTATGACGCGATTGGGACAGATCGGGTGGGTCTGTTGATTAGGCAATTTTAGATGCCGAATCAGTTTTTCCCAATACTTAGAAAAAGCTAGGAAATTTCCTAAGCTATGAGAAAATGTACTCGTTTACTTAATTTGGATTTCTAGAACTCAAGTTATGCTAGTTCGAAGCCCGCTGTCCCGTAGGGACAGATTCTCTGTTTTTGGGTTTTAGGGGTTGATTGCGAAGTCGGGGTAGGGGATCGTTCTTGTACTGTTTTGAGGGCACGTTTTCAGTGTGTGGTACCTATGTGCAGGTGGTGTGACCCCGGGAGTGCCCTCATCCTGTCGCCAATCCGTCGCCCGAGGTTGAAGGTAAGTGTATTGTAGTGGTTGCGGCTTAGGGAGCCATAATGTTTAATAATGAGATGGTTTACACATGTTTTATGATATGATGCAATGATTGACTCTTGCTTGCGACATGATGAAAATGGTTTATTATGAGGCTATGCAATGATTAGTTGAGTTTATGTGCAAGTTGTTTATGTTTATGTCATATTTGCATACATGGCATGAGAACTGGGCAGGTCGGTGAGAAAGTCATAACTAGTCCGGTAAGGTCGGTGAGAAAGTTATGACTAATCCAGAGCGCCATTGAATAAGACCTACCTCGTGATTCCATCCACAATTGTGAATGGAAGCGAGGAGTAGGCACCCTCCATCTACGGGATGGAAGGGGAAAGAGGGTGCACGCCGACGGGTGTGCACTCCGTAATACCGGTATGTGCTTCGAGGAGACATGTGCATTGCATTGCATTGCATTACATATATGTTGATGTTAATGATGTGAGTACACACTACTACAGAATGATACATCACTATCGCTTCATTTGTGTCGGTTCCAAACTTTTGACTAAAAAACCGATTGTGATTCGTGTATCTCAATTGTAAATTTTGGAAACAGGTTATCACAATCGGTTCTTAGAAGTAACCGATTGTGATAAGGGTCCTCATTACAATCGGTTCTTACAAAGAACCGATAGTGATAAGGAAAAGGGTTATCACAATCGGTTCTTAGAAAGAACCGATTGTGATAAGGATCACTCATTACAATCGGTTCTTACAAAGAACCGATTGTGATAGTGATGTCCCTCATCACAATCGGTTCTTTGTAAGAACCGATTGTAATGAGTGAGCCTTATCACAATCGGTTCTTTCTAAGAACCGATTGTGATAATATACTCATCACAATCGCTTCTTTGTAAGAACCGATTGTGATGAGCCTCGTTAGGTTTTATATCCTCTCGGGATGAACTCTCCTCTGTTGGTGTTCTAGAGCTAAAAAAACCCGTCGCCATCTCAAAAAATAGAACATACTCTCATAGGCTTGGGGGAGAAAATCTGAAATCCTTGAGGATGTGTGTTGAGAGGGTAAGTTAAAGCCCTAGCTTGAGGAGATTTATTTCCCCTCTATTTGCCCTCATTTGAGGTTTTCTTCAAAAGGTGAGCATTCCTTCAAATCCCTTCGATTTTGCATTAAGAAATTCGATTTTGATTTGGTGAATGTGTTATATGTCATTAATGCTATTATGGTTGAAACAATATTGGTGAGAAATTATAAAATCCTGAAGGAGAGATGGTGGTTAGGGGCTAAAGTTGAAACCCTTGCTTGAGTATATTTCCACTCATTTGTGGTTAATTTTCTTCAAAAGGAGAGCATGTGAATGACTTACATGTCATTATTGTTGCTATAATGTGATCAATGGTAGAGTTTAGGTTGCGTAACCTATGTGTCTCCCGTTCGAGGGTGCTTGTTTATAAATATGCTAAAATGGCATATTTATAGATAAGCAATCTCGAATTGTCCACGTTTTTTGAACAATTCGAGGATATGTGGTTCGGGCAAGTTCCTGAGCTATTGTACAACTCTAGAGAGTTTCAGTAGCATGCATCTCCCTGGTGTTCTCCAGATACACACCCTCTTGACCTGTTGTCGAGACATGTATTTGGAGAACAGGAGATCTTCGCCAAATTTTCTTTAGAGTTGTACAAAACTTAGAACTTGCTCGAACCACATATCCTCGAATGGGATTAGGACCTGACCTAATTGAAATTAGGAGTCATAGTTGGTACGTACTCAATTCCTCGACTTTGTTAATTCTTCAACCCTTCTTTTCTTTCATTGATTAGTGCATGTCTCTCTATTGTGCGAAGGTCAATAAATAATATATTGGTATTTGACCTACATGCTAGTTGTCGCTCGTTGGCATTATTAATTTGTTGTTTATGGTTTAATTGTAGATGGACCGTGAAGAATGGATGTATCAAAAAAGCCGTGTGAGTGCCGAATTTCAGAGGGGAGTTAAGGAGTTCATAAGAATTGCAGAAGTAGATATGGTTATGAGGGGTGTAAAGTTCATATATTGTCCTTGCATTGATTGCACCAATCTCAGGAGATTTAACAACTCAGCTCAAATTGAAGGCCACTTGATTCGACGTGGCTTCGTGAGGAATTACACGTGTTGGATCCATCATGGGGAGACAAGTAGTACCCCTCCATTACGCAACGAAGACATGCTTCAAGCCGATCACGAGTTGGAGCGTGATATTTTTGATGAGGATAATTTAGATCAAATGTTGCGAGATGTGGAGGGAAATTACACGAAAAGAGAGTTCGAAAAATTTAAAAGCTTGATGGAAGACGATGCCAAACCGTTGTTTTCGGGTTGCAAAGCAGAATACAGCAAGTTGGGTTCGGTCCTTGCATTGTTTGAACTGAAGGCAAAACACCATTGGACAGATACAAGTTTCAATGCACTTTTAGTTCTTCTATCGGAGTGCTTCCGGAGGGAAACGAGTTGCCAACAAGTATTTATGAAGCGAAGAAGCTACTATGTCCCATGGGAATGGAAATAGAAAGGATACATGCATGTCCAAATGATTGCATATTATACCGCAACGGGCATAAGGAACTGTGCATTTGTCCAGTTTGTGGTGTACCCCGGTACAAACAAAAGGAGAAGCGTAATGACAAGAAGCGTAAGAGCCGAACCGATGACGGTGAAGATGTGAACAAAGGGGCACCAGCCAAGGTATTGTGGTATTTGCCCATCATTCCTCGTTTAGAGAGGTTGTTCGCAAATCCCAAAGAGGCAAAATTGTTGCGTTGGCATTATGAATCTCGAAAGGAAGATGGCAAGTTGAGACACTCACGATTCAGCTCAATGGAGAAACATTGATTGGCAACATGAGGAGTTTGGTGCCGAGATGAGGAACATAAGATTTGGATTGAGTACAGATGGAATGAATCCGTTTGGTAATATGAGCAGTCGTCACAGCACTTGGCCAGTTTTGTTGTGTATCTACAATCTCCCTACTTGGTTATGCATGAAGCGGAAGTATATCATGATGTCGTTTCTAATCTCTGGACCTAAACAGCCGGGTAATGATATCGATGTGTACCTAGCACCACTAATTGAGGATTTGGTAAAATTGTGGAATGAGGGGGTCGAGGTGTCGGATGCATACAAAAGAGAGAACTTCACCCTTCGGGCTATGATATTTTGCACCATAAATGATTTCCCAGCCCTTGGTAATTTGGCGGGCTACAACACGAAGGGAGCCAAAGCTTGTCCAATTTGTGAAGAGGAGACTGACAGCTTGTGGCTGCCGAATTCCAAGAAAACTGTGTACATGGGTCACTGTAGATTTCTACCTCGAAGTCATCGATATCGTAAGATGGATGACAAATTTGATGGAAAGAGGGAAATTCGTGCGACCCCCAGCCTATGAGTGGAAGGCAAGTATATTCACGCGTGTCAGATATCGATGTTCAGTACGGTAAGAGCCGTAAATCTGTTCGTCCCAGGACCATTTGGAAGAAGAGGTCAATATTTTGGGACTTACCATACTGGAAGGAGTTAGATGTCCGTCATTGAATTGATGTCATGCACGTTGAGAAAAATGTCTGTGATAATTTGGTTGGTATCCTGCTGAACATACCTGGGAAGACCAAGGATGGTGTGAATGCTCGTCGCGATATGACCTACATGGGAATCAGGCCCAAGCTTGCAGTGATAGAGGAGGATGGAAAAGGACCGTACATCCCCGCTGCATGCTACACCTTATCCAAGTAGGAGAAAGAAGACCTCTGCAAGTGTCTCCATGATATTAAGGTTCCATCGGGCTACTCCGCAAACATTAAGAAGCTTGTGTCTATGGATGATTTAAAGTTGCTTGGTATGAAGTCCCACGACTGTCATGTCTTGATGACCCAAATGCTACCTGTTGCAATCAGAAATATTCTACTAGAGGATGTCAGGTTGGCAATCACGAAGCTATGTTATTTCTTCAATGCGATTTCATGCAAGGTTATTGATCCCGATATACTAAACAACTTACAGAGTGAGGTGGTGCAGACTCTTTGTCAGCTTGAGATGCATTTCCCCCCGTCGTTCTTCGACGTCATAGTCCACCTCGTTGTTCACCTTGTTAGAGAGATTAAGATCTGTGGACCCGCATTCCTGCGTTACATGTATCTATTCGAGAGGTACATGGGTATATTAAAGTCATATGTGAGGAATAGGTCGAAGCCTGAGGGTAGTATTATTGAAGGTTATGGCACTGAAGAGGTTATTGAGTTCTGCGTGGACTATCTAGGTAAAAGACAACCGATTGGTGTTCCTGTATCTCGTCATGAGGGCAGACTTGGTGGCAAAGGAACCATTGGGTCCAATCTAACGAGCCCACAGTTTGAAATGTACTGTAAAGTGCATTTTGTAGTCCTGCAACACATCACAGAAGTTCATCCATACATCCAGCAGCACAAGTTGATATTACGGGAAGAGAATCCACATATGGATGAGCTTTCCATCACACGAGAACACAACAATCAATTCCTCACATGGTTCAAAGAAAAGGCGAAGGTCTCCGTCAGTACTGAGGCTGTCAAATGGTTGGCTGACGGACCAAGATTTAATGTACAGACATGGCAGGGGTATGATATTAATGGCTACACCTTTTATACTGAAAGTCAAGATGCAAAGAGTACAGTTCAAAATAGTGGTGTGAGCATAGATGCTTTGTCCGATGATCACTCGAAAAGAGGATCGTCAACCGCAATGAACTGTTACTATGGGATGATCGAAGAAATATGGGAGCTCGATTACGGAATATACCAAGTTCCATTATTCCGATGTAAGTGGGTGAGACTTCCTCACGGAGTGAAGGTTGACAAGAGAGGTTTTACCCTTGTTGATCTCAATAGACTCGCCTACAAAGATGAACCGTTCATCCTTGCGAAGCAAGCAACTCAAGTTTTCTACGTGCATGATCTGGCCAATCCGAGGTTGCACGTCGTCCTTCATGGCAAGAGGCGGATTGTTGGAGTTGAAAATGTTGTTGATGAAGAAGAGTATAACCAATTCGATGAAATACCTTCGTTTGCAGATGGGGCATGTCTTAGCGGTGACGACGTGTCGGGACCCCGAATTTGCAAATCCGGACCCTCTGTGTATTCAGCACTAGTCCAGGAACGCGCTAGTGCACACAGTCTTAACATTGGTAAATATCACAATCATACCATTCGATACTAATAAAGTACTTTTATTTAAATAACCAAACTGGTTACTCGACCTTATGGTCAAGTCACAAATGTACGCCTCGCAGGGCGAAACTTATTAAGAGAGAAATAGTAGCAGCGGAAAATCAAATAACTTCGTGGCGCCATCCAGTATACCACAGGCAACTGACTGGGCTCGCTCCCTAAGTAGACGGATCCTCTTGGAGCTCCTCCTCCAAAGCTGGTGTAGTCTCCTCTTCAACTGGTGTTGTAGGGTGGCAAGGGTGAGTACTTGGTACTCAGCAAGTCATGCACAGAATGCAGGCTAATATACTATATGCATGGCTTGGTACAAAGGAATAGCTCAAGGTATATTTGCAGTAAACAGCATTTGACAAGTAATATAAGTAGATTCGAAAGCAGTAGAAACAAGTAAAGCGTAGATAACTTTTCAAGAAGTTTAGTAAACATCTTTCCCATCCTAATCCACATTTCCATCATCATTGTCAATCCAACCCAACCTTTCAAACCCAAGTTATTTTTGAGAAAATCTAACCCTTGACTGTAATTCCCGAGTGATGTCCAATACCGCGGACACGGCTATTCGAATAGATTCTACACTCTGCAGAGGTTATGCACTTTACCCACAAGATACAATCAAACACCACAAAGGCGAGTTCCGTAACAAAGTCTTTCGGAAACTTCTAACAATACAAGTGGTCCTCCTGCTATTGCACACTAACGCTTCCCTTAGCTAAGGCGAAGTCTAGGCCAATCAACCGTTAGATGGGTACTGGCCTCACCCAGTGACGCTCCCCGTACAACTTACACAAAGGGTGTAGTTGACCTCCCGAGGTCCCATAGATGCGTTATTAGCAACTTAGTCAACTAGGTCCGTCCCATTACGGACATGTGGTTGCACGTTAGACCCAATTCAAAGGCTTGCAAGGTTAAGTCCTTAGGGTGACCAGGGCAAGACTACCCGAAGAACCAAATCAACATCCCCAATGCCACAACCGCCCACTGATTACTCTTGCCACATGCCTCGGTCGAAAACTATTTATCAAACCCCAGTTGATTACCATGCACCACGTGCCATCAACATCACATGATACCTTTCCAAAACAGGTTCAATATATCATTAAATCAATATTAGCATTTGATTGTCCAAAATCATGTCATGAGCACGTGGCGAGTGTCTAAGCAAAGATACTACAACGGTCTAAAACCCATGTTGGCAACTTAATAATGTCCAACTAGTAAACCACAACTAGGGTGACAAGGGGTCATGGCACATACTTAGATAATCAAGGTGTCATACAGCAAATTAGTACTTATCTAATCCCTCATTTTTAAATAAAGTATTTTTCTATTTGAACTTAGCATGCAGTAGGTTAAATCAAAATAGATTTCAAAATAGGATCAACATGGTCAAAGCACAACTTGCCTTCAAAAAGTACTTGTTCTTGGTCTTGAGTTGGATCCTGAGTTAGTACTTCTCCTTTGAATCCTTCCGGCACTTCAACGTCTACTCGTAAAGCGTGCAAATAGCAAATACACGAATAAACAATAGGCAAAAAGTGTCCAAACATCCAAATAAAATCCATAAACAGAGAGAACATAATTTTATGAATTTTTAGAAACTGGAATCGTCAAATTTGGAGTTAAAATGCAAAAGTTATGATTATTTAAAGTTTAAATAATCAATTAAATAATTTTACAGAGAAAAACTTTTGTCCAAAATTTAAATAAAATTCATATTTAGGTAGATCTCAATTTTATACGAATTTAGAAATTTGAATCACTCAAATCGGAGTTGAAACGCAAAAGTTATAAGCGTTTGAAGTTTTGAAATTCAAATCAATTATTAAACCGAATTATTAAATCATTTTCTTTTAGGAAAATCATTTATTGCGTCGGCGAGGACACGTGGACCAATCGGGTGACGACAGCGTGGCCTCGGGTCCACGGACCGGCGCCGCGGTCTCGGCTCGGTCCACCGTGGGCTCGGCCCACGGCTCACGATCGGCCAGCGGTGGGCCCCTCGACCGCACGGGCCGCGTGTCGGCGTCCTGCCACGCAGCGTGGGCGGCCGACCGCGACGGTCAGCCTTCCTGAACCGCGTGGCTCAATCTCGGCCGTTGATTTGGAAATCAACGGCCCAGATAGATCTGGCTAACGCGGCTTGGAAAACAACTCCATTGATCCGGACCGTTCGATCTTGATCGGACGGTCAAGATCAATCTACCGCTATGAACGTGGTTCAATCTAAGCCGTTGGATCTAGATCTAACGGTTGAGATTAGACACGGAGATCAACACGTGATTCTTTACCGTGGGTGGCGTGGGCGAATCTGGACCGTGCGATGAAGATCCGACGGTGGAAAAGCCCGGCAGTCTGCGATGTCCACGCGGAGCTCCGGCGGCCGGCGTTGAGAACGAAGACCACACCGACGGCGTTCGGGCGCACGCTCGGCGAAGTGGGTGGTCTCTTGGTGCGTCTCGGCGGGGATTCGGATCTGGCTCCTTCGGCGGAAGACGACGGACGGCGGCGAAACGGCGCAAACGCGGCGGACACCTCCTCCAACTACTGGCAGCTCGCGCGGGCTGACGGCGGCGGCTTGAGCGGCGTGGGTTGGAGCTACGGGTGCGCAATGAAACGGCGATCCCGACACGGGTGGCGGCGCAATAAATACGGCCCTCGGCGTCCGTGAAACGCGCGGAATCCGAGGTCCTCTCCGCGGCGGCGAGTCCGCGGCGACACGGTTAGGAGTGGCGTGGCGCGCGGCCGTTGGATCGAGATCCAACGGTCGCGAAGTTTGGGTCCGGTCGGACTCGGCGAGCTGGCGGCTCGGTCGGGCTCGGGCTCGGTGGCGTGGCTCAATCGTGGCCGTTGGATCCGGATCACGTCCACGCGGATTAGGGTTTTGGGCGGCGGGTTCGGCGACCACGAAGCGATCGGGCTCGGTCGGACTCGAACTTCGAGTCGACTCGGGCTTTCGATCGGATGAAACGATACTTGACCCAACTCGAATTTCCAGCGATTTAATATTTAAAATAATTTCCAGTAATTCATTTAATTCATTAAAAATAGCAAAATACTCAGAAAAATTCTAGAAAATATTTTAGGGTATTTGGGACTCAAATAAAATATTTCCAACAAAATTTTATTTGCAAAATTAAATTCTTTAATTATTTCAAAATGGAATAAATTCAAATAAATTCCAAATAAATCCAAATAAATTCCAGAAAATTCCAAAAATTCACCAAAGTGCCAAATCACACATGAATTTAAGAAAAGCAAAATTTTGGGGTGTTACACGACGACACACATGGAACAAATTACATGCGTGTGGATCATCAAGAAGGGTTGTATTGTAAATAAAGGGACTACGTATGCTATGCCACTTGATCTGTTAATTCATCCAATACATGAAGTATAGCTAGTCCCCGCAAACACGGTTGGAGTTTCTACCATTGTACCTAGCTTCGATCTGTCAGCGGTGAAGTATGATGTGTTGTGCCTATTCAATTCGTTCCTTGGCTGATGCAAATAACATATTTTGGTGCATGTAGTTAAACCGATTCAACTAGTTCATATACTAGTTCATTGTGTCTGAGGTGATCATTGAAGTGCAGGTTTAAAGGGTATTCGGTTCCAATACAAACTAAAAGACAAACTGTAATTAAAATACAAACTGAAAATTAAAATACAAACAAAAATTAAAATACAAACACATCTGTAGTCGATTCCAATAGAAACTATAATTAAAAGACAAACTATAATTAAAATACAAACTGAAAATTAAAATACAAACATAAATTAAAATACAAACACATATGTATCGGTTCCAACTGAAAAACCGATTGCAATACTACATTTGTGTCGGTTCCAGTTTTGAAATGATTGAAATACTACTAATATTAGTGTCGGTTGATCTCATAAACCGATTGAAATAGTCTAAACATTAGTGTCGGTTCTTATTAGAAACCGATTGAAATATTATAAACATTAGTGTCGGTTCTTCGTAGAAACCGATTGAAATAGTATAAACATTAGTGTTGGTTCTT
Source organism: Rhipidocladum racemiflorum (assembly GCA_036346355.1). NCBI lineage: Eukaryota > Viridiplantae > Streptophyta > Magnoliopsida > Poales > Poaceae > Rhipidocladum > Rhipidocladum racemiflorum. Next base: position 31,763,616 of record CM070577.1, read on the forward strand.
CGTAGAAACCGATTGAAATATTATAAACATTAGTGTCGGTTCTTCGTAGAAACCGATTGAAATATTATAAACATTAGTGTCGGTTCTTCGTAGAAACCGATTGAAATAGTATAAACATTAGTGTCGGTTCTTATTATAAACCGATTGAAATAGGTAACATTAGTATCGGTTCTTCTTAGAAACTGATTGCGATAGTCATGTAACACATCACACTACGCCCGAGCGCCCGAGTCCTCACTGTGCCCGAGCCCTCACCCCGCAGCCCTCCCCTTCTCCCATCGCTGCCAGGACCTCGCCCTCCCCTTCCTCCCATCGCCGCCACCAGCTACTCCCCTTGCTCCCATCCCCGCCGCCTCCCCTCCCCCTTCCCTCTCCCCCGTGCCTTCCCCTCCCCTTGCTCCCGTCGCCCGAGCCCTCCCATCGCCGCCGCCAGGACCTCCCCTTGCTCCCATCCCCGCCGCCTCCCCTCCCCCCTTCCCTCTCTCCCGTCGCCCGAGCCCTCACTGCGCCCTCCCCATCCTCCCATCGCCGCCGCCAGGACCTCCCCTTGCTCCCATCCCCGCCGCCTCCCCTTGGCCTCCCCCCACGCCATCCCCTCCCCTTGCTCCCGTGACCGTCGCTGCCGCATCCTCCAAGGGCAGCGGGGGGCTTTAGCAGAGGAGAGCGGCGGTGCAGGAGGCCGAGTGCCGTGGCGCCGCTAGGGTTCCGTCCGACGCCGATCGGGCGGTGAACAAGAAGCGTCTCTGGATCCCGACGCCGTCGCAGATCCTCATCGGCCAAGCCTTGATTCTCCTGCCTCAAATGCGCTTCAAAACCTTCAACCGTGTCAACAACATGCAGGTGAGCCAGCCACGTTATCAATTCTATATTGATCTTGCTGCTCTACCTAGATAGCTCTTGTGTGACTCTTAATTCTCTCTACTCCTTTTTGCTATCTTCTTTTTCTTTTTGGTTCTTGTTTTCGTTTTGTCTCAATTAGCAAAGTGATTAATTTTCTGGAAATTAACCATGATCCACGATGGATCCTAATTGGCATTACCTAACAATAAATGATATTGGCAACCGACGAAAATAGGTATATTTTCGTCGGCCGGAGAGGCTGACGAAAATAGTGGCTGTTTCCGTATCCACTGACGTGGAGTCCGTATTTTCGTCGGCAATTTTCTTCTATTTTCGTCGGCTTAGGCCGACGAAATTACTTTTTTAATTTTTTTTTAAAAAAAACCTTATTTTCGTCGGTTTAGGCCGACAAAAATACTTTTTTAAAATATAAAAAACTTATTTTCGTCAGTTTAGGCCGACGAAAATACCTTTTTAAAATTAAAAAAAATTAAAAAACCATGAATTCTCCAAAATAAAAAGAGAAGAAACTGCACAACTATTAAAAATACCAAGTGCAGACATGACGAAGGGCAGTAATGGATAATGCTGCAAATTACATCTAACATGACGAAGGGCAGTAATGGATAAAAGGGAAATGTAATGACAGGAAAGAGCAACAACTAATGGCAAGTCAAATGCAACAAGCAGTAGAGCTGGCATTCCAATACGAACTAAACACATCAGTAATACAGGTCGAGTGTCAGAAAGTTTAAATGTCACCACTGTCCTCTGAAGATGAATCATTTGGATCAGCCTTGCAGTAAGAGATAATGAGATCTTGACTGCTGGTATTGTAAATACTGTTGGTATTGCAATCAGGGTGCCACAACAGATGGTCCTCAAAGGATGTGACCAATTCACCACGAAAATTCCAAACTGATACTGATCGACTATGGAAGTTACTGCAGTAGTGCGCAGAAGTTAATTACAAACAAGAAACAGAAAATTGTTTTGCTTTATCTGCTGTCATCTACAATCTACGCAAAATGCTCACATCAACAATTTAAAGGGTGGTTTGAATTTCTAGTTATGAGAGAAAAAGATATTAACAAACAAACATTCTGTCAGTATTGCCAGAGAGCATCAAAGTAATGCAGAGAACAAAACTGGGATTGATGTACTGTGTAGTTTGGGAAAACAAATCAAGACAAGCAAGCAAGAGAGATTTCCTTACCTGATCTTTATTTCTTGAACATTTTTATCAGATATTTATACAGCAGTGTGTAGTTTTTCAAGTCGAACACCTTATAAGTACTGTTTGAAATGAGAAAATAAGGTCCTATAATTAGCTTTTCGGGAAATTTCCAAACGAACAATTAATTAGCTAGGTTGATAGTACATGTGGATTTCAACAATTCTGTGAATTTATTAACACAAACACCTAGTACATTAGAAGTTTCTCAAACCACACAATCAAGCAGATGGATTTTAAAGAACTTTCAGCAAGTTCCTCAATACTGATTTATGCATATTTATGCTCTCTGAGATGAAACAATGCTAAACATCAAGTACCTTCACATTGCAAAGGGTGCAAAAGAGCGCCTCCTCGCCATAATCTTCTTGTTGGTAAGCTTCATCTGAAAATTTCAACAGATTCAGTGTGACAGGAATATTAACTTCTATGCTGAAATTTCCTTTTGTGGTTGAGTGCCACACACTGGCAATGCAACTTGTGGCCAAGAGAAAGTTTGCAACTCTACCTTCTGCCACTACATGACAAGAAAAAAATGACAAATGAGTAGATATACCAAAACAATTTCAAAATGAACAGTGAGACTGGTATATTTGACGAACTCACATATATAGCTATTGGATAGGAAACTCGCTGCTCGAATTGCAACCAATGTAAAAGCAAAGGAATATTTGGGAATGACCCTTGACCTGGCTATTTCCTGATCTGAATGTTGACAAATAGTACTCAGCTTCACAAGCACACATGCCTGAGTAATAACTGACAGTATCATAAGTAAAAGACCGATGCCCATCAACAATAAATCAAACTCTGTCCATGCAGAGCGAGCAAGCTTTGCAAAGCTCTCCAAGAAGTCAGAGTATGCATTAATTTGCAACTGCAGAGCTGAATTTGCGCTCTCCTTAAATTCCTCTTGACTACCCATTTCTGATGAACATGTAGACCTCAGGGCAGCTAACCAGTTTGCCTGAGCTTTTGAATACAGGTCTGCAACACGGTGCAGATCCTCTGCGGGAAATCCAATAACAGAAGTAGAAGAATATAGATCAATGTATCTCTTTACCTACAAAAGACAGCTAAAGATCAAAGATAGAACTAGGACCACACAAGAACCCCTCTCCTCTCAAAAAAACTACAAATGCAGTTCGTACTACCTGCCAACAATTCACACAGAGTATTTCAGAGATAGGAGTAATTACTCCAGGGAGTAGAAAGTATTTTTCATATATATAAAGAGTAGATGCCAACAAGAAAATCATGCGTATTGGCATAGATCAGATGAGCACTCAACTTATCATTAATTAGACAAAACAAATAGGATGAATAAATTTACCAGATCAATATTGCATGAATTTTCACCAAGAACAGATAAGACAGCATTTGGTGGGCTCTTTGAACTCCATGCAAATAGTGATGTTTCAACCTGCAATTGGCGTAGCATTAGTTCTGATAGTTGTGCAGTTACAGCAAAACATAAGACAGATCACCTCTTCAGCAGTTCCTCCTCCATGATCACCATTTAGGGTTTGGCCATGATCCCCCATTACAAGAAGTAAAGTATTCTCATGGGGACCACCAGGTGTGGAAAGACTTTTCAATGTGTCAATTACATTCTGTGAGTAAAATGGAGGGGCCCAATAAAATGAAAGTGGAGAACATAAATGAGGTGAAAGTTAAAAGTTTCTTATTAATAATTAGTGTAAAAAACAGATCATGAATTATGCATGATGCAACTGACCTCTAGGATCTGATTGTACTGCTCCAACTTCTGGATCATTGGGATAGAGTCGACACCGAATATATGCCCTGCATGGTCCTAAAGAAAGTTGATCTCACATGTTTCCAGTTCATAAAGAAAAAGAAAAGGCTGAAATGTGTAAGCTAATACCAAAGTGATTGCTTAATAACTTACCACACCAAGGAAATGTGCAATAAGAACATCCCAATCATTGTTGTGCAATGATGGAAGCAAGTGAGCAATAACACCATTGTCTACCTGATACATACAATTCGATTGATGATTCCATGGAAATTAAATGGATGGCGAATACAGCTCAGAACAGAACAAGGACAAGAATGATACAGAATAGATGACATACAGTGTCAAGATCTTTAACATTAAAAGATGGGTATGGAAATGACTTGTTGAAGTGTTCAGGGTATAACTGTATCCATGTGTCATCCCCCATCATGACTACCCTCTTTCCATTTTTGACCAACTGATTGAGAGCAAAGAAACAAAAGGCAACACACGGCGTCATGGTTAACTATACAGCATGAGCTATAAACTGATTAATTGGCCTGACACCATATTTTACTAAAGTTGAGTTCAAGATAAGAAGAACCTGATGCATTATATTGTCTTCTACAATTGCGGGAGCTCCAAAGCTATTGCCAACATCGATAAAGGTAGGGAGACCACCAGTCGTGAGAGCCTTAGTATTTGCAGCAAGGAAGTTGAGCCCATGAAGCAGAATACACAAAATTATGACCATTTTGTATTGCTTTGAATTGTTTACAAGATAACTGCTTTTCCTCCAAGTAACTCCGTTGTTGAATGTATATCATTGGATCGATATGAACATAAACAGAGTTGATCACCTTAAGGCGTTGAAGGCTAGTGGTTGGTGGATCAGCAAGCGCTTTGAAGATCCTAGCAGAGGTCTTCTCATCGGCAGCCAGCTTCTGCAGGACCTGCAACTTATCCATCCATGGTTGTTTCTCTGCAGCAAATCTCAATCAAGAACACAGAACCAAAAAGAAAGGGTGCACATAGGGGTTAACGCCGAAAGCCATGCATACCTCAAGAAAAGGCGGCGCGGGCGAGCTGGCGAACAGGGGGTGGGCGCGCAGGAGGCGGCGGCGGACCTGGCGGCCGGGGGTCGAGCGCGGGGGAGGCAGGGGCGGACCCGGTGACCGGGGTCGAGCGCAGGGAGGTGGGGCGGACGGCGTGCTGGCGGGCCGGAGGCGGCGGCGAACGCAACGGGGGCGGGCTGGCTGGAGCGGGGGAGGCGGGTGCGGGCTGGAGAGCGGGGCGGCCGCGGGGTAGGCGAGGGTGGATGAGGCGGTAGGGGGGCGAGCACGGACGGCGTGCCGGAGGGGGGGGCGGTCAGGTACGGAAGTGGCGGCGGGGGCTGAGGCGTAGGTGCGCGCGAGGGCTGGAAGGTTTTGGCGCAGGCGGCGAGTAGGGCAACCTTTATCCAGTAGTTTTTCGTCGGCTGCTAGCCAAGCCGACGAATATACGGTCCTAGTTTCGTCAGCCGATCCAACCGACGAAAATAAACTTGATGTTTTCGTCGGCTTATACCCAGACCGACGAAAATAACATTATTTTCGTCGGTTCCGTTTAAACCGACGATAATACTTACTGTAATCGTCGGCTTGAAAAATACCGACGAAAATAATTTAGGCCGATGAAAAAGTATCGGATTCCTGTAGTGACAGTTGTGAAGCACGTCATGAAACATGAACGAACACTACAGCTTGTTGAGTGCAATTACTTGGGTTGGGGGTTCTTTTGTCAGGAATAAAGTCGTTAAACAGTATGTTTGATTCGCTCTCTACCCGCTGATCCCATTACCGTATGCTAACTACTTAGCTTCGATCTGCCAATAAAACCTGAATATATTAACACCCTGCAGTGATATATAAACCTAAAATTTTCCAAGTCTATAAATGTTGTTCGTACGTACTGCCGCACCTTAATTATCTCAACAATTAATGTAACATAACCTGATCTTGAAACGTACTGGTCGTACGAACGTATGCGGGCAAACCACAAGTGATTTGTATCGATCCAACGTCAGCTACATGCTCCATATCTTGGGCCTATTCTGTTATTTATTTTGAAGTAATGTTTTTTCCTAGCCTTTTTGCTTCGTTGGAGGAGGCAAGTCTGACCATGAGCAAACCGTTTTCCATTGGTGTCTCTTGGTTTAGCTTCTCATGTGAAAGAGGAGGTAGGAAACTAGATATTAGATATGTACGTAGATGCAAAACACGTTCTCGTGTCTGGCCTTTCTCTGAGCGGAGATTTAAGTTCAGGAGGGCACAGTGGCTGCTTTTTTGTGTGATTGAACAAGACAGATATGGCCAGGGGGAGCCATGCGTGCAACTTTTATGCTTTTCTGGGAGCGTGTTAGCTTTCCGGGGGCTCTTTGGAAACGCATACGAGTGGGGGATGCCGCTGTGGAGATCCCAGCGAAGATATCTTCGCTTCAGCTTTGTTTCTCCATACATAGATATGATGCATCTTAGTCACCAGATTTTTCTATATATATATATATATATATATATATATATCGATGGAAAGAGATCTTGTGAGTTGTGAGCATGTAGCTGGTGTCTGATATGATGCAAAAGCTAGCTAGATGCCTTTTTTTCTTTTTAGACAATGATCATCATAAGTTGTCTTGTATTATTATTATTGATGAATTTGCCGTTCTATTGCTCAATGAGGATTTAAATGATTAAACTTAGGCGATAATAAGATATCAATTAAACCACATGTGGCAATATTGTCGTCATCATGATGAATGAAGCAAAGCCTCCATTTACTGTTATTTTATTCACAATTTTTAATCTTCTCTTGGACCATGCAGAATACAAGGCATGTAATAGCTACGGCAAAATTATTTAATAGTTACACAACTAAGAAGTTTTAAGATATTTTGTGCATTTTAGATCCCAACGAACCGGAATGGTCCAAACTGAGGTGGGCTCTGTTTCATTCTAATTCCAATCAGCTGCTTCATCTAAAGTATACACCCAAGCCCAGCATATGTGCATATAGACCATTTCAGACTTTTTAACTTCATATCTGAAGCTTGTCACTTTTGTTGGGTGCGCCACTGCTTGTCCATGGATTGATCGCATCAAGATCACGATGCCACCTCATTTTCGATGCGATATCAACTATTGTTGTTATTACTGCTCGTCGAATAAAAAGAATTTATAGAAGTCTAGAACTTTCGGCCTCCATCGGTGGTTCAGTGATTGCAATTACTCTGCAGTGAATCGTTACTCCATCGGCCTTACCAGAATTGAGTACCTGATTAGGGCGTGGATCTGCAGTGCATCTACCTATAAAGTTGTTGCTGCTTTTGCTGAAAGGAGGGAGTTTGACAAGATCGATATATATTCGAAGCAGGTAATTAAAACTCCTTCATACTTGGGGTTTTTAAGAACTTTAGATCCCCTTTCAATGAAGTAGTTAGTTACTTAATGTGACACTACGGTATGGTGTGACATTATAGAATGTGAAATTAGAGAATAAAACATTTCGGCTTGAGGTTTACTCGCGTTTTTGGGCCTTTTGAAGCGTTGTGACACCACGGAGTGTCGTAACCTTTTAAATGGTGCATGTTAAGGTCAAAAACTTTATGAAATATGGTATGGCAGGTTAAAACCATAAGGTATGGAGGTTAATAACGTTTCAGGGCCGTTTTCGGGGTTTTGGGCCTTCCCGGGGGAGTTTGGGCCTTGGTGGGCTTTGGTGGGATGGAGTAGGTCTCCGTAACGGACTAGGATTGGGTGTGGGGGCTGGTAAAAGGGCTCCCCACCAGCCTTTTGGGCGTGCTCCCCCTGCCCTTGGGCGCCCCCACCTCTCCCTCCAAGCCCTAGCCGCCACCCCCACCTTCCCCTCTCCCTTCCTTGCGCATCCACCTCCCCCATTGCTCCCCATTGCTCCCTATTGCACACCACCTCTCCTCCACCCCCTTGCTGCCCTAGGGTGGCCTCCCCACCCCTGCATCCTCATGGATCCATCCGAGGAGCGAGGAGCGAGGAGCGAGGAGAGAGGAGCGAGGAGCGAGGAGATCGATTGGAGTTTTCGTTCGTCGGGCAAAGGTATGATCATGGGGATCCTTGGAATTGATCTAGGTACTGTTATTAGGGTGTTTATCAAGTTTTTAGATCAATTGGAGGTGCTGGATTGGAGTAATTTGGGTTAGATCTAGATGTTGCCACGTTTCTGTTTTCGGGCAGATTGAGCAGTTGGGCTAGGGTTCTAGCTTTCGTCGATTTAAAATCCGAGTCTGTCCGTACAGATGTTGAAGAAGTTGTAGATAATTTAATTATATTTCCGTGGACATAAAGCACGTTAAATTCCGATCAGCCGTTTGAAAGTTATGGCTGTTTTACCGAGCGTATTAAAATCTGTGAAGCGATTGGAACAGATCTCGGTAATCTGTAGATTAGACGACTTTAGAGTCCGAATCAGTCTTTCCTTATACCTAGAGAAAGTTGGGAAATTTCCTAAGCTACGCGAGGATGTACTCGTTTAATTGATTCGGAGTCCCAGAACTCAAGTTATGCCTTTTGCAAGGCTGTTGTCCTGCCGGGACAGAACCTCTGTTTTTAGGTTTTGCGAGTAGTTGGCAATGTCGGGTTAGATGGGGGTTTGCGTACTGTTTTGTGGGCATGATTGTGAGTGTGTGATACCTGTGTGCAGGTGGTGCGACCCCGGGAGTGCCTTCTACTTCCCGCCTTTCCGTTGCCCGTGGTTGAGGCAAGTGTGTTGTAATGAATAACGAATGTTATGTTGCTTGTTGAGACTAGATGAAAGATGGATTTCATGATATGATCAATTGCCATGCTTTAATGTTTTCCTATGATATGATGAGTATGCTATGATGCCATGTGTTAAATATACAAGTTTATGATGATGATGGCATATTTGCATACATGACATGTTACATGGCTCGCGCGGTGAGAAAGTCATAACTAGTCCGGGAAGGTCGGTGAGAAAGTTATGACTAATTCGGAAAGCTAATGAGTAAGTCCTACATCGTGATTCCATTCACCGTGGGTGAGCAGGCGAGGAGTAGGCACCCTCCATCTTCGGGATGGAAGGGGGGAGAGGGTGCACACCGACGGGTGTGTACTCAACCATACCGGTATGAGTTTCCAAGGAGACATGAGCATTGCATTACATTGCATACATAATGATGATGATACTGTTAAGTGTTCATGAATGAGATGATATACATGATGGGTGATGTTATTGCCATGATATTGTTCTTGTTGTCCATTACAATATGCTTGCTGAGTTTCGAACTCACGCTTGTGTTTTCTTGTTGTTTTATGTACCATGAGAACGGCATGCGAGAAAGGGGAATAGTCACACACCTACACGTAGCTTCACTTATTTTGATTCCACAAGTCATTCCATTAGTTTTATAATAAATTGCGTGTGATGATCATTGATTTAAGGCTTATCATGGTTTATGAGAGTTTTATTGTTCGTTTGACACTTGGAGACTTTGAGTGCTTGATGATAGTCTTATATTGTCGCTAAGACTCTATTTATTGCTGTTTTAGATGTATCTCATATTGCCTTTTAATGCTATATTGTTGTTGCTCCTTAAATTTATGTTAAAACAAAAGAGGTGCTGCCGAAATCTCGGTTTTTAGCCTATGCACCTCTGCTGGAATTTTATGTTAAATGTGGTATTTAGATGTTGTTTAGCTTATGTTTGGTAGCATTCAGGCATATTAAATGCCGGGTGTTATGATTGGTATCGGAAGCTGGCTGTAGGTCCTTGGAATGTGTATTTTTAGTGTCATGCTATAGGGTACAACTAAAATGTGATGTGGAATAACTTAGAAACATGGCTTAGGTTTTTACTAAAATTTTGTCATAGGATAGCAACATTAAAACTTGCAAAAGTGGTATAACTAATCTAAAATTTGACACACATGGATGCACAGTAGGAAGGGTATGGGTATCGTTGTTTACGCTTAAATGTTGTATTTAAGCCTTGTTGCTAAATGCTATATTTGATATAGTACGTTGCTATGTCTATGAGATAAATGATTGAATTATTCCTGTTGTGGTGGTAAAAGTGGGGTTTTGGTGCCGAAGGATTTCGGCCACTTCTCTTATTTCATAGTAAGGGTGAGGTTTGACGGTGTGGCTGGTTAGCGCCACCACCGAAGAACTATTGACCCCTGTAGGAGAAGAGTGCTTATCCTTTCTGTTGTTGATCGGGTAGATGACTGGAGTCAAATAGAAGAGTTAATGGTGGTTTCCTTCGTATGTTCTTTGCCGTTCTGACGGTCGGTGTTCTTTGCTTTTCTTGGCTTTAGTAGATTTGAATCAAATGAAAAGTGTTGGGTTTTCGCGGATCGTTCCGTATGCGGTGTGTGGTTTTCTCTTCCTTGGTTGAAGACGAAGAAGAAGAGACTAGTGTTGCGCTTCTTTTGGGCACCTTTCCAGTTTTGATGCCTGTTGATTTCATTATGGGGAACAAGCATTCAATTTATCCCTGTGTTTGTCTTTCTCTGAGGTTAAAGGAGTTATTGCGGAGTTGTGCCGGACACAGTTGTCGGGGCTGAAGTTACGTGGCTTTGTAGTAGTACGTGGTGTTTGATTTACGTTATTTCTTGGTTTAAGAAATCATCTTTGAAAAACCCTTCTTGTTTCGTGAAAGATTGGGGTTTGGTGCTAAGGTTTTATTTGCAAAGGTTTATTTGATCGGTTGGATCCCTCTAGTGGGAGTCTTGGAGATTGAAAAGTGTTTTGGAGAATTCCTTTGCATGACCAAGTTTGGGTTTGTCTCATTGCAATTTTGAGAGTCAAGTTTCCTTATGAATTTGGGGTGAGTTTTAAAACTAAAATGTTGTAAACAAAGTAAGTAGTCTTTTGACAAAAATCGTTTGTCCCTAGTAAGAATTGCTGTTTAGCATGTTATGTATAAGGTAACAATGTGGTTTATGGATTGATGTGTTGCTAAGTTAAAATTTTGAGTTGAATCAATTCAATGTGATTAATATCTCTAACTTGAGAATAAATAGACTACTAGTGTTGCAGTTTACTCTTAGCGAGAATGATTAAATGTGTTAATGTACATGCTTAGAATCTGTTGCCTTGCTTTAAAAGTGCTTATGATCCTTGTTAATGTTAAAAGTTTAAACTTTGATGCATAGTTAAAACATTAAGATGATGTAGACTCTTTGTTATTGTAAAAGAAACTTTCTTTGGTTGTTAAAGATGTTCTAATCTAATGGATTAATAGAGAAATTTAATCGTGTTGACTAGTGACTTTAATTTGGATGTTGATTAGAGTTTCTATTTATGTTGTTGCAAACTACTAGTATCTTTGGAAGTATGCAGTTGTGTCGCTACAATGCTAGTATTGATATCAATGGAGAAGACATAAGACTTATTGTTAATGATGTTGTTAATGGTAGTGTTAATGCTAGTATTCAGTCTATTTTAAATAGTGGGGGTATGTTGTGTGGTGGTAATTTTGTTATCACCTATGTATAGGGTAGCTAAAAGTAATGTTGTTGGTTGATGATTATGCCTATTTGTTGTTATTGATGACTAAGTAGTTGTGGTAACTGTTTAGATTATTCGTTGGAAAACCATGGTTAAAATAGAGGAAAATTTTAACATGTTGCGATGGAGTGAGCTTTGGATAATTAACATGATGTACAATTTCATCCTTAATGAATGTATGCCTTGGAATCCTAGTTATGAACTTTGTCTTGTAGAGATAATATTTACATGTTGAAGTCGTTGTTTAACTGAATAAGGTTCGGTTGTCGAGACGTGAATATATAGGTGGTATGAAATTTATATGTTGATCTTGCTGAAAGATTTGTGGAAGCACTATGTTTCAAATTTAGAATAAGATGTATTATGATTCGGTGAGCCATGGGGATCATGTCATTATAGTCTTGGTTGGGTGCCTTTTTGATAAGCATCATAAACCCTTATTAAAAAAATGTTGGGAATGGTAACTAGAGGAAGAATTTGTTGTGAAACTTTCGGTTGAATTGTGTTGGGGCTCCTCAGATAGTAAATAGTGATTATTGAAGTCTTTAATGGAAAGCGTAGTGGAGTACTAGAGATGGTTCCTTTCATGCTGAGCTGTTGTCTAAAAACCTTTGAAACTGGTTTGGTTGTTTGCCATCTCGGTTGAATGCTTTCGGTTGAGGTGTTCCTTATGTTGAGTTTCAGAGTTTCCCCAAAACTCGTAGTGGTTGGTGTCGACCTTTGGTTTTGGTGAATTTGTTTTGTTCGTGTTGTGAGTTTGAGTTACATCCAAAAGTTTTTGAGTGGATCGCGCCCTTTCGCGTTCGCACTGATTTATCTTTGAAATTAATTTTAAAAGGAAGCAGATGGTCATAAAGGGTTGTGTTGGAAACTTTTGAGTTAAGCCCTTGATGTGTAACTCTGTTTGGCTAGAGTTGGAGTCATTTGGAAAATGTAATGCAGGTGTGCGGATGTTTCACAAGTCTGGATTTTTATGAATGTTTCATAAGTGAATTTGGTTAGAGAAGAGTTTTCTTTTGGGATTGAGTTTCCCTCTCTTTTGATAAAATTTATGGTAGTTGTTTATGCAGATGTCTAACTTTGGAGTCAATGTTCTTTTCCAAAACGTTGATCTTGGTTAAAATGCGATGTTTTGCAAAGTTTAGCTTTCTATCGTTGGTGGGTTCTGATTTGATGTGGTGCCTTACTGTTAATTATGTTGCCGTCATAGTCTATATGATTTAGCGCAACCGTCAGTGTTATGGGTATTTCAATCATTTGATACCGAGGAAGAAGTTATTTGGTGAATGACTATTCGGTACCGTTGTTCCATGATGAATGAATGGTGAAAAGTAAACATGACATCGTTTTTACATGTTAAATGATAAAAGAGTCGTTGAGCCAGGTCGGTGAGAAAGTCATATATGGAGATATGACTAATCCGGAGTGCTCTTGAAGAGTGTGCATTTATGTCATGAAACGAGATTTTCCTTGCTTTCTAGTATGAAAAGAAGCAATGAACAATTTCTGGTATGTTGGTTGTGATGTAGGGGATTTATGCTTCCTTTGTGTTTTGGCTTGGATGTTGCCGAATTCTTTCCAAATGGTTTTTAACGCTTTGGGTTTGAGTTATTGTGTGTACACTTGGGCTTGATAGCTAAGTGTTTTTGTGTGAGGGCGAGACCCTCTTAAGAAAGGAACCAATTGTGGTTTGGTAAGGTTTTCGATCCTAGCTTGGGCTAGGTGTCGAACCTTAGTGGTATAAGGGTGGTTTGTGATGGAGGTTGATGATCTATGGGTTTAACCTTTACTAAGAGTAGCGATGGGTGGAAGTGAAGTTGACGGTAGATCGGTGATAATTGCCCTGCCGTGAGCAGTTGTCTTCACTAGTTGTTTTTGGGTTTGAGTCTTGCCTGGGAAAGGATGGAATAAAATGTTAGTATGATCGTGTATCGGAAGGGCTAGTGTGCCTTAATGAGTTATTCCCCTCGATGGAAACTTTCGGGAATGAAGAGAGGTCGTTAAAGGAATTGTGACTTCCTTTGATTATGTCATGTTGAGTTTATTGCAGTGTGTAGTCAGGTAGGTTGTGATAGAAGTGTGAGGTGTTTGTCGTGAGGATTCGAGCGTTTTGGGTTGTTGAAGCCCTTCGAGGTTGAAACGCAGATTCTGTTTGGGATTTGAATTGAAAGTCGAACTGTGAGTGGTTGCCCTTAGTTGAGCTAGATCAACACTTTTTCTTTAAGTGTTGGTTTTGGGAACTCGTTTGTCGTTTGTTTCCGGTTCTAGTCGTTGTGTGAATGTTTTGAGCTGCAGAGAAGCCTTTTGTCTCTTGGGGACTTTGTTGTTGATTATGGCGTCCTTCGGATTCGAGGTCGAATCCTGTTGAAGGGGGGAAGAATATGACAATACGGTATGGTGTGACATTATAGAATGTGAAATTAGAGAATAAAACCTTTCGGCTTGAGGTTTACTCGCGTTTTTGGGCCTTTTGAAGCGTTGTGACACCACGGAGTGTCGTAACCTTTTAAATGGTGCATGTTAAGGTCAAAAACTTTATGAAATATGGTATGGAAGGTTAAAACCATAAGGTATGGAGGTTAATAACGTTTCCGGGCCGTTTTCGGGGTTTTGGGTCTTCCCGGGGGAGTTTGGGCCTTGGTGGGCTTTGGTGGGATGGAGTAGGTCTCCGTAACGGACTAGGATTGGGTGTCGGGGCTGGTAAAAGGGCTCCCCACCAGCCTTTTGGGCGTGCTCCCCCTGCCCTTGGGCGCCCCCACCTCTCCCTCCAAGCCCTAGCCGCCACCCCCACCTTCCCCTCTCCCTTCCTTGCGCCTCCACCTCCCCCATTGCCCCCCATTGCTCCCTATTGCACACCACCTCTCCACCCCCTTGCTGCCCTAGGGTGGCCTCCCCACCCCTGCATCCTCATGGATCCATCCGAGGAGCGAGGAGCGAGGAGATCGATTGGAGTTTTCGTTCGTCGGGCAAAGGTATGATCATGGGGATCCTTGGAATTGATCTAGGTACTGTTATTAGGGTGTTTATCAAGTTTTTAGATCAATTGGAGGTGCTGGATTGGAGTAATTTGGGTTAGATCTAGATGTTGCCACGTTTCTGTTTTCGGGCAGATTGAGCAGTTGGGCTAGGGTTCTAGTTTTCGTCGATTTAGAATCCGAGTCTTGTAGGATCGGATGGCGTCAATCAGAGGGGGGTGAATGATTGAACGGGTGCTAAAACAAATTTTTAGTGATTCTTTAAACCCCTAAACAAAGTATAAAATATTGCTTTGGTTTAACGCAAAAACAGATTAACAGATGTTCATTAAATTGTGAATTCCCGGAGATCCAACTGTCCAATTGATGTGAAATTTTTACTGTATAAACTAGATTCAATTTAGAAACTAACCCAATAAGAATCAGCCCAATCGGATCTATAGATCAAAAGTTATAAGCTTCGCAAGTTGACTGTGTCAATAAAACCGAAAATAGATTAAACCCTAATTTCGTAATGAAACAAAATCTATAAGGAATTAATCAATCAAACTTTTTAGATCTCTAACTCGATGCCCTAGGAAGGTTTGGAATAGATCAAATCAAAATTATTTTGATGAAATAATGAATCAATAAAAAATATTAAACTTGTATTAGCATGCATGAAACAGAGACATTAGAATTTGGGATTCACGAGCTAATCAGTAATCACAGCAACACAAGAGGAAAAAGCTAGTAAGCATTCATTCCAAAGTGCATAAAATAATTAAGATGATTCTATTGCATGGTTACCACATATAGCAAACGTACATGCATGTCACGTACTACGTGCCGGTCGACTCAAACCACCAGGAGTCTGTCTCACGCACGGCCAAGGTCGATCGCGAATTGCACCGCTTCCTGGAGCTTCAGCTAGATGTCCTGGTCGCCTTTTCTTTTTCCTCGACCGCTGTCAGGAAGTGCTTCGCATCTGCCGTGTCTCCCAGTTGTCGCGACTCCTCCCTTTTTATATTGCTCTACGCACGTCCGAGTCGACTTTGCATACCCAAGTGATCCTGTCCAAACGAGACTCGTACTCGACTTTCCTAGCCGAACAAAACTCAGACTCGTACAGACAGAAACAGCTAAAACTTCCTATCTCTAATTAAGCACATGCATATTTATTTGGTCCAATAACACATGGCCCAATATATGCATACAACTCGAAAATCTCGCATGCACGCGTACGGGTCACCTGCCGCTGCCGCGTGACTCACTCTCTCTCACGTGCACTGTTCTCTAGTCTGAACGCCTCGCATGACATCCCCGATCATCTGAACCTCGATTCATCCAAGAACCTAGTTCCGATCCCCGTCATCGACCACGTTCGACCTCAAGCAACACCTGCACGCAAACAAACCACGAAACAATATTCCGAGCACAAGTCCACGACTTGACTCAAGATCAATCCGTGCAACCACTCACAAGAGCGCATTTCATCAAGCAAAAACCATTACCATGCTATCACAAACATATCAAATAATTGACTGAACCAGCACATTTTGGAAATTCAATTTTAAACCAATTTTTCATCACATGATTTCACAATCTCCCCCTTGATGAAAACATTGGCAACACCACTTTAGAATTGAACATTTGCAATTGACATTCACTACACAAGAAATGTTTTTGAAATCAAGTGGTTTAAACTCAAAAGCCAAAGTGAAAAACTCCCCCCCAGGTGAAATGAGACAAATCTCCCCCTAAGAAAAAATGTGAGTGAATGTGCAATGTGTACAAAATTCTCCCCCTTTGACAATGAATTCATCAAGAATACAAAAGAGAGAACAACATGTTCAAATTTTTTCCTTTAGCAATGATTTCACAAAAGAGAAACAAAAGAGTGCCAAGATAGGAAAAGATGAGCTTATTCGATCATATAACCTTATATATCACATAATATGTGAACTTGATGTGATTTTAACGAGTTAGGGAATGACATGCATCTCAACCTCAGTACAGTCACCTATAGGCAAGTACTAAGCAAGATCTTAGCAGAAAGGCAAGGCTCAAAAACTGAAGCAACTAACAACTCAGGGCGAGCAAGTAGTTTCAACTCCAATCTAGTAGACCATTTTAATCTTTTTTAAAACAATAAACTGCATGTGGCATGCTTGAAGCATACTTCTTTTATTTTCTCGGAGTGGCATGCTTGAAGCATACATCTTGTCTTTTAGGGAATGGCATGCTTGAAGCATACATCTTATCTTTTTAGGGGAAAGCATGTCTGAAGCACATAACTTGAGGCCTTTGTTTTTAACAACCCCTTTTTGTTGATTCCCTTTTCTTTTCCTTTTCCTTTGATTGTAAACATGCAAAGAGATTAAAAGGCCTTTTGAAAGAGTAAAGCTGAAAACACACTTGCTTCATAGCCCAAAATTGTCAAGAAGATTCAATATCAAGTCTAGAAGACTAAGATATCACAGAGTATTTAACTATAGGCAATCTAATCAAGGAATTCCGCAATGTCACTTTTAGTTCAAGTAAAGCAATTTAGATTGTCGTATATTAGCTCAATTACATAATATATAAAGAAATATGATAAAGTAAGCTCATCAACTAAAGAACTTGGCAAGGAAACTCCCCCTCAAAACAGGCTCATGGGATGCACAACTCCTAATTCTCCTCTTAGAAAAGCAAATCGAGAAGCATCAAGAGGTTTTGTGAAAATATCAGCAAGTTGCAACTCAGAATCAACAAAATGCAAAACAACATCTCCCTTTTCCACATGATCTCGAAGAAAATGATAGCGAATATCAATATGCTTTGTTCGAGAATGTTGCACTGGGTTTTTAGCAATATTGATAGCACTAGTGTTATCACAGAAAAGTGGAACACTATCTAAATATAATCCAAAATCCTTTAAAGTTGAAATCATCCAAAGCACTTGTGCACAACATGCAAAGAAGAAAGACAAATTCAGATTCAGCAGTTGAGAGAGCAACAGAAACTTGTTTTCTAGATGACCAAGCAACTAAAGATGTACCAATAAAATGACATGTTCCAAAGGTACTTTTCCTATTAATTCTACAACCCGCAAAATCAGCATCAGAGTAGGCTCTAAGTGATAAACAAGATGATGAAGAGTACCATAAGCCAAACTCTAAAGTGGATTGTAAATAGCGAAGGATTCGTTTTACCGCTTGTCGATGAGAAGCACGTGGGGAAGCTTGAAAACGAGCACACAAGCACACCGCAAAGTGTATATCTGGCCTTGAAGCAGTGAGATAAAGAAGCGATCCAATCATCCTTCGATACTCCTTTTGATCAACCGCTTTCTCCTTCTTCATCCGGATCCAAAAGCAGTTGTTGTACCAATTGGTGTGGAAATTGGTTTGCATGTATCCATCTCAAAACGTCGAAGAAGATCTTTTGTGTACTTCGTTTGATGAATAAAGATACCTTGCTTTGTTTGCTTGACTTGTAAGCCCAAAAAGTATGTGAGCTCACCCATCATACTCATCTCAAATTCCCTGCTCATAGTGTCTGAAAACTTGGCAACAAGAGCATGAGAAGTACCTCCAAAGATGATATCATCCACATAAATCTGAACAAGTAAAAGATCTTTGCCATGTTTGAGTGTAAACAAGGTTTTATCAATTTTGCCCATTACAAAATCATTTTCAACAGATATGATTTAAGACGCTCATACCAAGCCCGAGGTGCTTGTTTTAAACCATATAAAGCTTTTGACAGTTTGAAAACATGATCTGGAAACTTGGGATTCTCAAAACCAGGTGGTTGCTTAACATAAACCTCCTCATTGATGAAGCCATTAAGAAAAGCGCTTTTAACATCCATTTGATACAATCTAAAACCCTTAGATGCAGCAAAGGCCAACAAAATTCTAATGGCTTCAAGTCTTGCAACAGGTGCAAAAGTTTCATCAAAATCAAGTCCTTCAATTTGAGTAAAACCTTGAGCAACCAACCTAGCTTTATTTCTTACAACAACCCCATCTTCGTTTTGTTTATTCTTAAATACCCATTTAGTTCCAATAATATTATGACCTACAGGAGGTGGAACTAAGACCCAAACCTGATTACGCTCAAAATTCTCAAGTTCCTCATGCATGGCATTAATCCAAGACTCATCAGATAAAGCATGACTTACATCTTGGGGTTCAAACGATGCAACAAAAGCAGTATGAGCATATGAGGCATTAGTATTGTACCTGTTTCGAAGTACACGCACGTTTAACTCACCAATCATCTGTCCAGGAGGATGTCTACGTTGTATGTGCATTGGTGCAGAAACTTCTGGAATTGTCTCATATACAGTACCATGTGAGGATTCTGTAGTTGCTTGAGTTTCTTCCTGTGGCTGGTCTAACTGGGCTGGGTTGTCAACTTGATTGCCACTGTCATCTTCATCTTCATCATCACTTTCTTCCAAAAAGATACTTTCAGAACCGCAAGTCACCTGTGTCCCTGAAGAGTTGGGTCTAGTACTAGGGCTAGCCTCATCAAAAGTGACTTCACAAGTCTCAACAATTTTGTTAGTCTCTAAATTCAACACAAGGTAACCACGAGTATGAAGAGCATAACCAAGAAAAAGTCCATCTGAGCATCTAGATTCAAATTTATCAAGAATTCCATGTTTGAGAATGAAGCATTTGCAACCAAAAACACGCATATGAGAGATGCTAGAGTGCGACCAAAACGAAGTTCATAGGAAGTTCTATGTAGCTTTGCTCTCAAAAATACTCTATTTGAAACATAGCAAGCAGTAGATATAGCTTCAGCCCAATACTTCCTAGGAGTTGAAAATTCATCAAGCATAGTCCTAGCCATCTCAACCAATGTACGATTTTTCCTCTCAACTACACCATTTTGTTGAGGAACACGAGCAGAAGAAAATTGATGCTCAATACCATGTTTGGAACAAAAGGAAGCAAAAAGAGTGTTCTTGAATTCTCCTCCATTATCACTCCTAATTACTTTAAGTGCTTCAGGCAATTCCCTGAACAACCTTAATGCAAGTTCTTGAAAACATTCAAAAGCTTCATCTTTGGTAGACAAGAAATATACCCAAGAGTACCTAGAGTAATCATCCACAATAACAAGAACATACCACTTACCTCCTGCAGATTTCACTCTAGCAGGTCCAACAATGTCCATATGTAGAAGCTGACCTGGAGTATTAGTCATAACAGCAGAAATAGGAAAATGTGGAGATGCAGTCATTTTTCCATGTTGACAGGGGGAGCAAACCAAATTACTTGTTTTATCAATCTTTAATTCAGGCAAACCTCTAAGCAGATTTGATTTACTTATGCGTTGAAGATGATCGAAACCAATATGACCAAGTCTACGATGCCAAAAAGTTAAATCTTTAGAAACTTGGGAGACAAGACATGTAGTTTCAGATGTTGGATAAGAAAAATCACCTTTAAACAAGCGACCAATGCGAGTGATGTTGCAGACTAGATTTTCAGAAACATCTAATATACGACAAGAGTTTTTCTTAAATCTCACCTCAAGATCTTCATCAAGCAACTGAGAGACTGAGAGCAAATTATACTTGAGCTTACTTACCAAAGCTACATCCTTGAGAATGAAGTTTTCATTGACTCGCACAATTCCTTTTCCAAGAATCCGTCCCTTTGAATCGTCGCCAAAAGTGATGACCTCATCACCCGAACTTTGTGTGAGGAAGGAGAACCATTTTGAATCTCCAGTCATATGACGTGAACATCCAGAATCTATGAACCATATGTTCTCCTTCCTCTCTCGCACAATCTACACAAAAGGGAATGTCGATGTCTCAATACTGGGGTTAGATAAAAGAGATTTAGGAATCCAGTACTGAGACATACGACCAACGAAACCAGTAGACATAACACGAGAATTTTTATCATAATGAGAAGCGGTGTGCCTTTACGATTTTAGACATAGCATTGAACCTTTCTCTCCTTTGTTGTTTATCTAGTCTAAAGCGTAATCGAACTAAATGGCCATCTTTACCACAGTGAGTGCAAGTGTATTTAACATGATGTTTAACTTTAGAAGTAGAAGCAACATTTGCACTCATCATAGTAGAAGATAAAATTCAGTGATTTAAAAACAGCTTTTCTCGGGCTCTTTGACAATTTCAAACTTTCCACTTTCAAGAATTTTAACAACGGTAGGAGCATGTGATTTGTGATGAGCATAAGGATCAAAACCTAATCCTCTGTGATGAGTGCTGACTTTTGATTGATCCAAAATCATATTTAGGTTTTTCTTTACTTTAGTAAAACGCTCTAAAGACTTTTCAAAGTAATCAACTTTTCGAGAAAGCACAATACAATTATTGAAAGTAATATCAACTATCTTTTTCTGTTTGCGACAAGTAGAGCATGAAAGAACCTCATGAGTGAGCATATCATTAGTCATATGAGAAACTCTAGCATTTGCATCTTTCAATTTCAATTCAAGAATTGAGCATTTAGGACAAGAGATTAAACCATGCAAATCATCAGTGGAACAACTAGCATGTTTAATATGTTTCTCATTTTGATGCAACAGGGAAGCATGAACATTCCTTAAAGCAATAACTTCAGATTGTAGCATATCACAAGATTTGCAAGAATCATCATCAGGAATTAAAGATCTAAGCCTTGCAATTTCAGACTTGGAACTATCAATTTCTAGATCTTTTTCTTTAAGAGCTTTCTTAGATTTTTTAAGTTCTGAAGCTAATTTAACCATGGCATACTCAAGGTCATCATAAGAAGGTCTCACCTCTTCAAGGTCGGAGTCGTTGTCGCTATCCCTTCTAGCCATGAAACACATCCCGGTGAAGTCATCATCAGAATCTCCCTTTTTGTCCTTCTTCTTGTCATGTGGCTCATCATCACTCTCAAAGTCCACATCGCTAAGATCACACTCCTCTATGGCGGCTAAGACTTTTTTAGCAACTTTTCGAAAATTGGAATGCCTAGGAGTAGTGTGTCTTGAGCTGCGTTGTGTCGGTTCCCTTTCTTCCTTCTTCTTCAACTTGTGACAGTTTGCTTTAATATGCCCGGGAAGGCCACACTCAAAACAGTTGAAGGACCTCGAAGTTGTGCCTCCACGCCTCCTCATCCTCAAATTGTTGAGTGCTTTAAAAGCACGTGAGGAGATGAGCACAAGATCTTCTTCAGGAAGCATCTCAAACTGTTCATCTGAAAAAGAAGCCAATGCAAACAAGGAACCAAAAGATGGTAATCCAGACGAAGTGCTGGGGTTAGCAACAAGTGCATGTGTAGAGGATTTATTATCACTAGGTGACAAAGAATCCATCTCATAAGTTTTCAGTCTAGAATAAAGATCATCCATGGTCAAAGTATCCAAGTCAACAGTTTGATTAATTGCAGTAACAACCATGCGCCATTCAGGACTAAGAGATCTCAAAATTTTACTAACGTTATCCTCAACTGAATTAGTAACTCCAACACCACGCAAATTACACAAGATTTTCTCAAATCGAGAGAAAAGATCATCAATTGATTCACCTGGTCTCATAGCAAAATCAGAAAAATCTTTTTGGTAAATATTTTTGCGCACTTTCTTAATCTTAGTAGAACCTTCATGATAGTCACATAATGTCTTCCAAACAGAATAAGCAGATCGTAGATGAGAAACTCGATCAAATTCTTTTTCAGAAATTCCTTGAAAAATCAAGTTTCTAGCTTTAGCATTCAAATCAACGTCTACTTTGTTATCATTGGTGACTATATCAGGAACATCAAAAATAGTAGAAACTTTGCGCCAAACATCATTACCTTGAGCTTCAATATAGGATTGCATGCGACTTTTCCAATAAGAAAAATTTGAATCATTAAGCATAGGAGGACGATTAACATACTTATCTGACGCCATACCTTAACCTTGCTCTGATACCACTTGTAGGAACGGATGGCGTCAATCAGAGGGGGGGTGAATGATTGAGCGGGTGCTAAAACAAATTTTTAGTGTTTCTTTAAACCCCCTAAACAAAATATAAAATATTGCTTTTGTTTAACGCAAAAACAGATTAACAGATGTTCATTAAATTGTGAATTCCCGGAGATCCAACCGTCCAATTGATGTGAAATTTTTACTGTATAAACTAGATTCAATTTAGAAACTAACCCAATAAGAATCAGCCCAATCGGATCTATAGATCAAAAGTTATAAGCTTCGCAAGTTGACTGTGTCAATAAAACCGAAAATAGATTAAACCCTAATTTCGTAATGAAACAAAATCTATAAGGAATTAATCAATCAAACTTTTTAGATCTCTAACTCGATGCCCTAGGAAGGTTTGGAATAGATCAAATCAAAATTATCTTGATGAAATAATGAATCAATAAAAAATATTAAACTTGTATTAGCATGCATGAAACAGAGACATTAGAATTTGGGATTCACGAGCTAATCAGTAATCACAGCAACACAAGAGGAAAAAAAAACTAGTAAGCATTCATTCCAAAGTGCATAAAATAATTAAGATGATTCTATTGCATGGTTACCACATATAGCAAACGTACATGCATGTCACGTACTACGTGCCGGTCGACTCAAACCACCAGGAGTCTGTCTCACGCACGGCCAAGGTCGATCGCGAATTGCACCGCTTCCTGGAGCTTCAGCTAGATGTCCTGGTCGCCTTTTCTTTTTCCTCGACCGCTGTCAGGAAGTGCTTCGCATCTGCCGTGTCTCCCAGTTGTCGCGACTCCTCCCTTTTTATATTGCTCTACGCACGTCCGGGTCCGAGTCGACTTTGCATACCCAAGTGATCCTGTCCAAACGAGACTCGTACTCGACTTTCCTAGCCGAACAAAACTCAGACTCGTACAGACAGAAACAGCTAAAACTTCCTATCTCTAATTAAGCACATGCATATTTATTTGGTCCAATAACACATGGCCCAATATATGCATACAACTCGAAAATCTCGCATGCACGCGTACGGGTCACCTGCCGCTGCCGCGTGACTCACTCTCTCTCACGTGCACTGTTCTCTAGTCTGAACGCCTCGCATGACATCCCCGATCATCTGAACCTCGATTCATCCAAGAACCTAGTTCCGATCCCCGTCATCGACCACGTTCGACCTCAAGCAACACCTGCACGCAAACAAACCACGAAACAATATTCCGAGCACAAGTCCACGACTTGACTCAAGATCAATCCGTGCAACCACTCACACGAGCGCATTTCATCAAGCAAAAACCATTACCATGCTATCACAAACATATCAAATAATTGACTGAACCAGCACATTTTGGAAATTCAATTTTAAACCAATTTTTCATCACATGATTTCACAAGTCTGTCCGTACGGATGTTGAAGAAGTTGTAGATAATTTAATTATATTTCCGTGGACATAAAGCACGTTAAATTCCGATCAGCCGTTTGAAAGTTATGGCTGTTTTACCGAGCGTATTAAAATCTGTGACGCGATTGGAACAGATCTCGGTAATCTGTAGATTAGACGACTTTAGATTCCGAATCAGTCTTTCCTTATACCTAGAGAAAGTTGGGAAATTTCCTAAGCTACGCGAGGATGTACTCGTTTAATTGATTTGGAGTCCCAGAACTCAAGTTATGCCTTTTGCAAGGCTGCTGTCCAGCCGGGACAGAACCTCTGTTTTTAGGTTTTGCGAGTAGTTGGCAATGTCGGGTTAGATGGGGGTTTGCGTACTGTTTTGTGGGCATGATTGTGAGTGTGTGATACCTGTGTGCAGGTGGTGCGACCCCGGGAGTGCCTTCTACTTCCCGCCTTTCCGTTGCCCGTGGTTTAGGCAAGTGTGTTGTAATGAATAACGAATGTTATGTTGCTTGTTGAGACTAGATGAAAGATGGATTTCATGATATGATCAATTGCCATGCTTTAATGTTTTCCTATGATATGATGAGTATGCTATGATGCCATGTGTTAAATATACAAGTTTATGATGATGATGGCATATTTGCATACATGACATGTTACATGGCTCGGGCGGTGAGAAAGTCATAACTAGTCCGGGAAGGTCGGTGAGAAAGTTATGACTAATCCGGAAAGCCAATGAGTAAGTCCTACATCGTGATTTCATTCACCGTGGTGAACGGAAGCGAGGAGTAGGCACCCTCCATCTTCGGGATGGAAGGGGGGAGAGGGTGCACACCGACGGGTGTGTACTCAACCATACCGGTATGAGTTTCCAAGGAGACATGAGCATTGCATTACATTGCATACATAATGATGATGATACTGTTAAGTGTTCATGAATGAGATGATATACATGATGGGTGATGTTATTGCCATGATATTGTTCTTGTTGTCCATTACAATATGCTTGCTGAGTTTCGAACTCACGCTTGTGTTTTCTTGTTGTTTTATGTACCATGAGAACGGCATGCGGGAAAGGGGAATAGTCACACACCTACACGTAGCTTCACTTATTTTGATTCCACAAGTCATTCCATTAGTTTTATAATAAATTGCGTGTGATGATCATTGATTTAAGGCTTATCATGGTTTATGAGAGTTTTATTGTTCGTTTGACACTTGGAGACTTTGAGTGCTTGATGATAGTCTTATATTGTCGCTAAGACTCTATTTATTGCTGTTTTAGATGTATCTCATATTGCCTTTTAATGCTATATTGTTGTTGCTCCTTAAATTTATGTTAAAACAAAAGAGGTGCTACCGAAATCTCGGTTTTTAGCCTATGCACCTTTGCTGGAATTTTATGTTAAATGTGGTATTTAGATGTTGTTTAGCTTATGTTTGGTAGCATTCAGGCATATTAAATGCCGGGGTGTTACAGTTGGTATCAGAGCGGGCTGTAGGTCCTTGGAATGTGTATTTTTAGTGTCATGCTATAGGGTACAACTAAAATGTGATGTGGAATAACTTAGAAACATGGCTTAGGTTTTTACTAAAATTTTGTCATAGGATAGCAACATTAAAACTTGCAAAAGTGGTATAACTAATCTAAAATTTGACACACATGGATGCACAGTAGGAAGGGTATGGGTATCGTTGTTTACGCTTAAATGTTGTATTTAAGCCTTGTTGCTAAATGCTATATTTGATATAGATGCGTTGCTATGTCTATGAGATAAATGATTGAATTATTCCTGTTGTGGTGGTAAAAGTGGGGTTTTGGTGCCGAAGGATTTCGGCCACTTCTCTTATTTCATAGTAAGGGTGAGGTTTGACGGTGTGGCTGGTTAGCGCCACCACCGAAGAACTATTGACCCCTGTAGGAGAAGAGTGCTTATCCTTTACGTCGTTGATCGGGTAGATGGTGAGTCAAATAGAAGAGTTAATGGTGGTTTCCTTCGTATGTTCTTTGTCGTTCTGACGGTCGGTGTTCTTTGCTTTTCTTGGCTTTAGTAGATTTGAATCAAATGAAAAGTGTTGGGTTTTCGCGGATCGTTCCGTATGCGGTGTGTGGTTTTCTCTTCCTTGGTTGAAGACGAAGAAGAAGAGACTAGTGTTGCTGTGACACCACGAAATGTCGGGATTTGAAATTAGGTGATGATATGTTAAAAAGTATGATAAAATGTGATAAGACGTCGTAAATGAGATAATTTGTGATCTTTTACATTTAGAACCCTACGGTTTGGCGTTTTAAGCGCTTTCGGCCTCTCCGGTCGTTTTGGGCGTTCCTCGGGTGATCGGGCCGTGGGGAAACAATTTGGGCCGTCGGTGGGATGAATTGGGCCCATGTGGGGTGTGCTAGGGCAGCACACCTGCTGCCCTCCCCATGCGCCCCACCTGCTGCCCCTCCCCATGCGCCCCATCTCTCCCCCTTGAGCCGCCACCCCCACCTCCTCTCCCCCATCTTCCCCAAATCTCCTCCTCCTCCACCACAAGCTGCACCAACCCCTCCTCCTTGCGCCCCCAAGGACGCCTCCTCGCTGCCACAACTTGCCCCGCTGCTGCCCTTGCCATGGAGGAGCTCCGCGACGAGTGGATTGGACGGGATCGGCGCGTGGGAGGAAAACCGGGGAAGGAACGCGAAGATTCGGCCGTCGATTCGTGTTCCTCCAAGAAGGTAATGGGGGGATCTTGTGGGGTAGTTCTTATTCTGCTATAGAGGGTGATTACCATGTTTTTAGATCAAGGGAGGTGCTGCCATGGGTTAGATCTAATGAAAACTAGAGTTGTATTCGCGTTCCAGTTTGGGCAGATTGGGAACCCGAGCTAGGGCAGGCGTTTTCGCCAATTTCTAGTTTGAATCTGACCGTACGGACTTTTAGGAAGTTGTAGATAATTTCCTTATCTTTCCGTGCATATAAAGAAATTGAAATTCCGCCCAGCCGTTTAGAAGTTATGCCTGTTTTACCGAGCGCTGTCAAATCTGTGACGAGATTGAGACAGTTCGTGTTCAACGTTAGATTAAACAACTTTAGAGTCCGAATCAGTCTTTCCCTATAACTAGAAAAAGTTGGGAAATTTCCTAAGCTACGCGAGGGTGTACTCGTTTATTTAATTTGGTGTCCTAGAACAGAAGTTATGATAGTCGGAAGGCTGCTGTCGAAGGGACAGATTTGCTGTTTTCTGATTTTAGGAGTTGTGTGAAGTCGGGTAGCGGGATTTATGTGTGCTGTTTTGTGGACTCGAATTGAGTGTGTGGCACGTGTTTGCAGGTGGTGTGCCTCCAGGAGTGCCCTCAACCTCTCGTCACTCCGTTGCCCGTGGTTGAAGGCAAGTGTATTGTGTGGATTGTGTGCTTTATGTGTTGCTAGATTGGTTTGATGGCATTTGGAATAGATAACATGTTGTGTTGCCATGGTTTTACAAGTTATATTTGATATGATGTTCTTAGGCCATGAATTAAATGATATCAATGATATGGTGACCTCATGCCATGATTACATATGCTTGTCGTAGATGAATGATTCGCATGCCATGTTTTGTACGGTTTCCGTCGATTGTTGGGTACGGTCCTACATGTTAAGATGCCAAGTGTTGATATGCAATATTTCTATTCATGTTTACGTTGCTGTCCATTTTGCATACATGGCATATTTTCATGGCCGGCCAGGTGAGATAAGTCATAACTATTCGGTAGGGGCGGTGAGAACTGTTATGACTAGTCCGGGGCTATTCTTTCGAATAAGTCCTACATCGTGATTCCTTCACTGAGGTGAATGGAAGCGAGTGATAGGCACCCTCCATCTTCGGGATGGAAGGGGGAAAAGGGTGCATGCCGACGGGTGTGCACTCAACCATACCGGTATGAGTATTCCAGGAGACATGTGCATTGCATTGCATGAATGAATTTCATAAATGAAGGTGTTTATGAGATGATGATGAGAGTACTCATGAGATGCTCATGAGATGATTACCATGTTGTTTTAAAGGTTGTAAATTATGTTAAATGTGATGTGTTGTGATATAACGGTGGAGACTGGAATGATGGTTTGTTGTCTTGATCCTTGTTGTTCCATTGCAATACACTTTCTTTGAGTGATGAACTCACGCTTGTGTTTTCGTTGTTTGTTTCTTTAGGTACCATGAAATCGGCGCGCGGGAAAGGGATTTAGCTACACTCCTCCACGTAGTATCACAATCTAGCTAATTCACCTTCTTTTGGAGACACTGCAATAAGTATTGCAATAATCATTAGTTTATGGTCTTAATGTTGGTTGTTTCCCTCATGTGAATCATGTGGGGCTAAGGAGTGAATTGTTATATCTTCCTAGACTTAAATTGATGCCTATTCTTTTGTTAGCGATGTCTATTGATGTGTTAGTTGATGATTAGCTATTATTATCCTTTGCATGTTGATATCCTGTTTGTCTTATAAATTGATATGATGCTATGTCGATCATTTTCATGCTAAAACAAAGGAGATGTTGTCGAAATTTTCAATTATTCGAAATGATTACTTGCTGTAATTTATCTTAAATCATGGTATTAAATGTGTTATGGTCTATGTTTGGTGACATTCAGGCTTAGTAGAAGCTGGGGTTATTCTGATTGCGCTTCTTTTGGGCGCCTTTCAGTTTGATGCCTGTTGATTGCATTATGGGAACAAGCATTCAATTTATCCCTGTGTTTGTCTTTCTCTGAGGTTAAAGGAGTTATTGCGGAGTTGTGCGGACACTGGCTGTCAGGGCTGAAGTTACGTGGCTTTGTAGTAGTGCGTGGTGTTTGATTTCGTTATTTCTTGGTTTAAGAAATCATCTTTGAAAACCCTTCTTGTTTCGTGAAAGATTGGGGTTTGGTGCTAAGGTTTTATTTGCAAAGGTTTATTTGATCGGTTGGATCCCTCCAGTGGGAGTCTTGGAGATTGAAAAGTGTTTTGGAGAATTCCTTTGCATGACCAAGTTTGGGTTTGTCTCATTGCAATTTTGAGAGTCAAGTTTCCTTATGAATTTGGGGTGAGTTTTAAAACTAAAATGTTGTAAACAAAGTAAGTAGTCTTTTGACAAAAATCGTTTGTCCCTAGTAAGAATTGCTGTTTAGCATGTTATGTATAAGGTAACAATGTGGTTTATGGATTGATGTGTTGCTAAGTTAAAATTTTGAGTTGAATCAATTCAATGTGATTAATATCTCTAGCTTGAGAATAAATAGACTACTAGTGTTGCAGTTTACTCTTAGTGAGAATGATTAAATGTGTTAATGTACATGCTTAGAATCTGTTGCCTTGCTTTAAAAGTGCTTATGATCCTTGTTAATGTTAAAAGTTTAAACTTTGATGCATAGTTAAAACATTAAGATGATGTAGACTGCTGTTATTGTAAAAGAAACTTTCTTTGGTTGTTAAAGATGTTCTAATCTAATGGATTAATAGAGAAATTTAATCGTGTTGACTAGTGACTTTAATTTGGATGTTGATTAGAGTTTCTATTTATGTTGTTGCAAACTACTAGTATCTTTGGAAGTATGCAGTTGTGTCGCTACAATGCTAGTATTGATATCAATGGAGAAGACATAAGACTTATTGTTAATGATGTTGTTAATGGTAGTGTTAATGCTAGTATTCAGTCTATTTTAAATAGTGGGGGTATGTTGTGTGGTGGTAATTTTGTTATCACCTATGTATAGGGTAGCTAAAAGTAATGTTGTTGGTTGATGATTATGCCCATTTGTTGTTATTGATGACTAAGTAGTTGTAGTAACTGTTTAGATTATTCGTTGGAAAACCATGGTTAAAATAGAGGAAAATTTTAACATGTTGCGATGGAGTGAGCTTTGGATAATTAACATGATGTACAATTTCATCCTTAATGAATGTATGCCTTGGAATCCTAGTTATGAACTTTGTCTTGTAGAGATAATATTTACATGTTGAAGTCGTTGTTTAACTGAATAAGGTTCGGTTGTCGAGACGTGAATATATAGGTGGTATGAAATTTATATGTTGATCTTGTTGAAAGATTTGTGGAAGTACTATGTTTCAAATTTAGAATAAGATGTATTATGATTCGGTGAGCCGTGGGGATCATGTCATTATAGTCTTGGTTGGGTGCCTTTTGATAAGCATCATAAACCCTTATTAAAAAATGTTGGGAATGGTAACTAGAGGAAGAATTTGTTGTGAAACTTTCGGTTGAATTGTGTTGGGGCTCCTCAGATAGTAAATAGTGATTATTGAAGTCTTTAATGGAAAGCGTAGTGGAGTACTAGAGATGGTTCCTTTCATGCTGAGCTGTTGTCTAAAAACCTTTGAAACTGGTTTGGTTGTTTGCCATCTCGGTTGAATGCTTTCGGTTGAGGTGTTCCTTATGTTGAGTTTCAGAGTTTCCCCAAAACTCGTAGTGGTTGGTGTCGACCTGTGGTTTTGGTGAATTTGTTTTGTTCGTGTTGTGAGTTTGAGTTTACATCCAAAAGTTTTTGAGTGGATCGCCCTTCGCGTTCGTGACCGATTTATCTTTGAAATTAATTTTAAAAGGAAGCAGATGGTCATAAAGGGTTGTGTTGGAAACTTTTGAGTTAAGCCCTTGATGTGTAACTCTGTTTGGCTAGAGTTGGAGTCATTTGGAAAATGTATGCGGTGTGCGGATGTTTCACAAGTCTGGATTTTTATGAATGTTTCATAAGTGAATTTGGTTAGAGAAGAGTTTTCTTTTGGGATTGAGTTTCCCTCTCTTTTGATAAAATTTATGGTAGTTGTTTGTGCAGATGTTTAACTTTGGAGTCAATGTTCTTTTCCAAAACGTTGATCTTGGTTAAAATGCGATGTTTTGCAAAGTTTAGCTTTCTATCGTTGGTGGGTTCTGATTTGATGTTGTGCCTTACTGTTAATTATGTTGCCGTCATAGTCTATATGATTTAGCGCAACCGTCAGTGTTATGGGTATTTCAATCATTTGACACCGAGGAAGAAGTTATTTGGTGAATGACTATTCGGTACCGTTGTTCCATGATGAATGAATGGTGAAAAGTAAACATGACATCGTTTTTACATGTTAAATGATAAAAGAGTCGTTGAGCCAGGTCGGTGAGAAAGTCATATATGGAGATATGACTAATCCAGAGTGCTCTTGAAGAGTGTGCATTTATGTCATGAAACGAGATTTTCCTTGCTTTCTAGTATGAAAAGAAGCAATGAACAATTTCTGGTATGTTGGTTGTTATGTAGGGGATTTATGCTTCCTTTGTGTTTTGGCTTGGATGTTGCCGAATTCTTTCCAAAATGGTTGTTAACGCTTTGGGTTTGAGTTGTTGTGTGTACACTTGGGCTTGATAGCTAAGTGTTTTTGTGTGAGGGCGAGACCCTCTTAAGAAAGGAACCAATTGTGGTTTGGTAAGGTTTTCGATCCTAGCTTGGGCTAGGTGTCGAACCTTAGTGGTATAAGGTTGGTTTGTGATGGAGGTTGATGATGTATGGGTTTAACCTTTACTAAGAGTAGCGATGGGTGGAAGTGAAGTTGATTGGTAGATCGGTGATAATTACTCGCCGTGAGCAGTTGTCTTCACTAGTTGTTTTTGGGTTTGAGTCTTGCCTGGGAAAGGATGGAATAAAATGTTAGTATGATCGTGTATCGGAAGGGCTAGTGTGCCTTAATGAGTTATTCCCCTCGATGGAAACTTTCGGGAATGAAGAGAGGTCGTTAAAGGAATTGTGACTTCCTTTGATTATGTCATGTTGAGTTTATTGCAGTGTGTAGTCAGGTAGGTTGTGATAGAAGTGTGAGGTGTTTGTCGTGACTTCCTTTAAGGTCCATGGATCGGCTGACGTCAGTCAACCAATCAGCGGTTGCCACGTGTCCAGGTTGACGCAATAATTAATTTCCGAAAAATAAAATGATTTATTAATTCGAAATAATGATTTCAGATTTTGTTTCAAACTTCAAACGCTTAAAACTTTTGCGTTTCAACTCCGATTTGAGTGATTCAAATTTCTAAATTTGTATAAAATTGAGACCTACCTAAATATGAATTTTATTTAATTTTTGGACTAAAGTTTTTCTCTGTAAAATTATTTAATTGATTATTTAAACTTTAAATAATCATAACTTTTGCGTTTTAACTCCAAATTTGACGATTCCAGTTTCTAAAAATTCATAAAATTATGTTCTCTCTGTTTATGGATTTTATTTGGATGTTTGGATACTTTTTGCCTATTGTTTATTCGTGTATTTGCTATTTGCACGCTTTACGAGTAGACGTTGAAGTGCCGGAAGGATTCGAAGGAGAAGTATTGACTCAGGATCCAACTCAAGACCAAGAACAAGTACTTTTTGAAGGCAAGTTGTGCTTTGACCATGTTGATCCTATTTTGAAACTTATTTTGATTTAACCTATTGCATGCTAGTTCAATTAGAAAATATTTTATTTAAATATGGGGGATTAGATACATACCAATTTGCTGTATGACACCTTGATTATTTAAATATGTGCCATGACCCTTGTCACCCTAGTTGTGGATTACTAGTTGGACATTATTAAATCGCCAACATGGGTTTTAGACCGTTGTAGTATACTGCTTAGACCAGCGACGTGCTCATGACATGATTTTGGACAATCAAAAGTTAATATTGACTTAATGATATATTGAACCTGTTTTGGAAAGGTATCATGTGATGTTGATGGCACGTGGTGCATGGAAATCAACTGGGGTTTGATAAATAGTTTTTCGACCGGGGCATGTGGCAAGAATAATCAGGTGGGCCAGTTGTGGCATTGGGGATGTTGATTTGGTTCTTCGGGTAGTCTTGCCCTGGTCACCCTAAGGACTTCACCTTGCAAGCCTTTGAATTGGGTCTAACGTGCAACCACATGTCTGTAATGGGACGGACCTAGTTGATTAAGTTGCTAATAGCATTACTGTGGGACCTCAGGAGGTCAACTACACCCTTTGTGTAAGTTGTACGGGGGAGCGTACGGGGCTGAGGCCAGGTACCCATCTAACGGTTGATTGGCCTAAACTTCGCCTTAGCTAAGGGAAGGGTTAGTGTGCAATAACCGGGGAGGACCACTTGTATTGTTAGAAGTTTCCGAAAGACTTTGTTACGGGAATTCGCCTTTGTGGCGTTTGACTGTATCTTGTGGGTAAAGTGCATAACCTCTGCAGAGTGTAGAATCTATTCGAATAGCCGTGTCCGCGGTATTGGACATCGCTCGGGAATTACAGTCAAGGGTTAGATTTTCTCAAAAATAACTTGGATTTGAATGGTTGGGTTGGATTAATAATGATGTTGATGGAAATGTGGATTAGGATGGGAAAGATGTTTATTAAACTCCTTGAAAAGTTATCTATGCTATACTTATTTCTACTGCTTTCGAATCTACTTATGCTACTTGTCAAATGCTGTTTACTGCAAATATACCTTGAGCTATTCCTTTGTACCAAGCCATGCATATAGTATATTAGCCTGCATTCTGTGCATGACTTGCTGAGTACCAAGTACTCACCCTTGCCACAATACAACACCAGTTGAAGAGGAGACTACACCAGCTTTGGAGGAGGAGTTCCAAGAGGATCCGTCTACTTAGGAAGCGAGCCCAGTTAGTTGCCTGTGGTATACTGGATGGCGCCACGAATTTATTTGATTTTCCGCTGCTACTATTTCTCTCTTAATAAGTTTAGCCTGCGAAATCATACAATTGTAACTTGACCATAAGGTCGAGTAACCAGTTTGACTATTTAAATAAAGTACTTTATTAGTATCGAGTGGTATGATTGTGATATTTATCGATGTTAAGACTGTGTGCACTAGCGCGTTCCTGGACTAGTGCTGAATACACAGAGGGTCCGGATTTGCAAAATTCAGGGTCCCGACAGAGGTGGTATCAGAGCCATACTGACTGTAGGCTCACCCATAGCTAGAATGGTCGTAGAGAGGTTAAAACCTATTTTCTAAAAAGCTAAAAGGTTGTCAAGATAAGAAATGATATCTCGACTTACCCCCTTCTCTCTTTTCTTGTCTCTTGCTGAAATTTTCCTTACCTTGTCACGATTTAAAAATTTCGAGTTCTTACGCGAGCACTCTTGTGACAGATGGAGGGAGAGTTCAACTACGTCGATCTGGAGGTTGGTCACGCCGCAGAGCTTTGGCATATGCTACAGACTCTCGGAGATTTTGAGAAGCCGCAATACCAAGTGGAAGTAATCAGACAAGCAGGATTGATCAAGGCTTGTGACGTGAAGATTGAGGTATCTGCTAGGAAGAAGGGCCCAGGCAATCGCCCGATACAACAGACCGCCAGGAGGTCTACAATGCAGATGGGTATCCAAGAATTATCACGACGATCAATTCGTAACATTACTCTTATCTAAGCCAGAGAGGTGTAGAGCACGGTGTAACGTTATCACCACAAGAAGCAATAACCTTCTTGACCCGAAGGAGATTCAGGATGAGGATGCCATGGTTACACAGTTGGCACGACTTGTTGTCGCCCAGGAGGATGTACTCGATGATACAAGCAAAGAGCTACAGAAGGCCCGCAAGGAGATCACGGCAGAGAAGAATAGATGGCGGGAAGCTCAAGAGTATGTGTCACACCTTCTGCGAAGGATTGACGAGTTGGAGATGGCTTTGTACGGACTGCAACTGAGCCAAGATTACTCGAGCTACACGAGCCAGATCCGGAGGAGTCAGATCTCGATGAGGACACTGCTTCTTCGACTACCACAGATGACACAGTTGCTGGACACGGCAATCGTTTTGCACCTATGCCGCAGCATCCGTACCCAGGCCGTGGAGGTTTTCTCGATGAGTGAGCGTAGGTTTTATAGTGAGACTCCTTCGCCGAGTCGCGTCATAGAATAAAGAGTGTGCAGTATGTGTTGCAAGGCCCTTAGGCATTGTAAGCAGCCATACCAAGTTATTGATATCATTAATAAAGTTGGACCTTAAAGTTACACCTTTCGCCCCGCATAAGTTCCATATTACTTGTCTATTCTTGTTTCCCCCTCATCTCTAAAACCTAGAGCAAATAGACAGATGGTGAACACCCGCGGAAACTTTGGAAGCAATGGAAGTGGTTCTCGCCCAGCAGAAAACCTCAATGATGGAGCACCAGCACCGCCGCTGGATATGCAGAATTTTGGAGCATTTCTTCTTTGCTCGGACTCGATTGATGCATGCTATGATGCAACAAATGCAACACGTCCTTTGCTCAGGCCACTTCTTGATCAAGTTAATCGGGGACAACGCCAGAATACAAGACTGTTAGAGTTCATGAGGACTCACCCACCCACTTTTTCTGGGAATGCCAATCCATTGGAGGCCGATGATTGGTTAAGGTCAATTGAGAGGAAGCTACACATAGCTCAATACATAGGAAATGAGAAGGTACTCTACGCTTCTCATCAGTTGGAAGGAACGGCATTGAATGGTGGGAGAACCTGTGCCACGCAAGAGAACCCTCAAGATATCACTTGGGAGGAGTTCACGGCTGCGTTTAAATCGATATCATGTGCCGAAGGAATCATGGACCTTAAGAAGGAGGAGTTGAGCACTGAAGCAAGGTAATCAGCCGGTGGTGACTACCTGAACAAGTTCACACAGCTAGCACGCTACGCACTGAGGATGTAGCGATAGATAAAGCAGGCCAGTCTCGCTTCATGAAGGGACTTAACTCAGGACTACAAGTAGGACTGATCACCCACACCTTCCAGATTTCCAAGAATTGGTGAATAAGGCGCTTATTCTTGAGGACAAGCGCAAGGAACTGGATGAGAACAGAAGCGCGAGAATGCAACAGCGAGGATCACGCCAGGAACGCAGCGGCGTCGAGAGTTGCACCAAATCAGTTCTTGATTCCAGCCACAAAATGCAACAAGGACACCGTCACGACATCAAGACCGTCAATCAAAACTACGAGACCCCAGCCCCGCTAGGAAACGCTGCCCAGGCAACAAGAAGGAACAGTGAGACAGCTGCTACAACCGCAACGAGCCAGGACACTTTGCCAACAAATGCCCAAAGAAGACAGCAGGAGTGACCCGATTCGCTTCAATCTAGGAACCACCCCAGCTAGGACGCCAAAGACCAGGAACCACATCCTGCACCGTGGTGAGAGGCCGAGTCAACCATGTCACAGCGGATGCGCTGAGAATACTCTGAGGCGTCGTCTTGGGTAAGTTACTTGTTAACTCATTGCACCAGCTTGATTTTGTTTGACTCACGGAGCTTCGCATTCGTTTGTTTCGCAAGGCTTTGCTGCTAGAAACGATTTGGGGATTGCAAGACTTAAGTGCATGCTTTTAGTTCAAACCCACAGTTCGAACTCCGAGCGAAAGTAGGATGTTCGGGGTGAGAAT
Organism: Rhipidocladum racemiflorum; assembly: GCA_036346355.1. Taxonomy (NCBI): domain Eukaryota; kingdom Viridiplantae; phylum Streptophyta; class Magnoliopsida; order Poales; family Poaceae; genus Rhipidocladum; species Rhipidocladum racemiflorum. The sequence continues at coordinate 31,799,651 of CM070577.1, forward strand.
ACTAATAGATGGAATAGAATTCCTAGCGAACCTTATAATTTTGGAGACCCGGACCTTAGAGCGTTATTTTGGGAATGGATTGGTTATCCAAGCACAAGGCCGTATTGGATTGTGGACGAAGGACTATCTCGATTGAGAGCCCGTGTGGAAAGAAAGTGGAATTTCAAGCCACTGCGATTAGAGATGGGCGATTGATGGTTAATGACACCAAGACAATCGGCATAAAGGATGTCTCAGTAGTGAATGAGTACCAGATGTTTTTCCCGAAGATCTACCAGGTATGCCTTGACGAGGGGACATAGAGTTTGTGATAGAGCTTGTACAGTACAAGACCGATAGCAAAGAGACCCTATCGGATGTCCACCGAGGAGTTGGTAGAGATGAAGAAACAGCTGGAAGAGTTAATGGAGAAAGGATTTATCAGACCGAGTTCGTCGCCGTGGGGAGCACCAGTTTTGTTTATCAAGAAGAAGGACGGGAGTTTCAGGATGTGCATTGACTACCGTGCACTCAATGAAGTCACCGTGAAGAATAAGTATCCGCTACCCAGGATTGATGATTTGTTTGATCAGCTGAGAGGAGCCGGAGTTTTCTCCAAGATTGATCTGAGATCAGGATACCATCAGTTGAAGATCCGATCAGAAGATATTCCGAAGACTGCATTCTCGTCAAGATATGGACATTACGAGTTTATAGTTATGTCCTTTGGACTGACGAATGCGCCAGCATATTTCATGAATATGATGAATAAGGTGTTCATGAAATATTTGGACAAGTTTGTCGTCGTGTTCATAGATGATATCCTAATCTACTCCAAGATAGAGGATGAACATGTCGAACACTTGAGGCGAGTTTTGGAAAAGCTGAGGGAACAGCAACTCTTCGCCAAGTTCAGTAAGTGTGATTTTTGGAAGGACAAGGTGGAGTTTCTTGGACATGTAATGACCGCAGAAGGAGTCGCCGTTGATCCAAGCAAAGTAGAAGCTGTGTTACATTGGGAGCAACCGAAGACCGTGACCCAGATCCGGAGTTTCCTTGGAATGGCAGGATACTATCGCCGTTTCATTGAAGGCTTTTCGACAATTGCGAGACCTCTTACGCAATTGCTGAAAAAGGAGAAGAAGTTTGCATGGACGTCGGAATGTGAGAAAGGATTTCAGGAGCTTAAGAAGTGATTGACATTAGCACCGGTGTTAGTTCTACCGGATGTTAATCAAAGCTTTGATATTTATTGTGACGCATCGCGCCAAGGACTTGGATGTGTCTTGTCTGAGAATGGAAAGGTCGCCGCTTATGCATCAAGGCGATTGAGGCCGCATGAGGAAAATTATCCGACGCATGACCTAGAGTTAGCCGTAGTGCATGCCTTGAAGATATGGCGTCACTATCTGATCGGGAACAGATGTGAAGTGTATACGGATCATAAGAGTCTTAAATACATATTCACCCAGTCGGATCTGAACATGAGGCAGAGGAGATGGTTAGAGTTGATCAAGGACTACAATGTTGGAATCCATTACCATCCCGGTAAGGCCAACGTAGTTGCCGATGCCTTGAGTCGGAAAAGCCATACCGTGAATATGATGATAGCCACGAATCGGGATGAGCTATGCCAGGAATTTCAGAGAATGAAGATTGAGGTGGTACCTAGCGGATTCTTGGCCGCATTGGAAGTAAAGCCTACCCTAGAGGACCAGATCCGAGAAGGACAGAAGGATGATGACAAGATCCGCAGGATTAAGTCCATCAAGGAAGAAGGCAAGGCAGAGGACTTCAAGTTGGATGAGCAAGGCACGTTATGGATGAAGGATCGGATTTGTGTGCCTAACAAGAAGGAGTTAAAGCAACTGATTTTGGAGGAAGCCCATGACTCCAAGTATTCAATCTACTCAGGAAGTGCCAAGATGTATCAGGATTTGAAGGAAAGATTCTGGTGGCCGAGCATGAAGCGTGAAGTAGCCGAGCATGTTGCATTGTGCGACGTATGCCAGAGAGTCAAGGCAATGCATCAGAGACCAGCAGGATTGCTACTAGCTGAAAATACCTGAGTGGAAGTGGGAGGAAATCGGAATGGATTTCATTACCGGTTTGCCTAAGACTCAAGGAGGTTATGACTCCATATGGGTTATAGTGGATCGCTTGACCAAAGTAGCCCATTTTATCCCCGTGAAGACCACTTACTCAGGGGATAAATTGGCAGAGTTGTACATGATCAGGATCGTCTGTTTGCACGGAGTGCCAAAGAGGATTGTGTGAAATCATATGCTAAAAAATTGGCTTAGAATTGAATTTGCAAAAATGTGCTTGTTCATGTGTTGTGACAATTTGACAAGAAACAGTAAGTTTCGCTTTGGCGCCGGACCAAACTTAAAGAAAACAGTAAGTTTCCTATGTACAACGGACCAACTTTTTTGGTCCTTTGTAAACATGCTTTTGACAACCTCATTCTCCCATGTACAACGGACCAACTTTCTTGGTCCTTTGTAAACATGCTTTTTTCTCCCATGTACAACGGACCAACTTTCTTGGTCCTTTGTAAACATGCTTTTGACAACTTCATTCTCCCATGTACAACAGACCAACTTTCTTGGTCCTTTGTAAACATGCTTTTGACAACTTCATTCTCCCATGTACAACGGACCAACTTTCTTGGTCCTTTGTAAACATGCTTTTGACAACCTCATTCTCCCATGTACGACAGACCAACTTTTTTGGTCCTTTGTAAACATGCTTTTGACAACCTCGTTTTCCCATGTACGACAGACCAACTTTTTGGTGCTGTCGTAAATGTGTTTTGAAGGTTGTTGTGCCAAACCAAGTTATTGAAAAGCGACAAGTTTTACATATGCAGCGGACCAAATTTTTGGTCCGTCGTGAATGGGTTTTTGAGCGATTTTGAGATTGAAATTTGAATTTGATTTTGAGATTATGAAATTTGTGATAATTTCATGATACTTCTTTGAAGTGGACTTTATGCAATGCTCATGTGAGTAGTTGCATGGATTGACATTGAGTCAAGTCGTGGACTTGTGCTCGGATTTGTTTTGTGGTTTGTTCATGTGCGGTATTGCTCGAAGGCGAATGTGGTCGATGGCGGGACCGGAACTAGGTTCATGGAAGAACTGATGTTCGGGACTAGGTTCGAGGAGGAAGGCGAGGTCTTGGTGGTCAAGGATGTCATGCGGGACGTTCGGGCTAAGAGAATGGTGCACATGAAGAATGGTTAGTCACGTGAGAATGGCAGGAGGTCATTCGCGTGCAAAGTGTTAGTCACGTGAGTATGGCAGGTGGCCATACGCGTGCAAAGTGTTAGTCACGTGAGTATGGTAGGGTTGCCATACGCGTGCAAGAGTTGTACTCGGCCAGGTTGGGCCAAGTAGAGTTGTGTTGGATACAGATTCCTTCTAGGGAATAGGAATTGTATTCAGAACTCCTTGTGGATTGGTCCTTTAAATAGGAGGGGTTGTCTCCTGTTGAAGGGCATCCAACCAAGCAGAGCTAAGCGCATCAAGCCTTGAGCTTGGTTTTAGGGTTTGTACTCTTTTGATGGGAGTATTTTAGACAAAAGAAATAAAGATAAATTCTTCTAGTTCCCGCATTGCTTCAACGTTCTCTTTTTGGTTCTTGTTTGCATGCTTGTTCTAGTTCTAGATTGGTTTTTGTTCTTTAAGTTTTATCTTGATTTGATCCATCAAAAACCTCTCTAGGGTATTGATCTAGTGTTTCTCAAAGTCTAGTTGATCAATCTTTTGTCGTTCTTGTTTAATCTTGAAGTTTTGATTAGATTGATTCTCGTCAAGTTCTGGATCAGCAAGCTTGCGAAGCTCATAACTTTTGATCCGTAAGTCCGATCGAGCTGATTCTTTTTGGGTTCGATTCGTATTGGAATCTAGTTTCTTGTGTCCAGATTTCAGATCAATCTAACGGTTGGATCTCTGAGAATTCGCGTTTTACCGAACCTCTGTCATTCTGTTTTTGTCGAAAACGAGGCAATTATTTGGTTCTGTTTTAGGGGTGAACTTTTAATAGGTCAAGAATTTGGTTTTAGCTTCCGCACAATCATTCACCCCCCCTCTGATTGCTATATTCGTATACTTCGATCCTACAAGTGGTATCAGAGCAAGGTTTCTCTAATCTATCTTAACCGGTGATTAGATCAATGGATCGTTATTCGACAAAACCATGTGTGTTCGATGGTGTTGATTTTCAGTTTTGGAAGGCCAAGATGGAGGCGTTCATCCAAGCACGAGGGCTTCACAATTTGGGAGAAGGTCTACAAGCCATATGAAGTCCTCGCAGCGACAACGTCAACGACACCAATCGCACACATGTTGAAGCAAATAGCAAGGCGCGCAACTTGATCATCCAAGGCTTGGGACGCAGCGACTTTGATCGTGTGGTTCATCTTCGATCCGCATATGAGGTATGGAAATCTCTTTGTGATTACCATGAGGTTCTTTCTTGTCAAAGAGGTTCGCCAAGAATATTTACAAAAAAGAATACATGCGTTTTGAGATGAAACCTAGTGAATCTGTAGATGACTTCTTTGCGTTTCAATAAAATTCTTAGCAATCTACGTCTTTGTTGGAGTTAGCTTCTGCGATGCTGAAAATGCTCGACAATTGCTTAGTGCTTTGGACATGTCGGTGTGGGAGATGAAAGTAACATCTATACAAGAATCTACTACTATGAGCACACTCACATTAGATGTTCTTTACTCTAAGTTGAAAACTCATGAGTTGGATGTTCTTGCCGGGAAGGGTAACATTAAATCAATTGCTTTGATCTCTAACCCTAACATGTCAAATGCAAATTCTTCTTCTAGCTTTGCCTTGTCTTCCATGTCTTCTTTAACAGATGAGCAACTTGAAGAATTTCTGAAGAAGATCTGCACTACTCTCTTCTCGCTTTAACAAAGCTTTGCTTGAGAATGTGAGAATGAGAAAGAGAGGTGGTCCTCCAAGATGCTATGAGTGTGGTGACCTCAACCATATTCGCACAAATTGTCCTAAGCTTGCAGGAAAAACATCAAAGGAGGAGAAGGACAACGGCAGAAGGAATGAGAAGAAAAGGTTCTCGTCAAATGATAGGAAGAAGAAGAGCTTCATCAACGCATAAGGTGGTTCACTGAGTTCTTTCGCTCTTGAACAAGTCAATTTGAGCGATGTGGACTCGGAGAGCGGCGAAGATGATGCAACTCCAAGCAAGCATGATTTGATAGGATTATGTCTCATGGCAAGCGACAAGGATAGCTTCACCGAGGACAACCACGGCGGTGACTTCAATGAGGTAGATCCCTCTTATGATGAATTAGCTATTCTTTGTTGCTCGTCTTGGAAAATTGCTTGACAAGCGTGATAAGAAAATAAAGAAACATGATTTCAATATTGAATCAATGAATGCTGAAATTCCTAGACTTAAGACTAAGATACAAAGTGATGATACTTGCAAATCATGTGACTAAATATACAATGAGATCACCTTGCTTAGGAAAGAACATGCTCTTTTGTTGCATCTAAATGAGAAAAATGAGAATCATGTTGTACATTCTAGCTGTTGCAGTGATGATTTGCATAGTTGAACTTCTTGTTCTAAATGGTCAACTCTTGAATTAAAATTGAAAGATGCTAATGCTAGGGTTTCTCAATTAACTGATAATTTGCTTTCACATGAAATTCTCTCATGCTCAACTTATCGCATAGCAAAAGGAAAAGTAGATGTTCCTGCAATAATTGTTTAACTCTTGCTAAGAAAGTGGATTACTTGCAAAATTCTTTGGAGCGTTTCACTAATGGCAAGAAGAAGTTGAACATGATTTTGGATCAATCTAAGGTTAGCACAAACAAGAGAGGTTTAGGTTTTGATCCTTATGCCACATATGAAACTAAACCTCGCCTTTGTTGTTCAGGCTCCTTGCAAAATTGAGTTATCTAATGAGCCTAAGAAAATTGCTTTTCAATCTGCTGGTTTTTATCCTCTACTATGATGAAAGCAAAATGTGCCTTTCTTGTTAAAGCTAAACAACATGTCAAGTACACTTGCACTCATTGTGGTAGAGATGGACACTTAGTAGATTATTGCTTTAGACTAGCCAAACAACAAAGAAGGAAAGAAGCGAGGCTAGGTCAAATTTCAGCAAAGCACATTTTACTCCTTATGCGCCTAGAGTGATGAAAACACCTTCATTCCTAGAAACATGGGAAAAGATAAATCTGATTTTGTGCATAAAAATTATCGTGTTGTGCCCTCTTGTTGTGCGTCGTGTGTCTCGATCTTTGGATTCCCAAAAATCTCATTCCTAACTTGATCTTGAGACCTCGACATGTTTTGTTGCTATGTAGGCTTCTCGCGAGGAAGGAGAACATATGGCTAGTGGATTCCGGATGCTCACGCCACATATGCAGTAAAAGAATTGGTTCTCCTCCCTCACTCGTGCATCTCGTCTTTGAAAGTGTTACTTTTGGAGATGCTTCTTCCTCTTCTGTTGTGGCAAAAGGTACAGTAAAGGTAAATGACAAGTTTATGTTCAAGGATGTGGCTCTTGTTGAAAACTTGAAATATAACTTGCTTTCTGTCTCACAAATGCTTGATGAAGATCTTGAGATAAGCTTTAAGAAAAATGAATGCAAAGTGCTAGATGCTTCAGGTGATCTTGTGTTCAAGATTTCTCGTTTTGGAAGAGTTTTTAAAGCTGATTTTGATGCATCACCTTCTTCTAAACATAGGTGTCTAATTGCCAATGTTTCTAAAGGTTTATTCTTTTGGCATCGTAGACTTGGTCATGTTGGTTTTGATCATCTTACTCGTGTAAGCAGTTTAGATCTCATACGTGGCTTGCCTAAGCTTAAGGGTGATAGCAATTTAGTATGTTCCTCTTGTAGACATGGTAAGATGATTGCAGGTTCACATCCACCTCTTACCATGGTGATGACAAGCGCTCGAGACAGCTTCTACATCTTGATCTGATTGGACCATCTCGAGTTCAATTCTTTGGAGGCAAATGGTATGTGCTTGTGATTGTTGATGATTTTTCTAGATACTCTTGGGTATACTTTATGGCATCTAAGGATGAGGCTTTTAGTCATTTTAGAAGTCTTGTTCTTAGGCTTTCTATTGATCATCCAGGAGCTCTCAAAGCTATTAGAAGTGATAATGGAACTGAATTCAAAAAAGCTTCTTTTAATCACTTTTGTCTTGAAAAAGGAATTGATCATCAATTTTCATCACCTAGAGTGCCTCAACAGAATGGTGTAGTTGAAAGGAAAACAGAACATTGGTTGAGATGGCTAGAACCATGTTAGATGAACATCACACTCCTAGGAACTTTTGGGCTGAAGCGATTTCAATTGCATGTTATGTTTCAAACCGTGTGTTTTTGAGATCAAAATTTGGTAAGACTCCATATGAGCTTCGGTTTGGACATAGACCTTCTGTTTCTCACTTTGAGTTTTTGGATGCAAATGTTTTGTCTTGAAATCTGGAAATCTTGATAAATTTGAAGCTAGATCAACTGATGGCATTTTTCTTGGATATCCTGCTCATACTCGTGGCTATCGTGTGCTTGTTTTGGAAACTAACAAAATTGTGAAACTTGTGAAGTTACTTTTGATGAATCTAGTCCAGTACTAGTCCAAGTGATGCAGTCTGCAGCGCATACATTCAGGGGGAGAAAATCTTTGAAGATAATGATGATGTTGAAGATGATGTCTTGACTCTTCCTAATGCACAACAATTTGTAGCACCCTTGGCACCTACTACTACATCACCTATGACTAACCATCCTCAAGCTACAACATCATCTGTACATGCTGAAAATGAAGAAGGAGAAGGAGAAGTCTCAAAAGCCAATGCTCCCTTGCACATTCAAAAATGCATCCATCTGAACAAATGATTGGAGACCTAAATGAGAGAGTCACTTTCGATCCAGGTTTATTCATTCGACACTCATGCTCATTCTGCTTTAGTTGCTTCTTTTGAACCCAAAGATATATCTCATGCATTATCTGACGAATCTTGGATCAATGCCATGCATGAAGAATTAGAGAATTTTGAACGAAATAAAGTTTGGAAACTTGTCTCACCTTCTCCTAATTTTAATGTTATTGGAACTAGATGGGTTTTCAAAAATAAACAAAGTGAGGATGGTGTTGTTGTTAGAAACAAGGCTAGATTAGTTGCTCAAGGTTACACTCAAATTGAAGGCTTAGATTTTGATGAAACCTTTGCTCCTGTTGCTAGAATTGAAGCCATTAGAATCCTTTTAGCTTTTGCTGCATCCAAAAGTTTCAAATTGTATCAAATGGATGTGAAAAGTGCTTTTCTTAATGGCTACATAAATGAGGAGGTTTATGTCAAGCAACCACCTGGTTTTGAAAATCCAAAGTTTCCAAATCATGTGTTCAAACTATCAATAGCTTTGTATGGTTTGAAACAAGCCCCTAGAGCATGGTATGATAGGCTAAAAACCTTTTTACTTAAAAAAGGCTTTTTAATGGGAAAGGTTGACAAAACTCTCTTTTTACTCAAGCAAGGCAATGATCAACTATTCGTTCAGATTTATGTTGATGATATTATCTTTGGTGGTTCATCTCATGTTTTAGTGTGCGAGTTTTGAAACAATGAGAAAGGAGTTTGAGATGAGTATTATGGGTGAGTTGACATACTTTTTGGGATTTCAAATCAAGCAAACAAAGGATGGTACCTTTGTACATCAAAGCAAATACACAAAATACTTGTTGCATAGATTTGGGATGGAAAACTTGATGAAACCAATCATGACACCTATGGAAAGCAATTGCACACTTGATCCGGATGAAGATGGTGAGCCGGTTGATCAAAAGGAATATAGAAGCATGATAGGTTCACTTTTGTACCTCACTGCATCAAGGCCGGATATACAATTTGCTGTATGCTTGTGTGCTCGTTTTCAAGCTTCCCCACGTGCTTCACATCGACAAGCTGTCAAAAGGATTTTCAGGTATCTTCATGGAACTCAAGATTTTGGCATTTGGCTTTCTGCTTCCTCATGCATTAGTTTGAGATCTTTTTCTGAAGCTGATTTTGGAGGATGTAGAATTGATAGGAAAAGCACTTCTGGTTCATGTCACATCTTGGGAAATTCTCTCATTGCATGGTCATCTAGAAAGCAATCTTTTGTTGCACAATCAACTGCTGAATCTGAATATGTGGCTGCTGCTAGTTGTTGTTCTCAAATTCTTTGGATAGTAGCTACACTTAAAGATTATGGGGTTATTTTGGATAGTGTTCCTCTTCTGTGTGATAACACTAGTGCAATTTGCATTGCTAAGAACCCTGTGCAACATTCAAGAACAAAACATATTGACATCAGATTTCACTTTCTTAGAGATCATGTTGAAAAAGGCAACATTATGCTTCATCATGTGGATACTGAACATCAATTGGCAGACATTTTCACAAAACCTTTGTCTTCTTCTCGTTTTGCTTTTATTCGGGGAGAACTTGGAATTGTTCATCCAATGGGATTGTTTTGAGGGGGAGTTTCTTTGCCAAGTTCTTTCACTTGATGAGCTCACTTTATCATATTTCTTTATATACTATATAATTGAGCTAATACATGATAATCTAAATTGTCTCACTTGAACTAAGAATGACATTGCGGAATTCCCGGATCTGATTGCCTATAGCTAAATACTCTGTGATATCTTACTCTTCTAGGCTTGATATTGAATCCTCTTGACAAATTTGGGCTATGAAGCAAGAGTGGTTTCAACTTTACTCTTTCATAAGACCTTTTAATCACTTTTGCATGTTTATAATCAAAGAAAAATGAAAAGAAAAGGGAATCAATAAAAAAGGGTTGTTAAAAGCAAAAAACCTCAAGTTATGTGCTTGAGGTACTTTCCCTAAAAGATAAGATGTATGCTTCAAGCATGCCATTCCCTCAAAGATAAGATGTATGCTTCAAGCATGCCACTCCTAGAAAATAAAAGAAGTATGCTTCAAGCATGCCACATGCAACTTATTGTTTAAAGATTAAATTGGTCTACTAGATTGGAGTTGAAACTACTTGCTCGCCCTAAGTTGTTAGTTGCTTCAATTTTTAAAGTCTTGCTTTTACGCTAAGATCTTGCTTAGTACTTGGCTATAGTTGACTAAATTGAGGTTGAGATGCATGTCATTCCCTAACTTGTTAAAATCACATCAAGATCATGTATTTTGCATATTATATGATATATAAGGTTATATGATCGAATGAGCTCATCTTTTTCTATCTTGGCACTTCCTTATTTCTCTTTGTGAAATCATTGTTTCAGGAAAAATTTTGAACCTGTTCTCTCTTTTACTCTTGATGAATCCATTGTCAAAGGGGGAGAAATTTGGAAATCATTGAAAAGTTTAAAGAAAAAGGGAGAGTTGTTAAATTTGAGAATTTTGGGAGAAGTTTGGAGAATTTTTTTGAAATTTTTGGGCGCATTGCACATTCACACACATTTTCATTCTCAGGGGGAGATTTTGTTTTGCTTTTTGGTCAAAGGGGGAATTCTGTGTTTTCTTACCTTGGTCTTTGATCCTTTGGATTTCAAAATCTTTTGTAAAGTAAATGCCAAATGATTCAATTCTAAGTGGTGTTGCCAATGTTTTCATCAAGGGGGAGATTGTGAAATCATATGCTAAAAAATTGGCTTAGAATTGAATTTGCAAAAATGTGCTTGTTCATGTGTTGTGACAATTTGACAAGAAACAGTAAGTTTCGCTTTGGCGCCGGACCAAACTTAAAGAAAACAGTAAGTTTCCTATGTACAACGGACCAACTTTTTTGGTCCTTTGTAAACATGCTTTTGACAACCTCATTCTCCCATGTACAACGGACCAACTTTCTTGGTCCTTTGTAAACATGCTTTTTTCTCCCATGTACAACGGACCAACTTTCTTGGTCCTTTGTAAACATGCTTTTGACAACTTCATTCTCCCATGTACAACAGACCAACTTTCTTGGTCCTTTGTAAACATGCTTTTGACAACTTCATTCTCCCATGTACAACGGACCAACTTTCTTGGTCCTTTGTAAACATGCTTTTGACAACCTCATTCTCCCATGTACGACAGACCAACTTTTTTGGTCCTTTGTAAACATGCTTTTGACAACCTCATTTTCCCATGTACGACAGACCAACTTTTTTGGTGCATGCGTAAATGTGTTTTTGAAGGTTGTTGTGCCAAACCAAGTTATTGAAAAGCAGCAAGTTTTACATATGCAGCGGACCAAATTTTTGGTCAGTCGTTAATGGGTTTTTGAGCGATTTTGAGATTGAAATTTGAATTTGATTTTGAGATTATGAAATTTGTGATAATTTCATGATACTTCTTTTGAAGTGGACTTTATGCAATGCTCATGTGAGTAGTTGCATGGATTGACATTGAGTCAAGTCGTGGACTTGTGCTCGGATTTGTTTGTGGTTTGTTCATGTGCGGTATTGCTCGAAGACGAATGTGGTCGATGACGGGACCGGAACTAGGTTCATGGAAGAACTGAGGTTCGGGACTAGGTTCAGGGAGGAACTGAGGTCTTGGTGGTCAAGGATGTCATGCGGGACATTCGGGCTAAGAGAATGGTGCACATGAAGAATGGTTAGTCACGTGAGAATGGCGAGGAGGTCATTCGGCGTGCAAAGTGTTAGTCACGTGAGTATGGCGGTGGCCATCTGGCGTGCAAAGTGTTAGTCACGTGAGTATGGTAGGGTTGCCATACGGCGTGCAAGAGTTGTACTCGGCCAGGTTGGGCCAAGTAGAGTTGTGTTGAATCTGATTCCTTCTAGGGAATAGGAATTGTATTCGAACTCCTTGTGGATTGGTCCTTTAAATAGGAGGGTTGTCTCTGTTGAAGGGCATCCAACCAAGCGAGCTAAGCGCATCAAGCCTTGAGCTTGGTTTTAGGGTTTGTACTCTTTTGATGGGAGTATTTTTAGACAAAAGAAATAAAGATAAATTCTTCTAGTTCCGCATTGCTTCAACGTTCTCTTTTTGGTTCTTGTTTGCATGCTTGTTCTAGTTCTAGATTGGTTTTGTTCTTTAAGTTTTATCTTGATTTGATCCATCAAAAACCTCTCTAGGAGTATTGATCTAGTGTTTCTCAAAGTCTAGTTGATCAATCTTTTGTCGTTCTTGTTTAATCTTGAAGTTTTGATTAGATTGATTCTCGTCAAGTTCTGGATCAGCAAGCTTGCGAAGCTCATAACTTTTGATCCGTAAGTCCGATCGAGCTGATTCTTTTTGGGTTCGATTCGTATTGGAATCTAGTTTCTTGTGTCCAAATTTCAGATCAATCTAACGGTTGGATTTCTGAGAATTCGCGTTTTACCGAACCTCTATCATTCTGTTTTTGTCGAAAACGAGGCAATTATTTGGTTCTGTTTTAGGGGTGAACTTTTAATAGGTCAAGAATTTGGTTTTAGCTTCCGCACAATCATTCACCCCCCCTCTGATTGCTATATTCGTATACTTCGATCCTACAGATTGTATCGGACAGAGGTACCCAATTCACCTCAAGGTTCTGGAATAAGTTGCACGAAGCCATGGGAACCCGTTTAAACTTTAGTACAGCCTATCATCCACAGACGGATGGACAGACCGAAAGAGTCAATCAGATTCTGGAGGATATGTTAAGAGCATGTGCATTGGCTTATGCTACCTCTTGGGATAAGAGTTTGCCGTATGCCGAGTTCAGTTACAATAATAGTTACCAAGCTAGTTTACAGATGTCACCTTTTGAGGCCTTTGTATGGCCGACCCTGTCGGACGCCATTGAATTGGAATGAGGCCGTGGCCAGTGTCTTGGGCCTGATATTCTTCAAGAGGCTGAAGAAGCGGTGCCATGATTAGGAAAGGTTGAAGATCGCCCAATCACGACGGAAGAGTTATCTTGACAATCGTCGCCGAGATTTGAGTTTTGAACGAGAAGACTTTGTATACCTCGAGTTACGCCTCTCGGGGAGTTAAGAGGTTCCATGCCAAAGGGAAACTTCGCACCCGTTATGTTGGACCATTTAAGATTTTGAGCATGAGGCGAAGTTGCTTATCACCGGAGTTGCCCTGATCGTTAGCGAGGAGTACATAGCGTATTCCATGTGTCCCAGTTGAAGAAGTGTCTCAGAGTACACGAGAGCAGACGCCGCTAGAGTCAATTGAGTTGCAAGAGGATTTGACTTACAAGGAGCATCCAGTGAAGATTTTGGACACTATGGATCGAGAGACCGAAATAAGTCAACCCGTTCTGTAGAGTTCGATTGGAGCAATCATGAAGAAAGCGAAGCGACTTGGGAGCGAAGAGGATTTGAGGAAAGAGTTTAGAACCTATTCCTTAGTTAGCCCTGAATCTCGTGGGCGAGATTCTATTAAGGGGAGGTTTGTAACACCCCAAAATTTTGTTTTCTTAAATCTATGTGTGATTTGGCACTTTGGTGAATTTTGGAATTTTAGGATTTATTTGGATTTATTTGGAATTTATTTGAATTTATTCCATTTTAAAATAACTAAAGAATTTAATTTTGCAAATAAAGTTTTGTTGGAAATATTTTATTTGAGTCCCAAATACCCTAAAATATTTTCCAGAATTTTCTGGAATTTTTGTGAGTCTTTTGATATTTTTAATGAATTAATTGAATTTATGGGAATTATTTTAATTATTAAATAGCTGGAAAATGAGAGTGGGTTTGTCTTGTTCATCCGGCCAGGACCGAGTCCGAGTCAGGCAGCCACGTGGTCGGCCAGAACCCACTCGGTGAACCTAACCACGTGACCGTTGGATCGAGATCCAACGGCCAGTGACGCGCCACGTCCACGAGCCCGATCCGGCCGGATCGGGTCGGACCGTTCAGCGCCAAGCCATCGTGTCAGTTGAGCACGCCACGTGGACGGTCCGGGGTCATCGTCCCCGATCCTGAGACCTCGCCGCGGCCCGTGCCCTCTGACGCCGCGTCGGACTCGGATCACGCGCTATAAAAGCCGTGGACCCCCTCCGAGGACCGTCGTTTGACGCCGCGCCGCTTGGTGCCTAACCCACGCTGCGGGGAAACCCTAAGCGCCGCCGCAATTCCTTGCCGTAGTTAAGAACGACGCCGCGTGTGTTCTTCGTTCTTCGCCGCAAACGGTAGCGCTCACGCCGCCTCCGTGGTTAGATCCGCAACCCCGCGACGAGGCGAACACTGGCGCGTGCTTCATCTCGCCGGAGGCCCTCGGAAACGCCGCGGAAGGTCGCCGATCCTTGTCTCCGTAGCTGAGCCCCGCCGCACCGCCATCAACCGCGACGAAGCTTACGGACCGTCCGATCCCGATCGAGCGGCAGCGTGAGCCCACATTCTCCCCAAACCCTAGAATCCAGTTAGATGCGACCGTTGGATCAAGATCCAGCGGCCCACGATCGGCCACGTCGCCCGTCTTGTGGATAGCGTTACGGGTTAGGATCGATTTCCAGCGTTGGATCAAGATCCAGCGGCTCAGTTGACGCGTTCACCCCAAATCGTGAAGCATAGATCCAATGCAGGCGTTGATTTTCAAATCAACGGCCGAGATTGTGCCACGTGTACCCAAGCCACGCCACGCAGCGTGGCGCGTGTCTCGACACGCAGGGGCCCGCGTGTCGGCCGGGACAACCGAACCGCACCATGGCGTCACCGGCCGGCGTCACGGTGGGGCCCGCATGTCGGCGAGTTGGACCGCCCGGATTAATTGCGTGCTTGACAATGACATGTGGGGCCCACATGTCGGTGACACAAGGAGCCGTGGGCCGAGTCCACGGTAGAAACCAGTGGCGTGGACCAAGTCCATGGACCGGTGACGTCGATCAACCAATCGATGGTTGCCACGTGTCGGTGACGCAATAATTAATTTCGAAAAAGAAAATGATTTATTAATTCGAAATAATGATTTGATTTTGTTTCAAACTTCAAACGATTATAACTTTTGCGTTTCAACTCCGATTTGAGTGATTCAAATTTCTAAATTTGTATAAAATTGAGACCTACCTAAAAATTAATTTTATTTAATTTTGGACTAAAGTTTTTCTCTGTAAAATTATTTAATTGATTATTTAAACTTTAAATAATCATAACTTTTGCATTTAACTCCAAATTTAGCGATTCCAGTTTCTAAAAATTCATAAAATTATGTTCTCTTTGTTTATGGATTTTATTTGGATGTTTGGATAATTTTTGCCTATTGTTTATTCGTGTATTTGCTATTTGCACGCTTTACAGTAGAGCGTTGAAGTGCCTAGGAAGGATTCGAAGGAGAAGTATTGACTCAGGATCCAACTCAAGACCAAGAACAAGTACTTTTTGAAGGCAAATTGTGCTTTGACCATGTTGATCCTATTTTGAAACTTATTTTGATTTAACCTATTGCATGCTAGTTCAATTAGAAAATACTTTATTTAAATATGGGGATTAGATACATACCAATTCTTTGTATGACACCTTGATTATTTAAATATGTGCCATGACCCTTGTCACCCTAGTTGTGGATTACTAGTTGGACATTATTAAATCGCCAACATGGGTTTTAGACCGTTGTAGTATCTTTGCTTAGACCAAATGACGTGCTCATGACATGATTTTGGACAATCAAAAGTTAATATTGACTTAATGATATATTGAACCTATTTTGGAAAGGTATCATGTGATGTTGATAGCACGTGGTGCATGGAAATCAACTGGGGTTTGATAAATAGTTTTTCGACCGGGGCATGTGGCAAGAATAATCAGGTGGGCCAGTTGTGGCATTGGGGATGTTGATTTGGTTCTTCGGGTAGTCTTGCCCTGGTCACCCTAAGGACTTCACCTTGCAAGCCTTTGAACTGGGTCTAACGTGCAACCACATGTCTGTAATGGGACGGACCTAGTTGATTAAGTTGCTAATAACGTGCACTGGGACCTCGGGAGGTCAACTACACCCTTTGTGTAAGTTGTGCGGGGAGCGTGACGGGTGAGGCCAGGTACCCATCTAACGGTTGATTGGCCTAAACCGCCTTAGCTAAGGGAAGGGTTAGTGTGCAATAGCAGGGAGGACCACTTGTATTGTTAGAAGTTTCCGAAAGACTTTATTACGGAACTTCGCCTTTGTGGCGTTTATTTGTATCTTGTGGGTAAAGTGCATAACCTCTGCAGAGTGTAGAATCTATTCGAATAGCCGTGTCCGCGGTATTGGACATCGCTTCGGGAATTACAGTCAAGGGTTAGATTTTCTCAAAAATAACTTGGATTTGAAAGGTTGGGTTGGATTAATAATGATGTTGATGGAAATGTGGATTAGGATGGGAAAGATGTTTATTAAACTCCTTGAAAAGTTATCTATGCTATACTTGTTTCTACTGCTTTCGAATCTACTTATGCTACTTGTCAAATGCTGTTTACTGCAAATATACCTTGAGCTATTCCTTTGTACCAAGCCATGCATATAGTATATTAGCTTGCATTACGTGCATGACTTGCTTGAGTACCAAGTACTCACCCTTGCCACAATACAACACCAGTTGAAGAGGAGACTACACGGCTTTGGAGGAGGATTTCCAAGAGGATCCGTCTACTTAGGGGAGCGAGCCGGTCAGGTTGCTGTGGTATCTTTGGATGGCGCCACAATTTATTTGATTTTCATTGCTACTATTTCTCTCTTAATAAGTTTAGCCCTGCGAAATCATACAATTGTAACTTGACCATAAGGTCGAGTAACTTGATTTGACTATTTAAATAAAGTACTTTATTAGTATCGAGTGGTATGATTGTGATATTTACCGATGTTAAGACTGTGTGCTCTAGCGTGTTCCTGGACTAGTGCTGAATACACAGAGGGTCCGGATTTGCAAAATTCGGGGTCCCGACACTATTTATGCATATGCTTCATTAGCAATTATTATTTATGTTATTTAATTTGCTTGGAATTATTGCCTCGATAAAATTACAGCGGTTTTTATTTTAAATGTCATTATTGTTGCTATAAGTAATATGTTCAATGCTAGAGTTTAGGTTGCGTAACCTATGCATCTCCCGTTCGAGAGTGCTTGTTTATAAATATGCTGAAATGTCATATTTATAAATTAGCGATCTCAATTATCCACTTTTGGGCGATTCGAGGTTATGTGGTCCGGGCAAGTTCTTGAGTTGTTGTACAACTCTAGAGAAAGTTTCGGCACCATCTCCCTAGTGTTCTCCGAATACACACCCTCTTGACCTGTTGTCGAGACGTGTATTTGGAGAACAAATGAGATCTTTGCGAAATTTTCTCTGGAGTTGTACAACAGCTTAGGAACATGTCCGAATCACATATCCTCGAATGGGATTAGGGCCTAACCTAATTAGAGAATAGGAGTCATCGCTTATGTGAAAAATAATCATGTCAGATATATGAATTGCTTTCTCTCATGAAGTTTAGGTTTGCATAGAATCACATATTAGAAATGTCGCAAAGAGAGAGCACCGGCTCAAAGCCAGAGAGAGAAGAAGATGCTCCCTCCGCGCCACCGAGTAAGGTTAGAAAGGGCCGAGGACCGAGTAAAGGGGCCACAGGGAGAACTCCGCAGGTTCTCCACTTTAATGCCACGGGAGTTTGCACGGGTCCAGCCAAGTGTAAGGGGCGCTACTCCTCTTTTCTCGGCCAATTGGTGAGGGAGAGAGTGCCGATCACAGTGAAGGACTGGAGGAAGGAAGTCAGCGCCGAGCAAAAGAACCGGCTGTGGGACGAAGTTAAGGGGAAATGGATTATACGAGAAGAAGATGAAATCAATGCGAGACGGTACGCTTTGAAGAGAATGGGTGTGGCTTTGAGGCATTTCAGGGTTATCATGTATGTTGAGTACGTGTTGAAAAGTCGTACTCCCTTCCAAAGGTATCCGTTTGTTACTCCCGAGGTTTGGGGGGAGTTCACAAGGATGAGGAATTTGCCCGAGGCGCAGGAGCTGAGAGAGAGGAACACCGCTATACAGAGGCATAACACACACGCGCATCACCTCGGTTCCGGCGGCTATGTAGGGAAGAAGGCAGAGTGGACACGACAAGCCGAAGAGTGTGCAAACTCTGGGACAACGATGCCTTACTTCCACATATGTGAGGAGCGGGCACGCGACTGGGTATTAGCGAGGACGAAGAAAACCTCCAACGGTCAGCTTGTGGTTCCAAACCCTGCGACCGCACAGATCGTCTCCACCATCGTAAGACATCTAACATAGTACATTGCAGCTGACCCTTCCCATTGTATTGTAGCACTAACTTATATTCGCTTCCTGTAGGAGGAGGTAAACCAAAGAAAAAGAGCAAGGAACGTTTCAAAGCCAAGGGTCAAGGGACATCCTATCTTCGGCAATCGGGAAGGCCGATCATAAGGGTCGGTGCTTGCCGCGGAGTGCGAGGCATCTGAAGAGGTCCTTCTTCCAAGAGGAGAGCGCTTCGGTGCGAGATCAAGATCATGGGAAGCACGTGAGGCGCGCCTAAGGGCCAGTGAAGGAGGAGATGAGGCGGGAGATGAGGCGGGGAGATGGAGGAGGCATGGAGTATACGTGAGGCGCCTAAAGGCTGAGATGATGGCGATGATCTCCCGAGTCGTGGTCATGTAGCCTACTTTGTGATACGCCCTACCAGCTGCGTTTCAAGAAATGATCAGCCCGGTCTCCACTTCAAGGTAATAAGTGTTTCTGAGTAAAATGTACATGAGTAAGCTAACAAAGATTATGATCAAGTTGTGCACTTCTTGTAGGATCCTGCCAAGTGCCAGCTAGTCTTGATCGAAGACGGATTATGCATTGAGGTTGGACACGGGGTTGCATTTCCAAGCAAGGAGGATGACACGGTGCATGGTACACCTTTGGGGAAGGGCTACATGAGGGTGCAGGTGGACTATGTCCACGATGATTTCCTATCTTATGCCTTTGGAGTTCCCCGAGCGAAGATATCACCACTCTCGGGCAAGCACGGATGTCGTTCATCAAGTGGCCCACAACGGGTATCATAGTGCGAGAAGGTATAAAACTCCGCATCTTGTCCATCATTTCAATATCGCAACACGTCTGTTACATATATGCATGTGCTTTACAGATTCTTGCTCATGCACCTGCTCCTACCTTTGCTACACTGCTCATATGCTTGCTCCTTCTCACTTTGCTCCTGCTGCTGGTGCTCCTGCTACTGCACCTGCTCCTCCTCCTGCTACTCCACCTGCTCCTCCAGCTGCACCTACAACTTCTCCGGCTCCTAAACGTAGTGCACAACTGGTGCACAAAAGGTCTACTAGCACGGTGACAAAAAATCCACAAGAGAGCTCGGAGAATCCCTCTGTGAAGAAGGCAAAGTTGTCAGAGACCACAGAGCCTCCTCATGATTCTAAGCAGTTCGTACATGGAAAGCCTTTTCTCCCAAGTAATGAATTGAATGCTTTAGGCTTGTGCACTCGCTTGCTACATGGATGGTACATTGACAAGTCACATGAGGTCGAGCCTCGCATCGATTTCAATGTGAAGTATCGAGGGGGACACTTCCACCGCCAGGAGGATGGGACCTTCCCAGTGAGTTTTGAAGATCTGTTCTTTTTGTACAGCTTGAAAGCCATCGATATTTCTCTTGTCACGATCTTTGGGCGTTGTGAGTATCGCATCATACTCATCCCTATGACTATTTAATGATTTTGTATTATGTTATTGAACAATTGACATGATTTGTAGGATAATGAGGCAGCGAGCCGTGATGGGTCGACACCTTGTCGGGTTTGTCGACCCCGAGATGGTGTCTGCGACTATGGCTAGGTTGCAATCGGAGTTCCTTGTAGGATACATCAAGCAGGCATTGCATCTTTGGCGAAAAAGGACTTCATTCTCTTCCCCTACCACCAGGAGTACGTGCTACTACAAAATTCAATTACTTATGCGCACTTAAACCGTATGTGACCTTATTTTCTTGCATTGCATGCAGCAATAAGCAACCATTGGGTCCTACTTGTGGTTGTTACGAGTGAAAACAAAGTCTACACATTTAACTCGCTCGAAAATAGACCGATGGACTACGCGATCCAGCCTATTTTGGAGAAGTAAGTACATTCCTCTAACCTAACACTGTACATATTGAACTACGTTAGATATTTTTTACCTCAATGTCATCTCTCCAATGTATGTAGGGCTTTCTTTTCTTACATTGCGGAAGGTGGTCGGTGTAACACCCCGGCATTTAATATGCCTGAATGTTACCAAACATAAGCTAAACAACATCTAAATACCACATTTAACATAAAATTCCAGCAAAGGCGCAAGGCTAAAAACCGAGATTTCGGCAGCACCTCCTTTGTTTTATCATGAATTTAAGGAGCAACAACAATATAGCATTATATGGCAATAAGGGAAACATCTAAAACAGCAATAAAAAGAGTCTTAACGACAATAAAAGACTAACATTAAGCACTTAAAGTTTCAAGTGTCAAACGAACAATAAAACTCTCATTAACCAAGCTAAGCCTTAATTTAATGACCATCACACGCAATTTATTATCAAACTAAAAGAATTGACTTGGGGAAACATTAAGGTGAAGCAACGTGTGGGCGTGTGTCTATTCCCCTTTCCCGCATGCCGTTCTCATGGTACCTAAAACAATAAGAAAACACAAGCGTGAGTTCGAAACTCAGCAAGCATATTGCAATGGACAACAAGAACAACAATATGGCAATAATATCTCCCTTCATGTAAATCATCTTATTCATAAACACTTAACATTGTCATCATCAATATGTATGAGATGTAATGCAATGCTCATGTCTCCTTGGAAACTCATACCGGTATGGTTGAGTACACACCCGTCGGTGTGCACCCTCTCCCCCCTTCCATCCCGAAGATGGAGGGTGCCTACTCCTCGCTTCCACAACCCACGGTAGATGGAATCACGATGTAGGACTTACTCTATTGGCTCTCCGGATTAGTCATAACTTTCTCACCGACCTTCCCGGATTAGTTAATGACTTTCTGTAGGATCAAGTATACGAATATAGCAATCAGAGGGGGGGTGAATGATTGTGCGGAAGCTAAAACCAAATTCTTGATCTATTAAAAGTTCACCCCAAAATAGAACCAAATAATTGCCTCGTTTTCGACAAAAACAGAATGACAGAGGTTCGGTAAAACGCGAATTCCCGGAGATCCAACCGTCGGATCGATCTGAAATTTGGACACAAGAAACTAGATTCCAGTACGAATCGAACCCAAAAAGAATCAGCTCGATCGGACTTACGGATCAAAAGTTATAAGCTTCGCAAGCTTGCTGTTCCAGAACTTGACGAAAATCAATCTAATCGAAACTTGTAGATTGATCAAGAACAACAAAAGATTTATCAACAAAACTTTGAGGAACACTAGATCAATACCCTAGAGAGGTTTTTGATGGATCAAATCAAGATGAAACTCAAAAAACAAAAACCAATCTAGAACTAGAACAAGTATGCAAACAAGAACCAAAAGAGAATATTGTAGCACACAAGGAACTAGAAGAATTGATCTTTATTTCTTTTGTCTAAAGTACTCCCATCAAAAGAGTACAAACCCTAAAACCAAGCTCAAGCTCCCTTGCGCCTGTTCTGCTACTTGGTTCGATTGATGCCCTTTAACAGGAGACACCCCTCCTATTTAAAGGACCAACCCACAAGGAGTTCTGAATACGATTCCTATTCCCTAGAAGGAATCTGTATCCAACACAAATCTACTTGGCCCAACCTAGCCGAGTACAACTCTTGCACGCGTATGGCAACCCTACCATACTCACGTGACTAACACTTTGCACGCGTATGGCCACCTGTCATACTCACGTGACTAACACTTTGCACGCGAATGACCTCCTGCCATTCTCACGTGACTAACCATTCTTCATGTGCACCATTCTCTTAGCGAGCGTCCCGCATGACATCCGTGACCACCAAGACCTCAGTTCCTCCTGAACCTAGTCCCGAACCTCAGTTCCTCCATGAACCTAGTTCCGGTCCGTCATCGACCACATTCGTCTTGAGCAATACACGCACATGAACAAACCACAAAACAAATCCGAGCACAAGTCCACGACTTGACTCAATGTCAATCCATGCAACTACTCACATGAGCATTGCATAAAGTCCACTTCAAGCATCATGAAATTCTCACAAATTTCATAATCTCAAAAACAAATCAAAATTCAAAGTCCAAATTTGCACAAACCCTAATCGAGCAAAAGCCATTCACGACGGACCAAAAATTTGGTGCAGCGTACATGTAAAACTTCTTGTCTTTTAAGAGCTTGGTCTGGCGCAAAAGCGAAACTTACTGTTTCTTGTCAAATTGTCAAACACATGCACAAGCACATTTTGCAAAACCAATTCTAAGTTAATTTTTCAGTTCAAAGCCAATTTTTCAGCACATGATTTCACAATCTCCCCCTTGATGAAAACATTGGCAACACCACTAAGAAATGAACATTTGGCATTCACTTTACAAAAGATTTTGAAATCCAAAGGATCAAGGACCAAAAAGAGAAAACACAGAATTCCCCTTTGACCAAAATGCAAAACAAAATCTCACGAGAAGGAAAATGTGTGTGAATGTGCAATGTGCCCAAGAATTTCAAAATTCTCCAAACTTCTCCCAAAATTCTCAAACAACTCCCCGTTTTTCTTCTCCCCCCCTTTTTCCTTAAACTTTTCAACGATTCCCAAATTTCTCCCCCTTTGACAATGGATTCATCAAGAGTACAAAAGAGAGAACAGGTTCAAAATTTTTCCTGTAGCAAAGATTTCACAAGGAGAAACAAGGGAGTGCCAAGATAAGAAAAGATGAGCTCATTCGATCATATAACCTTATATATCACATAATATGCAAAATACATGATCTTGATGTGATTTTAACAAGTTATAGAATGACATGCATCTCAACCTCAATTCAGTCAACTATAGCCAAGTACTAAGCAAAACCTTTAGTAGAAAAACAAAGGCTCAAAATTGAAGCAACTAACAACTCTGGGCGAGCAAGTAGTATCAACTCCAATCTAGTAAACCAATTTAATCTTTAAAACAGTAAACTGCATGTGGCATGCTTGAAGCATACTTCTTTTATTTCCTTGAAGTGGCATGCTTGAAGCATACATCTTGTCTTTGAGGGAATGGCATGCTTGGAGCATACATCTTATCTTTTTAGGGAAAGCATTCACAAGCTCATAACTTGAGGCTTTTGCTTTTAACAACCCTTTTTTTTATTGATTCCCTTTCTTTTCATTTTTCTTTGATTATAAACATGCAAAAGTGATTAAAAGGTCTTATGAAAGAGTAAAGCTAAAACACACTTGCTTCATAGCCCAAATTTGTCAAGAAGATTCAATATCAAGCCTAGAAGAGTAAGATATCACAGAGTATTTAGCTATAGGCAATCAGTCCAGGGAATTCCGCAATGTCATTTTTAGTTCAAGTGAGGCAATTAGATTATCATATATTAGCTCAATTACATAACATATAAAGAAATATGATAAAGTGAGCTCATCAAGTGAAAGAACTTGGCAAGGAAACTCCCCCTCAAAACAAACCCATTGGATGAACAATCCCAAGTTCTCCCCGAATGAAAGCAAAACGAGAAGAAGACAAAGGTTTTGTAAAAAAGTCTGCCAATTGATGTTCAGTATCCACATGATGAAGCACAATATTTTCTTTTTCAACATGATCTCTAAGAAAGTGAAATCCAGTATCAATATGCTCAAGAAAGGGGATTACTCAAGAGGTGGCACGAACCAAATCAATTCAACATCCTCCAAAGTCAACATCAGAATAAGCTCTTAAACTAATGCATAAGGAAGCAGAAAGCCAAATGCCAAAATCTTGAGTACCATGGAGATACCTGAAAGTTCACTTGAGCAGCTTGTCGATGTGAAGCACGTGGGAAGCTTGAAAACAAGCATACACAAGCACGTGGGAAGAGTCTCTCATGTAAACCTCCAATTATCTCATCCTCAACAAAGATCATCATCATCTTTTATGAACAAAGACACTCTCCCCTGAACATATGCACATGTACCTGCATCATTTGGACTAGTGCCTTTGTAAAACAGAGGTGGAAGAAGCATCTTCAAAAGATAACACTTTTAGCACGAGATGCATGAGTAAAGGAGAACCAAATCTTATCACTAAACATATGAAGTGAGCATCCGAAATTCACTAGCCACATGTTCTCCCTCCTCGCGTGAGAAGCCTACATATAAGCAGAAAGTGTCGAGGTCTCGATCTTGGGGTTAGAAATAAGATGTTTAGGAATCGATCTTGAGACACCCGACGCACAACAGTAGGCACAACACGAGTATTCTTATGCACAAAATCAGATTTGCCTTTTCCCGTGTTTTTAGCATCAAACGGTGTTTGTTTCACCCTAGGCACATAATGAGAAGTGGAGTGTGCCTTTACGAAATTAGACCTAGCATTAAACATTTCTCTCTTTTGTTGTTTAGCTAGTCTAAAGCAAAAGTCTACTAAATGTCCATCTCTACCACAATGAGTGCAAGTGTACTTAACATTATGTTTAGCTTTGGAAGTAGAAGCAACATTTGCATTCATCGTAGTAGAAGATAAAAGGCCAAGATTTGAAGACAATTTTCTTAGGCTCATTTGAAATCTCAAGTTTGTCATTGCAAGGAGCATAAACAACGAGCGAGGTTTAGTTTCATATGAAGCATGAAGATCAAAACCTAAACCTTTCTTGTTTGAGCTAACCTTAGATTGATCCAAAATCAAGTTCAACTTTTTCTTGCCATTAGTGAATCGTTCCAAAGAGTTTTGCAAGTAATCAACTTTATTAGCAAGAATTAAACAATTATTGCAGGGATCATCCACTTTTCCTTTTTGCTTGCGACAAGTTGAGCATGAAAGAACCTCATGTGTAAGAAAATCTTATGTCATTTGAGAAACCCTAGCATTTGCATCATGCAACTTCAATTCTAGTATGGAGCATTTAGAACATGGAGTTGTATCATGCAAATCAATGGTAGAACAGCTAGCATGTTTAACATGTTTCTCATTTTTCTCATTTAGATGTAACAGAAGAGCGTGTTCTTTCCTAAGCAAGGTGAGCTCATTGTAAATTAAGTCACATGATTTGCAAGTATCATCATCGAGGAATCAAAGTCTTAAGTCTAGTAATTTCAGCATTCAATGACTCCACAAGAATATCATGTTTCTTAATTTTTCTATCACGTTTGTCAAGCAATTTTCCAAGGCAGACACTTGACATTGGCTAATTCATCATAGGAAGGATCTACCTCATTGAAGTCGGTCGTTCTTTGTCCTCGGTGAAAATTTGTCATTTGCTTTTGGCCATGAGACACAATCCGTCAATTCATGCTTGCTTGGAGTTGCATCGTCCTCACTGCTCTCCGAATCCACATCGCTCAAATTGACTTGTTCAAGAGCGGAAAGAACTCGGTGGACAACTTTGCTATTGATGAAGCTCTTCTTCTTTCTATTACTTGAAGAGAACTTCTTCTCTTTTCTTCTGTCGTTGTCCTTCTCCTCCCTTGATGCTTTATCTGCAAGTTTAGGACAGTTTGGACGAATATGGTCGAGATCACCACACTCATAGCATCTTGGAGGATCACCACCACCTCTCTTTCTCTTTCTCACATTTTGCAAAGCTTTGTTAAAGCGAGAAGAGAGTAGTGATAAGTCTTCTTCTGAGAATTGCTCAATCTGTTCATCGGTTAGTGAAGACAAGAAAGATAGAGCAAAACTTGAAGCAACACCATTATGAGATATGCTAGATTGAGATGTCAAAGCAATTGATTTATGATCATTCTTTCTAGCAAAAACATCTAATTCATGAGTTTTCAACTTAGAATAAAGAACATCTAAAGTAAGTGTACTCATGACAGTGGATTCTTGTATAGATGTTACTTTCATCTCCCACACCGACATGTCCAAAGCATTAAGCAATTGTCTAGCATTTGCCGCATTAGTATAGTTGACTCCAACAAAGACGTAGATTGCTAAGAATCTTATTAAAGCGTGCAAAGAAGTCATCTACCGACTCACCGGTTTCATCTCGAATCGCATGTACTCCTTCTTGTAGATGTCTTGGCGAACTTCTTTCACGCAGTGTTAGAACCCTCATGGTAATCACAAAGAGATTTCCATACCTCATATCTTGGATCGAAGATGAACCACACGATCGAAGTCGCTGCGTCCCAAGCCTTGGATGATCAAGTTGCGCGCCTTGCTGTTTGCTTCAACATGTGTGCGATTGGTGTCGTTGACGTTGTCGTTTGCAGGGACTTCATATGGCTTGTAGACCTTCTCCCAAATTGCAAATCCCTGAGCTTGGATGAACGCCTCCATCTTGGCCTTCCAAAACTGAAAATCAACACCATTGAACACACAAGGTTTTGTCGAATAATGATCCATTGATCTAATCACCGATTAAGATAGATTAGAAAAACCTTGCTCTGATACCACTTGTAGGATCAAGTATACGAATATAGCAATCAGAGGGGGGTGAATGATTGTGCGGAAGCTAAAACCAAATTCTTGATCTATTAAAAGTTCACCCCAAAATAGAACCAAATAATTGCCTCGTTTTCGACAAAAACAGAATGACAGAGGTTCGGTAAAACGCGAATTCCCGGAGATCCAACCGTCGGATCGATCTGAAATTTGGACACAAGAAACTAGATTCCAGTACGAATCGAACCCAAAAAGAATCAGCTCGATCGGACTTACGGATCAAAAGTTATAAGCTTCGCAAGCTTGCTGTTCCAGAACTTGACGAAAATCAATCTAATCGAAACTTGTAGATTGATCAAGAACAACAAAAGATTTATCAACAAAACTTTGAGGAACACTAGATCAATACCCTAGAGAGGTTTTTGATGGATCAAATCAAGATGAAACTCAAAAAACAAAAACCAATCTAGAACTAGAACAAGTATGCAAACAAGAACCAAAAGAGAATATTGTAGCACACAAGGAACTAGAAGAATTGATCTTTATTTCTTTTGTCTAAAGTACTCCCATCAAAAGAGTACAAACCCTAAAACCAAGCTCAAGCTCCCTTGCGCCTGTTACGCTACTTGGTTCGATTGATGCCCTTTAACAGGAGACACCCTCCTATTTAAAGGACCAACCCACAAGGAGTTACGAATACGATTCCTATTCCCTAGAAGGAATCAGATTCCAACACAAATCTACTTGGCCCAACCTAGCCGAGTACAACTCTTGCACGCGTATGGCAACCCTACCATACTCACGTGACTAACACTTTGCACGCGTATGGCCACCTGTCATACTCACGTGACTAACACTTTGCACGCGAATGACCTCCTGCCATTCTCACGTGACTAACCATTCTTCATGTGCACCATTCTCTTAGCCCGAACGTCCCGCATGACATCCTTGACCACCAAGACCTCAGTTCCTCCTGAACCTAGTCCCGAACCTCAGTTCCTCCATGAACCTAGTTCCGGTCCGTCATCGACCACATTCGTCTTCGAGCAATACACGCACATGGACAAACCACAAAACAAATCCGAGCACAAGTCCACGACTTGACTCAATGTCAATCCATGCAACTACTCACATGAGCATTGCATAAAGTCCACTTCAAGCATCATGAAATTCTCACAAATTTCATAATCTCAAAAACAAATCAAAATTCAAAGTCCAAATTTGCACAAACCCTAATCGAGCAAAAGCCATTCACGACGGACCAAAAAATTTGATGCAGCGTACATGTAAAACTTCTTGTCTTTTAAGAACTTGGTCCCAGCGTAAAAGCGAAACTTACTGTTTCTTGTCAAATTGTCAAACACATGCACAAGCACATTTTGCAAAACCAATTCTAAGTTAATTTTTTAGTTCAAAGCCAATTTTTCAGCACATGATTTCACACTTTCTCACCGCCCGGGCCATGTAACATGTCATGTATGCAAGCATGCCAACAATATATAAAACTCATATATTAACACATGGCATCATAACATCTTAAACATGCTCATAATATCATAGCAATCATTAAAACATGGCAAGTGGACATATATCATGTAGACAATTCCATCTAATTTCAACATGCAACCTACAACTCTCTATCCATCACAACACACTTGCCTCAACCACGTGTAACGGATTGGCGGGAAGAAGAGGGCACTCCCGGGGTCACACCACCTGCACATAGGCATCACACACTCGCAATCATGCCCGCAAAACAGTACACAAATCCCCATTTAACCCGACATTGCCCACTACTTGCAAACCTAAAAACAGAGGTTCTGTCCCGGCGGGACAGCAGCCTTGCAAAGGCCATAACTTGAGTTCTGGGACTCCAAATCGATTAAACGAGTATACCATCGCGAATCTTAGGAAATTTCCTACCTTTTTGTAGTTATACAGAAAGACTGATTTGGACTCTAAAATTGTTTAATCTACAGATTACTATGATCTATTCCAACCGCGTCACATATTTTAACACGCTCGGTAAAATGGCCATAACTTTCAAACGGCTGATCGGATTTTAATGTTCTTTATGTCCACGGAAAGATAATTAAATTATCTACAACTTCTTTTAAGTCCATACGGACAGATTCGGAATATAAATCGACAAAAACTCGAACCCTAGGTCGACTGCTCATGCTGCCTGAAAATAGAAACGTGGCAACGTCTAGATCTAACCCAAAGAACTCCAACCCAGCACCACCAATTGATCTAAAAACTTCATAAACACCCTAAGAACAATACCTATATCAAACCCAAGGATCCCCATAATCATACCTTTGCCCAACGAACGAATCTCCAATAGATCTCCTCGCGGATCGCTCCACGCTCCTCGCTCCTCGCTCCTCGCTCCTCGCTCCAACGGATGGATCCACAAGGTGCAGAGGTGTGGAGACCACCCTAGGGCAGCAAGGGGGTGGAGGAGAGGTGGTGGAGAGGTGGGGAGCAATGGGGCAAAGGGGGAGGTGGAGGCGCACAAGAGGGAGAGGGAGCGGGGGTGGCGGCTAGGGCTTAGGAGGGGGAGGGAGAGGGAGCACCAATGCTGCATGGGGCGCAAGGGGCTGGGGAAGCCCCTTTACCAGCCCTCAACACAATCCTAGTCCGTTACTGAGGCGTAATCCATCCCACCAAAGCCCACCAAGGCCCAAAACTCCCGGGAAGGCCCAAAACCCAAAACGGCCTAAACAGCCGGAAAAGCTATTAACCTCCATAACCTATAGTTTTAACCTTAATTCCACATCTCATACCGATTTTGACCAAATCATGCACATTAATTAAGGTTATGACACTCCGTGGTGTCACAATCTTCCCCCTTCAACAGGATTCGACCTCGAATCTAAAGCGTAACGCCGCAACCCAGCCAGAAACCGAAGATAGCTTAGTTTTCACATCACATACCCGAGGCGAAAAGCTCGGGATACTTCTCACACATGCGAGATTCCAGCTCCCAAGTTGCTTCTCTCTCGTGCCTGATGTGACCACAAAACTTTAACGAACTTGAGCGTCAGGTTCTTCATCACTCGCTCCGAAGTCCCGAGAATTTCCACAGACGGGACTCGAAGGTGAGGTCCTGCTCAAGCACTAATGGTTCCAACGGAACCACCAACTCGGATCATGCAAGTATTTCCTCAACATCGAGACATGGAACACATTATGCACACCTTGCATAGATTAGGTAGCTCAGACGATAGGCCAACCTACCAACTCGGCGATGATAGGAAAAGGCCCAACATACCTTGGGTGAGCTTTCCTTTGGTGCCAAAATGCACCACACCCTTGGTGGGAGATACTCGCAAGAGTGCGCTATCACCCACCTCAAACTCCAAGTCTCGCGCCTCACATCAAGATAGCTCTTCTGCTCGCTCTGCTTGACTGCGAGGAGGTTCTGCCGTACCTCCGCCACGCGATCAATAGTCTGTTGAACCCAATCCGGTCCAAGAACTGCTCTCTCGCCCACTGCATCCCAACAAAGTGGCGATCTGCACTTCCGGCCATATAGTACCTCATAAGGAGCAGCCCGGATGCTGGAATGATAGCTGTTATTGTAAGCAAACTCCGCAAGAGGCAAATGATCCTCCCAGCTACCTTTCCAAGCCATCACACAAGCCCTGAGCATGTCTTCCAAAGTCTGGATGGTACGCTCAGACTGCCCATCCGTCTGAGGGTGAAAAGCGGTACTAAGGCGAAGCTGCGTACCCAAAGCACTCTGCAAACTCTCCTAGAACTTGGAGACGAACTTTGCATCCCGATCAGAAATAATGGTCTTAGGTACACCATGCAGTCTCACAATCTCCCGCACATAGATGGGAGCCAACTCGCTCGCAGAATTGGTCGTGCGGATAGGAATGAAATGTGCAGACTTGCTGAGACGGTCCACCACAACCCAAACAGCATCCTTCCCTCGTGGAGAACGAGGTAGACCAACCACGAAATCCATGGAGATGTCATCCCATGGCCACACGGGAATCTCCAATGGCTCGCAACAGAGGGCGGGACGCTTTATGCTCAGCTTTGATCTTCTCCGACAGATCCCACAAGACGCCACATACTTGGCAATATCCACTCTCATCCTTTTCCACCGTAAATTCTTCTTCAAGTCCCTGTACATCTTGGTCTCCCAGGATGGACCATGTACTGCAGTGCGATGAGCCTCTTCGAGAATGTCTTCTTTCACTTGAGATTTGAGGTACGCACAAACGGCCCTGAAATCTCAAAGCTCCGCATCATCAACGGTAAAGTCTCGGACTTGCCATCCTCAAAGCGTTCCTCGCTTTCTTTGGAGCAAACGGTCATGCTTCTTTGTGCCTCCCGTGACACGCCGGGAATTGCGACTCAAGAATTAATCGAGTTTCAG
The DNA here is from genome assembly GCA_036346355.1 of Rhipidocladum racemiflorum. Taxonomy (NCBI): domain Eukaryota; kingdom Viridiplantae; phylum Streptophyta; class Magnoliopsida; order Poales; family Poaceae; genus Rhipidocladum; species Rhipidocladum racemiflorum. Next base: position 31,830,481 of record CM070577.1, read on the forward strand.
CTTGCACGGTCCCATAAGCAGAGGAGACCCCAAACGCTCAAAATCAGCAACAAGACAATCAACAATAGGGGGCATTGTCTTGCGATCGAGAGCGTCGGCCACCACATTTGCCTTCCCGGATGATCTTTGGATAGTAAGGTCATAATCCTTTATCAATTCTAGCCACCTCCTCTGCCTCAAGTTCAAATCTTTACGGGTAAAGATGTACTTGAGGCTCTTGTGATCCGTGAAAATGTCACAAGACTCGCGTGCATGTAATGCCTCCATATCTTCAATGCAAACACCACGGCGGCTAGCTCAAGATCATGCGTGGGATAGTTCTGCTCGTGCTTTTTCAACTGCCTCGATGCATAAGCAATCACCTTGCCCTCTTGCATGAGCACACACCCAAGTCCCAACCGAGAAGCATTAGAATACACCGTGAAGCGCTTCCCCGGCTCGGGAAGGGTAAGAACAGGAGCAGTCACTAACTTCTCCTTCAAAGTGCAGAAACTGTGCTCACACTCTGCAGTCCACTGGAATTTCATCCCCTTCTGAGTCAGCTACGAAAGTGGCTTGGCAATGATAGAGAAATCCTGCACGAAACGCCGATAGTAGCCAGCCAACCCAAGGAAACTACGCACCTCTTTGATATTGGAAGGCCTCTTCCAATCCAAAACTGCTGAGACTTTGCTAGGATCTCTGAGATATGCCCTCTGGATTGATGATGTGGCCAAGAAAACCCACTTCGAAATCCAGAACTCGCACTTTTTCAGCTTAGCAAAGAACTGATTTTCCCTCAAGGTGCACAAAGACAAGCCTCAGATGTCGCTCATGCTCCTCTTCTGATTTAGAGTAAACCAGAATGTCATCGATGAACATTACCACAAACTCATCAAGATACGTGTGTAGCATACTGTTCATCGCCTCCATAAAGACAGCAGGAGCATTAGTTAGTCCAAAAGACATAACTTTAAATTCATAATGCCCATACCTAGTGGAGAAAGCAGTCTTCTCAATGTCCTGCTCCCTCACACGGATCTGATTGTACCCTCGATCGAAGATCAATCTTGGAGAACACCTTTGCTCCCTTCAGTTGGTCAAACAGATCCTCGATGCGAGGCAAAGGATACTTGTTCTTGACTGTCACTTGATTAAGAGCACGATAATCAATGCACATACGCCAACTTCCATCCTTCTTTGAGACGAAGAGGACAAGTGCTCCCCATGGCGAAACTCTACGCCGAATAAAGCCCTTGGCCAACAGATCCTCCAACTGCTTCTTCAACTCGTCTTGAAAAGGACGAGCCAAGCGGTATGGAGAGATAGAAATAGGTCGAGTGCCAGGAACAAGATCAATACGAAACTCCACATTCCTCACAGGAGGTAGACCAGGCAACTCGTCAGGGAACACATCAACGAACTCCTTCACTACAGGAATCTCCTCAATGGAAACTGAAGAAGATGGCTTTTCTGACAAAGCCATGAGGAAACCCAAATGCCTCAAACGGCGACCAGAAAACAGACTAGTCAAAGCAAAGACGGAGCTGGAAGGTATACCACCCTGAAAGGTCATTTCTACCCCTGACGGGGCCTGCAAGGCAACCGTTTTCCAGAAACAACAGATCTTGGCATGAATGCCGATGCAGCGATCCATGCCCAAAATGACATCAAAAGGAGCCAACTGGATCACCATAAGATTGGCAAAGAAAACCTCATCATCAATGGCAATGGTGCAACCCGGGCAAACCAAGGAGCTAGCAATCAAACCCCCAGGAGAACTGACTAACACGGACTCAGAAATCCGCTGAACTCCCAACTTAGCTCTACTAGCAAACTCCGACGACACAAAAGAATAGGATACTCCGGAATCAAACAGAACAAAGGCATCAACGGAATCCACGAGCAGAGTACCTGAAACCACCTCTGGATGCCCGGCTGACTCGGCGGTCGGCAAAGCGTACACTCCTTGTGATGCCTTAGAGCGTCAGAGCGATTCTAGGGTTCCTTTTCCTGGTTTTGTTTCGGGAGAGGAATGAAGGATTTGTCGGGGGATGAAATAATTGAAGTTTATCCGGCATATTAATATTAAATTTGGAGTTGTCGGGCTAGAAACAGTGGGCCGAGGAAAACCTGGGCCTGGGCTGCGAATCCTCCCACCTCTCTCTCTTTTCCCTAGTGGGCCGGCCCACCATATAAAAGGGGTGTCACCCCAAAAGCCCTAGGCGCCCCCTTCCTCCCCTAGCAGCCACACCACCCCTCCTCTTCCTCCCCTTGCGTGGTGGCTCATGATCCACCGCTAAACGCGAAGGAGCAAGCGAGAAGAGGATCCGTGGTGGGGTGTAGGACGATCAGTTTTTCGTTTCGGGGAATCGTCGCTGCGTTTTTAAGTGGGTTCTCAAGGGAGAACTCAAGGTAAAATTCCCAATTTTTTACCCCTGTTCTACCTAGGGATTAGGAGTGTATTAGATCTGGTGGTGAGTGATTTAGATGGATCTTGATGGGGGAGAAGGGTAGATGTTCACGTGGTGCTGTTTTTGGAAGGGGAGATTGTGCAGCGCAGATTGTTTCGCGTTGTACGTGGCATAGACGATTTTTCCTGCAAAAACCTATAACTAGAAAGTTGTAGATAACGTCGAGATCTAGCTTCTATAATTTTTTAAGAATTTTTGGGGTGTCGGTATGAGAGTTATCGCTGTTGCAAGATGACGGACAGAATCTGGAAACAGATTTTGTCCAATGTGTTGGACGTTTGTTTAGGCATATTTAACAGTGGAATTGAAATTTGTGATCTTCACGAAAGTTGTAGATCTCGTCAATATCTAGCTACTGTAATTTTTTTTGTATTTTTATGATCTGTATAAAAAAAGATACGAAATTGTGAAGAGAGGGTGCTGCTGTTTGACCCGGACAGATTGGGGTTTTTGGCGCTTAAGAAGGGAACGGGGATTAGTAAGCGTGTGTTCGAGTTGTGTGATCATTTGTGATGTCGCTATGTACTGAAATAATACTTGTATAGGTGGTGCCCCTTCTGGACGCAACTAGGTTCGTCATCCACGTTGGTAAAGGCAAGTGGAAGTAGCGGTCTTGCTAAACTATAACTCGCTATTTGTTTCGTCTTCAATATAAACCTTAATTGCAGCACACCTACATGGTTTAACTACTTGTTTATGAGATTACAATATCCTATCCTGCATTGTGATGTGGTTGTTTGGCTTTTGAATCATGAGTAAGAATGAAGAAAGATGTTGTTTGCAAGATGAATTGTGGAGATATTCTATCTCAATGATGTTCGCATTCTATCCATGTTATTTGATGGTATGCAAGCATGTGAATTCAGAGTGGGAAGTTATGAATGTATTTATGCATGAAGCATTAACTGCATAATCATGCATTGGAAGTTTGTCGACGCCAGCGTCTTGGCGCGATCAATTACGTACAACACCGTGTGTTCCCGAGAAAGGGCACGGTGAGGAGGATCATGGCATAAGCATGTGCACAATCATATGCATTTTACTGAGGTTGTGTGGACTCTATAATGTGGTATTGTACATGAGGAATTTGGTATGCTAGTTTTACTGTGGCTGTGTTATTCGTTAGAAGTTGTTCCGCTTCTTGAGATTACCCAATCTCACCCCTTGTTATTTTGTTGTTTTCAGGTAGTTCTCATGAGTCGTAAGCTTGAAGGGTGGGCTTAGTAGCACAATCAACCCTCCGGGTCATCACGAATCACATGGACTAGTGCATTTAATAATTCATTAGCTTGCTGAAATTTTATTAATCATAGACCTGTTGATGTCCTCTTTGGAGCTGTTTTACGTTTATGTTTGTTTTACGGTTGATTTAGACTTGTTATCTCTAGTATTGATGCTTTTATGTTATTCCTGTTTATAATGATTATTATGAATCTTGTTGTCGCTTCCGTTTGTCCTAATTTTAGGAGAGATCTTGTCGAAATTTTCTTGTACGACAGTTTAGATTTGTAGGGTGTTACGATTGGTATCGAGCGGTTTGTAGGTCCTTGGAATGTCTATTTTTAGTGTCATACTATAGGATACAACTAAAATGTGATGTGGAATAACTTAGAAACATGGCCTGGGTTTTAACTAAAATTTTGTCATAGGATAGCAACATTAAAACTTGTGTAAGTGGAATCACTAATTTAAAATTTGACACACATGGATGCACAGTAGGAAAGGGTATGGGTATCGTTGCCTTATGCTTAAAGGTTGAATTTAAGCTTTGTTGTTGAATGCTACTTTTGATGATGTATAATGCTATATTTATGATAGATTTGATGGAGTTGCTTCATTTGTGATAAAGTGTGGTTGTGGTGCCGAAGGGTTTCGGTCACCTTTTGTTTGTAGTGAGGCTGTGGTTTGACGGTGTGGCGGGTAGAGGCACCACCGAAGAACTAATAACCCCCCGGAGGCAAAGAGTACTGATCCGTCTCTGTCGGAGCTCGGGTACTGACTGGAGTCAAATAGGAGAGGTTGGTGATGGATTCCTTCGGATGTCCTTTACCGTCTTGATGGTCGGTTTGGTTGGTTTTCTGGGTATGTGGTTGGTTGAAACCGAGGAAAATGCTTAGTTTTGAGCACTCGCTGATTTGTCCTTTTGGCGGTTTGTGGTTTTGTCTCCTTTGAGTGAAGACACAGAAGAAGAGTTCTACGATCTTGGCGTCTTTTGGTCATAATTTTGCTTTGGCACCTGATTTATTGTGATGGTGTCGTTGGGAGGAAATTTACGTGGTTGTTGTTTCCCGATTTTTTTTTAAAAAAGGGGGTTGGAGTTTCTCTGTTGCATCAAAATTGGATGGAGCTAAGTTTGAATCTTTATCGGAAAATTTTAGTTGGACATTTGGTCTTCCCTTTTGCATCCGTCTTTCTTTGTGGAAAGTGTAGGTTTTGGATTTCTTGAAGAGTTTTGGCTACTATGATTGGACATTTGAGGTCGAGCTCTCTTGCATTTATGTTTGGATTTTGCTTTTCTTCCTTGCACGAAAAGAAGAAATTTTTATCGGTGTTTGTTCTTGATCTAGAACTGTGTTTGTTTTTTTAATGTTTGGGATTGCCTCCTGTTTGTCAAGGGTAGGTGACCCATGACGGTGTTTAGAAATTTTATGTACGTATTCGTAGTATGTAACAATGTGGTTTATGGAATGATGTACTTCTAAGTTAATTTGTGAGTTGAATCAATTAAAATGTAATTGTTATCTTTAGCTTGAGATTAAATAAACTTCTAGTATTGTAGATTGCTCTATAGCGATAATGATTGAATGTGTTAATGTGCATGCTTAGGATTTATTGCATTATTTTAATGTGCCCTTGACCATGGACAATGTTTAAAGCTTTAAATCTTGATGCGTAGTTAGAACATTACGATGATGTAAACTCTGTGAAAGTAATAGAAAATTAGTGGGTTATTTAGAGACATTTTAATATAAGGTCGGTAGAACAATTTAATTGTAATGGTGGACTACCGATATTGTTAAAGAAACCATCTTTGGTTGTTTAAAGATGTTCTAATTTAATCGTGTTGGCTAGTGACTTTAACTTGGAAATTGATTAGAGTTGATTTTATGACGTTGCAAACTATTAATAGATTCGAAGTATGCGATATGCTTCCAATAATGCTAGTATCGATATCAATTGGGAAGACATAAGTTTTTGCCATTGCCGTAAGAGCTTTGTGATGATTTCACCTATTCAGTTCACTTTAAAAAAAAAAGCTGGAGTATGTCTTGGAGTGGCAATTTTGCTATAACCCGTGTATAGGGTAGCTAAAAAAAAAATTAAATTAAATTTAGCGTTGTTGTTATAAGAGCTTTGGATGGCTTAAATTATTCAATCTATTTTACATAGTTGGAGTATGTTGTGTAGTGACAGTTTGTCATAGCCTATGGATAGGGTAACTAAAAGCAATGTTGTTGTTTTACAATTATGCCAATTATTGATATTGATGACTTAGTAGTGGTGGTAACTGATTAGATTAATTGTTGAAAACCTTTGTTAAAATGGTGGAAATTGTAACATGTTGTGATGGAGTGAACCAGGGATAGTTAGCATGACGCGTGATTTTGTCCTTAATAAATGTATGTTTTAAACTTCTATTTACGATTGGTGCCTTGTTGAGATAATATTTACTTGTTGAGTCATCTTTTAGGTGAATAAATTTCCATTGTCGAGATGTTGACGCGTATGTGGTATGGAATTTATAGGTTCATCATCTCGAAAGACTTGTTGAAGCAATCGCCTTTCAAATTTAGAATATGATGATATGGTTAGTTTGCTCCGTGGGGATCTTGATGAGGTAGTGTTGGTTGGATGTGTTTTTGATAAGCACTGTGAACTTTATTTATAATTGTGGAAAAGGTAATAAGAGTAAGAATTTGTTGTGTAGTTGTTGTTAAATCCTCGATGGGCCTTCTCAATGAGTAAATAGGGAATATTGAAATCTAAATGGTACGGGTAGTGGAATGCTATAGATGGCGGGAGTTATGCTGAACTTATGTTTAAAAATTCATATGGATTGGTTTGTTTGTTTGATATTTGGGTTGAATACTTTCGGTCAAAGTATTCTTTGTGCTGTGTTTGAGTTTCCCTAAACTTAGAATGATTACGCCAAATGTGGGTTAATTTGAGGCTTAAAACAAGGATAAAAGAATGATTAACCTTGAAGTAATTTGTGGAGATTTTGGAATGTTATTCTATTAAATATCGTCATTCATTCATCTTTGATAAGAAAACTAGCTTATGTTATGAATGCGACATTTATGCCCAAGGATGTATGCTTTGACTGTGTCCGTAGTTTTCAAGGTCGAGTTATCGGTTGCATTGTTGATCAAAAGAAGTAGCTAATCCAATGTAAGATTTGGAACTTCATGATCTGGAAATATTTGTATTTCTATTTTGGGCTAGAGTTGTGTTGTGGTGTGAGGTGTTTGACAGTTTTTGTTTAAGAGACGATTCTTCTGGTTGTGACATGAATGATATTCGTGGTTGAAACAATTTTTCTGTTGGGAAGTGAGTTTGGTTCCTTTTTAAGGAAAAAGAGATGGTGGTTGTGTGGAAGCATTTAATTCCTTGATCGGTTTTTTTTCTGAATGGCTTGGCCTTGGATAAAAGTGAGATAATTTGTTTTGGTAAAAGTGAAATGCATTTGCAGAAGACTTTCGCGGTGTTTCTCTTTTGAATAGAGCTTCTCCCCGAAGAAAAATTTTTTGGTGGTTTTGGTTCTATGGAGTTCCTCTTCCAAGTTGAGTTCCCGTGTATGTGAATTTCAGCCCTTTGGTATAAATGTGGTGATTGTCGTTCGTTGTGTTAGTGAGAATTAAGATTTCTTTTACGTTCAAGCTTGGGGGTAAGAAAATGAATGTTTATGTTATGGTTGAGTATATTCAAGGATTGTACTCCTTGCCCTGGTCCTTGGGTGGAAGAATGTGAAGGCGAAACCTTCTTACAAGGGAAAACTAGTGTGGGTCGCTGATCGTAAGTAGTTTAAAAGTGAAGAGTAAAGGAAGGTTGTGTATGACTCAATTCAAACCTTTTTTGGAGAATTGTTTTCATTGATGTGTTCCTCGGTGGGGTTGCTTAATTTAGTAGTGGACAACTTGGAAGTTGCAGGTAATTACATTAATTTTTTTGAACTTTTGTCGCTGGGTTCGAGCGAGTTTGTGTCAACCGTAGTGATTGTGTTCGGTTGTTATTGTTTCTGCGGATTTACGGACCCTGGTTGTAAAGTAGGCTATCTCTGTCGTTGGTAAGGGTGGATATTGGTTCTTTTTGTAAAAGATCAATCACTTGTAGGAGATAGGAGTTTGTGTTTGGGTTGATTTAGAGACTTACCTAGAGCGTTGTGTCTTCACATGGTTCGCGTCGTCCAGAATGCGACAAACTGTGGTAGAGGAGTTGAGATTGGAATGCGGAGTTTCGCGATCGGGTTGAAGAGAGAAGTGGGAGTTGAGATTCCAGATCGATACCAGATTCACCTAATAGGTGTCCTTTATTTAATAGGGGAATAGTTCGTGTTAGTGTCCAATGAAAGATTTATGGACCAATTAGTCTGAGCGGGATGCAACTTGGGAACTTGAGGACCAGATGCGGAAGAAGTATCCTACACTCTTTGAGGATGCCGAAGGTAAAGTGTTGATTACCATTTTGCCTTCATTTTTTTAAGGTTCCGTAGCAAAGATGAGTAGATTCGGGGACGAATCCTTTTTAAGGAGGGGAGAATGTGATGCCTTAGAGCGTCAGAGCGATTCTAGGGTTCCTTTTCCTGGTTTTGTTTCGGGAGAGGAATGAAGGATTTGTCGGGGGATGAAATAATTGAAGTTTATCCGGCATATTAATATTAAATTTGGAGTTGTCAGGCTAGAAACAGTGGGCCGAGGAAAACCTGGGCCTGGGCTGCGAATCCCCTCCCCACCTCTCTCTCTTTTCCCCTAGTGGGCCGGCCCACCATATAAAAGGGGTGTCACCCCCCCCAAAAGCCCTAGGGCACCCCCCTTCCTCCCCTAGCAGCCACACCACCCCTCCTCTTCCTCCCCTTGCGTGGTGGCTCAAGATCCACCGCGAAACGCGAAGGAGCAAGCGAGAAGAGGATCCGTGGAGGCGTGGAGGACGAGCAGATTTCCGTTTCGGGAATCGTCGCGCGTTTTTCGTGGGTTCTCACGGGAGAACTCAAGGTAAAATTCCCAATCTTTTACCCCTGTTCTACCTAGGGATTAGGAGTGTATTAGATCTGGTGGTGAGTGATTTAGATGGATCTTGATGGGGGAGAAGGGTAGATGTTCACGTGGTGCTGTTTTTGGAAGGGGAGATTGTGCAGCGCAGATTGTTTCGCGTTGTACGTGGCATAGACGATTTTTCCTGCAAAAACCTATAACTAGAAAGTTGTAGATAACGTCGAGATCTAGCTTCTATAATTTTTTAAGAATTTTTGGGGTGTCGGTATGAGAGTTATCGCTGTTGCAAGATGACGGACAGAATCTGGAAACAGATTTTGTCCAATGTGTTGGACGTTTGTTTAGGCATATTTAACAGTGGAATTGAAATTTGTGATCTTCACGAAAGTTGTAGATCTCGTCAATATCTAGCTACTGTAATTTTTTTGTATTTTTATGATCTGTATAAAAAAAGATACGAAATTGTGAAGAGAGGGTGCTGATGATTGACCCGGACAGATTGGGGTGTGGGCGCTTAAGAAGGGAACGGGATTAGTAAGCGTGTGTTCGAGTTGTGTGATCATTTGTGATGTCGCTATGTACTGAAATAATACTTGTATAGGTGGTGCCCCTTCTGGACGCAACTAGGTTCGTCATCCACGTTGGTAAAGGCAAGTGGAAGTAGCGGTCTTGCTAAACTATAACTCGCTATTTGTTTCGTCTTCAATATAAACCTTAATTGCAGCACACCTACATGGTTTAACTACTTGTTTATGAGATTACAATATCCTATCCTGCATTGTGATGTGGTTGTTTGGCTTTTGAATCATGAGTAAGAATGAAGAAAGATGTTGTTTGCAAGATGAATTGTGGAGATATTCTATCTCAATGATGTTCGCATTCTATCCATGTTATTTGATGGTATGCAAGCATGTGAATTCAGAGTGGGAAGTTATGAATGTATTTATGCATGAAGCATTAATCGCATAATCATGCATTGGAAGTTTGTCGACGCCAACAGGCGCGATCAAATGCCGTAAGACAACACCGTGTGTTCTGAGAAAGGGCACGGTGAGGAGGATCATGGCATAAGCATGTGCACAATCATATGCATTTTACTGAGGTTGTGTGGACTCTATAATGTGGTATTGTACATGAGGAATTTGGTATGCTAGTTTTACTGTGGTTTGTGTTATTCGTTAGAAGTTGTTCCGCTTTGAGATTACCCAATCTCACCCCTTGTTATTTTGTTGTTTTCGGTAGTTCTCGCGAGTCGTAAGCTTGAAGGGTGGGCTTAGTAGCACAATCAACCCTCCGGGTCATCACGAATCACATGGACTAGTGCATTTAATAATTCATTAGCTTGCTGAAATTTTATTAATCATAGACCTGTTGATGTCCTCTTTGGAGCTGTTTTACGTTTATGTTTGTTTTCTGGTTGATTTAGACTTGTTATCTCTAGTATTGATGCTTTTATGTTATTCCTGTTTATAATGATTATTATGAATCTTGTTGTCGCTTCCGTTTTGTCCTAATTTTAGGAGAGATGCTGTCGAAATTTTCTTGTACGACAGTTTAGATTTGTAGGGTGTTACACTCCTGGTGGCGCCGGGACAGAAGGAGCCCCGACTCCAGGCTGATGCCCCATCAAGGCTGGGGGCGGAGGAGGCAACTGAGGAGGAGCAGACGGCTGCGGGCACAAGTACGCCGTTGGTGGCGCCCACGCAAAGGGCGGTTAAGAAACAGGAGCAGCCATCATGTGCACCGATCCTCTGGAAGACGCCGCTGGAGTGGGAGGAGAAGGTACCGTCTCCCACTTGATGATGCTACTGGGATTCATCCGGCAGACTCGTCCCATGTGGCCGGGCTTGCCACAGTGGTTGCAACTCCCGGTCCAACCACACTCTGAAGCACGGTGCTCACCACCGCACTTGAAACACTTCATGCCCTGCCGGCACAGATTTAACACGGCCGCTCGCGGAGAAGACGATCAGGCGGCCCCATCTTAGCCCCCGAGGAGGAGCCTGTCCCCCTTGAACTTCTTGAAGGTGGAGTGGCCGAGAAGACCCACCTCCTCCACCCAAGGTCCTCTTACGGCCCCGCTGGGCCGCAGGAACCCTCGAACCGCCCGGTTTTGCTTATCCCGGAGAGCTCCAACTCGAGCTCCATGCCCTTCGCCGCTTCACCACGGAGCGAAGTCACGAGGACGATCGCCCCATGACAACTCTGAACTCCTGGTTGAGGCCCCTACGGAACCTCCTCGCCTTCTCCTCGCTGTTTGCCACGGCCAAGACGAAGCGCACCACGCTGTTGAACTCCACCTCATACTGCTACCGACCTCTTTCCTGGGAAAGAGTCGCCGAGTATGATCCATCCTCTCAAGAAAAGACTCGGGTAGAACTTGGCTCTAAGCGAGCCACAAAGTCCTCCTGTGTGATCGACCAAGATCGGGGCTCTAGCAGCCGTAACCCCTTCCCACCAGGATATCGCCTTGGCCTTTCAGCTGAAAGGCCACAAAGCGAGCCCTCTGGACCGAGGTCAACTCTAGGACCTCAAACTGCCTCTCCATGTACCGCAGCCAATCTGCGGACTGGATCGGCGTGCCCGCTCCGTCAAAAGTGTCAAGACGGAGGGACATCCACTCCCGGAGACTCATCCTCAGTTCCAGCACAGCGGGGCAACAATCGGGCCGCTGCAGGGGAGGCACCACAAGGGGCTGCCCGCACCGCCGGGCGCAGCTCTGAATCTCCCTCTGCAGAGCCTGAACTAAATCATCATTGGCGGCGGGCACCCCGCCCGATCAGGTAGCTGGAAGCTCCTCCCGTGGCCCACGAGCATTGAGCGAAATGCTACCCTCAAGAATGACACCTCAACTCCTGGGAGCCTCGCCTGGCCTCCACGCCACGGCGCCCACGGCCTCTACCCCTCGGCATGGTCGCCTGCATGGACAACCATCCAAACACAAAAACATAAACACAACATCACACAACCAAGAACTTAGATCAAACATCATCATAGACATATTCTTTATCACATAATCAAGCGCGATGTAATGATGAACCAAAACCCCATCCTACTGTGCAACCAAGTGTGTCAAATTTTAGATTAGTTATACCACTTTTGCAAGTTTTAATGTTGCTATCCTACAACAAAGTTTTAGTTAGAACCTAAGCCATGTTTCTAAGTTATTCCACATCATATTTTAGTTGCAACTTAAGGTATGACATTAAAAATACATATTCCAAGGACCTACTGCCCGTTCTGATACCAACTGTAACACCCTGGCATTTAATATGCCTGAATGTTACCAAACATAAGCTAAACAACATCTAAATACCACATTTAACATAAAATTCCAGCAAAGGCGCATAGGCTAAAAACCGAGATTTCGGCAGCACCTCCTTTGTTTTATCATGAATTTAAGGAGCAACAACAATATAGCATTATATGGCAATAAGGGAAACATCTAAAACAGCAATAAAAAGAGTCTTAACGACAATAAAAGACTAACATTAAGCACTTAAAGTTTCAAGTGTCAAACGAACAATAAAACTCTCATTAACCAAGCTAAGCCTTAATTTAGTGACCATCACACGCAATTTATTATCAAACTAAAAGAATTGACTTGGGGAAACATTAAGGTGAAGCAACGTGTGGGCGTGTGTCTATTCCCCTTTCCCGCATGCCGTTCTCATGGTACCTAAAACAATAAGAAAACACAAGCGTGAGTTCGAAACTCAGTAAGCATATTGCAATGGACAACAAGAACAACAATATGGCAATAGTATCTCCCTTCATGTAAATCATCTTATTCATAAACACTTAACATTGTCATCATCAATATGTATGAGATGTAATGCAATGCTCATGTCTCCTTGGAAACTCATACCGGTATGGTTGAGTACACACCCGTCGGTGTGCACCCTCTCCCCCCTTCCATCCCGAAGATGGAGGGTGCCTACTCCTCGCTTCCACAACCCACGGTAGATGGAATCACGATGTAGGACTTACTCTATTGGCTCTCCGGATTAGTCATAACTTTCTCACCGACCTTCCCGGATTAGTTAATGACTTTCTCACCGCCCGGGCCATGTAACATGTCATGTATGCAAGCATGCCAACAATATATAAAACTCATATATTAACACATGGCATCATAACATCTTAAACATGCTCATAATATCATAACAATCATTAAAACATGGCAAGTGGACATATATCATGTAGACAATTCCATCTAATTTCAACATGCAACCTACAACTCGCTATCCATCACAACACACTTGCCTCAACCACGTGCAACGGATTGGCGGGAAGAAGAGGGCACTCCCGGGGTCACACCACCTGCACATAGGCATGACACACTCACAATCATGCCCACAAAACAGTACACAAATCCCCATCTAACCCGACATTACCCACTACTTGCAAACCTAAAAACAGAGGTTCTGTCCCGGCGGGACAGCAGCCTTGCAAAGGCCATAACTTGATTTCTGGGACTCCAAATCGATTAAACGAGTACACCATCGCGAAGCTTAGGAAATTTCCTACCTTTTTCTAGTTATACGGAAAGACTGATTCGGACTCTAAAATTGTTTAATCTACAGATTACTATGATCTGTTCCAACCGCGTCACAGATTTTAACACGCTCGGTAAAATGGCCATAACTTTCAAACGGCTGAGCGGATTTTAAAGTTCTTTATGTCCACGGAAAGATAATTAAATTATCTACAACTTCTTTTAAGTCCATACGGACAGATTCGGAATATAAATCGACGAAAACTCGAACCCTAGGTCGACTGCTCATGCTGCCCGAAAACAGAAACGTGGCAACGTCTAGATCTAACCCAAAGAACTCCAACCCAGCACCACCAATTGATCGAAAAACTTCATAAACACCCTAAGAACAGTACCTAGATCAAACCCAAGGATCCCCATGATCATACCTTTGCCCAACGAACGAATCTCCAATAGATCTCCTCGCGGATCGCTCCTCGCTCCACGCTCCTCGCTCCACGCTCCTCGCTCCTCGCTCCTCGCTCCAACGGATGGATCCACAAGGTGCAGAGGTGTGGAGACCACCCTAGGGCAGCAAGGGGGTGGAGGAGAGGTGGTGGAGAGGTGGGGAGCAATGGGGCAAAGGGGGAGGTGGAGGCGCACAAGAGGGAGAGAGGGAGAGGGGTGGCGGCTAGGGCTTCGGAGGGGGAGGGAGAGGGGCGCACCAATGCTGCATGGGGCGCAAGGGGCTGGGGAAGCCCCTTTACCAGCCCTCAACACAATCCTAGTCCGTTACGGAGACCTAATCCATCCCACCAAAGCCCACCAAGGCCCAAAACTCCCCCGGGAAGGCCCAAAACCCCGAAAACGGCCCGGAAAAGCTATTAACCTCCATAACCTATAGTTTTAACCTTAATTCCACATCTCATACCGATTTTGACCAAATCATGCACATTAATTAAGGTTACGACACTCCGTGGTGTCACAGTCGGCACAATGATAAACATGGCAACAAATTGGAGTGGAAGCGCTTCAAGGTACAAGTGTCTATCATATGATTTCTTTCTCACACCTATTATTCATCTCCTAATTTAAGTTTCTTTGTTCACAGTGTCATCAACAGGGGTGTGATGACCTGTGCGGCTTTTATGTGATGCATCACATGCTGATTCTGGTTGGCGGCTCAAATCTTTTCCCTAAGGTATAGAACTGATTATTGCACTACTATCAATATAATAGTGCCAATGTGATATTTGTTTACATGCATAATACTATCAGTCTTTTAAAATCAAATTTTAAAACTTTCTTGCAGGACATTGATATCCCCCGGAAGAGCCTAAGCAATAAGGATCTCAAGAAATTACGAGACCACATATGCCAGTGGTACTGGACAGAAGTTATAGTGGAGGATGGTAGATTTAAAGACCCGACAGGCTCTTACTAGTCAATATATAATGTGAACAATATTAATGAGAATGTAATGTGTACTGAATGCGATATGCTTGGATGTTTATGTGAATGTTCTGTGATAATGTATTAGAGATTGTGATGCATGTTTTGTGATAGCATGTTGTGAATGTTGTGTGTCATATTGTGAATGTTATGTGATAATGTTATGTTCTGTGATAACATATATATTGTGAAGAATGTTATATGGTCAGCACCACCACAATCGGTTCTTTGTTGGAACCGATTGTGATACTATCATCATCACAATCGGTTCCCAACAAGAACCGATTGTAATAATACCTCATCACCATCGGTTCCCAACAAGAACCGATTGTGATACTATCCTCATCACAATCGGTTCCCAACAAGAACCGATTGTAATAATACCTCATCACCATCGGTTCCCAACAAGAACCGATTGTAATAATACCTCATCACCATCGGTTCCCAACAAGAACCGATTGTGATACTATCCTCATCACAATCGGTTCCCAACAAGAACCGATTGTAATAATATCTCATCACCATCGGTTCCCAACAAGAACCGATTGTGATACTATCCTCATCACAATCGGTTCCCAACAAAAACCGATTGTAATAATACCTCATCACCATCGGTTCCCAACAAGAACCGATTGTAATACTACCTCATCACCATCGGTTCCCAACAAGAACCGATTGTAATACTGTCCTCATCACAATCGGTTCCCAATAAGAACCGATTGTAATAATATCTCATCACAATCGGTTTCCAACAAGAACCGATTGTAATAATCCTTATCTCCATCGGTTTTTAACAAGAACCGATTGTGATATAGTCTCATCACAATCGGTTTCTTACAAAGAACCGATTGTGATGAATAATAATTACTATCGTTCCGGAACCGACTGTGATAAGGCTTCCTCATCTCTGTCGTTAGACTTTCTATCGCTACTAGAACCGATGGTGATGATGAAAAAGAATCGATTCTGATGTGCATTCCTGTAGTAGTGACAATGAGATTATGACATGGTTATGATGATGAATATGAAATTATGCCATGAGTATGATGTTAAGTATGAAATGTATTGATGTTAGCATTGAAAGCTGTTTCTCTTTGTCCCATTGCAATATGCTTGCTGAGTGATGAACTCACGCTTGTGTTTTATGATGTTTTAGGTACCTTGCAACCGGCATGCAGGAAAAGGGTTTAGCTACACTTCTTCACGTAGCTCCACACATTAGACAGTTTTTATCATTTGGAGTTATGATCATAAGTTAATGCATTGAAAACTTGGAGTATGCCTTATTGATGTGCTTGGCCATATTATTTACTTCGTTTTAGATCATGAAGTGGTTAAATTCATTATACTAGACTTAAATTGCTGTTATGTCACCTGTTATTGCTGTCTTAGATGCTTTCCATTATGATATATCTTGAGATATTCTTGTTGTTGCTCCCTACCATGGAAAAACAAAGGAGATGCTGTCGAAATTTTTGGTTTTTAGCATTTGCGCCCTTGCTGAAATTTATCTAAATTTGTGGTATTTAGATGCTTCTTATACTATGTTTGGTGACATCTAGGGCATACTAGATGCCGGGGTGTTACAGTGCTTCCCGGCCTAGGCGCCTCTCCGGCCGGCATCTCCCCTCACGGCAACTCGCCCCCTCGGGCGTCCCCCCAAGCGTAGCCGCCGTCTCCTCCTCTCTTGGCCACCCCCATTGCACCGAGCCGACCTCCTCCTACACGGTGCAATGTAAATCCAATTTATAAAAGCCAATAAGATGGTTCAAGTGAAATACAAAGAATGCATTTCATGAGTATGAATACCATTTTGTGCCTTTTATTAAGATGTTTTATGGTTGTTGGTGGGATAATTTACATGTATACTTCAGTTGGTATGTAACTATTCTACAGTTGCTAGATTTTAGGTTTAGGAGGTATCCTAGATTAGAAAGTAGAGAATTTTAAATTTTAAATTAAAGCATGGTGTGCTATCTTTATGTTAACACTTTTTGATAAAAGGAAACAAGGAAATGATCTAGAAGCTAAAAATGCCCTTACACATGTTTATGACAGACTTCCTTATTTTCTTGACTCCATCAGTACTAGTTTATTGCCACTCTTGTGTTGTGACTCATCACATTAAATACATACTCATTCTTCTCATGGTTTTTTCGCATTGTCAACGAAAATATGCACTGAGATTAATTTGAAGTGGTTTTATTTTTTACATTCTGAACAAGTTTTTCTCCATATTGCTCTCACTTTATTGCTGCCTCTGTGAATGCTCTATGATGCTTTAGGTCTATTTATGAGCTAAAATAATTAAAGTGTAAATTTTGCCTTGAACTAACTTCCCTACCTTCCTGTTAAATGCTAGAAAGTATTGATTGATACTTCACTGTATATGGTTCTGTTGTATAACATCTGCTTGAACTGTTTTAAATATTGTTGCTTATAGTTTGGCCAAGTTGTTTTAAATATTGTTGCATAATTTAGGAAGGTAAGAGTTCAAGGCAATATTTGCTTAGTTAATTATTTAGCTCAATTGTGATAATTCGACCCAGGTGTAGAGGAGGTAAGAGCTTGTCTCTAGCAGCCCTACATCGAGTGGCGAGGAGGCTGAAGATTTAATCTTCAAGCAACCTGACACCTGAGAGCAAATTAAATACTCTTTCATTACTATTGTCTATTTAGTCAATGAAGTATGTCTTTAATCTCTTGTACAAATGTATGTATATGGTTATATATTTATATATTTAGCTAATTATAACTTACACGGGAACAGTAATCTGCATAAAGTATCGTACATCATTCCCACTCTACCGAGATAGGCGGAACGACCACTTGTTCCACCATGACAAACATTGCCTTCCTTAGTTTGTTCATCTGGCAATTTCTTTACTACTGTAATGCCCTTGTAATATAATCTATTTCTTACTTCATCATCTAAACTATCGTTGTATGAGCCCTAATATGTGTTCAACAAATAATTTAATTCGTTCCATTGCATATATTCACTTTCAAATATTTCATCATCTGAATCAACGAGACATTTTATATGACCACCAAACAGGTGGGTGCTAATTTCCATTGCATTTTTTCTTTCCCTTTGTTTTTCCCACTCTTTCGAACAGCCGCCACAGCTGAGCATTTATTTCCCCACCGAGGCACAAAGATAGGCACCGGCCCACGCCCGATTGGAAATATATCCATAGATAATCTTGCAACCATCAGTGTTATCTTGAGAGGAGATTTCAACCTCATATGTAAGCACCAACCTAGCCACCAATGCATTATAACTACTTAAATCGTTTGTCATTTCATGTGACTAGTAACTCCATTCATTAACAATGTCACAACCACCAAATGGTCATGACTTAAATGCAATGCGCACAACTAAAAGCTATGCATAATTAAATGAAACCGGTGACAAAAATTTTACCATAACGACGAAAATGAATAAATTCAGCGCAGCATCTCCCATCTGCATGCGACCAAACATTGGGTTTGTCACAAAAAAATTCGGATCCATCCTATTTTCTCTCTTTTTCCCTTTTCTTCTCTTTTCTTTCTTTTTTTTCCCTTCTCCTCTTCTCTTTTTTTTCTTCCCTTTTCTTTCTTTTTTTCTTCTTCTTATCCTCTTTCTTCTTTTTCTTTTCTTTCTTTTTTTTCTTCTCCTGTTTCTTTTTCTAGTCGCACCACATTGGCGCGACTTACTACCACGTCGACAGATTGCCACGCCAGCCTTTAGTCACGCCACATCAGCAATCTGTCGTGCCATATTGGCGCGATTGCCCACTCACTCGCTGTCGCGCGGCGTAACAGATCCAAGTCGCTGCAACGTGGTGCGACACATCCCACTCGCTGCCACGTGGCGTGACAGATGGCTATTTGTGAAAAAAAAATTGAGGTATATTTCTGTAATTTACGTAAAAACAGATTAGTTTAAAAAAATTCCTTCTTCTATGGCAACGATGATAGCAAGTTACAACATAGGTTCATTGGGTTACGGTTGGGTTTCACTTCTTGACTCTACAATAAGGGTGGGCAGTAGCGCTCGAACCACCAGTTTGGAGGTTGGTAGTGGGCACAGTCAATGGAGGGAGGACATGACACGAGTGTTGAGTTATAGTCAATGAGGGGTGGAGTAAGATGAACGAGGTGGTGGATTCGATGGTGGTGAGTCACGGAAGACGACAAAGAAGGGGTGTGGCTGGCGAGCTGGAGGTGGAGCAGAGAGGGAAGAGGTACAAGGTGACCCCTTAGCATCGGTGGCCATGTTGTGAAGTGGAAACGGCAGAGGGGACACATCGGCAAGCCGATACATAGATTTGAAAATACTCCGGTTGTTGTAAGATGTAGTCACTTATATATGATCAATGAACAGTATATCAACAAAAATACGTAAATAAAAATAGAAACACGCATAATATGGAGGGTAAAGTACTCTTTTTTATTAGATTAAATTGCTTTATACAAGAGCTGCACAATAAATAGCAAAACCAACAGGAGATAGGTTCGGATTTGCCGACCAATAAATAGAGTCCTTTCAAACTTGGACTGGGATTCTATCTATAACATAACACTCCCCCTTAGGCGAATACCACGTAATACACATGTCTTCTTAAAACGCCTCCTGAAAACCCAGTGGCAAAAAGGGATGGAGAAAAGAGTATATTGCACTCGCACTCCGTGTTACACTCATTGCCTCATTAAAATCTTTCATGTGAGAAACTTAGGAAAACCCACTATGGGAGAAGAGCACAACTTATAATATTCAAGATATAAAATATGATATTCAGGATTATAACACCCCAATTTTTGCTTTTCATGTATTTAAATGTTATTTTTCATTTTTGAGAATTTTTGGAATTTTCTGGAATTTATTTGGATTTAATTTGAATTTATTCCCTTTTGAGATAATTAAATAATTAAAAATTTCAAATAAATTTTTGTTGGAAATATTTTATTTGAGTCCAAAATGTCTCAAAGTATTTTCCAGAATTTTTCTGGAATTTTTCTTATTATTTTACTATTTTTATCGATTTATTTGAATTTCTAGGAATTTATTTAATTATGAAATCGCTGGAAAAACCCTAATGGGTTTCACTGCTCCAGCGACCGAGCCCGAGTCGGAGCCGATCCACGTTCGAGCCAGACCCAAGCCCAACCAAACCCTAACCCGTGCGACCGTTGGATCGAGATCCAACGGCCAGCATCAAGCCACGTCACCCACGTGGGGATCGAACCGGATCCGCTCGCCCCCGTGCGATCCCAACCGTCGATCATGCCATGCGGACGGCTAGGATGCAGCCGCGTCACCTCTCTGAGTCCTCGTCGGACTGCGCCGCCGCAGCCGGGTGGGCCTCGTTGTCCCGAGTTTCACCGACGTCGAGGGCCGCCGCCGTCACCATCGTGCTCTCCTCTTCCGTGCGCACCCGTAGCCCTAAGTCGTTGTGGTCAAGCCACCGTAGCCACGCCGCAATCGCTCACCGAAGTTAGTTTAGCGCTCTGCCGCGGTTGTTGCCGTTTTCCGTCATCGTCCGCCGTTCTCCGCCGTGGTGGTGCCTAGATCCAGAACCGTCGTGACAAGACGCGTCGGAGGGGACCACTCACCTCGCCGGAACGTGCCCGAAGCGCCGCGGGGCTCGTCATCGTCTTCGTCTCCGGCAGCCGCAAGCCACCACGTCACCATCGCCGTCCCCGAGCTCCGTCAGCCGTCCGATCCAGATCCAACGGCCACGGTGAGTCCTAGCCGTCAGATTTAGATCCAACACCTTAGAGTTGGCCACGTTGCAACAGCGCCGGACCGAGCCCAACTCGCGCCAGACCGAGCCGCTTTCTGCGTCGGATTGAGGCACTTTTAGCGTCGAACCGAGCCAGACTACGCCGAACCGAACCCGACCCAAACCCTAACTCACGTGAACCGTTGGATTTCATACCAATGGCCCAGATCGTGCCACGTGCACGGGAGCCGAACCGGCGCGGTCCACGCGGACGCGCCCGGTCGACGCTGACGTCACGCGTGACGTCAGCGTGGGGCCCGTGTGTCAGCGTCTGGCCCAACGGCACCATGACGTCATCCGTGACGTCATGCTGACGTCACGGTGGGGCCCGCGTGTCAGCCGTCCTTCGGTCGAGCCGTGCTGACATCAGCAATGACGTCAGTAGTGGGTCCCACGTGTCAGTGAAACGTGAACCCGTGGGCCGGGTTCATGGTGGACCGCGCCTGAGCCGTGGACCAAGTCCATGGACCGGCTGACGCATGCTAACATCATAAATCGGATTTTTCAATAGAAAAATAAATGAATTAATTTGGTTTATTCTTTTATTTGAATTTTCAAACATCAAATGCTTATAACTTTTGCATTTTAACTCCGATTTGGGTGATTCCAATTTCTAAATTTTTATAAAATTAAGATCTACATAATGGTGAGTTTTATTTAATTTTTGGACATGATTTTTCTCTGTTATTATTTATTTGAATGATTTTTCAAACTTTAAACGAGTGTAACTTTTGCGTTTTAACACCGATTTGGACATTTCAAATTTCTAACAATTTATAAAAATGTGCTCTCTCTGTTTATAAAGTGTATTTGAATTTTTGGACACTTTTTGCCTACTGTTTATTTATGTTATTGCTATTTGCGCGCGTTACGAGTAGACGTTGAGGAGCCCGAAGGCTTCGAAGGTGAAGTTTTGACCCAGGAGCCAGCTCAAGACCAAGAACAAGTACTTTTTGAAGGCAAGTTATGCTTTGACCATTTTGATCCCATTTTTGAAATTAATTCAATTTAAATTATTGCATGCTAATTTAATTAGAAATTGTTTAAATTATTTTTGGGAATTAGATAAATGCCAAATTGCATTATGACACCTTGACTCTTTAATTATGTGCCATGAACCCTTGTCACCCTAGTTGTGGAATATTTAGTTGGACATTATTAAAATTGCCAACATTGGGTATTTAGACCGTTGTAGTTATTGCTTAGATCTGCTACGTGCACACGACATGATTTTGGACAATCAAATGTTAATATTGACTTAATGATATATTGAACCTGTTTTTAGAGAAGTATCATGTGTTGTGATTATTGAAGGCACGTGGTGCATGGTAATCAACTGGGTTTGATAAATAGATTTAGACCGGGGCAAGTGGCAAGAATGATATGGTGAGCCATGAGTGGCACCGGGGATGTCGTTTTGGTTCTTCGGGTAGTCTTGCCCTGGTCATGTCGGGACCCCGAATTTGCAAATCCGAACCCTCTGTGTATTCAGCACTAGTCCAGGAACGCGCTAGTGCACACAGTCTTAACATCGGTAAATATCACAATCATACCAATCGATATTATCAAAGTACTTTATTTAAATAATCAAAGGGTTACTCGACCTTATGGTCAAGTTACAAATGTATGCCTCGTAGGGCAAAACTTATTAAAAAAAAAGAAATAATAGCAGCGGAAAATCAAATAAACGTGGCGCCATCCAAGATACCACAGCAACCGACCGGGCTCGCATCCCTAAGTAGACGGGTCCTCTTGGAAATCCTCCTCCGAACCGGGCGTAGTCTCCTCTTCAACTGGTATTGTGTTGAGGCAAGGGTGAGTACTTGGTACTCAAAGAAGTCATGCACAGAATGCAAGCTAATATACTATATGCATGGCTTGGTACAAGGAATAGCTCAGGGTATATTTGCAAAGAAATGACTTTTGACAAGTAATAAAAGTAGATTCAAAGCGGTAGAAATAAGTAAAGCATAAATAACTTTTCAGGAAATTTAATAAACATTTTCCCCATCCTAAACCACATTTCCATCATCTTCATTATTAAACCAACCCAACTTTTCAAATCCAAGTTATTTTCGTAAAGTCTAACCCTTGATTGTAATTCCCGAGCATTGTCCAAAGACTGTGGACTCGGCTATTTAAATAGATTCTCCACTCTGCAGAGGGTATGCACTTTCCCCACAAGATACAATCCACTCACCACGTCGGTAGTGAATCGCCATACAAGAGTATGCGAATGAGCGATCATAACAAAGCCTTTGGAAGCCTCAAACAACACAGGTGGTCCTCTCCGGTTCGTGCTCTACACCATCCCTTCCCTTAGCCAAGGCGAAGTATGGGACCAACACACCGTTAGATGGGTATCGGCCCACGACCACGATACGCTCCCCGCACAATCACACAAACGGTGTAATCGACACCTGAGGCTCCTCAAGTGAGTCCTTAGCGACTTAGTCAACTAGGGCCGTCCCATTCCAGCCATGTGGTTGCAAGTATGACCCAGTTCAAAGGCTTGCAAGGTTAAGTCCTTAGAGTGACCAGGGCAAGACTACCCGAAAAACCAAATCATCACTCCCAATGCCACAACCGGCCCACCTGATTACTCTTGCCACATGCCCTGGCCGAAATCGCTTATCAAACCCCGCTTGATTACCATGCACCACGTGCCATCAACATCACATGATGCTTTTCCAAAACAGGTTCAATATATCATTAAGTCAATATTAACATTTAATTATCCAAAATCATGTTATGAGCACGTAAGGTGTCTAAGCAAGATACTACAACGGTCTAAACCCATGTTGGCAATTTAATAATGTCCAACTAGTAATCCACAACTAGGGTGACAAGGGATCATGGCACATACTTAGATAATCAAGGTGTCATATAGCAAATTGGTATTTATCTAACCCCATGTTTAAACAAAGTATCTTTCTAATTGATCTAGCATGCAATAGTTTAAATCAAAATAGATTTTCAAATAGGATCAACATGGTCAAAGCACAACTTGCCTTCAAAAGCACTTGCTCTTGGTCTTGAGTTGGATCCTGAGTCAACACTTCTCCTCGAATCCTTCCCAAGCACTTCAACGCCTACTCGTAAAGCGTGCAAATAGCAAATACACAAATAAACACTATGCAAAAAGATCCAAAAAATCCAAATAAAATCAATAAACAGAGAGAACATAATTTTCTGGATTTTTAGAAACTGGAATCACAAATTTGGGGTTAAACGCATAAAAGTTATGATTATTTAAAGTTTAAATAATCAATTAAATAATTTTGCAGAGAAAAACTTTAGTCCAAAAATTAAATAAAATTTATATTTAGGTAGATATTAATTTTATACAAATTTAGAAATTTGAATCACTCAAATCGGAGTTGAAACGCAAAAGTTATAAGCGTTTGAAGTTTGAATCTAAATTTGAAATCATTATTCGAATTAATAAATCATTTTCTTTTTCGGAAATTAATTATTGCGTCATCGGTGACACGTGGCAGCCTCTCGATTGGGCGGTGGCGTCGGCCGCCCATGGACTCGGTCCACGGCGCTCGGTCTCACGGTGGACTCGGTCCACGGCTCACGTGGATCGACATGTGGGCCTACAGATGACGTCATTCTTGACGCCAAGACACCGCGATAGGCTGGCGACAAGCGAGCCTCACCGTGACGTCGGCCGATGACGTCATGGTGCGGTTCGCTTGTCCGTGACGCTGGGCCCGCCAGTGTCGGCGTCTCACGCTGAGTGCGCGGCCGCGGCCAAGCTTCCCGACGCGTGGCGCAATCTCGGCCGTCGATTTGAAATCCGACGGTATGGATTGGGTCTCGGTTTCACGTGTTGGATTAACGCTGGATCTGAGCCGTTGGATCTTGATCCAACGGTTGAAATTAACCCTAACTCAGATCGCTACCCACGTTATAAGCAACGTGGTCGATTATGGGCCGTTGGATCTTGATCCAACGGCCCCGATCTAATCTGGGATCTTAGGGTTGGGATAGAACGTGGCTCACCTCAACCGTCCGATTTGGATCTCGACGGTTCACCGAGCTTCGACGGCGATGGCCGCTGGCGGCTGGGCTCACCGGCAAGATCGAGGATGACGACCACGGCAGCGGCGCCGGGCGTCTCCGGCCAAGTGAGTGCACTCAACAGTGCGCTGGCTTCGGGGTTCGGATCCGGTCTTGGTTGCGGCGAAACGGCTTGCCGGCGGCGGAATCGCCGAGGAACGCGGTGGAAGAGAGAGGCACCACGGGCGAAGCTTTTGCGGCTAGACGCGGCGGCTAGGGCTCAAACTTGAGGGAAAAGGTGCGACGCAGATGCAGCTTCAACGGGCGGCCTTGGGGCTTTAAATAGTGCCTCGACGCGGCGCGCAACACACGAAACCCTAACGCACACGGCGCCCACGGCGAGCAGTCCGTCTCGGTCGGATCGAACGATGACGCCGCGGCCGTTGGATCTCGATCCAACGGCCACAGGCGAACTGCTTCGGCCGAGCCGACGCGGCCGGTCGGGTCGGACTCGAACTCGAGTCTGACTTCGGGCTCGATCGGATGAACAAGATACTTGACCCGAGTTTGATTTTCCAGCGATTTAATAATTAAAATAATTCGATAATTCATTTAATTCATTAAAAATAGCAAATGACTCGAAAAAATTCGAGAAAAATTCGAAAATACTTTGGATCATTTTGGACTCAAATAAAATATTTCCAACAAAATTTTATTTGCAAAATTAAATTCTTTAATTATTTCAAAATGGAATAAATTCAAATAAATTCCAAATAAATCCAAATAAATTCCAGAAAATTCCAAAATTCACCAAAGGGCCAAATCACACATGAATTTAGGAAAAGTAAAATTTTGGGGTGTTACAAACCTCCTCTTAATAGAATCTCGCCCCGAGATTCAGGGCTCACTAAAGGAATAGGTTTGGAAATTCTTTCTTCAAATCCTCCTCGCGACTCCCAAGTCGCTTCACTTTCTTCATGGTTGCTCCAATCGAACTCTACAGAATCGGGTTGACTTGTTTCTAGTTTCTCGATCCATTGTGTCTAGAATCCTCACGGATGCTCCTTATAAGTCAAATCCTCTTGCAACTCGATTGACTCTAGCGATGTCTGCTCCTCGTGAACTCGGAGACATTTCTTCAATCAGGACACATGGAATACGCCGTGTACTCCTCGCTAACGATCGTGGCAACTCCAAATTGTAAGCAACTTCGCCTCATGCGGCTCAAAATCTTAAATGGTCCAACATAACAGGGTGCAAGTTTCCCTTTGGCATGGAACCTCTTAACTCCCCGAGAGGCGTAACTCGAGGTATACAAAGTCTTCTCGTTCAAAACTCAAATCTCGGCGACGATTGTCAAGATAACTCTTGTCGTGGATTGGGCTATCTTCAACCTTTCCTAATCATAGCGACCGCTTCTTCACCTCTTGAAGAATATCGTGCCCAAAGACACGGCCGCCACGGTCTCATTCCAATTCAATGGCGTCCGACAGGTCGACCATACAAAGGCTCTCGAAGGTGACATCTCAGAACTAGCCTGATAACTATTGTTGTAATCGAACTCGGCATACGGCAAACTCTTATCCCAAGAGGTAGCATAAGCCAATGCACAAGCTCTTAACATATCTTCGAATCTGGTTGACTCTTTTCGGCCTGTCCATCCGTCTGTGGATGATAAGTCATCGAAGTTTAAACGGGTTCCCATGGCCTCATGCAACTTATTCCAGAACCTCGAGGTAAATTGGGTACCTCTGTCCGATACAATCCTCTTTGGCACTCCGTGCAAACAAACAATCTTGATCATGTATAATTCCGCTAATTTATCTCCCGAGTAAGTGGTCTTCACGGGGATAAAATGGGCTACTTTAGTCAAGCGATCCACTATAACCCATATGGAGTCATAACCCCCTTGAGTCTTCTAAGAACCGGTAATGAAATCCATTCCGATTTCCTCCCACTTCCACTCGTATTTTCATTACCAGAGTAGCAATCCTCGCCGGTCTCGATGCATTGCCTTGACTCTGGGCATACGCCGCACAATGCAACATGCTCGGCAACTTCACGTTTCATGCTCGGCCACTGAATCTCTCCTTCAGATCCTCGATACATCTTGGCGCTTCGGGATGAATCGAGTACTTGGAGTCATGGGCTTCTTCCAAAATCAGTTGCTTTAACTCCTTTTGTTAGGCACACAAATGCGATCCTTCATCCACAACGTGCCTTGCTCATCCAACTTGAAGTCCTCTTGCCTTGCCTTCCTCCTTTTGGACTTAATCTTACGGATCCTGTCATCATCCTTCTGTCCTTCTCGGATCTGGTCCTCCAAAGTAGGCTTTACTTCCAATGCGGCCAAGAATCCGCTAGGTACTACCTCAATCTTCATTTTCTGAAAATCCTCACACAACTCCTCCTGACCTGTGGCTAGCAACGTACTCACGGTATGGCTTTTCCGACTCAGAGCATCGGCTACTACGTTGGCCTTCCCGGGATGGTAATGGATTCCAACATTATAGTCCTTGATCAACTCTAGCCATCTCCTTTGCCTCATATTCAGATCCAACTGGGTGAATATGTACTTAAGGCTCTTATGATCCGTATATACTTCACATCTGTTTCCAATCAGATAGTGACGCCATATCTTCAAAGCATGCACTACGGCAGCTAACTCTAGGTCATGTGTCGGATAATTTTCCTCATGCGGCCTCAATCGCTTTGATGCATAAGTTTACTTACCTTTCCATTCTCGTGACAAGACACATCCAAGTCCTTGGCGCGATGCGTCACAATAAATATCGAAGCTTTGAGCAACATCCTGTAGAACTAACACCGGTGCCGATGTCAATCGCTTCTTCACTCTTGAAATCCTTTCTCACATTCTCAAGCGCCCATGCAAACTTCTTTTCCTTCTTCAGCAATTGAGTAAGAGGTTTCGCAATTGTCGAAAAGCCTTCGATGAAACGGCGGTAGTATCCTGCCATTCCAAGGAAACTCAACTGGTCACGCCTCTACTGTTCCCAATGTAACACAGCTTCTACTTTGCTTGGATCCACGGCGACTCCCTCTGCGGTCATTACATGTCCAAGAAACTCCACCTTGTCCTTCCAAAAATCACACTTGCTAAACTTGGCGAAAAGTTGCTGTTCACTCAGCTTTTCCAAAACTCGCCTTAAGTGTTCGGCATGTTCATCCTCTGTCTTGGAGTAGATTAGGATATCGTCTATGAACACGACGACAAACTTGTCCAAATATTCCATGAACACCTTATTCATCATATTCATGAAATAAGTTTGGCGCATTCGTCACCCCAAAGGACATAATCAGAACTCGTAATGTCCATATCTTGACTAGAATGCGATCTTGAATATCTTACGATCGGATCTTCAATCGATGGTATCCCGATCTCGTATCAATCTTGAGAAAACTCGGCTCCTCTTAATCGATCAAACAAATCATCAATCCTGGGTAGCGGATACTTATTCTTCACGGTGACTTCATTGAGTGCACGGTAGTCAATGCACATCCCGAAACTCCCGCCCTTCTTCTTGACAAACAAACTGGTGCTCCCCACGGTGACGAACTTGGTCCGATAAATCCTTTATCCATTAACTCCTCTATTGTTTCTTCATTTCTACCAACTCCTGTAGACATCCGATAGGGTCTCTTCGCTATCGGTCTTGCATCTTGCATAAGCTCTATCACAAACTCTATGTCCTGCCTGCGGCATACTGTAGATCCTCGGGAAAACGCCTGGGTACTCATTCACTACCGGACATCCTCTATGCCGATTGCCTTGGTACTGTTAACCATCAATCGTCCATCTCTAATCGCAGTGGCTTGAAATTCCACTTTCTTCCCACACGGGCTCTCAATCGAGATAGTCCTTCGCCCACAATCCAATACAGCCTTGTGCTTGGATAACCAATCCATTCCCAATATAACATCTAAGGTCTGGGTCTCCAAAATTATAAGGTTTGCTAGGAACTCTATTCCATCTATTAGTATTCTCACCCCGGAACATCCTACTTCCGTTCGGAGTTCGGAACCAGGGGTTTGAACTAAAAGCATGCACTTAAGTCCTGCAATCCTCAAGTCATTTCTAGTAGCAAAGCCTTGCGAAACAAACGAATGCGAAGCTCCAGAGTCAAACAAAACTGCAGGTGTATCGAGTTAACAAGTAACTTACCCAAAGACGACGCCCGTAGCATTCGCAGTGCATCTGCGGTGACATGGTTGACTCGGCCTCTCACCACGGTCCGGGGTGTGGCTCTCGTGCCGGGCGCCCTAGCTGGGTGGTTCCTAGATTGAAACGAATCGGGTCGCCTCGCTGTCTTCTTTGGACAATCATGTTGGCAAAGTGTCCCGGCGTTGCAGGCTTGTAGCGCTGCTCTCACTGTTTCTTGCCGATCGCTCGAGTAGCGTTTAGCGGGGCTGGGGTCCGTAGTTTTGATTGACAGGTCTTGGTGCCGATGGTGTCCTTGTCGCACTCTGCGGTTGGAATCAAGAATTGATTTGGTGCAACTCTCAAGCTATGCGTTCCCTGGCGTGATCCTTCTTTGTTGCATCCTGCGCTTCTGTTCTCATCCAGTTCCTTGCGCTTGTCCTCAAGAATAAGTGCCTTATTCACCAACTCTTGGAAATCTTGCTTCGTTGCTCGAACTCCTCCTTCTTAAGGTCCATGATTCCTTCAGCACGTGATAATCGCTTAATGCAACAGGAACTCTTCCCAAGTGATATCTTGGGGTTCTCTTGCGTGGCACAAGTTCTCCCACCATTCTGGCGGTTGTTCCTTCCAGGTGATGAGAAGCGTAAAAGTACCTTCTCATTCCCTATGCATTGAGCTATGTGTAGCTTCCTCTCAATTGATCTTAACCAATCGCCGGCCTCCAACGGATTGGCATTCCTGAAGAAAGTGGGTGGGTGAGTCCTCATGAACTCGACAGCCTTGTATTACGGCGTGGTCCCCGATTAACTTGATTAGCAGTGGCCTGGCAAAGGACGTGCTGCATTTGTTGCATCATAGCATGCATCAATCGAGTGCAGGCAGCAAGAAACGCGCTCCAAATTCTGCATATCCAAGTGGCGGCCGGTGCTCCATCATTGGGGTTTTCGGGCGAGATCCACTCCCATTGCTTCCAAAGTTTCCACGGTGTTCACCATCTGTCGATTTGCTCTAGGTTTAGAGATGAGAGGGAAACAAGAATAGACAAGTAATATGGAACTTATGCGGGGCTTAAAGGGGTAACTTTAAGGTCCATCTTTATTATTAATAACTTGGTATGGCTGCTTACAATGCCTAAGGGCCTTGCAACACATACTGCACACTCAAAGAAACAAAGCAAATCCAAATCGAACTAACTCTGAGTCTAACGCCTAAAGGGTGACTCTTTATTCTATGACGCGACTCGGCGAAGGAGTCTCACTATAGAACCTATGCTCACTCATCGAGAAAACCTCCACGGCCTGGGTACGGTCTTTGTGGCATAGGCGTAAACGATCGCCATGTCCAAAGAACTATGTCCTCTGTGGTAGTCAAGAAGCGATGTCCTCATCGAGATCTCGACTCCTCCGATCTCGCTCGTAGCTCGAAATCGGCTCGGGTCCGGTCCGCATAAAGTCATCTCCAACTCGCCAATCCTTCGCAGAAGATGTGCCACATACTCTTGAGCTTCCCGCCATCTCGTTTCTTCTCTGTCGTGATCTCCTTGCGGGCCTTCAGAGCTCCTTGCTTGTATTATCTAGTACATCCTCCTGGCGATTTACAAATCGTGCTAATCAGCGTGTAACCGCGTGGCATCCTCATCCCGAATCGCCGTCGAAGGTTATCGCTGCGCGGATGGTAACGAACACCGCATTTCCAACTCTCTGGCGCGATACGGGTAATGTGCCGCATTGCTCGCCGTGATACTTCTTGGATACCCATCCGCATTGTAGATCTCCCGGCAAAGGTGCAGTGTATCGGCCGATTGCCTGGGCCCTTTTTCCTAGCAGGTACCTCAATCCTCACATCACAAGCCTTGATCAATCCCGCTTGTCTGATCACTTCCACTTGGTATTGGGGCTTCTCAAAATCTCCGAGAGTCTGTAGCATATGCCAAAGTTCCGCGGGCGTGACTAACTCCCAGATCAACGTAGTTGAACTCTTCCTCCATCCTGTCTACAAGAGTGCTTTTACGTAAGAACTTGAAATTTTTAAATTGTGACAAGGTAAGGGAAAATTTCAGCAAGAGACAAGAAAAGAGAGAAGGGGATAAGTCGAGATGTCATTTCTTGTCTTCACAAATTTTTAGCTTTAGAAAATAGGTTTTATCCTCACTACGACCATTCTAGCTTAGGGTTGAGCCTACAAATAAGTATGGCTCGATACCACCTCTGTCGGGACCCCGAATTTGCAAATCCGGACCCTCTGTGTATTCAGCACTAGTCCAGAACGCGCTTAGTGCACACAGCCTTAACATCGGTAAATATCACAATCATACCAATCGATATTATCAAAGTACTTTATTTAAATAATCAAAGGGTTACTCGACCTTATGGTCAAGTTACAAATGTATGCCTCGTAGGGCAAAACTTATTAAAAAAAAAGAAATAATAGCAAATGAAAATCAAATAAACTTAGTGGCGCCATCCAAGATACCACAGTAACTGATCAGCTCGCATCCCTAAGTAGACGGGTCCTCTTGGAAATCCTCCTCCGAAACCGGGCGTAGTCTCCTCTTCAACTCGGTATTGTGTTGAGGCAAGGGTGAGTACTTGGTACTCAAAGAAGTCATGCACGTAATGCAAGCTAATATACTATATGCATGGCTTGGTACAAGGAATAGCTCAGGTATATTTGCAAAGATGCTTGACTTTTGACAAGTAATAAAAGTAGATTCGGAAAGCAAAGAGAAATAAGTAAAGCATAAATAACTTTTCAGGAAATTTAATAAACATTTTCCCCATCCTAAACCACATTTCCATCATCTTCATTATTAAACCAACCCAAATTTTCAAATCCAAGTTATTTTCATAAAGTCTAACCCTTGACTGTAATTCCCGAGCATTGTCCAAAGACAGTGGACTCGGCTATTTAAATAGATTCTCCACTCTGCAGAGGTTATGCACTTTACCCACAAGATACAATCCACTCACCACGTCACCGTGGAATCGCCATACAAGAGTATGCGAATGAGCGATCATAACAAAGCCTTTCTAAGCCTCAAACAACACAGTGGTCCTCTCCGGTTCGTGCTCTACACCATCCCTTCCCTTAGCCAAGGCGAAGTATGGGACCAACACACCGCTAGATGGGTATCTGGCCACGCCACGATACGCCTCCCGCATAATCACACAAACGGTGTAATCGACACTCGAGGCTCCTCAAGTGAGTCCTAGCGACTTAGTCAACTAGGGCCGCCCCATTCCAGCCCCATGTGTGGTTGCAAGTATGACCCAGTTCAAAGGCTTGCAAGGTTAAGTCCTTAGAGTGACCAGGGCAAGACTACCCAAAACCAAATCATCACTCCCAATGCCACAATCGCCCACCTGATTACTCTTGCCACATGCCTCTGGCCGAAAATCGCTTATCAAACCCCGCTTGATTACCATGCACCACGTGCCATCAACATCACATGATGCTTTTCCAAAACAGGTTCAATATATCATTAAGTCAATATTAACATTTAATTATCCAAAATCATGTTATGAGCACGAGCGTGTCTAAGCAAAGATACTACAACGGTCTAAACCCATGTTGGCAATTTAATAATGTCCAACTAGTAATCCACAACTAGGGTGACAAGGGATCATGGCACATACTTAGATAATCAAGGTGTCATATAGCAAATTGGTATTTATCTAACCCCATGTTTAAACAAAGTATCTTTCTAATTGATCTAGCATGCAATAGTTTAAATCAAAATAGATTTTCAAATAGGATCAACATGGTCAAAGCACAACTTGCCTTCAAAAAGCACTTGCTCTTGGTCTTGAGTTGGATCCTGAGTCAACACTTCTCCCTCGAATCCTTCCGGCACTTCAACGTCTACTCGTAAAGCGTGCAAATAGCAAATACACAAATAAACACTATGCAAAAAGATCCCAAAACTCCAAATAAAATCCATAAACAGAGAGAACATAATTTTCTGGATTTTTAGAAACTGGAATCGTCAAATTTGGGGTTAAAACGCAAAAGTTATGATTATTTAAAGTTTAAATAATCAATTAAATAATTTTGCAGAGAAAAACTTTAGTCCAAAAATTAAATAAAATTTATATTTAGGTAGATATTAATTTTATACAAATTTAGAAATTTGAATCACTCAAATCGGAGTTGAAACGCAAAAGTTATAAGCGTTTGAAGTTTGAATCTAAATTTGAAATCATTATTCGAATTAATAAATCATTTTCTTTTTCGGAAATTAATTATTGCGTCATCGGTGACACGTGGCAGCCTCTGATTGGGCGGCTGACGTCAGCCGGCCCATGGACTCGGTCCACGCTTGGCTCGGGTCTACGGTGGACTCGGTCCACGGCTCACGTGACTGACATGTGGGCCTACAGATGACGTCATTGTCGACGCCAAGACATCGCCGACAACGCCGACAGCGGGTTTCACCGTGACGCCGCCGATGACGTCATGGTGCGGTTTCGCTGTCCCGCCGACGCGCTGGCCCGCTGCGTGTCATTGCCTCACGCTGCGCGGCCGATCGCGGCGCCAAGCTTCCCGACGCTGCGTGGCGCAATCTCGGCCGCCGATTTGAAATCCGACGGTATGGATTGGGTCTCGGTTTCACGTGTTGGATTAACGCGCGCGATCTGAGCCGCTGGATCTTGATCCAACGGTTGAAATTAACCCTAACTCAGAACGCTACCCACGTTACAAGCAACGTGGTCGATTATGGGCCGTTGGATCTTGATCCAACGGTCCGATCTAATCTGGGATCTTAGGGTTGGGATAGAACGTGGGCTCACCTCAACCGTCCGATTTGGATCTGACGGTTCACCGAGCTTCGGACGGCCGATGGCCATGGCGGGCGCGGCTCACCAAGATCGAGGATGACGACCACGCGGCCGGGCGCCGGGCGTCTCCGGCCAAGTGAGTGCACTCAACAGTGCGCCTGGCCGGGTTCGGATCCGGTCTTGGTTGCGGCGAAACGGCTTGCCGTGGCGGGAATCGCCGAGGAACGCGGTGGAAGAGAGAGGCACCACGGCGAGCTTTTGGCGGCTAGACGGCGCGGCTAGGGCTCAAACTTGAGGGAAAAGGTGCGCACTGATGCGAGCTTCAACGGGCGGCCTTGGGGCTTTAAATAGTGCCTCGACGTGGCGCGCAACACACGAAACCCTAACGCACACGGCGGCCCACGGCGGAGCAGTCCGCCTCCGGTCGGATCGAACGATGACGCTGCGGCCGCTGGATCTCGATCCAACGGCTCAGGCGACTTGGCTCGGCCGAGCCAATGACGCTGGCCGGAACCGGGTCGGACTCGAACTCGAGTCCGACTCGGGCTCGGTCGGATGAACAAGATTTGACCCGAGTTTGATTTTCCAATGATTTAATAATTAAAATAATTCCCAAGAATTCATTTAATTCATTAAAAATAGCAAATGACTTAAAAATTCGGAAAAATTCGAAAATACTTTGGATCATTTTGGACTCAAATAAAATATTTCCAACAAAATTTTATTTGCAAAATTAAATTCTTTAATTATTTCAAAATGGAATAAATTCAAATAAATTCCAAATAAATCCAAATAAATTCCAGAAAATTCCAAAAATTCACCAAAGGGCCAAATCACACATGAATTTAGGAAAAGTAAAATTTTGGGGTGTTACAGGTCACCCTAAGGTCTTAACCTTGCAAGCCTTTGATCTGAGTTAAACGTGCAACCACATGTCTGTAATGGGACAGACCTAGTTGAGTAAGTTACTAATAACTTACATGTGGTACCTCGGGGTGTCAACTACACCTTCTGTGTAGCTTGAAAGGGGAGCATATCAGTGCTATGGCATGGTACCTGTCCAACGGTATGTCGGTCCCATACTTCGCATCTGCTAAGGGAAGGGATGGTGTATGACAAAGGCCGGAGAGGTTCACTTGTATAGTTTGCGGTCTCTGAAATGCTTTGTTACGACCACTCGCCTTTGTAGTGTTTGACTGTATCTTGTGGGTAAAGTGCATAACCTCTGCAGAGTGTACAACCTATTCGAATAGCCGAGTCCACGGTATTAGACATTGCTCGGGGATTACAGTCAAGGGTTAGACTTTCCTGAAAACAGATTGGACTTGAAAAGTTTGGTTGGGTTTATTGAGGACGTTGATGGAAATGTGGATTAGGAAAGGGATGAGTGTTTACTTAACTCCTGGAAAAGTTATTGATATTATCTTTACATTTACTACTTTTGAATCTACTTATGCTACTTTTTAATTGCTGTTTTACTGCAAATGTACCTGTTAGCCTATCCTTTGTAATAAGCCATGCATATAGAATATTAGCGGCATTCTGTGCATGACTTGCTTAGTACCAAGTACTCACCCCTTACAACAATACAACACCATTTGAAGAAGAAGCGACGCAAGCTTTGGAGGAAGAACTTCAGGAGGAGCCGTCTACCTAGGGAGCGAGCCCAGTCAGTTGCTTGTGGTATACTGGTTGGCGCCACGTTGATGCTTTTATTCCGCTGCATTTTATTTCCTTAATAAGTTTTCGCCCTGTGTGGCGTACTGTTGTAACTTGACCATAAGATCGAGCAACGAGTTTGGTTATTTTAATTAAAGTACTTATTGTTATCGTTGTGTATGATTGTGATATTTACCGATGTTGAGACTGTGTGCACTAGCGTGATCCTGGACTAGTGCTGAATACACAGAGGGTCCGGATTTGCAAATTCCGGTCCCGACAAGGATCATGCAAAAGGGTCATGGTTCAGGGATTTACTCCCTCCGAACTCTGCAAATATCTAAGTCATCTCATTCCAATGACATTAACACATTTTTTAAAAATAGATTTTGGCAAGGATTTAGTGAACAAATCTGCTAGATTTTCACATGACTCATATTGTAATATCTTTGTCTCATCATTCTTTTGGAGCTCATGAGGATAGAAAAATATAGGGGCAATATGCTTCGTGATATTGCTCATTTCATGACCCATTTGTATTTGTGTAACACAAATAATATTATCTTCATAGATAATTATAGGGGTATCGACGGTATTAAGACCGACCGAAACCTAACCCTAATCCATGCGCATAGATCATAGCCATTGGATCAAAAACATGTGTGTAACACCCCGGCATTTAATATGCCCGAATGCTACCAAACATAGACTAAGCAACCTCTAAATACCACAATTACAAGTAAATTACAGTAAAGGAGCAAATGCTAATACCGAAAATTTCCGTAGCATCTCCTTTGTTTTCCATGGATTGAGCAACAACAATCTTCACATATCAAGATAGCATAAAGAACGATAGTAATAACTTGAGAAAACAGGAATTTCAGTCATCATACAGTTAAGGATATAAGCCTATCTGTCTCATGTCAAATATGGACTAATCATTTACTCATGGCAACCAACAAAGCATCAACACCACAGTTTAGTTCAGTGAATAAACAATCACAGTTAAAGGAAGGAACATATCATTGTTTATATGTGTGATGCTAAGTGATGACGTGTGACTAGCTCCCTTTCCCGCATGCTGGTTTCATGGTACCTAAGAAAAACAACATAAACACAAGTGTGAGTTCATCACTCAGCAAGTATATTGCAATGGGACAAGAAAATACATTCCAATACCTTCATCACCACGTTTCACATACAACATCATACACATCTCATATTCATAGTGTAAGCATATCATTGACATCATCATAAATCATCATCATATAACATCCTCATAAAATACAAAGCAATGCAATGTAATGCGATGCACATATCTCCTGGAAACTCATACCGGTATGGTTGAGTACACACCCGTCGGTGTGCACCCTCTCCCCCCTTCCATCCCGAAGATGGAGGGTGCCTACTCCTTGCTTCCATACACCACGGTGGATGGAATCACGATGTAGGACTTACTCATTGGCTCTTCGAAATAGTCATAACTTTCTCACCGACCTTCCCCGGACTAGTTATGACTTTCTCACCGCCCGGGCCATGTATCATGCCATGTATGCAAACATGCCAACATCATAAATAACATGTACATTAACACATGGCATCATAACATAATAAGCATACTCATCATATCAATGGCAAACATTAAAGCATGGCATGTGAACATATCATATATTCAAATTCAATCTCAACCAATCTAGCAAACCACAACCCGCTACCCATTCCAATACACTTGCCTCAACCACGGGCGACGGATTGGCGAGAAGTAGAAGGCACTCCCGGGGTCACACCACCTGCACATAGGTACCACACACTCACAATCATGTCCACAAAATAGTACGCAAACACTATTCTACCCCGATATCGCTAACTATTCTACCCCGTCGGGACAGCAGCCTTCCAAAAGGCATAACTCGGGTTCTAAAACTCCGAATCAACTAAACGAGTACATCCGCGTGTATCTTAGGAAATTTCCTAACTTTTTCTAAGTATATGGAAAGACTGATTCAGACTCTAAAGTGGTTTAGTCTACAGAATACCGTGATCTGTTCCAATCACATCATAATTTTTAATACGTTCGATAAAACGAGCATAACTTTCAAACGGCTCAGCGGAATTAGACGTTCTTTATACCCACTGAAAGGTATTGAAATTACCTACAACTTCTTCAGGATGACCAAATTCCGATTCTAAATTGGCGAAAACCCAAACCCTAGGTCGACTGCCATGCTGCCCGAAACAGAGAACGTGGCAAACTCTAGATTTCATCTAATCTACCCAATTACAGCACCACCAATTGATCTAAAAACATGAAATTAACCCTTAGAATAGATCCTAGACTAACCCCAAGGATCACTGTGGCCATACCTTCGCCCGACGAACGAAAACCCACCAGATCTCCTCCCGGTTCGCGCGATCTCCTTCCTCGCTCCAAATCCACCGGATCTCCTCGTCGCGGAGCGCTCCAATGAACAGATCTTCGAGGTGTTGAGGTGGAGAACTCCCCTAGGGGCATCAAGGGAGGTGGAGAGGTGGTGGGAAGGGAAGGGGCGCAATGGGGACGGCTAGGGAAGGTGGAGGCGCAATGGAGGGTGGAGAGTGGCGGCTAGGAGGAGGTGGGAGAGGGGGAGGCGCCCAAATGAGGGGAGGGGCGGCTTGGGCAGGGAGGGGGGTGCACCAAGCCCCCCAATTCTATCCTCCCCTCCCTCATGGGCCCATACCCCTTCCCACTAAAGCCCACGAGTTATCCCCTTGGGCCCAAACCCCCGAAATCGGCCCAAAAATGCGATTAAACTGCATAACGTAAAGTTTTATTCTCTAATTTCACATTTTATAAAGTCACACTCCCTAATTTCACCTTTTACGGTGTCTAGACATCCCGTAGTGTCACATTCTCCCCCCCTTAAACAGGATTCGACCTCGAATCCGAAGAACGCCAAAGTCAACAACAAAGTCCCTAAGGGAAAAAAGACTTCTCTGCAGCACAAAACATCCGCACGAAAACTCAAACCGGAAACAAATGAAAAGCGAGTTCTCAAAACCAACACTTGGCGAGAAAATGTTGATTTAGCTCAACAGAGTGCAACCTCTCACGGTTCCATCTTCACTTCAATCCCCAAACAGAAACTGCGTTTCAACCACAAAAGGGCTCCATCAACCCAAAACGCCCGAAACCTCACGACAAACACTTCACACTACTTTCACAACCAACCTGACTACCACACTTCATTAAACTCAACATGACACAATCAAAGCGAGTCACAATTCCTTTAATGACCTCTCTACATTCCCGAAAATTTCCATCGAGGGGAATAACTCATTAAGGCACACTTGCCCTTCCGATACACGATCATGCTAACATTTCATTCCATCCTCTCCCAGGCAAGACTCAAACCCAGAAACAACTAGTTAATACAATTGCTCACGGCAGGACAATTATCACCGAACTACTGTCAACTTCATTTCCACCCATCGCTACTCTTAATAAAGGTTAAACCCATACATCATCAACCTCCATCACAAACCACCCTTATACCACTAAGGTTCGACACCTAGCCCCAAGCTAGGATCGTAAACCTTACCAAACCACAATTGGCTCCTTTCTTAAGAGGGTCTCGCCCTCACACAATAACACTTAGTTATCAAGCCCAAGTGTACACATATTTCGCATATTCAACCATAAACCAAGAACATTTATATCCTCACTCCCATCTATAGAGCAATAGAAGTACAATTCTTTTGAACCCAAGTGGACCACACACGACAACTCAAACCCAAAGCGTTAGCAACCATTTTGCAAAGAATTCGGCAACATCCAAGCCAAATCACAAAGGAAGCATAAATCCCCTACACCACAACCAAAATACCAGAAATTCTTCATCCTTTCTTTTCATATTAGGAAGAAATGGACATCTCAATTCATGACATGCATGCACACTTTTCAATAGCACTCCGGATTAGTCATATATCCATGTATGACTTTCTCACCGACCTGGCTCACCGACTTTTTCATCATTAAACATCTATAAACAATGTCTCGTTTTCCTTTTCACCATTCATTCATCGTGGAACAACGGACCGAATAGTCATTCACCAAATGACTTCTTCCTCGGTATCAAATAATGGAAACACAATTAACATCGAAGTTTGCGGAAATTCATATGGACTATGACGGCAGCATAGTTGACAGCAAAACACCACGTCGCATCACATCCCACATCAATTGAAAACTGAACTTGCAAAACATTGCATTTCATCCAAATTCAACATTTTGGAAGAGAGCATCAAAATTTCAAGTCGAGCATCTGCTCCCACAACCGTCACAAATTTTCTCAAGGAGAGGGAAACTCATTTCAAAAAGGGAACACCTCACTAACAAAATCACTTTATAAAACATTCATAAAATCCACCTTTTTGAAGCACTCGCAAACATCACACACATTATGCAAATAAATCCATCTCCAGTCAAAAAGAGTTACAAATTAAATCTCAAGAGTTTCCAACACAACCCACTATGTCCATCTGCTTTCGTTAAAATTTATTCCAAAGATAATTCAGGGTGAATGCGAAGGAGCACGATCCACTCAAAAACTTTTGGGTGTAAATCCATACTCATAGCACAAATTAAACAAAATAGCCAAAACCAAAGATTGGCACCAATAGCTACGGGTTTTAGGGAAACTCAGAAACACAGCACAAGGAATACCTTGACCGAAGGCATTCAACCAAAACGGCAAACAACCACACTAGTTCAAAAGGTTTTAAACACCAGCTCAGCATGAATCCCACCATAACTTGTATTCCACTTCACTTAACATTTAAGCATTCAATAATCACTATTTACTCATCAAGAGAGTCCAACCGGATTTAACAAAATTTACATAACAATTTCTTTCTCTAGTTACCATTCCCAACACTTTTAATTAAGGTTTAAGATGCTTATCACAAAGGCACCCAACCAAGACTACATTGACATGATCCCCACGGATCACCAAATCATATAACAACGTATTCTGTATTTCAAACATAGTACTTCAACAGCTACTTGAGCATGGTCAACCTATCAAATTTATACTATCCATACGTCAAAATCTTGACAATTGAAACTTGTTCAATCAATAAAATGACTTCAACAAATAAGTAATATCTCTACAAGATAAAATTCGTAAATAGGATTCTAAGATATGCATTCACTAAGGTTAAAATCTTGCATCATGATTATTATCCATTGTTCATCCCATCACAACATGTACTCGACATAATACCACAGTTTTACACTTTTCTTCTATTGGATCAATGGTTTCCAACAATTAACAACACTACCAAGGCATCAATATCAATTCTTTGCATAATCATCAATCAACAACATTGCTTTTAGCTACCTTACACATAGGTTGCAACAAAATTGTCACTGCACAACATACTCCAACTATTAAATTAGATTTAATAAGTTAGATCAGCACAATGTTCTTAAAACAACAACCAGACCTATGTTTTTTTTTCCAATTGACATCGGTACTAGCATTAACACTGCCCTTAGCAACATCATTAACAATAAGTCTTATGTCTTCTTGTGACACTACGGAATGGTGTGACATTATTTAACGTGAATGTTAAGGTCAAAAACTTTATGAAATGTGGAATTAAGGTTAAAACCATAGGGTATGGAGGTTAATAGCGTTTTTGGGCCGTTTCCAGGGTTTTGGGCCTTCCTGGGGGAGTTTGGGCCTAAAAGAGGGGGTTCTGGGCTTTGGTGGGATGGAGTAAGAGTCCATTTAGGACTAGAAATCAGATTTGGGGCTGGTAATGTAACACCCCGGCATTTAATATGCCCGAATGCTACCAAACATAGACTAAACAACATCTAAATACCACAAATAAACATAAATTCCAGCAAAGGCGCACATGCTAAAAACCGAGATTTCGGCAGCATCTCATTTGTTTTAACATGAATTGAAGCAACAACAATAATAACATGTCAATATAGCATAATGAACGATAGCAATATCATGATCAAACGGAAAAACAGCCACCATACCACTAGGGATAGAAA
Source organism: Rhipidocladum racemiflorum (assembly GCA_036346355.1). Lineage (NCBI taxonomy): Eukaryota > Viridiplantae > Streptophyta > Magnoliopsida > Poales > Poaceae > Rhipidocladum > Rhipidocladum racemiflorum. The sequence continues at coordinate 31,871,502 of CM070577.1, forward strand.
TTCTATCCGTCACATGACAAATATGGACTAATCAATTACTCATAACGACCAACGAATCATCGAAACCATAGATTAGCTTAATGGATTAACCATAACCATAAGGGAAGGAACATGTCAAATGTTTAAATGTGTGATGCTAAGTGATGATGTGTGACTAGCTCCCTTTCCCGCATGTCGGATTCATGGTACCTAAAAGAAAACAACATAAACACAAGCGTGAGTTCATCACTCAGCAAGTATATTGCAATGGTACAAACATAAACAATTACATAGCAATAATATCTCACATCATGTAAACCATCTCACTCATGGTCACATATTATCATCATCATCAATATGTATGAAGTGCAATGCGATGCTATGCTCATGTCTCCTTGGAAACTCATACCGGTATGGTTGAGTACACACCCGTCAGTGTGCACCCTCTCCCCCCTTCCATCCCGAAGATGGAGGGTGCCTACTCCTCGCCTGCTCACCGCGGTGAATGGAATCACGATGTAGGACTTACTCATTGGCTCTCCGGATTAGTCATAACTTTCTCACCGACCTTCCCGGACTAGTTATGACTTTCTCACAGCCCGGGCCATGTAATCATGCCATGTATGCAAATATGACAACATCATAATTAACTTGTACGATAACACATGGCATCATCATGGATAACTTGTACATTAACACATGGCATCATCACATAATAAACATATTCATCATATCAATGGCAAACATTAAAGCGTGGCATGTGAACATATCATATATTCAAACTTCAATCTCAATCAATCAACAACCTACAATCCGCTACCCATTCCAATACACTTGCCTCAACCACGGCGACGGATTGGCGAGACGTAGAGGGCACTCCCGGGTTCATACCACCTGCACATAGGTACCACACACTCACAATCGTGTCCACAAAACAGTACGCAAACCCTCATCTACCCCGACATTACCAACTACTCGCAAAACCCGAAAACAGCGGTTCTGTCCCGTCGGGACAGCAGCCTTCCAAAAGGCATAACTCGGGTTCTAAGACTCCGAATCAATTAAACGAGTACATCCTCGTGTAGCTTAGGAAATTTCACAACTTTTTCTAGGTATAGGGAAAGACTGATTCGGAATCTAAAGTTGTTTAATCTACAAAATACCGTGATCTGTCCCAATCACGTCACAGATTTTAACACGCTCGGTAAAACAGCCATAACTTTCAAACGGCTAGGCGGAATTTAACGTTCTTTATATTCACAGAAAGATAATGAAATTATCTACAACTTCTTCAACATCCATATGACCAAATTCGGAGTCTAAATTGGCGAAAAACTGAACCCTAGGTCGACTGCTCATGCTGTCCGAAACAGAGAACGTGACCAACTCAAGAATCCATCTAATCAAATCAAATCCAGCACCACCAATTGATCTAAAAACTTGATAAACACCCTTAGAACAGTACCTAGATCAATCCCAAGGATTCCCATGGCCATACCTTCACCCGACGCACGAAAACCCAATAGATCTCCTCGCTCCTCGCTCCTCGCACCTCGCTTCTCGCTCCTCACTCCTCGCACCTCGCTCCTCGGATGGATCCATGAGGATGCAGGGGTGGGGAGGCCACCCTAGGGCAGCAAGGGGGTGGAGGAGAGGTGGTGGAGAGGTGGAGAGGTGGAGAGGTGGAGAGCAATGGGGGCAAAGGGGGCGCAAGGAAGAGGAGGAGGTGGGGAGGTGTGGGAGGCGGCTAGGGCACTTGGGGCGCAAGGGGCAGGGGGAGGACGCCCAAAAGGGCAGGAGGAGGCCCCCCAAACAGGACTCCTACCCTAAATGGACTCGAACACCATCCCACCAAAGCCCACGGACCTTTCCCTTAGGCCCAAACTCCCCCGGAAAGGCCCAAAACCCCTGAAACGGCCCGAAAACGCTATTAACCTCCATACCTTATGGTTTTAACCTCCCATGCCATATTTCATAAAGTTTTTGACCTTACATTCATATTAAATAATGTCACACCATTCCGTAGTGTCACAGGTAAAAGGGGGTTCCCCCTGCCCTTGGGGCGCCCCATCCCCTTTTGTGCGCCCCCTCCTCTCCCTCCGAGCCCAAGCCGCCCCCACCTTCCCCTCTCCCTTGCATGCGCCCCCTCTCCTTTGCCCCATTGCTCCCCACATCTCCACAACCTCTCCTCCACCCCCTTGCTGCCCTAGGGTGGCCTCCCACCCCCTGCACCTCGAGAATCCATCCATTGGAGCGAGGAGCAAGGAGCGAGGTGCGAGGAGGGAGGAGCGAACCGGGAGGAGATCCATTCAGTTTTCGTTCGTTGGGCAAAGGTATGGCCATGGGAATCCTTGGGGTTGGTCTAGGTACTGTTCTAAGGATGATTATCAAGTTTTTAGATCAATTGGTGGTGCTGGATTTGATTAGATTAGATGGATTCTTGAGTTGGTCACGTTCTCTGTTTCGGACAGCATGAGCAATCAACCTAGGGTTCGGTTTTTCGCCAATTTAGAATCCGAATTTGGTCATACGGATGTTGTAGAAGTTGTAGATAATTTCATTATCTTTCTGTGGATATAAAGAACGTTAAATTCCGCCCAGCCGTTTGAATGTTATGGCTGTTTTACCGAGCGTGTTAAAATCTGTGACGTGATTGGAACAGATCACGGTATTTTGTAGATTAAACAACTTTAGAGTTCGAATCAGTCTTTCCCTATACCTAGAAAAAGTTGGGAAATTTCCTAATCTACGCGAGGATGTACTCGTTTAATTGATTTGGAGTGTTAGAACCCGAGTTATGCCTTTTGGAAGGCTGCTGTCCCGACGGGACAGAACCGCTGTTTTCGGGTTTTGCGAGTAGTTGGCAATGTCGGGGTAGATGAGAGTTTGCGTACTTTTTTGTGGGCTTGATTGTGAGTGTGTGGTCCCTATGTGCAGGTGGTGTGACCCCGGGAGGGCCTTCTACTTCTCGCCGATCCGTCGCCCGTGGTTGAGGCAAGTGTATTGTAATGGATAGCGATTTGTAGGTTGCTTGTTGAGACTAGATGAAAATGGATGATATGATATGATCTCTTGCCATGCTTTAATGATTGCCAATGATATGATGAGTATGTTTATCATGTTATGATGCCATGTGTTAATGTACAAGTTAATTATGATGTGGGCATATTTGCATAAATGGCATGATTACATGGCCCGGGCGGTGAGAAAGTCATAACTAGTCCGGGAAGGTCGGTGAGAAAGTTATGACTAATCCGGAGAGGCAATGAGTAAGTCCTACATCGTGATTCCATTCACCGCGGTGAACGGAAGCGAGGAGTAGGCACCCTCCATCTTCGGGAAGGAAGGGGGGAGAGGGTGCACACCGATGGGTGTGTACTCAACCATACCAGTATGAGTTTCCAGGAGAAATGTGCATCGCATTGCATTACATTGCATTGCATTATATGAGGATGTTAAATGAGGAAGATTTATGATGATGTCAATGATATGCTTACACTATGAATATGAGATGTGTATGATGTTGTATGTGAAAAGTTGTGATGAAGGTATTGGAATGTATTTTCTTATTCCATTACATTATACTTGCTGAGTGATGAACTCACGCTTGTGTTTATGTTGTTTTTCTTAGGTACCATGAAACCGGCATGCGGGGAAAAGGGTTTAGCTACACATCTACACGTAGCTCCACACAAATTAGACAGTGTTATCATTTGGAGTCATGATAATGAAAGTATTGCCATGAAACTTGGAGTACTGCTTAACTGTGTGCTTGGTCTTATTATTGGATTCGTTTAGCTCATGTAGTGGTTGAATGTTTTATCCTGGACTTATATTGTTGCTATGTCACATGTTATTACTGTTTTAGATGCTTTCCATTATGATATAACTTGTGATACTGTTGTTGCTCCTTCAATTCATGTTAAAACAAAGGAGCTGCTGCCGAATTCTCGGTTTTTAGCATGTGCGCATTTGCTGGAATTTATGTTTAATTGTGGTATTTAGATGCTGTTTAGCTTATGTTTGTTAGCATTTAGGCATATTAAATGCCGGGGTGTTACATTTGGTATCAGAGCAGGCTGTAGGTCCTTGGAATGTGTATTTTTAGTGTCATGCTATAGGATACAACTAAAAATGTGATGTGGAATAACTTAGAAACATGGCTTAGGTCTTAACTAAAATTTTGTCATAGGATAGCAACATTAAAACTTGCAAAAGTGGTATAACTAATCTAAAATTTGACACACAATGGATGCACAGTAGGAAAGGGTATTGGTGTCGTTTCTTTACGCTTACATGTTGTATTTAAGCTTTGATGTTGAATGCTTCATTTGATAATGCATGTTGCTATGTCTATGAGATAAATGATTGAATTGCTCTTGTTGTTGTAGTAGAGTGGGGTTGTGGTGCCGAAGGGTTCGGTCACCTCTTTTTGTTCATAGTAAGGGTGAGGTTTGACGGAATGGCCGGTTAGTGCCATCACCGAAGAACTATTAACCCCTGTAGGAGAAGAGTGCTTACCCTTTCTGTCGAAGATCGGGTGTTGACTGGAGTCAAATAGAAAAGTTTGGTGGTGGATTCCTTCGGATGTTCTTTATCGTTCTGTGGTCGGTCTTGGTTGGTTTTCTTGGTTTTAGTTGATGGAAACCAAAAGAAAAGTGTTTGGTATTGGATTTTCGCGGATCGTTCCGTATGTGGTATGTGGTTTTGTCTTCCTTGGTTGAAGACGAAGAAGAGGAGTCTAGTATTGCGCTTCTTCTGGGCGCCTTTCCAGTTTTGATGCCTAGTTTGTTGATTGCTTTATGGGGAAGAAGCATTCAATTTATTCCTGTGTTTGTCTTTCTCCGAGGTTAAAGGAGTTTTTATGAGTTGTGCCGGACACTGGCTGTCGTGGCTGAAGTTCTGTGGCTTTGTAGGAGTAAGTGGTGTTTGATTTCGTCATTCTACTGGTTTGAGAAATCATCTTTGAAAACCCTTCTTGTTTCGTGAAAGTTTGGGGTTTGGTGTTTGGTGTTAAGGTTTTATTTGCAAAGGTTATTTGATCGTGTGGTTCCCTCTTGTGGGAGCCTTTGAGGTTTAAAAGTGTTTTGGAAAATTCCTTTACATGACCAAGTTTGGGTTTGTCTCATTGCAATTTTGAGAGTCAAGTTTCCTTATGAATTTGGGATGAGCTTTAAAACTAAAATGCTGCAAACAAAGTAAGTAGTCTTCTGACTGAAATCGGTTGTCCCTAGTAAGAATTGTTGTTTAGCATGTTATGTAGCATGTACCAATGTGGTTTATGGGATGACGTACTGTTAAGCTAATCTGTGAGTTGAAACAATTCAATGCGGTTGTTACCTCTAGCTTGAAAATAAATAGACTACTAGTGTTGTAGTTTGCTCTTAGCGAGAATGATTAAATGGGTTAATGTACATGCTTAGAATATGTTGCTTTGTTTTAAAAGTGCTTATGACCCCCGATTATGTTTAAAGTTTTAAACCCTGATGCATAGTTGCAACATTAAGATGATGTAGACTGCTGTTATTGTTAAAGAAACTTTGCTGGTTGTTTAAAGATGCTCTAATCTAATGGATTAATAGAGAAATTTAATCGTGTTGCCTAGTGACTTTAATTTGGAAGTTGATTAGAGTTGCTATTTACGTTGTTGCAAACTACTAGTATATTTGGAAGTCTGCAGTTGTGTCTCTACAATGCTAGTATTGATATCAATTGAGAAGACATAAGGCTCATTGTTAATGATGTTGTTAAAGGCAGTGTTAATGCTATTATTCAATCTATTTTTGTGATACTACGGGTTGGCATAACTTTAGAAAGTATGAATTCTGCAATTTGAACCCTACGGTATGGCGTTTTAGCGCGTTTCGGGCCTCTCCGGGGTCGTGTTGGGCCGTTTCCGGGTGATCGGGCCGTGGGGGAAACAATTTGGGCCGTCGGTGGGATGAATTGGGCCCATGTGGGGGTGTGCTAGGGCAGCACACCTGCTGCCCCTTCCCCCATGCGCCCCCCATCTCTCTCCCCCTTTGAGCCACCAACCCCACCTCCTCTCCCCCATCTTCCCCAAATCTCCCCACCTCTCCTCCTTTGCAAAACCGCCGCTCCTCTCCACCCTTCTCCCCCTTGCGGGTGCGCCCTAGACCTTCCCCTCGCTGCCACGTCGTGCTTTGGTACTGTCCTCGCCGGTGGGAGGATCCGCGACGAGGAGGTCCGGTGGAAACGGCGCGTGGGAAGAGATCAGGTGGAGATCGCGTGGGGAAAAGTTCGTCAAATTCGTGGTTCTTCAAGAAGGTAATGGGGAAAACCTTTGGGATTGATTAGATGCTGTTGTAGTCGGGGATTTCTATGTTTTTAGATCAAGGGAGGTGCTGCCATGGGGTAGAATTGATGAAAACTTGAATTGTATTCACGTTTTGTTCGGGCAGATTGGGAACCCGAACTAGGGCAGGCGTTTTCGTGAATTTAGATTTCGAATCTGGTCGTACGGACGTGGAAGAAGTTGTAGGTAATTTAATTATCTTTCCGTGGACATAAAGATGTTAAATTCCGATCATCCGTTTGGATGTTATGGCTGTTTTACTGAGCGCTGTCAAATCTGTGATGAGATTGAGACAGTTCGTGTTCAACGTTAGATTAAACAATTTTAGAGGCCGATTTGGTTTTTCCCAATAACTAGAAAAAGTTGGGAATTTTCCTAAGCTACGCAAGGATGTACTTGTTTATTCAATTTGGAGTTCTAGAACAGAAGTTATGCCCATTGGAAGTCCGCTGTCCCGAAGGGACAGATTTGCTGTTTTCTGATTTTAGGAGTTGTAAGCGAAATAGGGGTAGTGGGATGTATGTGTGCTGTTTTGTGGACCCGATTTGAGTGTGTGGCACGTGTTTGCAGGTGGTGTGCCTCCGGGAGTGCCCTCAACCTCTCGTCACTCCGTTACTCGTGGTTGAAGGCAAGTGTGTTGCGTGGATTGTATGCTATACGTGTTGCTAGAATTGCTTGATAGTATTTGAAATAGATAACATGTTGTTTTGCCATGAATTACATGTTATAATTGATAGGATGCCCTTAGGCCATGATTTAAATGTTGTCGATGATATGGTGTCCTCATGCCATGATTAAAAATGCTTGTTGTTGATAAATGATTCACATGCCATGTTTTGAGCAGTTCTATCGATTGTTGAATACGGTCCTACATGTTGTGATGCCATGTGTTGATATACAATATTTCTATTTATGTATACGTTGCTGTCCATTTTGCATACATGGCATATTTTCATGGCCGGCCGGTGAGATAAGTCATAACTATTCCGGTAGGGTCGGTGAGAACAGCGATTATGACTAGTCCGGGCTATTCTCGTTGAGTAAGTCCTACATCGTGATTCCATCACCGAGGTGAATCGAAGCGAGTGATAGGCACCCTCCATCTTCGGGATGGAAGGGGAAAAGGGTGCATCTTGACGGTGTGCACTCAACCATACGGTATGAGTATTCCAGGAGACATGTGCATTGCATTGCATGAATGATATACATAAATGAAGATGTTTATGAGATAATGATGAGAGTACTCATGAGATGCTCATGAGATGATTATCATGGTGTTTTAAAGGATGTATATAATGTTAAATATGATGTGTTGTGATATAGCTGTGGAGACTGGAATTATGGTTTGTTGTCTTGCACCTTGTTTTTCATTACATTACACCTTGCTGAGTGATGAACTCACGCTTGTGTTTTATGTTGTTTGTTTATTTAGGTACAATGAAATTGGCGCGCGGGAAGGGAATTTAGCTACACTTCCTCACGTAGCACTCATAATCTAGATAATTCACCCATTTCTATGGAAACATGGCAATAAGTTATGTTGATTTTGGTGTATGGATATTATGTGTTGGTTTCCCTCATGTGTGTCATGTGGGTCTTTGCAGCGATTTGTTTTATCATCCTAGTCTTAGTAGATGCTTATTCCATGATTATCATTGCTTATTGTTATTCTAGTTGATGCTCATCTATTGTTGTCGATGCATATTGATATCTTGATTGATACATATATTGATATGATATTGTGATGTTCAAATTTATGCATAAACAAAGGAGATGCTGTCAAAATTTTCAATTATTCTAAACGATTACTTGCTGTAATTTACCTTAAACTATGGTATTAAATGTGTTATGGTCTATGTTTGGTGACATTCTGGGCTTAGTAAAAGCCGGGGTGTTACAATTTTAAATAGTGGGAGTATGTTGTGTGGTGGTAATTTTGTTATCACCTTTGTATAGGGTAGCTAAAAGTAATGTTGTTGGCTGATGATTATGCCCTTTTGTTGTTATTGATGACTAAGTAGTGGTGGTAACTATTTAGATTACTCGTTGGAAAACCATGGTTAAAATAGAGGAAAATTTTAACATGTTGCGATGGAGTGAGCTTTGGATAGTTAACATGATAAATGATCTTATCCTTAACGAAAGTATAACTTAGTGTCTCACTTACGAATTCTTCCCTGTGGAGATAATATTGACATGTTGAAGTCGTTGTTTAACTGAATAAGGTTCGGTTGTCGAGACGTGAATATATAGGAGGTATGAAATTTATATGTTGATCTTGCTGAAAGATTTGTTGAAGTACTATGTTTCAAATTTAGAATAAGAAGTATTATGATTCGGTGATCCGTGGGGATCATGTCAATATAGTCTTGGTTGGGTGCCTTTTTGATAAGCATCATAAACCCTAATTAAAAGTGTTGGGAATGGTAACTCGAGGAAGAATTTGTTGTGAAGCTTTTGGTTTAACTGTGTTGGGGCTTCTCAGGGAGTAAATAGTGATTATTGAAGTCTTTAATGGAAAGCATAGTGGAGTACTAGAGATGGTTCTTTTTATGCTGAGCTTGTGTTTAAAAGCTTTTGGACTGGTTTGGTTGTTTGCCATTTTGGTTGAAGGGTTTTCGGTCAAGGTGTTCCATATGCTGTGTTTCAGAGTTTCCCTAAAACTCGTAGAAATTGGTGCAAATATTTGGTTTTGGCTAATTTGTTAAGTTGGTGCTATGAGTATGAATTTACACCCCAAAAGTTTTTGAGTCGATCGCGCCCTTTCGCGTTCGCACTGAATTATCTTTGGAATTAATTTTAAAAGGAAGCAGATGGTCATAAAGGGTTGTGTTGGAAACTTTTGAGTTAAGCTCTTGATGTGTAACTCTGTTTGGCTAGAGTTGGAGTCATTTGGAAAATGTGTCTGGTGTGCGGATGTTTCACAAGTCTGGATTTTTATGAATGTGTCATAAGTGAATTTGGTTGGTGAAGAGTTTTCTTTTGGGATTGAGTTTGCCTCTCTTTTGATAAAATTTATGGCGGTTGTTTGTGCAGATGTTTAACTTTGGAGCCGATGTCTTTTTTTTCCAAATGTTGATTTTGGTTAAAACGCGATGTTTTGCGAGTTTAGCTTTCGAGAAGTGATGGGTTCTGACATGATGTGGTGTTTTGCTGTTAACGGTGTTGCCATCATAGTTATATGATTTAGCGCAACCGTCAATGTTATGTGTGTTTCAAACATGTGATACCGAGGAAACAGTCGTTTAGTGAATGATTATTCGGTATTGTTGTTACATGGTGAATGAATGGTGAAAAGTAAACATGACATCGTTTTTAGATGTTAAATGGTAAAAGACTCGTTGAGCCAGGTCGGTGAGAAAGTCATATATGGATATATGACTAATCCGGAGTGCTCTTGAAAAGGTTGCATTCATGTCATGAATCGAGATGTCCATTTCTTTCTAGTATGAAAGAATGAAGAATTTCCGGTATGTTGGTTGTGGTGTAGTAGATTTGTGTTTCCTTTGCGTCTTGGCTTAGGAAGTTAAAATGTGTGCTCTTTGGATGTTGCCGGATCCTTTCCAAAGTGGTTTTAGCGCTTTGGGGTTTGAGTTGTTGGATGAGGGCCACTTGGGTTCATGTTTATGGTTGGGCCGTGTGTGAGTACTTTGTGTTTGAATGTTGAGTAAAGTTCTCGCAAGTTTTGATTGTGAGTTATCTTTAGAGCTGTCGGTCTTTGATCCTTAGCTTCTTGCCTCCGTGTGCTAGCTGGTGCAAATCGTAGGGTCTTCTAAGCGGGTTCTGAGGCGTGAACCATAACTCCCTTTGATTTGATTGTTTGCGAAGTGGCGTGTCTCGGATTCGGGGTCGAATCCTGTTGAAGGGGGGAAGAATGTGACACTACGGAATGGTGTGACATTATTTAATGTGAATGTTAAGGTCAAAAACTTTATGAAATGTGGAATTAAGGTTAAAACCATAGGGTATGGAGGTTAATAGCGTTTCCGGGCCGTTTCCAGGGTTTTGGGCCTTCCCGGGGGAGTTTGGGCCTAAAAGAGGGGGTTGTGGGCTTTTGTGGGATGGAGTAAGACTCCATTTAGGACTAGGAATCAGATTTGGGCTGGTAAAAGGGGGTTCCCCTGCCCTTGGGGCGCCCCATCCCCTTTTGTGCGCCCCCTCCTCTCCCTCCAAGCCCTAGCCGCCCCCCACCTTCCCCTCTCCCTTGCATGCGCCCCCTCTCCCTTGCCCCATTGCTCCCCACCTCTCCACCACCTCTCCTCCACCCCCTTGCTGCCCTAGGGTGGCCTCCCCACCCCCTGCACCTCGAGGATCCATCCATTGGAGCGAGGAGCGAGGAGCGAACCGGGAGGAGATCCATTCAGTTTTCGTGCGTTGGGCAAAGGTATGGCCATGGGAATCCTTGGGGTTGGTCTAGGTACTGTTGTAAGGATTATTATCAAGTTTTTAGATCAATTGGTGGTGCTGGATTTGATTAGATTAGATGGATTCTTGAGTTGGTCACGTTCTCTGTTTCGGACAGCATGAGCAGTCGACCTAGGGTTCGGTTTTTCGCCAATTTAGAATCCGAATTTGGTCGTACGGATGTTGAAGAAGTTGTAGATAATTTCATTATCTTTCCGTGGATATAAAGAACGTTAAATTCTGCCCAGCCGTTTGAAAGTTATGGCTGTTTTACCGAGCGTGTTAAAATCTGTGACGTGATTGGAACAGATCACGGTATTTTGTAGATTAAACAACTTTAGAATCCGAATCAGTCTTTCCCTATACCTAGAAAAAGTTGGGAAATTTCCTAATCTACGCGAGGATGTACTCGTTTAATTGATTTGGAGTGTTAGAACCCAAGTTATGCCTTTTGGAAGGCTGCTATCCCCACGGGACAAAACCGCTGTTTTCGGGTTTTGCGAGTAGTTGGCAATGTCGGGGTAGATGAGGGTTTGCGTACTGTTTTGTGGGCTTGATTGTGAGTGTGTGGTCCCTATGTGCAGGTGGTGTGACCCCGGGAGGGCCTTCTACTTCTCGCCAATCCGTCGCCCGTGGTTGAGGCAAGTGTATTGTAATGGATAGCGATTTGTAGGTTGCTTGTTGAGACTAGATGAAAATGGATGATATGATATGATCTCTTGCCATGCTTTAATGATTGCCAATGATATGATGAGTATGTTTATCATGTTATGATGCCATGTGTTAATGTACAAGTTAATTATGATGTGGGCATATTTGCATACATGGCATGATTACATGGCCCGGGCGGTGAGAAAGTCATAACTAGTCCGGGAAGGTCGGTGAGAAAGTTATGACTAATCCGGAGAGCCAATGAGTAAGTCCTACATCGTGATTCCATTCACCGCGATGAACGGAAGCGAGGAGTGGGCACCCTCCATCTTCGGGATAGAAGGGGGGAGAGGGTGCACACCGACGGGTGTGTACTCAACCATAACGGTATGATTTTCCAGGAGATATGTGCATCGCATTGCATTGCATTATATGAGGATGATTTATGATGATGTCAATGATATGCTTACACTATGAATATGAGATTTGTATGATGTTGTATGTGAAAAGTGGTGATGAAGTTATTGGAATGTATTTTCTTGTTCCATTACATTATACTTGCCGAGTGATGAACTCACGCTTGTGTTTATGTTGTTTTTCTTAGGTACCATGAAACCGGCATGCGGGGAAAATGGTTTAGCTACACATCTACACGTAGCTCCACACAAATTAGACAGTGTTATCATTTGGAGTCATGATAATGAAAGTATTGCCATGAAACTTGGAGTACTGCTTAACTGTGTGCTCGGTCTTATTATTGGCTTCGTTTAGCTCATGAAGTGGTTGAATGCTTTATCCTGGACTTATATTGTTGCTATGTCACATGTTATTGCTGTTTTAGATGCTTTCCATTATGATATAACTTGTGATACTGTTGTTGCTCCTTTAATTCATGTTAAAACAAAGGAGATGCTGCTGAATTCTCGGCTTTTAGCATGTGCGCCTTTGCTGGAATTTATGTTTAATTGTGGTATTTAGATGCTGTTTAGCTTATGTTTGGTAGCATTCAGGCATATTAAATGCCGGGGTGTTACACTTCTCAATTGATATCAATACTAGCATTGTAGAGACACAACTTCATACTTCCAAATATACTAGTAGTTTGCAACAACATAAATAGCAACTCTATTCAACTTCCAAATTAAAGCCACTAGTCAACATGATTAAATTTCTCTATTAACCCGTTAGAATAGAACATCTTTAAACAACCGGCAAGGTTTCTTTAACAGTATCATTAATTTACATCATCTTAATGTTCTAACTATGCATCAAGGTTTAAACATTTAACATTAACGAGGATCATAAGCACTTTTAAAGCAAGGCAACAGATTCTAAGCATATACATTAACCCATTTAATCATTCTCGCTACAGAGTAAACTACAACACTAGTAGTCTATTTATTCTCCAGCTAGAGATGATAATCACATTGAATTGATTCAACTCAAAATTTAACTTAGCAACACATCATTCCATAAACAACATTGTTACCTAATACATAGCACGGACATAAACTTTTCTAAACACCTTCATGGGGCACGAACTCTTGACAAACTGGATGCAACTCAACTTTTAAAGATAACCACAACTCAAGAGCCAGAACGAACACCGATAGAAAATTTCTCCTTTCCAGGCAAGGAAGAAAAACAAAACTCCAACAGAAATGCAAGAGAGCTCAACTCTTAAATTCCCAAATTTGCCCACAAAACTCTTCAAGAAATCTCAAGATCCATACTTCCAAGAAGGAAGAAGGTTGCACTAGGGAAAATCAAATGTTCATTAAATCTTTTCCGATAAAAGATTCAAACTTAGCTCCACCAACTCAAGGCCTGCACAACGGGAAACTCCAACACTTTTTCTTAGATAGGGAGAACAACAACCACAAAAGTTTCCTCCTCAAGACAGCCTGTAATGACCAACAAAACTGGTGTCAAAGCAAAATTAGCGACCAACAGATGCGCAACACAAAACTTTTCTTCTACGTCTTCAACCAAGGAAGACAAAACCACAAATCACCTACGGAACAATCCGCGATAAATCAAATACCAAACACTTTTCTTTTGATTTCGATCAACTAAAACAAAGAAAACCAACCAAAACTGACCGTCAGAACGGTAAAGAACAACCATAGGAATTCACCACCAATTTCTTCTATTTGACTCCAGTCAACTACCCGACCTATGACAGAAAAGGTGAGTACTCTTCTCCTGCAGGGGTTAATAATTCTTCGGTGATGGCGTTAACAGACGACACCGTCAAACCACACCCTTACTATGAACAAAAAGAGGTGACCGAACCCTTCGGCATCACAACCCCGCTATAACACAAATAACAAGAACAATTCAATCATTTATCTCACAGACATAGCAACATGCATTATCAAATGAAGCATTCAACATCAAAGCTTAAATACAACATTTAAGCGTAAAGAAATGATACCCATACCCTTTCCTACTGTGTAGCCATGTGTGTCAAATTTTAGATTAGTTATACCACTTTTGCAAGTTTTAATGTTGCTATCCTATAACAAAATTTTATTTAAAACCTAAGCCATGTTTCTAAGTTATTCCACATCACATTTTAGTTGTAACCTAAGATATGACACTACAAATACACATTCCAAGGACCTACAGCCCGCTCTGATACCAACTGTAACACCCCGGCATTTAATATGCCCGAATGCTACCAAACATAGACTAAGCAACCTCTAAATACCACAATTACAAGTAAATTATAGTAAAGGAGCAAATGCTAATACCGAAAATTTCGGCAACATCTCCTTTGTTTTCCATGGATTGAGCAACAACAATCTTCACATATCAAGATAGCATAAAGAACGATAGTAATAACTTGAGAAAACAGGAATTTCAGTCATCATACAGTTAAGGATATATGCCTATCCGTCTCATGTCAAATATGGACTAATCATTTACTCATGGCAACCAACAAAGCATTAACGCCACAGTTTAGTTCAGTGAATTAACAATCACAGTTAAAGGAAGGAACATGTCATTGTTTATATGTGTGATGCTAAGTGATGACGTGTGACTAGCTCCCTTTCCCGCATGCTGGTTTCATGGTACCTAAGAAAAACAACATAAACACAAGCGTGAGTTCATCACTCAGCAAGTATATTGCAATGGGACAAGAAAATACATTCCAATACCTTCATCACCACGTTTCACATACAACATCATACACATCTCATTTTCATAGTGTAAGCATATCATTGACATCATCATAAATCATCATCATATAACATCCTCATAAAATGCAATGCAATGCAATGTAATGCGATGCACATATCTCCTGGAAACTCATACTGGTATGGTTGAGTACACACCCGTCGGTGTGCACCCTCTCCCCCCTTCCATCCCGAAGATGGAGGGTGCCTACTCCTCACTTTCATACACCGCGGTGGATGGAATCACGATGTAGGACTTACTCATTGGCTCTCCGGAATAGTCATAACTTTCTCACCGACCTTCCCGGGACTAGTTATGACTTTCTCACCGACCGGGCCATGTATCATGCCATGTATGCAAACATGCCAATATCATAAATAACTTGTACATTAACACATGGCATCATAACATAATAAGCATACTCATCATATCAATGGAAAACATTAAAGCATGGCATATGAACATATCATATATTCAATCTCAATCTCAATCAATCTAGCAAACCACAACCCGCTACCCATTCCAATACACTTGCCTCAACCACGGGCGACGGATTGGCGAGAAGTAGAAGGCACTCCCGGGGTCACACCACCTGCACATATGTACCACACACTCACAGTCATGTCCACAAAATAGTACGCAAACACTCTTCTACCCCGACATCGCTAACTACTCGCAAAACCCAAAAACAGGGGTTCTGTCCCGTCGGGACAGCAGCCTTCCAAAAGGCATAACTCGGGTTCTAAAACTCCGAATCAACTAAACGAGTACATCCTCGCGTAGCATAGGAAATTTCCTAACTTTTTCTAAGAATATGGAAAGACTGATTCGGATTCTAAAGTGGTTTAATCTACAGAATACCGTGATCTGTTCCAATCACATTACAGTTTTTAATACGTTCGGTAAAACGAGCATAACTTTCAAATGGCTGGGCAGAATTAGACGTTCTTTATACTCACTGAAATGTATTGAAATTACCTACAACTTCTTCAACAGGCAGATGACCAAATTCTGACTCTAAATTTGCGAAAACCCAAACCATAGATCGACTGCTCATGCTGCTCAAAACAGAGAACGTGGCAAACTCTAGATTTCATCTAATCTACTCAATTACAACACCACCAATTGATTTAAAAACATGAAATTAACCCTTAGAACAGATCCTAGACTAACCCCAAGGATCCCCGTGGCCATACCTTCGCCCGACGAATGAAAACCAACCGGATCTCCTCCCGGTTCGCGCGATCTCCTTCCTCGCTCCAAATCCACCGGATCTCCTCATCGCGGAGCGCTCCAATGAACGGATCTTCGAGGTGTTGAGGTGGAGAACACCCCTAGGGGCAGCAAGGGAGGTGGATAGGTGGTGGGAAGGGAAGGGGCGCAATGGGGGCGGCTAGGGAAGGTGGAGGCGCAATGGAGGGTGGAGGGTGGCGGCTAGGAGGAGGTGGGAGAGGGGGAGGCGCCCAAATGAGGGGAGGGGCGGCTAGGGCAGGGAGGGGGGTGCACCAAGCCCCCCAATTCTGTCCACCCCTCCCTCATGGGCCCATACCCCTTCCCACTAAAGCCCACGAGTTATCCCCTTGGGCCCAAACTCCCGAAATCGGCCCGGAAACGCAATTAAACTGCATAACGTAAAGTTTTATTCTTTAATTTCACATTTTATAAAGTCACACTCCCTAATTTCACCTTTTATGGTGTCTAGACATCCCGTAGTATCACAATGTGATTTAGATTGATTCGCATAGCTTTGGGTTAGATCTATTTGCAGCTCTCGGATTAGATTGAACGCCCTAGATTCAACCACGTAGTTTTCCTCTGAGTGAACTAGATGCAATCTGAACCGTTGGATCTAGGATAGAAGGCTAGGATTGTGCCACGAAGCGTGTAATCGCGGAGAACTAGATCTAAATCGAACCGTAAGATTAGATCCAAGGGTCCAATTGAGTCTATACTCGTACGGTGTTGATCAAGACACGTAGACGCCAGGATAGCTCGCCACGCGTCTCTGCTGTAGCATAAAGGTGATCAATCTGGACCGTCGATTTTGTAACACCCCGGCATTTAATATGCCCGAATGCTATCAAACACAAGCTAAACAACAACTAAATACCACATTTAACATAAAATTCCAGCAAAGGTGCATAGGCTAAAAACCGAGATTTCGGCAGCACCTCCTTTGTTTTATCATGAATTTAAGGAACAGCAACAATATAGCATTATATGGCAATAAGAGAAACATCTAAAACAGCAATAAATAAAGTCTTAACGTCAATAAGAGACTAACATTAAGCTCTTAAGGTTCCAAGTGTCAAACAAACAATAGAACTCTCATTAACCAAGCTAAGACTTAATTTTAAAGACCATCACACGCAATTTATTATCAAACTAAATGAATTGACTTGGGGAAACATTAAGGTGAAGCAACGTGTGAGCGTGTGACTATTCCCCTTTCCCGCATGCCGTTCTCATGGTACCTAAAACAACAAGAAAACACAAGGGTGAGTTCGAAAACTTCGGCAAGCATACCGCAATGGACAACAAGCATAACAACATGGCAATAACATCTTCCATCATGTATATCATCTCATTCATGATTACTTATCAATATCATCATCAATTTGTATGCGAAGTAATGCAATGCTCTCGACCCTCTGGAACCTCATACCGGTATGGGAAGTACACACCCGTCGGTGTGCACTCCTTTCCTCCCTTCCATCCCGAAGATGGAGGGTGCCTACTCGCTTCCAAACCCCACGTGGATGGAATCACGACATAGGACTTACTCAATGGCGTTCAGGATTAGTCATAACTTTCTCACCGACCTTGCCGGACTAGTTAAGACTTTCTCACCGCCCTCGCCCTATCTCATGACATGCATGCAACCATGCCAATTATCATATTTAATTCACATATTAACACATGGCATCATAATATGTTAAACATGCTCATCATATCATATCATTCATTAACATATGGCAAGTGGACATATATCATGTAAACAATTCCATCTAATCTCAACATGCAACCTACAACTCGCTATCCATCACAACACACTTGCCTCAACCACGTGCAACGGATTGGCGGGAAGAAGAGGGCACTTCCGGGGTCACACCACCTGCACATAGGCATCACACACTCACAATCATAGCCTCCAAACAGTACACAAACCCCCATCTAACCCAACATTGCCAACTACTCGCAAAACCTAAAAACAGAGGTTCTGTCCCGGCGGGACAGCAGCCTTGCAAAAGGCATAAATTGAGTTCTGGGACTCCGAATGAATTAAACGAGTACACCCTCGCGTAGCCTAGGAAATTTCCCAACTTTCTCTAGGTATAAGGAAAGTCTGATTCGGCATCTAAGGTTGTTTAATCTACAGATTACCGAGATCTGTTCCAATTACGTCACAGATTTTTAGGCGCTCGGTAAAACAGCCATAACTTTCAAATGGCTGATCAGAATTTAACGTGCTTTATGTCCACGGAAAGATAATTAAATTATCTACAACTTCGTAGAATTCCGTACGGTCGGATTCGGATTCTAGATAGATGGAAACTCGAACCGTAGTTCGACTGCTCAATCTGCCCGAAAACAGAAACGTGGACAAGTTTAGATCTAACCCAAATTACTTCAATCCAGCGCCTCCAATTGATCTAAAAACTTGATAAACACCCTAATAACAGTACCTAGATCATCCCCAAGGATCCCCAAGATCATACCTTTGCCCGAAGCACAAAACTCCAATCAATCTCCGCGGATCTCCTCGCGAATCGCTCCTCGCTCCACGTTCCTCGCTCCTCGCTCCTCGCTCCACGGGATGACTCCGCGAGGTGCAGGGGTGGGGAGGCCACCCTAGGGCAGCAAGGGGTGGAGGGGAGGTGGTGTGGAGATGGAGAGGGGGGTGGAGGGGGCGCACGGTGGGGAGAGGGAGGGGTGGATGCGGCTAGGGCTTTGGGGGGTGGAGGGAGGCGCAAAGAGGGGAGGTGGGGCGCAATAGAGGGGAGGGGGGGCGCATATAAGGCAGGGAGGGCCTCCTTTCAGCCCTCAACAAGGAAACCTACGCTCATACGGACACAAACACCTCCCCACTAAAGCCCACGTAAGGCCCAAATTCCCCCGGGAAGGCCCAAAACCCCGAAAACGGCCCGGAAACAGCCCGGAAACGTTATTAACCTCCAATTCTTATGGTTTTAACCTTATTTCCACATCTCATACTGTACTTAACCTTATCATGCCCGCTAAATAAGGTTACGACACTCCGAGGTGTCACATTCTTCCCCCCTTCAACAGGATTCGACCTCGAATCTAAACGTACCAACACGAAACCCAGCAAAACCAAAGACAGCTAGGTTTTCACATCACATACCCGAGGCTTAAAACTCGGATACTTCTCGCGCATGCGAGATTCCAGCTCCCAAGTCGCTTCTCTCTCTGGCCTGATGTGACCACAGGATCTTGACAAACTTAAGCGCCCTGTTCTTCATCACTCGCTCAAGTCCCGAGAATTTCCACGGGGCCGGGACTCGAAGGTGAGGTCCTCTTTGAAGCACTAATGGTTCCAACGGAACCACCATCTCCGGATCATGCAAGTATTTCCTCAACATCGAGACATGGAACACATTATGCACACCTTGCATGGATTCCGGTAGCTCTAGGCGATAGGCCAACCCGCCAACTCGGGCGAGGATAGGAAAAGGCCCAACATACCTTGGGTGAGCTTTCCTTCGTGCCAAACGCACCACACCCTTGGTGGGAGATACTGCAAGAGTACGCTATCACCCACCTCAAACTCCAAGTCTCGCCGCCTCACATCGGCATAGCTTTTTATGCGCTTCTGTCGCGAGAAGGTTCTCGCCGAACCTCCGACACGCGATCAACGATCTGCTGCACCCAATCCGGTCCAAGAATAGCTCTCTCGCCCACGACATCCCAACAAAGTGGCGATCTGCACTTCCGGCCATACAAAGACCTCATAAGGAGCGGGCCGGATCTTTGGAATGATAGCCGTTATTGTAAGCAAACTCTGCAAGGGGCAAATGGTCTTCCCAGCTACCCTTCCAAGCCATCACACAGGCCCTGAGCATGTCCTCCAAAGTTTGATGGTACGCTCAGATCGCCCATCTGTCCTGAGGGTGAAAAGCGGTACTAAGGCGAAGCCGCTGCACTCCAAAGCACTCGCAAACTCTCCCGAACTTGGAGACGAACTTCGCATCCCGATCAGAGATAATGGTCTTGGGTACACCATGCAATCTCACGATCTCCCGCACATAGATGGGAGCCAACTCGCTCATTGAATTGGTCGTGCGGATGGGAATGAAATGCGCAGACTTGCCGAGACGGTCCACCACAACCCAAACAAAGCATCCTTCCTCGAGGAGTACGAGGTAAGCCAACCACAAAATCCATGGAGATGTCATCCCATGGCCACACAGAATCTCCAAAGGCTGCAACAGGCCGGTAGGACGCTTATGCTCGGCTTTGATCTTCCGGCAAATCCCACAAGACGCCACATACTTGGCAATATACACTCTCATCCTTTTCCACCAGAAATTCTTCTTCAAGTCCCTCAGTACATCTTGGTCTCCCAGGATGGACCGTGTGCGGTGCGATGAGCTTCTTTCAGGATGTCTTCTTTCACTTGAGATTTCGGGTACACACAGACGGCCCTGAAACCTCAAAGCTCCCGCATCATCAACAGTAAAGTCTCCATACTTGCCTTCCTCAAGGCGTTTCCACACTTGCTTTGGAGCAAACGATCATCTTCTTTGTGCCTCTCGCTGCAGCTTCGAGGAATGTTGACTCAAGAATCATTTGAGTTTCAGCCTGCATGGTCCCATAAGCAGTAGGAGACTCCCAAACGCTCAAAATCAGCAACAAGACAATCAACAAAAGGGGCATTGTCTTGCATCGAGGGCGTCGGCCACCACATTTGCTTTCCCGGATGATACTTGGATAGTGAGGTCATAATCCTTTATCAACTCTAGCCACCTCCTCTGCCTCAAGTTCAAATCTTTACGAGTAAAGATGTACTTGAGGCTCTTGTGATCAGTGAAAATATCACAAGACTCACCGCATGTAATGCCTCCATATCTTCAATGCAAACACCACGCGGCTAGCTCAAGATCATGCGTGGGATAATTCTCGCTCATGCTTTTTCAATCGCCTCGAAGCATAAGCAATCACCTTGCCCTCTTGCATGAGCACACACCCAAGTCCCAACCGAGAAGCATCAGAATAAGCAGTGAAGCGCTTCCCGGCTCGGGAAGTGTAAGAACAGGAGCAGTCACTAACTTCTCCTTCAAAGTGCGTAAGTTTGTGCTCACACTCTGCAGTCCTTTGAATTTCATCCCTTCTGAGTCATTTGTGAAAGTGGCTTGGCAATGATAGAGAAATCCTGCACAAAACGCCGATAGTAGCCACCAACCCAAGGAAACTACGCACCTCTTTGACATTGGAAGGCCTCTTCCAATCCAAAATCTTGAGACTTTGCTAGGATCTACAGATATGCCCTCTGGATTGATGATGTGGCCAAGAAAACCCACTTCAAATCTAACTCGCACTTTTTCAGCTTAGCAAAGAATTGATTACCCCTCGGTACTCAAAGACAAGCCTCAAGTGTCGCTCATGCTCCTCTTCGATTTAGAGTAAATCGAGAATGTCATCGATGAACACTACCACAAACTCATCAAGGTACATGTGTAGCATACTGTTCATCGCCTCCAAAAAGACAGCAAGGGCATTAGTTAGACCAAAAGACATAACATTAAATTAATAATGCCCATACCTAGTGGAGAAAGCAGTCTTATCAATGTCCTGCTCCCTCACACGGATCTGATTGTACCCCGATCAAGATCAATCTTGAGAACACCTTTGCTCCCTTGATTGGTCAAACAGATCCTCGATGCGAGGCAAAGGATACTTGTTTTTGATTACTTGATTAAGAGCACGATAATCAATGCACATCGCCAACTCCCATCCTTCTTCGAGACGAAGAGGACGGGTGCTCCCCATGGCGATACGCTACGCCGAATGAAGCCCTTGGCCAGCAGATCCTCCAAGCTGCTTCTTCAACTCGCCTTGAAAAGGACGAGCCAAGCGGTATGGAGAGATAGAAATAGGTCGAGTGCCAGGAACAAGGTCAATCTGAAACTCCACATTCCTCACGGGAGGTAGACCAGGCAACTCGTCGGGAACACATCAACGAACTCCTTCACTACAGAAATCTCCTCAATGGGAATCGAGGAAGATGGCTTCTCAGACAAAGTCATGAGGAAACCCAATAGCCTCAAACGCCGACAGAAAACAAACTAGTCAAAGCAAAGACGGAACTAGAGGGTATACCACCCTGAAAGGTCAACTCTTCCCGGACGGGGCTGCCAAGGCAACTGTCTTCCCGAAACAACAGATCTTAGCACGGCAGTGATCGATGCAGCCAGTCCATGCCCAAAATGACATCAAAAGGAGCCAATCGGATCACCATGAGATTGGCAAAGAAAACCTCATCATCAATGGCAATGGTGCAACCAGGGCAAACCAAAGAACTAGCAATCAACCCCAGGAGAAGCCCGACTAACACGGACTCGTAAATCCGAACTCCCAACTTAGCTCTACTAGCAAACTCCGATTTACACAAAAGAGTAGGATGCTCCTAATCAAAGAGAACAAAGGTATCAACGGAATCCACGAGCAGAGTACAAACCACCTCTGGATGCCGGTGACTCGGCGGTCGGCAAAGCGTACACTCCTGGTGATGCCGGAAAGAAGGAGCCCGACTCGGTGATGCCCCAACAAGGTCGGGGCGGAGGAGGCAAGCGAGGAGGAGCAGACGGCTGCGGGCACCAAGATGCGCCGGTGGCGCCCACGCAAAGGGTGGTGAGAAACAGGGCAGCCATCATGTGCACCGATCCTCCGGAAGATGCCGGAGTGGGAGGAGAAGGCACCGTCTCCCACTTGATGATGCTACCGGGGTTCATCCTACAGACTTCGCCCCATATGGCCGGGCTTGCCCGCGATGGTTGCAACTCGGTCCAACCACACTCAAGCACGGTGCTCGCCACCGCACTTGAAGCACTTCATGCCTCGCCGGCACAGGGGGCGAAACGATCGCTCGCGAAGAAGACGATCAGGCGGCCCCATCTTAGCCCCCGAGGAGGAGCCTGTCCTCCCTTGAACTTCTTGAAGGTGGGTCGCCGAGAGGACCCACCTCCTCTACCAAAGGTCCTCTTACGGCCCTCGCTTTGCCGCGAGAACCCTGAACCTCCTGGGTTACGCTTGTCCCGGAGAGCTCCAACTCGAGCTCCATGCCCTTCGCTTGCTCCACCATTGCAGCAGAAGTCACGAGGGATCGCCCCCATGACAACTCTGAACTCCTGGTTGAGGCCCCTACGGAACCTCCTAGCTTTCTCCCGATCGTCATTGCCACAAATGCAGACGTAAGCGCACCACGCTGTTGAACTCCTTCTCATACTCTGCCACCGACCTCTTTCCTGGGAAAGAGTGGTCGAGTAAGCTCCATCCTCTCAAGGAAAGATTACGGATGGAACTTGGCTCGGAAGCGAGCCACAAAGTCCTCCTGTGTCACTTGGACCCAGATCGGGGCTCTAGCAGCCGTAACCCCTCCCACCAGATATCGCCTTGGCCCTTCAAATTAAAAAGCCACAAAGCGAGTCCTGCAGGCCGAGGTCAAATCTAGGACCTCAAATTGCCTTCTCCATGTACCGCAGCCAATCTGCGATGGATCGGCGTGCTGCTCCGTCCGAAAGTGTCAAGACGGAGGGACATCCACTCCAGGAGACTCATCCTCGGCCCGGTGCAGCGGGCAACAGGGGCCATCGCAGGGGAGGCACAACAGCAAGGGCTGCCCGCAGCTGGCGGCGCAGCTCTGAATCTCCCTCTGCAGAGCTGAACTAAATCTTCATTTGCGGCGGGCACCCCACCCCGACCGTGCAGTGGAAGCTCCTCTGAGCTGGCCCACGAGCATTAAGCGAAACGCTACCCTCAGCAGACTCCTCAACTCCTGGGAGCCTCGCTTTGGCCTCCACGCCACGGCGTCCACGGCCTCTACCCTCGGCATGGCTGCTTTAGGCAGACAACCACCCAAACACGAAGCACACAATCAAGATCATAGATCAAACATCATCTTAAGCATATTCCTTATCACATAATCAAGCGCGATGCAATGACGAACCAAAACCCATCCTACTGTGCATCCAAGTGTGTCAGATTTTAGATTAGTTATACCACTTTTACAAGTTTTAACGTTGCTATCCTATAACAAGGTTTTAGTTAGAACCTAAGCCATGTTTCTAAGTTATTCCACATCATATTTTAGTTGCAACTTAAGGTATGACACTAAAAATACATATTCCAAGGACCTACTGACTCGCTCGATACCAATCAGTAACACCTGGCATTTAATATGCCCGAATGCTACCAAACACAAGCTAAACAACAACTAAATACCACATTTAACATAAAATTCCAGCAAAGGTGCATAGGCTAAAACCGAGATTTTGGCAGCACCTCCTTTGTTTTATCATGAATTTAAGGAACAACAACAATATAGCATTATATGGCAATAAGAGAAACATCTAAAACAGCAATAAATAAAGTCTTAACGACAATAAGAGACTAACATTAAGCTCTTAAGGTTCCAAGTGTCAAACAAACAATAGAACTCTCATTAACCAAGCTAAGACTTAATTTTAAAGACCATCACACGCAATTTATTATCAAACTAAATGAATTGACTTGGGGAAACATTAAGGTGAAGCAACGTGTGAGCGTGTGACTATTCCCTTTCCCGCATGCCGTTCTCATGGTACCTAAAACAACAAGAAAACACAAGGGTGAGTTCGAAAACTCAGCAAGCATACTGCAATGGACAACAAGCATAACAACATGGCAATAACATCTTCCATCATGTATATCATCTCATTCATGATTACTTATCAATATCATCATCAATTTGTATGCAGTAATGCAATGCTCACGACCCTCTGGAACCTCATACCGGTATGGGAAGTACACACCCGTCGGTGTGCACCCTTTCCTCCCTTCCATCCCGAAGATGGAGGGTGCCTACCGCTTCCAAACACCACGTGGATGGAATCACGACATAGGACTTACTCAATGGCGTTCGGATTAGTCATAACTTTCTCACCGACCTTGCCGGACTAGTTAAGACTTTCTCACCGCCCTCGCCCTATCTCATGACATGCATGCAACCATGCCAATTATCATATTTAATTCACATATTAACACATGGCATCATAATATGTTAAACATGCTCATCATATCATATCATTCTTTAACACATGGCAAGTGGACATATATCATGTAAACAATTCCATCTAATCTCAACATGCAACCTACAACTCGCTATCCATCACAACACACTTGCCTCAACCACGTGCAACGGATTGGCGGGAAGAAGAGGGCACTTCCGGGGTCACACCACCTGCACATAGGCATCACACACTCACAATCATAGCCTCCAAACAGTACACAAACCCCCATCTAACCCGACATTGCCAACTACTCGCAAAACCTAAAAACAGAGGTTCTGTCCCGGCGGGACAGCAGCCTTGCAAAAGGCATAACTTGAGTTCTGAGACTCCGAATGAATTAAACGAGTACACCCTCGCGTAGCCTAGGAAATTTCCCAACTTTCTCTAGGTATAAGGAAAGTCTAATTCGGCCTCTAAGGATGTTTAATCTACAGATTACCGAGATCTGTTCCAATTACGTCACAGATTTTTAGGCGCTCGGTAAAACAGCCATAACTTTCAAACGACTGATCGGAATTTAACGTGCTTTACGTACACGGAAAGATAATTAAATTATCTACATCTTCCTAGAAGTCCGTACGGTCGGATTCGGAATCTAGATCGATGGAAACTCGAACCCTATTTCGACTGCTCAATCTGCCCGAAAACAGAAACGTGGACAAGTTTAGATCTAACCCAAATTACTTCAATCCAGCGCCTCCAATTGATCTAAAAACTTGATAAACACCCTAATAACAGTACCTAGATCATCCCCAAGGATCCCCAAGATCATACCTTTGCCCGAAGCACAAAACTCCAATCAATCTCCGCGGATCTCCTCGCGAATCGCTCCTCGCTCCACGTTCCTCGCTCCTCGCTCCTCGCTCCTCGCTCCACGGGATGACTCCGCGAGGTGCAGGGGTGGGGAGGCCACCCTAGGGCAGCAAGGGGTGGAGGGGAGGTGGTGTGGAGATGGAGAGGGGGGTGGAGGGGGCGCACGGTGGGGAGAGGGAGGGGTGGATGCGGCTAGGGCTTTGGGGGTGTTGGGAGGCGCAAAGAGGGGAGGTGGGGCGCAATAGAGGGAGGGGCGATATAAGGCAGGGAGGGCCTCCTTTCAGCCCTCAACAAGGAAACCTACGCTCATACGGACACAAACACCTCCCCACTAAAGCCCACGTAAGGCCCAAACTCCCCCGGGAAGGCCCAAAACCCCGAAAACGGCCCGGAAACAGCCCGGAAACGTTATTAACCTCCAATTCTTATGGTTTTAACCTTATTTCCACATCTCATACTGTACTTAACCTTATCATGCCCGCTAAATAAGGTTACGACACTCCGAGGTGTCACAGATTTCTAGATGCGCGGCTCAGATCAGTTTGGTTAGAATCGGTCTGGAGTAATCGTAGCCGTTTGATCTGTGGTTTATGGTCAGGATGCGTCCACGTGTTGGAACCTAGGACTGGCCGCGTCGCCAGTATTCGTGGGGAATTAGAACAAATCGAGACCGTCCTATTTGGAATGGAGGGTCTAGATCTTGCCACACCCCAACCGCGAGCTGCCACGTCGCATGTAGAAACCAAGGCACCGTGGCTGAGGCAGCGGTCACCGTTGATGTCAGCAGGCGGGCCTGCATGTCAGCCGCTGTACCCGCACGCATGTGACATTAGCGTGATGTCTTTGCTGACATCACGCTGGGTCCCACGTGTCAGTGAAATAGGATTTTCTAGGAAATAGATTTATTTTATTTAATTAAATTGCTGATGTCAGCGTGGTGTCATTACTCAATTTTTCTTTAGGAAAATAATTTGGCCGATATGAAAATAACTGCCGATGTCAAAGAGATGCAATATTGTTGGGAACCGAATGTGCAAATCCGACCCTCTGCGTATTCAGCACTAGTCCAAGATCACGCTAGTGCACACAGTCTCAACATCGGTAAATACCACAATCATACTCAACGAAATAGTAAAGTACTTTATTGAAAGGGAAATATAACCGGTTGCTCGACCTTATGGTCAAGTTACAAAAGTACGCCTCGCAGGGATTAAGTTTTATTCAAATAAACATGCAGCGAAAAATAAGAAAACACGTGGCGCCAACCAATATGCCACAGGCAACTAACTGGGCTCGCCCCTAGTTCATCGGCTCCTCCTGGAACTCCTCCTCCAATGCTGGCGTAGATTCCTCCTCAGATGATGTTTGTGTTGTGGCAAGGGTGAGTACTTTGAGCACACAGCAAGTCATGGACAGAATGCAATCTAATTTTCTATATGCATGGCTTATTACAAAGGATAGGCTAAAAGGTTCATTTGCAATAAGGTAACATTCACAAATAACAATAGTAGATTGAAAGCAGTAAAACAGTAATGACAATAATAACTTTCATAATTACTTTCTTAAGTAAAGCATTCCTCATCCTAAACTAGTTCATCATTTCCATTCCAAGTAACCAAAGTTATTTTTTTGAAAGTCTAACCCTTGACTGTAATCACCGAGCAATGTCCAATACCATGGACTCGGCTATTCGAATAGGTTTTACACTCTATAGAGGTTATACACTTTACCCACAAGATACAATCAAACACCACGAAGGCAAGTGATCGTAACAAAGCCTTTACAATGCTCATTCTAGACTCAGTACTGCCCGCTAAGGTTTCAACACTGAAGGGATTGGTTACCACAATTAGGGCCCCCCTCTTGCGCCATATGAGTTTTCACTCGTACACCCGGAACCCACACCACCATGACAGTACCGAAATCTAGACAACACAAATTAATCAGCTAGGTCTGTCCCATTCCAGAGTTGTGGCTGTATGTCAGACTCAATTCAAATTCTTGCAAGGTTAAGTCCTTAAAGTGACCAAGGCAAGACTACCCAATAATTCACTTGTCCAAATCAGCAAAAACCAAATACAACCTCCCACGTGCCACCTCTGGCAAACCAGAAACAATCTTGCCACTTGTATCAGTCTAAATCATTTTATCACCCCGTTGATTACCATGCACCACATGTTAGTGTTATGCCCTTGAGGCAGTCATATAGATGATTGTAACATGACTATGTTTATGAATAATAATATGATTATTTGTCCATTGAATGTATATCATTAGATTGATCAGCAAGTATGTGACTTGCTTATGAAACTATTTACTCATTGATATAATTCTGTAAGTATCTCTGATCGGGTATCATCGTATAGGACAACGATGAATAGATCAACGCATGTATTGATCAATGATCATGTTTCATAGATCATGGGCTATGGAGATATCACCAATATTTAGAAAAAGTTAGGAAATTTCCTATGCTTCGCGATGATGTACTCGTTTAATCGATTTGGGGCCCTAGAACTAAAGTTATGCTAGATTGAAGCCTACTGTCCCGATGGGACAGATTCTCTGTTTTTCGGTTTTGGGAGTAGTTTGTGAAGTCGGGGTAGATGAGCTTTTGCGTACTATTTTGGGGGCACGTTTTGAGTGTGTGGAATGTTTGTGCAGGTGGTGTGACCCCGGGAGTGCCCTCATCCTCTCGCCAATCCGTCGCCCGCGGTTGAGGCAAGTGTATTGGAATGAGTTGTGTGTTGTCTGAATTGCTAGACTTGCTTAGGTGCAATGTGATTACATGATATACTAACTTGCCATGATTGATGTTTGCCTATGACATGATGAACATGATTTCATATTGATCATGAATTCGTTGTATTAAATTTTTATGCCAATCTTTACATGTTTATGTCATATGTGCATTCATAATGGAAGAGGCGTCCCATGCTGATGCGGGCCTCTATGTTCACACGTAGTGAACACGAAAGACCTACCTCGTAGTCCCATTCACGGTTGTGCATGGGAGCGAGTCAGTAAGAGTAGGCACCCTCCATCTACGGGATGGAAGGGGAAAGGGGGTGCACGCCGACGGGTGTGCACTCGGCAATACCGGTATGTGCTTCAGAGAGATATGTGTATTGCATTGCATAAATGAGGTGGCTTATGAGATTACTATGATGTTCTATGAGATGCATATGAAGATGTTTATTTGAGATGTTTATGATGATGTTATATGAGAGCATAAATGAAGTTCATGAGTTGATTCTCAGGTTATGTGAATGGCATTAAGCATGAATGTGAGTTGTTATTGTTTTGTATCATTGCAATATACTTGCTGAGTGATGAACTCACGCTTGTGTTTCATGTTGTTTTTAGGTACCATGAAACCGGCATGCGGGAAAGGGCATTAGCTACACTTCTACACATAGCTTCACACTCATAGACAGTTTAATCATTTGGAGTCATGATAATAATGAATAGTGCCATGAAACTTGGTGTATGGCTTGGTTTTGAGCTTAAGTTCATTGTTTGATTGTTATAATTTGTGGAATGGTTGAATTCCTTATTTTAGACATAAGTGATTCTATATCAGTCGATATTGTTGTTTTAGATGTCTGTTAACATGCTATATCTTGCCTTAGTATTACTGTTGCTTCAATTCATGGAAAAACAAAGGAGATGCTGCCGAAATTTTCGGTTTTAGCATATGCTCATTTGCTGTAATTTACCCTTATTTGTGGTATTTAGATGTTGTTTATTCTATGTTTGGTGACATCCAGGCATACTAGATGTCGGGGTGTTACAGAGAGAGAGAGAGGTGGTGGCAACAGGCAAAGAGGTGGCTCCATGGGAAGAGGAAAGCGGCTGAAGGCATGAGAGAGAGGGGAGTCAGTGTTGAGGCAAAAGCCGATAGTGGCATGGCGCAACGAGAGTGGTTGCGCCGAGGAGAAGCCGAGGCTCGGGCGTTGCCGCGTGAGAAAGAGAGAGAGAGAGGGAGAGAGGGAGGGAGGGAGGGAGGGAGAGAGAGAGAGAATGAGGGGAGTGGCGGTTGAGAAGAATGAGGAGAGGGAGATATGTGGCGCAGCTAGGGTTAGGGTAAAGGGGGAGGCGGCTCAGCCAAGTGGGCCAGCTGGTGCTAAATGGGCCATCCTGGCTTGAAACAAAAAAATTCTAAATAAATAAATAGTAAAATAAAATAAGTTAATGAATGAATAAAAAATATAAAAAATATATGTATAAACAAAATAAATATATTATTTCAACCTATGTCAAAAATAAAAGAAAAATAAAATAGCTCGAGAGAGCAATAGAAAATAAAATAAGAATTTATTTTCTTGTTTTTATCTTTTCTTTTCTCTAAATTAATTTAGATTTTAAATATTAAAATTCATTTTATATTAATAGTTCCAGCATTAATTAGACTAAAATTGCACATAAAACCTTAGGACAAAACCTAACTAAAATTTAGAATTTCTCTCATTATAACTATAGTGAAGGACCTCTAAAAATCGCAAAACCAAATGTTAAATCTTTATAAAAATTAGAATGACCTAGTTCTGTAATGTCATTTCAAATTAGTATTATTTGACCTTCTTATTGCTATTGCCTTGTGACGAACGACGTGTAGACTCCGATGTTCCATAGTCCGCAGCTACCAACTCTGACTCCACGACTGAAAGCAACGAGCAAGGCAAGCACCCCCTTTAATCATGTTGATCCTAGCATTTCAAATTGTTTTGTCAAAACTTTTATGAATGTGCTATGTTGCATAAACACTACTATATTGTGGGTTCTGGTAGATATAACCTTCATTGATGGGGTTTTCTTAATTATTATTGACATGTGAACCTTGATAACCCTATATTACAGATTGACACATGATGATGTCAAAATGGGTATACGCGACTATTACAACCATTTTGCTTAGTATGCTTTAGAACTGGGAACACAAACGATTGGATGTACTATTCATGATGAAAAGAAATGTTGGACATGATAGATAATGTGGTTAATGGTATTATGATAAAAATAAAAATATAAAATTATAGTTTTGATGCGGGTGAGTATTGGCAATAGCCGAAAGTGCATGTGAATTGCACGTAGATATGGGGGGAGATTTCTAGCCTAGGTCGGATTAACGACCGAACTATTGTGTTCTTTTCAAGCCAAGACAACAGTACAACCACAAGTACCGGTACGGGATGGTCTTAAACCAATTAAGTTATCTAGATTAACTTTGCACATCGAAAGACTGGAGTAGCGCGGGCTTTCTTGTGTAGGTTTGCTCGGAGGGGTTTCTACATACCAATGCAACGATGTACGCCTTGCTATGATAGGGAAGTGTGAACTCAACAGGACTGAACTATTGAGAGTACAACATTGTACAAATATCTTCTGCCCCTTTAGAATATGGGGAAGTGGGGACTCATCAGGAATAGACTGTTGAAAGTACAATGGGTGTACAAATATCTTCTACCGCATAGCAAAGGGTTTGTCATCACCAGGCTGTTGCAAAGTTAACCCAGCGAATGTAAAGGTTTTCGTCATGAACATTTTGGCCAAATGCCAAAGGGAGCATGAATGTAGAGGCAAAAAGAAAACTTCATCACTTGTGAGTAAAGTTGTACACCTCTACAGAGTGAAAATCTTTTTGAAAAGGTGCGCCCGCTGTCAAGGGTGCTTGGTAAAGTCATCACATAGTTGGAGTTTCATTATTTTCATAAAATGAGTTGGAAATTGAAAATTTGGTATTGGAAAGTTTTCCCTACTGATGACTTAATACTTGGCCATGTATTGGCAAGATTGATTTCAGCTTTTGTGCCATGTGTTAACAGGGAATGAATGAATTGTTGCTCACATCATGGAGGACTGTGAGTTGCTATATTTATGTTTACATGCTTGTTATTTTATATACCTGTCAAGTTGTTTTTAATAAATTCCACTTTCAATCTATTATTCAGTATTTACAATTCAAATTGGCTTTATGAAAATTAACCATGGAAGCCTTTCCTTTAATACAGCTTGTATATATTATAGGTTTTGCAAAAGTCTTACTAGTATGTAATGTACTCACCCTTGCTATTGTTGATATTTTTAGGTAAAGATTCAGATTACCCCTACGGAATTCTTTACGACGCAGGTTATGGGGATTGCGACGATGATATTTTCTAGGATTTAACCTTGTCAGTTGCCTGTGGGGATAAATGGGCATGGCCGACTGATAAGTATCTGTATCTTCCGCTGTTTTTGATTAAGGCTTTAGGGCCTTATGTACGAACCATGTTATATTAATAAAGTTGAGAACTTGTGTATGGATGTGGTAACAGTGTTGTGAATGTGCGTACCAGCCACTGGTCATGGAACTAGTATAGTATGCACATGGAACCCATTCTTAGTATTTTCTACCAAATTGTTTTTAAATGAGTCACAGATTTAGAGAGATCATCTTTTGATAGAGTTACTTTTGTGCTGAAAATTCACTTTTACTTTTTAGAAGCAGTAGATCTTTTCTTATTTATCCTTTTATTCTATCAGTGATTTTGAATTGATTTCTTTTTTGGAGGACTCTCAACAACTATTAGTACCAAATAAAAAATTCCTGATGACTAGATGAGCCATACAGTTTTATTTATAGCAATTTTAATAGGGAGATGTGCTGATGTCTTTAAGATGATCCATGGTTGCCCTTGATTCTTGAGAGTTCCTTGCTTGGTTTGATTATTTAACTTAGTTCTTGGGGCTTGTTGTTGTAGAAAGCATCAACCTTGTCCAAGAGGTGGGAATTTTGAAACTGGAATCATTTACCCCTCCCTCTGATCTCCATCTTCATCTTTCAATTGGAATCAGAGCACAGTTTTGCTCTTTTTAGATCTTGACCGGTCTCAGAGCCATGGTGACTGAAAAGTATTCCACCAAGCCTCGGATTTCTCGAAAATCGACTATCCTTTTTGGAAGTCAAGGATGGAGTCATACATCACTGCCCAGGGCTTCCTATTTTGGCAGAAGGTGAAGCCCCCTTATGAGGTTCCTACCGATGAGAATGTCAATGCCGCAAATATGGTTGATGTTGAGGCAAGATGTAACGCAAGGAACATTCTCATACAGGGACTTAGCCGCAGTGAGTATGACCGGATCTCTCACTTACGATCTACCCATCAGATCTGGGTGACCCTCGATGCTTACCATGAGGGCACCACTCAAATCAAGACGGTGAGGTAGAACCAGTACAAGCGTGACTATAACAAGTTTGAACAACACATTTGTGAGAGTCTTCATGAGTGCTTCACTCACTTCACTAAGATCCTTTGCTATCTCTGATTAGATGGTTGCACATACTCTGACTCGGAGAATGCTAGGCATTTTCTGATGGCACTCGATCTTTGTGTTTGGGAGATGAAGGTGACCACCAAGGACTCTACTGATTTGTCGACCTTGACTCTTGATGGGCTCTATTCCCATCCAAGACTCATCAGATCGACATCATATCTTGTAAAACAAAATCTTAGTCTATGGGTTTGGTCACCGATTCTATTGGATCTTTTTCTGGATCTTCTGTTGAATTCTCTCCTGGTTTCTCTTTCTCTGCTCTTTGCGACATAAGCGATGAAATTCTAGAAAAATTTCTAAAAAATGAGCTTCATCTTATCGCTCACAAATTTTTCTATATTTACAAGAGAGTGAGGGAGAGGAAGAGTGGTGGCACAGTCATCTACTTCAAGTGGGGTGGCCCCAACCACATTTGAGCAAACTTCCCCTAGCTAGAGAAGGGCAAGAACAACTCTGGCGATTCGAGCAAGAACGACTACACCGACAAGAACCGCAACAAGAAGACTCTAGCTTGCGATCCGACGCGTGAGAAGAAGAAGTATCACAACTTCTCAAAGAACAAGAAGCTCTTCCACCACATCCTCGCTGCACTCGATGGCATCAACCACTTCAACATGGAGATGTGGAGCGACGAGTGTGAGGATGATCCTCAAGAGAAGAAGGGTAGTGACGACTTCTTCGGCATGTGCTTCATGGCGGACGCTAATGGCATTAGCGATGACGACTTCTACAGCGACGCTGATGAGGTACCCACCTACGACGAGCTTAATGATGCTTTTTATAAATTAAGTAAATTTCATGCTAGAGCCAAGTCGAGGTGTTTGGAGTTAGAGAAGGAGGTTGATAGTCTATCATGGGAGTTAGCTTCGCTTAGATCTTCTCCCTCCCATGACATTGATTGCACTTTATGTGATACTTTGTTTGTGGAGCTTGATAACCTAAGGACCTTGCATGATAGTGTGCTTTTTGAAAGGTCTTAGGTCAAAGAATGCTAGCACTTGTCCCATTGATCCCATTCCTCTAGATGCTAGTTTTCTTCATGTTCACACTTTCGCATCACGTGAAAATTGCCCAAAGTTGCTAGCTAAAATTAATGCCATGAGTACTCTCCTTAGAAAGCTTTCTGCTAGAAATGATGAACTTAAATCACATGCTTCTAAGGACCCAGCCAGCTCATGTGAGGGTTGTAGGCAACTAAAAATTGACAATGATGCTTTGAAATTAAGTGTGCAGAACTTGCTAAGGACTTACTAGCTAAGTCACAAAATGGTTGCTTGTTGTGTGTTGGGGCTAAGGAGGACATGGATAAAATCCATGATAACCTTAGGAAGAAATTAGAGCCCCAGTTTACTAGGATTAGAAATGCTCCATGCATTTCTTGGGAGGCCCTCAAGATTGAGGCGGTCGTGCATGAGGAGAGATATGCACGTGCTATTCGTTCTTCCTGTTCTGGCTCTTCTTCAACTACTTCACCTTGTTCTTCTTATGCCTTGCTTTTCCGAGAGTGTGAGTACCTCATGAGCACTCAGGAAATTTGTTGGAGGCAAAAAGAATCTCAATCTCATTATAGACCAATCTAAAATTAGAAGATTCAATCAAGGTCTAGGATTTGACTACCTGGAGCACGCACGGGAGCATCCGCCTACAGTTGTGCGTGCTTCTGAGGGTGGAGAGATTGTGGTTGATCTTCAGAAGACCACCACTATGTTTAGATAAGTTGTGATTGTCCATGGGACTTCTGATGAGAAGGGTGCTTCTCCTGCTAATTTATCCTCCAAGGCGAAGTATACTTGCACCTTCTATCAGAAGGATGGACATATTGTTGATTTCTGCTTCAAGCACGCCAAGATCACATGCCGTGAGCATGCTCATGCCCTTAGGGGTATTCAGGGTCATCCCCCACACTCTGAGAGCTCCTAAGGCACCCACGACTGCTAGACAGGTTAGAGAGTCTCCTATTTTTGGACAGTGTACAGGGCTTGATTTTCAGGCTTCTACCTCTAGTTATCGTCCAGAGCTGTCCTGAGTTAGTCTCTTCGCCGTCCTCATGATATTCCTCATTTTTCCCATCGAGGTGGATATCAGCGACATGAGTTTGCTTCCTCCAATAGGAGATCTAGGCAGCAGCATCAGGATGGTTCGGCATTTGCACGCCGGTGGACCAACCCAGCACCTACTCCTAGACGTTCTACCAGAGCAGTGTCTGATTTGGTGAGAGTAGAGTCGTGAAGAGGTGCTATATTACATTCATCTGCTTAGTTGACTAGTTCTTCTGCTCGGGTGACTCAGTTTTGGGTTCCTAGATCTGCTTTGATCTGTCCCGACACTGAGCTATCTGTCTTTCGCTCTCTTTGACTCAGGTCCGTAGGACGGGGAAGGGGTAGGTTTGGATTGTAGACTCCGATTGTTCTTGTCATATGATCGGAGACTCTCATTGCTTCTCTTCCCTAGTCCAAGCTCCCAGTGATGAAGTGATCACTTTCGGGGATGCTTCTTCATTTAGAGTCATCGCTAAAGGTATGGTCTACATTAATGATCATTTTATTCTTAATGATGTTGCCTTAGTTAGTAAGCTGCAATACAAGTTGCTTTCTGTTTCTCAACTTATCAATGACGATTTTGAGGTAACTTTAAGAGTAGCTCTTGTAGGATCCTTGAATCTTCTGCAGGGATAGTTTGTGGG
Organism: Rhipidocladum racemiflorum; assembly: GCA_036346355.1. Taxonomy (NCBI): domain Eukaryota; kingdom Viridiplantae; phylum Streptophyta; class Magnoliopsida; order Poales; family Poaceae; genus Rhipidocladum; species Rhipidocladum racemiflorum. Next base: position 31,907,137 of record CM070577.1, read on the forward strand.
ATTTCTCATTTTGGCAGAGTCTTTCATGTTGATTCCTCTTGTTCTTCTGGAGACTCTCTCTATTGTTTGACTGCCTTAGAGTTCCGTAATCTCTCCTTCTGGCATAGGAGACTTGGTCACATAGTCTTTGATCATATGACCCGAGGTAGCGGCAATGATCTCAATCATGGTTTGCCCAAACTCAAGATGTTTAAAGATATTATGTGTTCTCCTTGCCGACATGGCAAAATGGTTGCTGCTTCCCTTCCCCCAGTCATCTAAGTGATGACTAATGCACCAGGATAGCTCTTGCACATGGACACTATTGGTCCGGCTAGAGTGCAGTCAGCGGGAGGGAAGTGGTACATTCTTGTCATAGTTGATAATTTTTTGAGATATTCTTGGGTATTCTTCATGGTCTCGAAGGATGAGTCTTTTCTCACTTTAGGGGTTTGGTCCGTAGGTTGTCCATTGAGCTCTCAGGTGCCTTACGAGTGATCCGCAATGACAATGGCACGGAGTTCAAGAACTCCTACTTTAGTAGCTTCTGTGAGAAGTTAGGCATAGAGCATTATCCATACGTCCCTCAGCAGAACGGCATAGTGGAGAGGAAGAACATGTCCCTGGTAGAGATGGCTAGGATGATGCTAGATGAGTACAATACTCCTAGGAAGTTTTGGGCTAAAACTATAGCTTTGGCATGCCATGTTGCCAATAGAGTTTTTCTTAGGGCATACTTGCACCGCACTTCTTATGAGTTGAGCTATGGGTGAAAGCCCAGTGTCTCTCAATTTTGCGTTTTTGGTTGCAATTGTTTCTTCTTGAAGTCTGGGAACCTAGACAAGTTCGAGTCACGCTCTACTGATGGGATCTTTCTAGGTTACTTGACTTCTTCCCATAGCTATAGATTTGGGTAGGATGATAGATATCTGTGAGGTGACCTTCGATGAGGCTAGTCCAGGTGCTCGGCCAGATATTTCAGGCTCTTCTTCTCTTTTCCAGTCTATCTTTGCAGAGGACAAGGATGATAGAGATGAAGGCATTTTGCCTTATCCAATCTCCATTCCTGCCTCTAAGGTCCTCCAATCTCCATTTCTGTACCTCAGGGAGATCAGCCCTTACCCTCAGACTCTTCAACAGCTAGTGGCTCTGTTCCTACTTCTCCCACGAAAGGAGTAGAGGTCACTTCTAGTTCTGGACCTCCTTGCCACATTCAGTGGGCTCATCCACTTGAGCAGATCATTGGAGATTTGTTTGAGCTAGTTACTCACTCTAAGTTAGGTTTGTCCACTTTCTACCTTCACTCTGCCTTTGTTGCCTCTTTTGAGCCGAAGGATGTTTCTCATGTATTATCCGATAAATCTTGGACTAATGTCATGCATGAGGAACTCAAAAACTTTGAGAGGAATAAAGTTTGGCAACTTGTCAAGCCCCCTTCTAGTCATAACATCATCGAGACCAAGTGGGTGTTCAAAAACAAGCAGAGCGAGGATGGAGTTGTAGTTTGAAACAAGGCTAGGCTAGTTGCTCAGGGTTTCACTCAGGTCGAGGGCCTTGACTTTGAGGAGATTTTTACCCCTATAGCTAGACTAGACGCCATCAAGATCCTGCTCACATTCGCGGTATCCAAGGGCTTCAAGCTTTATCAAATGGATGTCAACAGTGCATTTTTCAATGGTTTCATTGAGGAAGAGGTGTATATCAGACATCCTCCAGGATTTGAGAACCCCAAGTATCCTAACCATGTATTCAAGCTTTTCAGAGCTTTGTGTGGACTTAAGCAAGCTCCACAAGTGTAACACCCCGACATTTAATATGCCTGAATGCTACCAAACATAAGCTAAACAACATCTAAATACCACAATTAAACATAAATTCCAACAAAGGCGCACATGCTAAAAACCGAGATTTCGGCAGCATCTCCTTTGTTTTAACATGAATTGAAGGAGCAACAACAGTAACACAAGTTATATCATAATGGAAAGCATCTAAAACAGCAATAATTAACTACTTAGCAACAATGTAAGTCTAGTTCCAAACATATAATGTCTCCAAGAGTCAAACGAACAAAAAGATTCTCATTTAGCAAAGCTAAGCCTTAAAGCAATGATCATCACACGCAATTTATTATCAACACTAATTGAATGACTTGTGAAATCAAAAGAGTGAAGCTACGTGTGGAAGTGTGACTATTTCCCTTCCCCGCATGCCGGATTCATGGTACCTAAAAGAAAATAACATAAACACAAGCGTGAGTTCATCACTCAGCAAACATATTGCAATGGACAACAAGAACAATAACATGGCAATAAAATCTCACATCATGTGTATCATCTCATTCATGAACACTTAACATTATCATCATTATTGTGTATGCAATGCAATGCAATGCTCATGTCTCCTTGGAAACTCATACCGGTATGGTTGAGTACACACCCGTCGGTGTGCACCCTCTCCCCCCTTCCATCCCGAAGATGGAGGGTGCCTACTCCTCGCTTCCAAACACCACGTGGATGGAATCACGATGTAGGACTTACTCAATGGCTCTCCGGATTAGTCATAACTTTCTCACCGACCTTCCCCGGACTAGTTATGACTTTCTCACTGCCCGGGCCATGTAACATGCCATGTATGCAATTATGCCAACATCATATTTAACTCGTACATTAACACATGGCATCATAACATAATAAACATGCTCATCATATCATTGGCAATCATTAAAGCATGGCAAGTGATCATATATCATGTAGTCAATTCCATCTATTCTCAACAAGCAACCTACAAATCGGTATCCATTACAACACACTTGCCTCAACCACGGGCAACGGATTGGCGGGAAGTAGAAGGCACTCCCGGGGTCGCACCACCTGCACATAGGTATCACACACTCACAATCATGTCCACAAAATAGTAAACAAACCCTCATCTACCCCGACATTGCCAACTACTCGCAAAACCTAAAAACAGAGGTTCTGTCCCGTCGGGACAGCAGCCATCCAAAAGGCATAACTCGGGTTCTAAAATTCCGAATAAATTAAACGAGTACATCCTCGCGTAGCTTAGGAAATTTCCCAACTTTTTCTATGTATAGGGAAAGACTGATTCGGACTCTAAAGTTGTTTAATCTACAAAATACCGTGATCTGTTCCAATCACATCACAGATTTTAACACGCTCGGTAAAACAGCCATAACTTTCAAAAGGCTGGGCGGAATTTAACGTTCTTTATATCCACGGAAAGATAACGAAATTATCTATAACTTCTTCAACGTCCGTACGACCAGATTCCGAATCTAATTGGGCGAAAAACCGAACCCTAGGTCGACTGCTCATGCTGCCTGAAACAGAGAACGTGGCAACTTCTAGATCTAATCCAATCTACTCAATTCCAGTACCACCAATTGATCTAAAAACTTGATAAACACCCTTAGAACAGTACCTAGACCAACCCCAAGGATTCCCATGGCCATACCTTTGCCCAACGCACGAAAACCCAATAGATCTCCTCCCGGTTCGCGCGATCTCCTTCCTCTCTCCAATCCCGCCGGATCTCCTCGTCGCGGAGCGCTCCAACGGATGGATATTTGAGGTGTGGAGGTGAAGAACTCCCCTAGGGGCAGCAAGGGAGGAGGAGAGGTGGTGGAGAGGTGGTGGAGCAATGGGGAGCAATGGGGGAGGTAGAGGCGCCACAAGGAGGAGGTGGGGAGGTGTGGGGGGGGCGGCTAGGACTTGTGGGGGCGCAAGGGCAGGGGGTGAACGCCTAAAGGGGCTGGGGGAGGCCCCCAACTAGGTGTCCTACTCCTATTAGGACTCAAACTCCATCCCACCAAAGCCCACGACCCTTTCCTTTAGGCCCAAACTCCCCCGGAAAGGCCCAAAACCCCGGAAACGGCCCGAAAATGGCCCGGAAACGCTATTAAGCCTCCTATCATATGGTTTTAACCTCCAATACCATATTTCATAAAGTTTTTTTGACCTTAACATTCACGTTAAAAAATGTCACACCATTCCGTAGTGTCACAACAAGCTTGGTATGAGAGGCTTAAGTTCTACCTCTTGAGTCATGGTTTTCATATGGGTCAAGTGGACAAGACTCTGTTTGTTAAACATTCTGATTCAAACATTCTCCTAGTCTAGATCTATATCGACGACATCATCTTTGGAGGCTCCTCGCATTTTCTCGTTACTCAGTTCTCAGATGTGATGAGTACTGAGTTCGTGATGAGCATGATGGGCAAATTGAGCTACTTTCTTGGCTTCCAGATCAAGTAGACTCAGGAGGGTACATTTTTGCATCATGACAAGTACACTTGAGACCTCCTGAGGAGCTTTGATATGTCTGACGGGAAGCCGGTGATAACTCCCATGGCCACCACTACTGTCCTCGAGCATGACGAGGATGGTGAGCCAGTTGATCAGAAGGAGTATAGGAGTACGATTGGCTCCCTCTTGTATCTCACTGCTTCGATACTTGATATACATTTCTCTATATGTCTTTATGCTCAATTTCAGGTATCTCCTCGTACATCTCACCGCTAGGCGGTGAAGCACATCTTCAGGTACCTTCGAGCTACCATTGACTATGGTATCTGGTACTCTTCTTCTTCTTTCTCTATCTCTTAGGGGCTTTTTAGATGTAGACTTTGTTGGCTATAGGATAGGCAAGAAGAGAACATCTGGCACTTGCCAATTCATTGGCACTTCTCTTGTCTCTTGGTCATCTGGCAAGCAGTTTGGAGTTGCATAGTTCACCACTAACGCCGAGTATGTTGCTGCAGCCAGTTGCTGTAACCAGGTACTCTGGATGAGATTGATCTTCCAGGACTATGGGTTAGCAGCAGAGTGTATTGCACTTTTCTATGATAACACGTCTACCATTCACGTTGCTAAGAACCTAGTACAGCATTCTCGAACAAGCATATTGATATTCGTTATCACTTCCTTAGAGACCATGTGGAGAAGGGAAACATAGTGCTTCAGTTTGTGGAGAACGACCACCAATTGGCTAATATTTTCACCAAGCCTTTGGATTGCTTTAGGTTTGTTGCCTTGAGGGGAGAGCTTGGGACTATGAGCCCATATGGCATACCTTGAGGGGGAGCTGGTTTGTACTATTTATATTATATGCTTTTCCTTTTGCATTTTCTGGGTGTCTTTGGGTTGGCTGTTAGCTTCAGAGTCCACTTCACTTAGACTTCTGGCATGCCTTGCTATGGACCTCTCATCTTATGCTATAGGTTGCTATCATGCAAAATTATCTATCTCTCTTCTCTTTAGGTTGAGTTCCCTTACAGACTTGTAGGTCTAGCAGGTGTTGGGCCCCCTGGGTAGATAGGGTCTGTGTGTACTCCCTAGTTAGATCTGTTGAGTTAGGTTTCCTATGTAAGTCATATAGGGAAGGTGAGAGCGAGTCTAAGCTTTGTCTTTTATGCCATTGATAAAATTATGATAGTTGCACCTATCTACTTTTCTGAAGATTTTTGCTAGTCTGGGTCATATCTAAATTAATATATCATGTTAAGCTAGCCTACACTTAAAGTTGAACTTTCATGAAAAATTTGATGAAACTTAGCTTTTACTTGCTTTATTTCTTCACTAGGTGCTTATGCCACGATTACTGATATTTTGGATTTCTACTAGAGTCTCTAGAGCAACTTGGGTTAGCTATATTATTTTATTCTAGAATCCTCAACATGCACATGAATCTAAGTGTTGAAATGATAAAAATTGACTTGTTTGTGCTAAAACTGAACTCACCATTTTACATTCTCGAGACTGCTTCCCATAGCACTCGGGATGAACTTGGAATGTATTGTGTATGACCAAGACCACTCTTTTAAGCTTCTTGCTTGAGATGGCTGATTATGGTTTGAGTCAACAAAATTGTAAAATACCAAACAAAATTGAGGAAGAGATTGAAGCCTAGGAGACTTTTGTTGATGGCTCCTAGTCGAGGATATGTTTCACTAGGATAAACTCTCTAAACCTCAAAGTATGCAGAGGAGAGTGAAGCCTAGGAAGCCTTTGTCGATGGCTACTAGTCGAGGATATGCTTCACTAAGATAAACTCTCCAAACCACAATGTGCTTTAATTTCAAAATTTTCTTTTTTATAGATGATTGAGCATGAGGCTTCTCTCATGGACTTGTAGCTTCCCAAAGTATTGACTAGGTTGAACTCTATTATATCCATTTAATCCTATTTTGGCTTTGCTTCTAGTCTTGAAATTGTGCTAAGTGATGATAACGTTGAAATCATGCAAAATTAGTATACTTTCATTTTGAGCTAGCTAGCAAAATTTGGAATATGCCTTTGGATATGACTTAGGATGAGAAAATTTTAACTTGAGTAGCTGGGTGTCATACTTTGTCTAAATGGTCACTTGCATAATCTTAAAAGCTCTTTTAGGTTGCATTTCATTCGTAATTGCTCTCTTGATGCCTATATTGCCAAAAGGGGGAGAAAATTGAAAAAGGCAAAGAGGGAGATTAAAATTAAAAAAAATGCTTTCTCAGGATCTTGTCGAACAATTGTACTTGCATTTTGATCATAAAAACAATTTGACATTTTTGGAGTTTTCGAGAGATTTCTTGGTTTTTGGAGCTTTTATGGAAAAATTGTTCTTTTTTGTTGAGCTCTAAAATTCTTCTCCTCTACTTGGTCGTGAGCCATCTTTCTCTTTCAAAAAGACCAAGTATGAATTTTATTCCAAATTGCTTTCTTTCTCTTATTTTCAAACTTAAACTTATGCCTTTCTGTGGATTTATCAATGTACTCATCAAGGGGGAGATTGAAGGACCATGTGGAGGTCCATCCATGTTTGTGATGAGTATTTGACTTTATTTGATCTTGGGTTGCTCTGGTTTGAGTTTGGATGTGAATTGGATTTTCAATTTAAAGCAATTTGAGCTGTTTTAGTCAAATGCGACACTAATGATAGTCATGGGCCAGTAGTACCAGCCTTATGGTACTACTGGTCGTATACTGGCGATAGTGCCAGCCTCAAGTGCAAGGCACCCAATTTTTAATGCAAATTTCCTTCGATGATTGATTATGGTGCATAACTTGTTGGTCAATGCTATGTGATAGATTTTCTTGTCTTTGATGATTGCAGGGATTCAATTGTGGTCATGGAGAGGAGAAGAATGGCTAGGACTAAGCGAGGGAAGCTGGAGGTCCGGATGGCAAGGGATCGTCAAAAGATGGCTGGAAACGAAGCCAGGGCAAGTCAAAAAGTCAAGGGAACCTTGGAGAATCGAGGTTGACGCTGCTCAAATCAAGGAGAACCGTTGGATTGCGGTTCTAGATGATAGAGTAGTGGTTAAGTCTAGTTTGCTTTGAGAAGTGTGTAAAACCTATTATATTATTGGGTTTCTAGTTAGCCCAACGGGTAAGTGTGTGGGATTAAATACGGGTCTTAGGAGGGTAGCTTAGGGTAGAAGCAACTCATCCAAGGGTGCAGATGACCCATGGACACTATAAATAGAGGGGTATGGGCGGCCTCCCCACTTGAAAGTTTTGTGTGCTCCTTTAAGCTTTCTTACTTATTGAGGCATTGTAAACCTTCCCTCCAGAAATACAAAGAATTTGTTTACTATACTTGTGAATTTAAATTATGTATTTACATTATGTCTTTACTTTACACAATTTATATTCAGTATTTACTTTCAAACATTTAAATTCCGCATATTTGAATCCCCTCCTTCTAAATGTTTGTGGTTCTTGACCCAAGGATGAATGATTGATGGATGAATCTTCTTAGATCATAGCCCAATCATCTAGGCTTCACTTCTTTCGATTTCTCTCTCAAACCTATTATATGTTCAATCTTTGAGAAATCTTGAAGGTTATGTTATTGAAGTTTCTTTCTTAATTTCTTGCTTAAGTCTGTTCTCTCTATGTAGCTGTCCTTGTTTATTTTATAGAAAATTCATATGATCAGATATTAGGGTGATTCTTGTTGAAAAAGTTGCCTGAATTTCATACCTATTACCCTCCAAGTGGGAAGTTCATATGAATTATGGTTTTCGAGCCATGAGGATTTTACCGAAGCCCGAATATTCTGCCTGAGTTCTTTGTGTGGTAGAGCTTGCTATTTTCATCATAATTTTACTATGCTTAATGTGGATCTGATTTTGGGTGGGTAGCTTTGTGACTCCATTATCTCATTAAGTAAAACTTTTAAAATTCAAATGAATCACAGATTTGGAGAGATCACCTTTTGACTGAGTTACTTTTGTGCCAAAAATTCACTTTTGCTTTTCAGAAGTAGCAGACTTTGGCTTATTTATCCCAATTTTCTATGGGTGATTTTGATTTGATTTCTTTTTTGGAAGACTCAACAACCAGTAGTACCAAAGAAAAAATCACCATGACCATATGAGCCCAAATTTTTATTTATGGCAATTTGTCAGGGATTGGATAATATCCATAAGTACTGTTACACCATGGCAGCCAATTTCGGCCGACCATGCATGCCCTTGGATGATATCCCCAATGAGGGCCTTCAATGGTCTAGCTAGCTGATCCGCCCGATTGGACTAGGCTCAATGCTTAGCCACGATGTGATACCCTAGAACTTGAGAGCGATCCTAGGGTTTTCTTCCTTTGTTGTTTCGGGAAGAATGAGGGAAAATTGTTGGGGAATTAAATAATTGAAGTTTATGAGGCATATTGATATTAAAATTTGGGGTTTTCGGGCTAGGATTAGTGGGTCGAGGAAACCTGGGCCACGGCCGGGAATCCCTTTTTCCCTTTCCCCCTCCCCACGCCCAAAAGTGGGCCGGCCCACTTTGCTCCTTAGGGGTGGCGCCCCCCCCATGTGGCCGGCCACCCCATTGCAACCCTAGCCGCCCTTGCATCCACTTGACAGCAGCACCATCTCCTCTCCCTCCCCTGCATGGTGGCTCAAGGATTCATCGCGGATCGTGAAGAAAAATTCGAGAAGAGGATCCGTGGAGGCGTGGGGATCAAGCAGATTTCGTTTTCGGTGTTCATCGCGTGTTCTTCGTGGGATCTCAAGGTAGAACTTTAGGTAAAATTCCCAATCTTTTACCCCCTGTTATACCTAGGATTAGGAGTGTTTTAGATCTGGTGGTGATTGGATTGGATGGGATTTGAAGGGGGAGAAGGGTAGATGTTCACGTGGTACTGTTTTTGGAAGGGAAGATTGTGCAGCGCGGATTGTTTCGCGTTTTTCGTGGCATAGATGATTTTTCCTGCGAAAACCTATAACTAGAAAGTTGTAGATAACGTCGAGACATAGCTTCTGTAATTTTTTCAGAATTTTTGGGAAAGTGTTCTGAGAGTTATCGCTGTTGCAAACCGACGAACAGAATCTGGGAACAGATTTCATCCACTGTGTTGACGACTGTTTAGGCATATTTAACAGAGGAATTAGAATTTATGATCTTCTGGAAAGTTGTAGATCTCGTCAATATCTAGCTTCTGTAATTTTTTCATATTTTTATGTTCTGTAGAAAAAAGATACGAAAAAGAGAATGGGGTTGCTGCTGTTCGATCCGGACAGATCGGGTTTCGGTGTTGGAAAAGGGGAACGGGTTGTAGGAATTGCGTGTTTGAGTTGTGTGATCAGTTGTGCTGTTATTACATACTGAAAATATGCTTGTACAGGTGGTGCCCCTTCTGGACGCAATTAGATCCGTCGTCTACGTCGGTAAAGGCAAGTGGAAGTAGTGTTATGGTTGAGCTATACCTCGTGGTTTGCATTGCCTTCGTTATAATCTCCGATTACATTAATCATACATGGTTTAATCAATTGCTTTGATGATTGCGATATTTAGATTAGCATTGTGATGATGTGCTTTGGCTATGAATCATGAGTAAAGAGAAGAATGATGTTGTCTACTTGTTGAATTGTCTAAATAGTTCATCTCAATGTTATTTTTTTCTACCCATGTTATATGAGGGTATGCAAACATGTGGACTCCATGTGGAAGTTTGTGAATGAATTCATGCATGAAGCATTAACTGCATATTCATGCATTGGAAGTTTGTCGACGCTTGCGCGGCGCGATCAGACGTGCAGACAACACCGTGTGTTCCCGAGAAAGGGCACGGTGAGGAGGATCATGGCATAAGCATGTGCATCAATCATATGCATTTTACTGAAGTGGTGTGGACTCTTTGATGTGGTATTGTATATGAGGAATGTGGACTCTTTGATGTGGTATTGTATATGAGGAATGTGGAATGATAGATATATGGTGGATGTTTTATTTGTATTAGTTGTTCCGCTTATTGAGATTACCCAATCTCACCCCTTGTTATTTTGTTGTTTTCGTAGTTCTCATGAGTCGTAAGATTGAAGGGTGGGCTTAGTAGCACAATCAACCCTCCGGGGTCATCACGAACCACATGGACTAGTGCATTTAATAACTCATTAGCTTGCTGAAATGTTATTAATCATAGACCTGTTGATGTCCTCTTTGGAGCTGTGTTTACGTTTATGTTTGTTTTCTGGTTGATTTAGACTTGTTATCTCTAGTATTGATGCTTTTATGTTATTCCTGATTGTAATGTTTATTATGAATCTTATTGTCGCTTCCGTTTTGTCCTAATTTTAGGGGAGATGCTGTCGAAATTTTCTTGTACGACAGTTTAGATTTGTAGGGTGTTACAGTTGGTATCAGAGCGGGCTTCAGGTCCGTGGTGTATGAATTTAGTGAAATACCATAGGGTTAACTAAAATTTTGATGTGGGAAAACCTAGAAACATGGCCTAGGTTTTAACTAAAATTTTGTCATAGGATAGCAACATTAAAACTTGTGTAAGTGGAATCACTAATTTAAAATTTGACACACTTGGATGCCTGAGAGGAAAGGGTATGGGTACCGTTGCTTTCCGTTTAATTATTGTATCTAAGCTTTGATGTTGAATGCTACTTTTGATGATGTATAATGCTATATTTATGATGGATTTGATTGAGTTGCTTCATTTGTGATGAAGTGGGGTTGTGGTGCGAAGGGTTTTGGTCACCTCTTTTTGTTCATAGTAAGGGTGTGGTTTGACTGTGTGGTAGGTTAACGCCATCACCGAGGAATTATTAACCCTGTAGGAGGAGTGCTTAACCTTTACGTCGTGGATTGGGTAGTTGACTGGAGTCAAATAGAAGAGATTGGTGGTAGAATCATTCGGATGTTATTTATCGCTCGACTGGTCGGCCTTGGTTGGTTCTCTTTGTTTTAGTTGATTGAAATCAGAAGAAAAGTGTTTGGAATTTGGATTTTCGTGGAGTGTGCCTTCGGTGTTTATTTTGGTTTTGTCTTCTTTGGGTGAAGACAAAGAAGGGGAGTTTTGTGTTGCGCGTCTTTGGTCACCTGTTGACCTTGACACCTGTTTAGTTGGTTGCCTTGCAAAGAAAGGTTTAGCTTTTGGTTCTTGTGTGCCTTGCTCTGAGTTTAAAAGAAGTTATTGAAGCGTGTGTAAAAAGTTAAGTTGTGTCGATTTATGTTTTGTGCCTTTATTCGTAAAGGTTTACTTGATCGCTTGGTTACCCTCTGTGGGAGTCTTTAAGATTGAAATGTGTTTTGGAGTCATGTCCTATTGCAACTTTGATTATCGAGCTTCTTTGTGAGTTTTGGTTGAGTATTAAAAGAAGAATGCTGCAAATAAAGTAAGTATTCGTTTGACTGAAATTACTTGTTAAAAGTGAAAATTGTTGATTAGCATGTCTTGTAGTGTGTAACAATGTGGTTTATAGAAATGATGTACTCTTTAGTTAATTTGCGAGTTGAATCAATTAAGTGTAATTGCTACCTTTAGCTTAAGATTAAATGAACCTCTAGTGATGTAGAGTACCCCATAGTGGGGATGATTAAATGTGTTAATGTACATGCTTATAATCTATTGCTTTGCTTTGAAAGTGCTTATGACCCCCGATAATGTTTAAGGTTTTAAACCCTGATGCATGGTTAGAACATTAAGATGAGGTAGACTGCTGTTATTGTTAAAGAAACATTTCTTTGGTTGTTTAAAGATGGTCTAATCTAACGGATTAATAGAGGAAAATTTAATCGTGTTGACTAGCGACTTTAATTTGGAAGTTGATTAGAGTTGCTATTTACGTTGTTGCAACCTACTAGTATATTTGGAAGTAGGTAGTTGTGTCTCTACAATACTAGTATTGATATCAATTGAGAAGACATAAGACTTATTGTTAATGATGTTGTTAAGGGCAGTGTTAATGCTAGTATTCGATCTATTTTAAATAGTTGGAGTATGTTGTGTGGTGGTAATTTTGTTATCACCTATGTATAGGGTAGCTAAAAGTAATGTTGTTGGTTGATGATTATGCCCATTTGTTGTTATTGATAAGTTGGTAGGGTTGTTAATTGTTGGAAACCATTGATGCAATAGAAAAAAATGTAAAGCGTGAAATTATGTCGAGTACATGTTGTGATGGGATGAACATTGGATAACAATCATGATGCAAGATTTTAACCTTAATGAATGCATGTCTTAGAATCCTGTTTACTTAATTTTATCTTGTAGAGGTAATACTTATTGGTTGAAGTCATTTTATTGATTGAACAAGAGTTTTAATTGTCAAGATGTTGATGTATGGATGGTATAAAATTGATACGTTGATCATGCTTAAGTATCTGTTGAGGTACTATGTTTGAAATATAGAATACATTGTTATATGATGTGTTGGTCTGGGGATCATGATGAGGTAGTATAGAATGGAAGACGTTTTGTTAATCATCATAAACTGTATTTTTAAATGTTGGGAAAGGTAACTAGAGAAAGAATTGATTATGTAGCTTTTGGGGGAATTATTGAGGCTTCTTGATGAGAAAATAGTGTATATTGAATGCTTAAATGGTAAGTACAAAGTGGAATACTAGATATGGTGGTTTTCACCTGAGCCTGTGTCTAAAAACCTTTTGGACGGGTTTGGTTGGTTGCTATTTTGGTTGAATACTTTTGTCGAAGTGTTTCCTCTGTTGGGTTTGAGTTTCCTAAAACTTCGTAGTGATTAATGCCAACCTTTGGATTTGGCTAACTTGTTTGGTTTGCACTATGAGTTTGGATTTACATCCAAAAGTCTTTGAGTGGATCGCACCCCTTCGCGTTCGCTTGAATTATCTTTGGAATTAATTTTAAAGGAAACAGATGGACATAGTGAGTTGTATTGGAAACTCTTGAGATTTAATTTGCAACTCTTTTACTAGAGTTGGATTTATTTGCATGATGTGTGTGGCGTTTGTAGTGCTTCAAAAGGTGGATTATATGAGGGTTTCATAAGTGAATTTGGTTAGTGAAGAGTTCTCTTTTGGGAATGAGTTTCCCTTTCTTTCAAAAAAAAAAATTGTGGCGGTTGTGTGGGCAAATGTTTGACTTTGGAGTCGATGTTATTTTACAAAATTTTTATTTTTGTTAAAATGCGATGTTTTTCAAGTTTAGCTTTATAACATTGGTGGGTTTTGATACGATGTGGTGCCTTACTGTTAACTATGCTGCCGACATAGTTTATATGAATTAGCGCAATCCTCGATGTTAATCGAGTTTTATTCATGTGTTACAGAGGAAGAGGTCGTGTTGTAAATGACTATTCGATAGTGCTGTTACATGATGAATGAATGGTGAAGAGCAAACATGACATTGTCTATAGATGTTAAGTGATAAAAGAGTCGTTGAGCCAGGTCGGTGAGAAAGTCATATATGGATATATGACTAATCCGGAGTGCTCTTGGTAAGCTGCATGCATGTCCTGAATAGAGATTTCAATTGCCTTCTAGTACGGGAAGTAAGAACAAATATCTTCTGATATGTTGGTTGTGGTGTATGAGATCTGAGCTTTCTTTGCAACTTGGCTTAGGAAAAAAATAAAATAAAATAAAATGAGTACTCTTGGGTTGTTGCCGAATTCTTTCCAAAGTGGCTTTTAGCGCTTTGGAGTTCGAGATGTTGGATGTGAATCATTTGGGGATCATGGGTCTTGGTTGAGCTTCCTCAATGATTCTACCCTTGGTTATGATTCTTTGAAAGGAAGAATGTGAAGGCGAAACCTTCTTTCAAGGGAAAACTAGTGTGGGTCGCTGATCGTAAGTAGTTTAAAAGTGAAGAGTAAAGTGAAGGTTGTGTATGACTCAATCCAAACCTTCTTGGAGAATTGGGTCATTTATGTGTTCCTCGGTGGGGTTGCTTAATTTAGTAGTGGACAACTTGGAAGTTGCAGGTAATTACATTTTTTTTTTTTGAACTTTTGTCGCTGGGTTCGAGCGAGTTTGTGTCAACCGTAGCGATTGTGTTCGGTTGTTATTGTTTCATGGATTTACGGACCCTGGTTGTAAAGTAGGCTATCTCTGTCGTTGGTAAGGGTGGATATTGGTTCTTTTGTAAAAGATCAATCACTTGTATGAGATAGGAGTTTGTGTTTGGGTTGATTTAGAGACTTACCTAGAGCGTTGTGCCTCACATGGTTCGTCGTCGTAATGCGACGAACTGTGGTAGAGGAGTGAGATTGGAATGCGGAGTATCGCGATCGGGTTGAAGAGAGGAGTGAGTTGTGATTCCAGATCGATACCAGATTCACCTAATAGGTGTCCTTTATTTAATAGGGGAATAGTTCGTGTTAGTGTCCAAAGAAAGATTTGTGGACCAATTAGTCTGAGCGGGATGCAACTTGGGAACCTAAGGACCAGATGCGGAAGAAGTACCCTGCACTCTTTGAGGATGCTGAAGGTAAAATGTTGATTACCTTTTGCCTTCCTTTTTCTAAGGTTCCTTAGCAAAGAGGAGTAGATTCGGGGACGAATCCTTTTAAGGAGGGGAGAATGTGATACCCTAGAACTTGAGAGCGATCCTAGGGTTTTCTTCCTTTGTTGTTTCGGGAAGAATGAGGGAAAATTGTTGGGGAATTAAATAATTGAAGTTTATGAGGCATATTGATATTAAAATTTGGGGTTTTCGGGCTAGGATTAGTGGGTCGAGGAAACCTGGGCCACGGCCGGGAATCCCTTTTCCCTTTCCCCTCCCCACGCCCAAAAGTGGGCCGCCCACTTTGCTCCTTAGGGGTGGCGCCCCATGTGGCCGGCCACCCCATTGCAACCCTAGCCGCCCTTGCATCCACTTGACAGCAGCACCATCTCCTCTCCCTCCCTGCATGGTGGCTCAAGGATTCATCGCGGATCGTGAAGAAAAAATTCGAGAAGAGGATCCGTGGAGGCGTGGGGATCAAGCAGATTTCGTTTCGGTGTTCATCGCGTGTTCTTCGTGGGATCTCAAGGTAGAACTTTAGGTAAAATTCCCAATCTTTTACCCCTGTTATACCTAGGATTAGGAGTGTTTTAGATCTGGTGGTGATTGGATTGGATGGGATTTGAAGGGGAGAAGGGTAGATGTTCACGTGGTACTGTTTTTGGAAGGAAGATTGTGCAGCGCGGATTGTTTCGCGTTTTTCGTGGCATAGATGATTTTTCCTGCGAAAACCTATAACTAGAAAGTTGTAGATAACGTCGAGACATAGCTTCTGTAATTTTTTCAGAATTTTTGGGAAAGTGTTCTGAGAGTTATCGCTGTTGCAAACCGACGAACAGAATCTGGGAACAGATTTCATCCACTGTGTTGGACGACTGTTTAGGCATATTTAACAGAGGAATTAGAATTTATGATCTTCTGGAAAGTTGTAGATCTCTTCAATATCTAGCTTCTGTAATTTTTTCATATTTTTATGTTCTGTAGAAAAAAAGATACGAAAAAGAGAATGGGGTTGCTGCTGTTCGATCCGGACAGATCGGGTTTCGGTGTTGGAAAAGGGGAACGGGTTGTAGGAATTGCGTGTTTGAGTTGTGTGATCAGTTGTGCTGTTATTACATACTGAAAATATGCTTGTACAGGTGGTGCCCCTTCTGGACGCAATTAGATCCGTCGTCTACGTCGGTAAAGGCAAGTGGAAGTAGTGTTATGGTTGAGCTATACCTCGTGGTTTGCATTGCCTTCGTTATAATCTCCGATTACATTAATCATACATGGTTTAATCAATTGCTTTGATGATTGCGATATTTAGATTAGCATTGTGATGATGTGCTTTGGCTATGAATCATGAGTAAAGAGAAGAATGATGTTGTCTACTTGTTGAATTGTCTAAATAGTTCATCTCAATGTTATTTTTTTCTACCCATGTTATATGAGGTATGCAAACATGTGGACTCCATGTGGAAGTTTGTGAATGAATTCATGCATGAAGCATTAACTGCATATTCATGCATTGGAAGTTTGTCGACGCCAGCGTGCGCGCCAAGTGGGTACAACACCGTGTGTTCCCCGAGAAAGGGCACGGTGAGGAGGATCATGGCATAAGCATGTGCATCAATCATATGCATTTTTTGAAGTGGTGTGGACTCTTTGATGTGGTATTGTATATGAGGAATGTGGACTCTTTGATGTGGTATTGTATATGAGGAATGTGGAATGATAGATATATGGTGGATGTTTTATTTGTATTAGTTGTTCCGCTGGCTGAGATTACCCAATCTCACCCCTTGTTATTTTGTTGTTTTCGTAGTTCTCATGAGTCGTAAGATTGAAGGGTGGGCTTAGTAGCACAATCAACCCTCCGGGGTCATCACGAACCACATGGACTAGTGCATTTAATAACTCATTAGCTTGCTGAAATGTTATTAATCATAGACCTGTTGATGTCCTCTTTGGAGCTGTGTTTACGTTTATGTTTGTTTTCTGGTTGATTTAGACTTGTTATCTCTAGTATTGATGCTTTTATGTTATTCCTGATTGTAATGTTTATTATGAATCTTGTTGTCGCTTCCGTTTTGTCCTAATTTTAGGGGAGATGCTGTCGAAATTTTCTTGTACGACAGTTTAGATTTGTAGGGTGTTACACACGAGCACCCATGCTTGCCCATGAGCACCCATGCTCGGCTACGAACATCTATGTTCAACCCAGACTCGCCCGTGAACAGCATGGTTGGAAGGTCATGTTCAGCCCATAACGCCCAATTAAGCCACGATCTGGAGTCATTACGCCCACGATGGAAACGTGGCGAGATTCAAGGCTTCAGTTGCAGCCACAGTTAATGTGATTAAGTGCGCTCCATTCGGTCGCAGTTATGATAGATATTTTGTAAGTTATAAGTACCCCCCGGATAAATTAATAAGGGGGATGGTCACGCAAGAACACAGAGACGCGCCTGAGCACGTTCATGACATCCAGTAAGCAAGATACACATACACTCTGTATAAGTTCTACAGCAATAGCAAAACCACTAGAGTAGGGTTATTATCTCCACAGCGAGAGTCCCGAGCCAGTATAAACTCTTGTCCACTTTCCGAGTATCCTAATTTCCTAACGAGCATACTTCTGATGCAAACCCTTCACTGAAAAAGGGGCCCATGTTGATCCCTCATTCAACAAGTAAGCTCAACGGGGACCAATTTCCCAATCGTCGATAGCTGGCGCCGTCTATGGGGATATGCTAGTCCTTCCAAGAAGAATCCCTGAAGATGCCCAATTCTCAGGGTACTCAAGACCTCTGCGCCTTCGGACGAGCCGAGGATGAGGACATGTACTATGCCAATGAAGGCGAAGTCGGTGTCACTGACCCAGAGGGTAACACCGAACCCAGGAGTCTTTCCCCGGTGGCTGTAGCACGAGAGCAGTACCTTCGCTCTTAGCACGATACCCTCATGGATGATGAAGAGTATGATGGACTCTACGATGGTCTAGACATTTCGGATGATTTTGAGCCCAATCATGAGACTGCATCGCGAGGGGACACCATGATGTCGCCTTCACGGTCCTCGTATTCTCGTGATGTCAACATGGTGGGAGAAGGGGAAGACCTTGAGGTTGAATCCCTGGGGGATACCCATCAGCGCCGTTATGAAGCAGCCTGGAACCACTTGGAAGCGTCCCTAAACAGGACGTTAGCGAGCATCTGTCGTCATGCTCATGAAAAACCGAGAGCCAGGACTAAAGACAATGCTTGCGAAAGTTCCTTGGGTGCCACACACCAGAGCATGTGCGCGATCGCCAACCAAACTCGCCTCCACCCGTTCCCAGAGCGGGGAGCGACTACAAGCTCTGGCGGCGGTCGTGCACGATCTTCAAAAGTTTCCCGAACAAGTGGATCTAGAGGCAATGGGCACAGTTGTAGCTAAAGATCTGGAAAAGCTCACCATCGACATGAAAATGTCAGGGTCGCCTTGTGACAAAGAAACCTGGAGTGTTTCCCGGGAATATCACCATCACACCCCTGTTCGCTCCCACCACGGTGATTCTCGAAGCCTTTCTCGAGAATTCTGTAGGAGATATGATCAGTACCATGAGGATACTCAGAGCGATTCCCGAGTGACCGTGCAGGATCAAAGATATGCTCGGTACAGACAAGGACGAACCGAGCACTCCACCTCAGATCGGTCCCCATCACGCCTACATCGAGAAGTCTTCTCTCCACTTGGTCCGCGCGTCGGAAGTCAGTATAGCAATGATCGTAGACCATGAGCACAACCTGGTCTATGGATGTTGGGGTTTGTGGTGCCTCTTCATAATGTCTCAAGGCCGAGCAAGTTCAAGCCCAGCCACATCTAGAGATTCATCAACACTGTGAAATCATGTGCTGAAAAATTGGCCTAATGATGAATTTGATAGTGCAAAGTGGTTGTGCTCATGGCTTGTGTGGTGCATGTGCATGTGTCGTTCCATATGATCATTTGATATACTTGTGATAAGCTTTAGTTAAGTGTTTTGAAGAAACAGAAAATTTTTCCTTTGCGTCGGACCAACTTGTCGAGTTACAGAGAGTTGGACATTTCCGCCGGACCAACTTTTTGGTCCGTCCTAAACATGAAAAAGGGACTTTGCGCCGGACCAAAATAGGAGTCTTTTTCATGGTTACGTCGGACCAATGATTCTCGGTCCATCGTGAACGTGTTTTTTGCCGAGTTAAAACTCTCAAGAAACAGAAAGGTTGATGTTTGCGCCGGACCAAATTTCTCGGTCCGTCGTGAACATGGAAATTGAGTGTTGCGCTGGACCAGGTTTCTTGAGAAACAGTAAGTTTTACATGTACACCGGACCAAATTTTTTGGTCCATCGTGAATGGCGTTTTGAAGGTTGTTTTCTTGTGTGCGTCGAACTAATGTTTTTGGTCCTTCGTGAATGTGTTTTTGAATGTTTCTGCATTGGACCAAATTGGAATGTAACCGAGACTTCAACGTGTATGCCGAACCAATTGTTCAGTTCATCGTGAGTGACTCCGGACCAAAGTTTCGGTCCGGCGTGAACGGTATTTTTAAGGGTTGATTCCTTGTGTGTGCCGGACTAATGTTTTCGGTCCGGCGTGAATATGATTTTCTAGGGTTAACTTTTTGTGCTTAAACAAAATTGTTTTGTTTTGGATCTGTGATTATGAAATTCGTGTGGACTTCATAATGCGTGTTTGATCTTATGCAATGCTCGTGTGAGTAGTTGCATGGACTAATGTTGAGTCAAGTCGCGGACTTGTGCTCGGAATCATTTTGTGGTTTGTTCATGTGCAGGTGTTGCTCGAGGGCGAACGTGGTCAATGACGGGACCGGAACTAGGTTCCTGGAGGAACTGAGGTTGGGTACTAGGTTCAGGGAGGAATCAAGGTCCTAGTGGTCGAGGATGTCATGCGGGACGTTCGGGCTAGAGAACGATGCACATGAAGACTAGTTAGTCACATGAGTATGGCAGGGTGGCCGTACGCGTGCAGAGTTGTTAATCACGTGAGTATGGTATGGTGGTTGTACACACGTGCAAGAGTTGTATTTGGCCAGGTTGGGCCAAGTGGAGTTGTGTTGAATACAAACTTGTTCCATGTTGGGGGTGGAAGTTGTATTCAAGACTCCTTGTGTTTGCTCTTTATAAATAGGGAGGAGGTGCCTCCTGTTTATGCATCAAATCAAGAGTGAGTGCTAGGGTTTTAGGTATGTACTCTTTTGATGGGAGTATTTTAGAAAAAAAAAGAAATAAAGGTCAATTCCTTCCAGATCCACTTCGTGCTACAGTAATCTCGAAGCTACAGTGCACGCGTTGCTACAGTATTCTCTGTTTTGAGTGTTCGTTAGCTCATCTGTTTTGGTTCTAGATTGGCTCTTTGCCTACTTTGATTCTGTGAGTTCCGTCTTGATTTGATCCATCAAAAACCATTCTAGGGCCTTAATTTAGAGTTCCTCAATGTTTTGTTGGTTAGTCTTTTAAAGATTTTGTTTAATCATGAAATTGATGTTAGATCAATTCTCGTCATATTCTATCACATCAAGCTTGAGAGGTTCATAACTTTTGATCCATAAGTCCGATCGAGTTGATTCTTTTCTGTTAGATTCTTATTGGAATCTAGTTTCTTGTGTTTAAATTTCAAATCAATCTAACGGTTGGATCTCTAAAATTTCGTGTTTTACTGAACATCTATTACTTTGTTTTTGTTGATTACGAAGCACTTATTTAAGTCCAATTTGGGGTCAATTTTTTGTAGATCAAAATTTTGGTTTTAGCTTCTGCACAATCATTTACCCCCTATCTGATTGCTATATTAGTATATATCGATCCTACAAGTGGTATCAGAGCAAGGTCTTTCTAATTAATCATGACCAGTGATTAGAAATGATAGCAATGGATAGGTATACGACAAAACCTTGTGTTTTCGATGGTGTTGATGTTCAGTTTTGGAAAGCAAAGATGGAGGCGTTCAATCAAGCGTAGGGCTTTGAAAATTGGGAGAAGGTTTACAAGCCGTATGAAGTTCCAAAGAACAACAACGTCAACGACGCAAATCGCGCACATGTTGAAGCAAATAGCAAGGCGCGCAACTTGATCATCCAAGGCTTGGGACGCAGCGACTTTGATCGAGTGGTTCATCTTCGATCCGCATATGAGGCATGAAAATCTCTTTGTGATTACCATGAGGGTTCTAACACTGTCAAAGAGGTTCGTCAAGATATATATAAGAAAGAATACATGCGATTTGAGATGAAGCCTGGTGAGCCGCTAGATGATTTCTTTGCACGCTTTAATAAAATTCTTAGCAATTTGTGTGCTGTTCGAGTTAGCTTTGATGCTGCTGCTAATGCTAGATAATTGCTTGGTGCATTAGACATGTCTATTTGGGAGATGAAAGTTACATCCATTAGAGAATCAACTGTCATGAGTACACTTACTTTAGATGTTCTTTTCTCCAAATTAAAAACTCATGAATTGGATGTTCTTGCTAGGAAGAATGATCATAAATCAATTGCATTGACCTTCCAATCTAGCATGTCTCATAATAATGCTTCTTCAAGTTTTGCTTTATCTTTCTTGTCTTCACTAACCGAGGAACAGATTGAGCAATTCCTAGAAGAAGACTTGTCACTACTCTCTTCTCGCTTTAACAAAGTTTTTGCAGAATGTGAGAATGAGGAAGAGAGTTAGTGGTGGTTCTCCAAGATGCTATGAGTGTGGTGATCTCGACCATATTCGTCCAAATTGTCCTAAACTTGCAGGTAAATCATCAAGGGAGGAGAAGGATAATGACAAAAGAAAAGAGAAGAAGTTCTTTCCAAATGATAGAAAGAAGAAGAGCTTCATCAACCGCAAAGTTGTCCATCGAGTTCTTTCCGCTCTTGAACAAGTCAATTTGAGCGATGTGGATTCGAAGAGCAGTGATGACAATGCAACTCCAAGAAAGCATGATTTGATGGGGTTGTGTCTCATAGCGAGCAGCAAGGATAGCTTCACCGAGGATGATCATGACATCGACTTCAATGAGGTAGATCCTTCATATGATGAATTAGCTATTGCAGTTGCTCGACTTGGTAAATTACGTGATAAACGCGACAAGAAAATTAAGAAACATGATTTTATTGTTGAATCATTGAATGCTGAAATTGCTAGAGTTAAGACTTTAATTCCTGATGATGATACTTGCAAATCATGTGACTTAATTTACAATGAGCTCACCTTGCTTAGGAAAGAACATGCTTTCCTGTTACGTCAAAATGAGAAAAATGAGAAACATGCTAAACATGCTAGTTGTTCCACTGATGATTTGCATGATTCAATTTCTTGTTCTAAATGTTCAATTCTTGAATTGAAATTGAAAGATGCAAATGTTAGAGTTTCTCAGATGACTAATGATATGCTAACTCACGAAGTTCTTTCATGCTCAACTTGTCGCAAGCAAAAAGGAAAAGTGGATGTTCCCTGCAATAATTGTTTAACTCTTGCTAAGAAAGTTGATTACTTGCAAAATTCTTTGGAACGGTTCACTAATGGCAAGAAAAATCTAAGGTTAGCTCAACCAAGAAAGGTTTAGGATTTGATACTTATGCTTCATATGAAACTAAACCTCGTACTGTTGTTCGTGCTCCTTGCTGTGACACCACTGTAACACCCCAGCACCTCACGTGCCCAAAGTGCTACCAAAACCTATCCAAACATGCTAGGATATTTGCCGAACTAGTAAAAAAATTCGGCAAGACCTCCCCTACTAAGTGGACATCCACTCTGCAGGCAAAAGATCACAATAACATAATAGCACAGTTTAAACAACATGTCATGGCATCAATCAACCATCATGACATGTAAGCAACAACTAAGCATTCAAAGTAACCTTCTAGCATATTACAATCTTAAGAAGATTACAAAAATCACAAGTATAAACATGCTACGACAAGACAATCTTCCAAACTATTAATTAAATGTAATGAAGGGAGTGACGTGATGCTAAATTCCCATCCCGGCACTGCTGCTCTCAGGGTACCTAAAAACATTAAACAAACAAGCGTGAGTTCGAAAACTCAGCAAAGTGCATCAAACATTACAATATCAACAATAATGCATTTAAATCAACGACAGGTACAATAATATTGCATCAATACCCTTTACCTTATTTCTTACTTCACAACATACCTCGTTAAACTTTTGGGAGGAGTCCACGACTCGTTCCCGAAACCTCACTTTTCCATTAGCGCACTATACATTGGCCATGCCATGCAATGCTATGCACATGAATGCTCTTTTCGATGCACGTGCAGATCGCCGAAAGTGCACACCGTCGGTGTGCACCCTCACGCCCTTTCCATCCCGTGGAAGGTGCCTACTCTTCTTGTCTCGCTCCCGCTCACCTCGATGAACGGAACTACGAGGTAGGACTTTCGTGTTCACTACGCTGGCGTGAACACAGAGGCCCGCATCAGAATGGGTCGCCTCTTCCATTATGAATGCACATATGCAATTTAACATGATTAAATCACAAAAAAAGCACTCCTTTTCCAATCAACCACCATTCCATCAATAAAACATACATACGCATGCACATTATCATTTACTTTACCATTTTCATCATCACAACATACCCATAACCACTTAATGTTTCTCTTTCAACATTTAGCATATTCCAAACTTTGCCGTTATGATTAATCATGAATATAATCATAAATTTCAACCCCAAAACATACTAACAAATCTATCATCATGATTAGCACAATACATTCATAATGATTATCAAGAAACAACATCGTAGCAACATGCTATTTGATACACTTGCCTTCTACCGAGAGGAATGGAATGGCGGGAAGAAGAAGTCACTTCCGAAGCTACTCCATCTGGAAACATAATTACATACTCAAATTCACAAGTTCTAGAGTCAACAGACAACAACAAACCACATAAATACTCCCTAAATCAAATTGCCCCAAATTCTGATTTTTCATGCAAAACTGATTTGGGTAGCCTACTTTGCCATAGCATAAATATTGCTATAAAACTTCAAATTGAGCAAACGAAGACATTTTCATGATCTACATAAAATTTTCTACCTATCTACAGGCAAATGGAAATTCCAAATCGGCCTCCAACTTACTCTAAATCACAACTCAAAATTGAATCTATAACAAGTTGCAATTTGGACAGCAAGAGGGTAACTCTTTCATAACTTTCAATTGGTTGATCCAAAATTCAAATTCTTGGACTCTAAATGAGAATAAGAGACTAATGTATTGATACCACAAAGCCATTCAAACAGAAATTGAAGCTAAAGCCCTCAAATCACCTTCTAAAGTTCAGACTCAAAACCTAACTTCCAGAAAAAACAGATTTTCTGGACAGCAAGTTCAACACCACATAACTTTTGATTTTTGAGCTGAAATCAAACAAACGAGTACATTTTATTAAACCACAGGAAATTTTCCACAACTTTCTAGGCAAATGGAAAAGCCCATTCGGCCTGCACCTAGCTTAAAAACTCTGTTGAACAATTCAGCTCACTGAACAATCAATTCGGGACAGCCTGCACTAAAAGTGGCATAACTTTTAATTGGCTTCATGGATTTTCAAGTTCTTGTACTCCAATTAAAGATAATTCGATTATCTACAATTTTGTCTACTACCAAAAACTCATTTGACCAACTTTAGTGCCCAAAAACCGAGCTGCAGTACGGACCTAAAATCAGCTCGAAAACAGCAGCTAGGGTTTTCCCTCCAAAACGAGTTTCCCTCCAAAACATCCAGCCTAGGAACCCTAGAAAACACATCTAGGTAGGCTAGGGCCTCCATGGCTGAGCACAAGAAGGAAATTTCTAGAGTTTAGCTCAACCTACCAAGGGGAAGGAAGGAAGGAAGCTGCTGCCATGGCTGTTGCTGCTGCTAGCCACAAGGGGAGGGGTCGCCGGCCTTGAGGAGGGGCAAGAGGGGCTGGCCAAGCTTGGGGAGGGGAGGAGGACGCCCAGGAAGCCTCCTTGCTGCTGCTGCCCACGAAAATGAGGAGGAGAAGGGAGTGGCTGGGTTGGTTTGCTCCATTCGGTTGGGGAGAAAAGAGAGTGAGGGAGTGGAGTTAGGTGGGAAAGTGTGGGGGGAAGATTAATATAGATGCAGTATATTATCTCTCCCAAACCAACATATCAAATGAAAGACAACCACCCCCACAGATCAACCACTCTCACAGACGAGAAAGAAAACTAAAAGAAATTCGGAACAAAACTCCGCGACGTTACATTCTCCCCCACTTAAAAGGAATTCGACCCCGAATTCGAAGAAAGCCAACTACACAAAACAAAGCCCATGAGGGACTTGCAAACTCAAAGCAATCTCGCAAAGGCTCAAATGAATCCAAACAAGAACCAACATTTCCACACTCGACTACAACAAAAATGATTTGATTCACCTCAAACTAAGCTTCGTCTCCTCAAGACTTCATAATCACCCCAATTTCTACTTAACTCGCATGGGACAAAACTCCCGAGCAGACTAGATTTCTAGAACATCCTGAACAAGGGATCTCTTAGAAACCTTTTCAACCCTTATCCTCAAAGCATCCACTTATAGACTCGGTCAAATCAATTGATATGCCAAATCCCCATATCAAACATATCATACCACCATCGCAAAATACTCTGATGTACTTAGAAAAATTTCTTACGGCACTAAAGCACATTATACCCTTTTAGTCGATGATCCTTCTCAAAGGACACGGTACCAACCTCTAATTCAACTCCGATCTTCTTTTCAGCTTCATTCACCAACTTCAAATCTCTTCTCTCAACCTTTCTACCATGATTCATCTTATTCATGACAACAGCAAGATATGAGGCCTTTCATCCTAACATGCCTCCAAACCATATACCAACTAAACACTCTTACCATCCGTTGAACA
This sequence comes from Rhipidocladum racemiflorum, assembly GCA_036346355.1. Classification (NCBI taxonomy): domain Eukaryota; kingdom Viridiplantae; phylum Streptophyta; class Magnoliopsida; order Poales; family Poaceae; genus Rhipidocladum; species Rhipidocladum racemiflorum. The sequence continues at coordinate 31,932,755 of CM070577.1, forward strand.
TTTCAGGTTCCAGACTTGAACCCCAACAAATCAAATACACATAGTCCAATCTTTTCCAATTGATTGACCTTTTCAACAAAAGGATTACAACCATCCAATGCCATCTAAAGAAACGGCTCTCTTGGGCAAACTTTCTTTTCCAATCACATTCTACGTTATATAAAAATTTATTTCTATCCTCTCCTAGGCATGTCTCATACCCAAGAACAAACAGCTAACACAAACGTTCACAACAGAACATTTTACATCACATTTTCTATAACCTTCACTACCACCAACCGACACTATTAACAAAATTTGAACCACGACATCAACAACTTCCATCATAATCCTCCCTTATACCACTAATGTCAAACACCTAGCCCAAGCTAGGACCGTAACTCATTACTAAACCACGAATTGGTTCCTTTCCTAAGAGCATCTCGCCTTCACATTCCTTTACTCAATTAACTAAGTCAGAAGTATAATCCTTATTATGCTCAACACTATACCATAAGCATTCATGCTCTTAATCCCATCCAGAGTGCAAAAGAAGTACAATTCCTTTGAACCCAATTGAAACACACGTATCAACTTGAACCCAAAACGCTCAATTTCACCTTGGAGAGAACTTGACAACATCCAATTATCACTCATTTTTCTTTTCCTAAGCCAAATCGCAAAGGAAAACTCAAATCTCAAATCAATGTGATACAATTTGCATCGGGGAGCACTCAAATTAAGAGAGAGACTCCACACAACTCTTTGACAGAAGTTCTCGATAACCAAAAACAATTCATTCGCTTTCAGCAAAGCCAAACCTCTCATTTTAACCAAAATCAACATTTTGGAAGAGAAAATCGATTCTCAAGTCAAGTACAGGAACCAACAACCACCACAATAACCTCTCAAAGAAAAAAGGGAAACTCAAATCTCTTGCAAAGCATGGCCCGATGCCAAAAATTATCCATTCTTTCTTTTCATGCTAGAGAGTAAAGCAAATCTCGATTCCCTTTTACCACTCGATCCATGACCAACGCATTAAAACCGAAGCACCAAACGTTACCTCGGGGAAAGCTCCATTAAAAGAGCACCGCACAAAACTTTGTTGAGGCAACTCACTTTCACAAGAGCAAACCTCAAGCCTTTACCAAGGCAAAACATCTCTCTTTTAGAATAAATGACTTCATTCCCAAAAGAACTGATTAAGGAATTCGATCCACTTCAACTCAACGATCAACATTTATTTAAGAGGAGAAAACTCAAATCCCATACAATCACAAAAGCCACTTTTAACAATCACAACAACTCAGCTTGCTTTCGCAACGCAAAACCTTCTCAAGAGAAAAGGGAACTTATTCCCAACTGAAACCACTTCTCCATCAAAATCACTTATGAAACAATCATAAGTTTCAACTTTTGAAACACTCGCAAACGACATACATGCTTTTCAATAAATCCAACTCTAATCACAATAGAGTTACAATTATTTGCAAGTCAAGAGCTTCCAACACAACCCATTATATCCATTTGTTTCCTTTAAGTACTGATTTCAGAAATACTCCAATTTGCACGCTAAAAGCGTGATCCACTCATATACCTTTGAGTTTAAACCCCCATATTCATAACATAAATTAAAAAAACTTAGCCAAAACCAAAGATTGGCATGATTCAATGAAGTACAATATTCCGGACTCTATAAACCGATTACTTCCAAAACTACTCTTTCATCTTCATTTCCAATCATCAAAGCCAAGTCCACAACTTGACGTAAAATGAAACTTAGTCAGGGCAGTTCTATTGCCCACTAATTAGGACACCTTAACATAAGGCATGCACTTCCAGAAATTCATACAATCAATTGAATCCGTAAACTTTTAGAAGAAGGTTCAACTCAAATCCCACCATTTTCTAGTATTCCAATTACTCTTAGCCATTAAGGATTTCCTATTCATCAAATCTCGAGAAGTCCAACACTATTGAACACAAGTTACAACATCCAATATTTGTCCAATTACTTCCTACCTTCATATGACCACCACTGGTCATATTATCATAAAACTCTAAACCATGTCTATCTTATGAACATCAATAAGAAGAACCATGTTCCCACTTCATCAACACAATTAACTTATCAGTTACCCAACATAAGACGTGTATCAACATCTTCTTTTTGGTCTACTAACCATTATGGATCATCATTCATACAACTGTTTATCCCAAGCTTAAAACACATGTCTTCACATTTATCTTGGCATAATCAACAAATACCCTTCGTACAATCCCTAAGTCACCTATTCCATATCCCCAGTTCATTCCACCAACGATTAATCCTAACCACGCGACACGATCTCCACTACACATCCTTCATAAATACGGATCCCAGACAGACCTTTGTCCAGGACAAACTCAACCAGTCATACGATCATTCCATATCCCTATTCCTTGATTGCACGTCGATCAAGTCATTTTGTCAATTCACCGTTTAGTTGTCCCATAAACAATACAAACCAACAATCCTCGTATCGTTACATCATCATACTACAGTGTTTTACACCATCGCCTTGCTATAGTAAATTCATCAATTAGAAAATTCTATACCTTCTCAATCGTGATCAATACTAGCCTTTCAAGAACACAAATCTCGGAATTCCCGTTAATTCCATAGCTCACAACACCTTGCACAAATTTATTCAACTTTCACTTTAGGTCATTTACCATCTCGCTTAATCATCTCTACCACACAATAAATTAGGTTGTGTTTTAAACAACCTAAAATCCTCTTCACAGAATCAGTAATCCCACATCGTCGGGAAGCACTAACTACTCATCATTCTCTTAACGTCTTAAACATCCTCATGGGTCACGTACCCAACCTTTAAGGAAATCACAGTTCTTACGCATGATCGACACCGCTAACATCTTTCTTTCCAGAGAACCCAATCATAAATCGCAAGAAAACTCGACTCTCGAATTCCCAAATTCTGACACACAACTACTCCTCAACAATTCTCAAGATCTACAACTTCCACAAAGGAAGATGGATGCAAGGGGAAAACCAAACATTCAACCAAATCCTTTCCGATAAAGATTTAAACCTTAACTCCACAGAACTTAAGTTTTTTTTTTTGCACCAAGAAAACTTAAATATTTTCTTAAATGGAGAGAATAACAACCACAATAGTTTTCTCCCCCAAGACAGACCACAAAACCAACAAAACCTTTTAACAAATACCGCCGAAAGATCAATCAGCGAATATTCAACACCAAACACCTTTCCTTGATTTCCAATCAATAAAAACCAAAGAAACCAACCAAACTGATCGCAAGAACGGTAAGAGAAATCCGAATCATTCATTGCCAAACCTTGCTATTTGACTCCAACCAACGAAGCCAAAAGAGACCAACAAATCCATCCACTCTCCAAACTCTGTCGCAAAAGGCGATAACTATCACCTACGAGGGACTCCAAACTTCCGGTTGTGGCTTTACCAAGCCACAACCACTACCACGGTCTCTACTGTGGCCACACCAAAACCAAAGAAGGTAACCGAAACCCTTCGGCACCACAACTCCCTTAACCACAATTACTCAATTAGCTCTTACAAAACAATAATGATAACATCATGCATAATCAAAGCAATAAGCATCTTCAAATTTAGCATTCGACATCAAAACTTAAGTACAACATTTAAGCGCAAAGCAATAATACCCATACCCCTTCCTACTGTGCATCAGAGTGTGTCAAGTTTTAAATTAGTTAACCACACTATTTCAGATTTAAGTTTACTTCCCTATGGCCAAGTTTTCAAGAGTAGAAACCTAAACCATGTTTCTACTTTTCCAAGTCACATTTTTTAGTTTACTCTAGAGTAATTTTCCATATTCACATTCCGCGGACCTAAAGCCCGCTCTGATACCAACTGTAACACCCCAGCACCTCACGTGCCCAAAGTGCTACCAAAACCTATCCAAACATGCTAGGAGATTTGCCGAACTAGTAAAAAAATTCGGCAAGACCTCCCATGCTAAGTGGACATCCACTCAGTAGGCAAAAGATCACAATAACATAATAGCACAGTTTAAACAACATGTCATGGCATCAATCAACCATCATGACATGTAAGCAACAACTAAGCATTCAAAGTAACCTTCTAGCATATTATAAACACAATCTTAAGAAGATTACAAAAATCACAAGTATAAACATGCTACCACAAGACAATCTTCCAAACTATTAATTAAATGTGATGAAGGGAGTGACGTGATGCTAAATTCCCATCCCAGCACTGTTGCTCTCAGGGTACCTAAAAACATTAAACAAACAAGCGTGAGTTCGAAAACTCAGCAAAGTGCATCAAACATTACAATATCAACAATAATGCATTTAAATCAACGACAGGTACAATAATATTGCATCAATACCCTTTACCTTATTTCTTACTTCACAACATACCTCGTTAAACTTTTGGGAGGAGTCCACGACTCGTTCCCGAAACCTCACTTTTCCATTAGCGCACTATACATTGGCCATGCCATGCAATGCTATGCACATGAATGCTCTTTTCGATGCACGTACCGGTACTGCCGAGTGCACACCCGTCGGTGTGCACCCTCACGTCCCTTCCATCCCGTGGAAGGTGCCTACTCTTACTGTCTCGCTCCCGTTCACCTCGATGAACGGAACTACGAGGTAGGACTTTCGTGTTCACTACGCGTGAACACAGAGGCCCGCATCAGAATGGGTCGCCTCTTCCATTATGAATGCACATATGCAATTTAACATGATTAAATCACAAAAAAAGCACTCCTTTTCCAATCAACCACCATTCCATCAATAAAACATACATACGCATGCACATTATCATTTACTTTACCATTTTCATCATCACAACATACCCATAACCACTTAATGTTTCTCTTTCAACGTTTAGCATATTCCAAACTTTGCCGTTATGATTAATCATGAATATAATCATAAATTTCAACCCCAAAACATACTAACAAATCTATCATCATGATTAGCACAATACATTCATAATGATTATCAAGAAACAACATCGTAGCAACATGCTATTTGATACACTTGCCTTCTACCGGGAGGAATGGAGTGGCGGGAAGAAGAAGTCACTTCCGAAGCTACTCCATCTGGAAACATAATTACATACTCAAATTCACAAGTTCTAGAGTCAACAGACAACAACAAACCACATAAATACTCCCTAAATCAAATTGCCCCAAATTCTGATTTTTCATGCAAAACTGATTTGGGTAGCCTACTTTGCCATAGCATAAATATTGCTATAAAACTTCAAATTGAGCAAACGAAGACATTTTCATGATCTACATAAAATTTTCTACCTATCTACAGGCAAATGGAAATTCCAAATCGGCCTCCAACTTACTCTAAATCACAACTCAAAATTGAATCTATAACAAGTTGCAATTTGGATAGCAAGAGGGTAACTCTTTCATAACTTTCAATTGGTTGATCCAAAATTCAAATTCTTGGACTCTAAATGAGAATAAGAGACTAATGTATTGATACCACAAAGCCATTCAAACAGAAATTGAAGCTAAAGCCCTCAAATCAACTTCTAAAGTTCAGACCCAAAACCTAACTTCCAGAAAAAACAGATTTTCTGGACAGCAAGTTCAACACCACATAACTTTTGATTTTTGAACTGAAATCAAACAAACGAGTACATTTTATTAAACTACAGGAAATTTCCCACAACTTTCTAGGCAAATGGAAAAGCCCATTCGGCCTTCACCTAGCTCAAAAACTCTGTTGAACAATTCAGCTCACTGAACAATCAATTCGGGACAGCCTGCACTAAAAGTGGCATAACTTTTAATTGGCTTCATGGATTTTCAAGTTCTTGTACTCCAATTAAAGATAATTCTATTATCTACAATTTTGTCTACTACCAAAAACTCATTTGACCAACTTTAGTGCCCAAAAACCGAGCTGCAGTACGGACCTAAAATCAGCTCGAAAACAGTAGCTAGGGTTTTCCCTCCAAAACGAGTTTCCCTCCAAAACATCCAGCCTAGGAACCCTAGAAAACACATCTAGGCAGGCTAGGGCCTCCATGGCTGAGCACAAGAAGGAAATTTCTAGAGTTTAGCTCAACCTACCAAGGGGAAGGAAGGAAGGAACCTGCTGCCATGGCTGTTGCTGCTGCTCAGGGTTATTAAAACGTCGTTTAAACGACGTTTAAACGTCGTTTAAACGTTAGAACGCCTCCCGGCCGCAGAACGTCCGGTCGTTCTGTCGAAGCCACGTAAAACGTCGTAGAACGTCGTTCCAGCGACGATTAGACGGGTAGAACGTCCATTCGGGACGAAACGCCCGTTCTATTGCGTTTTTAGGGAGAGAAATTAGTGAGAGAAACGGATCGGAGAATGCAGAGCCAGAGGAAATCGGGGAAGCACGAAGGAGAGCTAACCCTAAGCCGCGCCGAGCCGCCGCCGTTGGCCGCCGGCTGGCCACATTGCCGCGCCGCGCTGTCGTCCGTCAGCCGGTTCGGCTCGACTTGAATCGGAGGCGCAGGGGCGCGGAGGAGGCCTAGGGGCGTGGAGACGGGGCGACGGGCGAGGCGGCGACGGTGGGGCGACGGGCGAGGCGGCGGGGGCGGCGACGGGCGAGGCGGCACGACGACGGGAGAGGAGGCGCAGACGCACAGGGGAGACAGGGGAAGTAATGGGAAGGGGAAGTAATGGGAAGTTAGGAACGGGAAGGGAAGGAACGGGAAAAAGGGAAGGGAAGGAACGGAAACAGGGTAATGGGAAGTTAGGAAAGAAGAAAAAAAAAGGAAAGAAGAAAAGGGGAAGGAAAAGAAAGGAAAAGGAAGAAGGAAAGAAAAGAAAAGAAAGGAGGAAAATAGAGGAGGAGTGGAGTCAAATCTCTTCTTTGGAGATATACTGATATTGGTAATAGATTGATATTGCTTATATATCTTTGGAGATATTGAGAGATGAGATATTGAGAGATGAGAAGTGAGAGATGAGATATTGAGAGATGAGATATTAAGATGGCATATGGCCTCGAATTATATGGGAAAAGACTACAAAATTAAGGTACATATATGATATATCTTTGCTCTCATATTCGTTTTACAATGGTACCTAAAACTACGTTTCAACATCCGTTTAAACGTTTAAAAGTTAAAAAGGTAGTGGGTCGTTTCTTTCTCGTTTTACGTTTTAATAACCTTGCTGCTGCTAGCCACAAGGGGAGGGGTCGCCGGCCTTGAGGAGGGGCAAGAGGGGCTGGCCAAGCTTGGGGAGGGGAGGAGGACACCCAGGAAGCCTCATTGCTGCTGCTGCCCACGAAAATGAGGAGGAGAAGGGAGTGGCTGGTTGGTTTGCTCCATTCGGTTGGGGAGAAAAGAGAGTGAGGGAGTGGAGCTGGTGGGAAAGTGTGGGGGGAAGATTAATATAGATGCAGTATATTATCTCTCCCATACCAACATACCAAATGAAAGAAAACCACCCCCATAGATCAACCACTCTCACAGACGAGAAAGAAAACTAAAAGAAATTCGGAACAAAACTCCGCGACGTTACATTCTCCCCCACTTAAAAGGAATTCGACCCCGAATTCGAAGAAAGCCAACTACACAAAACAAAGCCCACGAGGGACTTGCAAACTCAAAGCAATCTCGCAAAGGCTCAAATGAATCCAAACGAGAACCAACATTTCCACACTCGACTACAACAAAAATGATTTGATTCACCTCAAACTAAGCTTCGTCTCCTCAAGACTTCATAATCACCCCAATTTCTACTTGCTGAAAAGTGAAAAGTGGGGATGAAGGTATTGGAATGTATTTTCTTGTTCCATTGCAATATACTTGCTGAGTGATGAACTCATGCTTGTGTTTATGTTGTTTTTCTTAGGTACCATGAAACCGGCATGCGGGAAAAAGGGGTTTAGCTACACATCTACACGTAGCTCCACACAAATTAGACAGTGTTATCATTTGGAGTCTTGATAATGAAAGTATTGCCATGAAACTTGGAGAATTGCTTAACTGTGTGCTCGGTCTTACTATTTGATTCGTTTAGCTCATGAAGTGGTTGAATGCCTTATCCTGGACTTATATTGTTGCTATGTCACATGTTATTGCTGTTTTAGATGCTTTCCATTATGATATAACTTGTGATACTTTATTGTTGTTCCGAATTGTCGGGACCCCGAATTTGCAAATCCGGACCCTCTGTGTATTCAGCACTAGTCCAGGAACGCGCTAGTGCACACAGTCTTAACATTGGTAAATATCACAATCATACCAAACGATACTATCCAAGTACTTTATTTAAATAACCAAACTGGTTACTTGACCTTATGGCCAAGTTACAAATATATGCCTTGCAAGGCGAAACTTATTAAAAGAGAGATAAATAAATGAAAACCAAATAAACTTCGTGGGCGCCATCCAAAGATACCACAGTAACTGGCCAGGCTCGCATCCCTAAGTAGACGGGTCCTCTTGGAACTCCTCCTCCGAGCGGCGTAGTCTCCTCTTCAACTGGTATTGTGTTGAGGCAAGGGTGAGTACTTGGTACTCGACAAGTCATGCACGAGAATGCAAGCTAATATACTATATGCATGGCTTGGTACAAAGGAATAGCTCAGGGTATATTTGCGAAATGAAACTTTTGACAAGTAATAAAAGTAGATTCGAAAGCGGTAGAAATAAGTAAAGCATAAATAACTTTTCAGGAAATTTAATAAACATTTTCCCCATCCTAAACCACATTTCCATCATCTTCATTATTAAACCAACCCAACTTTTCAAATCCAAGTTATTTTCGAAAATCTAACCCTTGATTGTAATTCCGAGCATTGTCGATCAAAGTGGACTCGGCTATTCAAATAGATTCTACACTCTGCAGAGGTTATGCACTTTACCCACAAGATACGGTCAAACACCACAAAGGCGAAGTTCCTGAATAAAGCCTTTCAAGCCTCAAACAACACAGTGGTCCTCTCCGGTTCGTGCTCTACACCATCCTTCCCTTAGCCAAGGCGAAGTATGGGACCAACACACTGCTAGATGGGTATTCGGCCACAGCCACGATACGCTCCCCGCACAATCACACAAAAGGTGTAATCGACACCCGAGGCTCCACAAGTGAGTCCTTAGCGACTTAGTCAACTAGGGCCGTCCCATTCCAGCCATGTGGTTGCAAGTATGACCAGTTCAAAGGCTTGCAAGGTTAAGTCCTTAGAGTGACCAGGGCAAGACTACCCGAAAAACCAAATCAACACTCCCAATGCCACAACTGCCCACCTGACATTACTTGCCACATGCCCTGGCCGAAAAGCTGCTTATCAAACCCCGCTTGATTACCATGCACCACGTGCCATCAACATCACATGATACTTTTCCAAAACAGGTTCAATATATCATTAAGTCAATATTAGCATTTGATTATCCAAATTCATGTCATGAGCACGAAAGTGTGTCTAAGCAAAGATACTACAACGATCTAAACCCATGTTGGCAATTTAGTAATGTCCAACTAGTAAACCGCAACTAGGGTGACAAAGGGTCATGGCACATACTTAAGTAATCAAGGTGTCATATAGCAAATTGGTATTTATCTAACCCCATGTTTAAACAAAGTATCTTTCTAATTGAACTAGCATGCAATAGTTTAAATCAAAATAGATTTCAAATAGGATCAATATGGTCAAAGCACAACTTGCCTTCAAAAAGTACTTGTTCTTGGTCTTGAGTTGATCCCGAGTCAACACTTCTCCTTCGAATCCTTCCGGCACTTCAACGTCTACTCGTAAAGCGTGCAAATAGCAAATACACAAATAAACACTATGCAAAAAGATCCCAAAACTCCAAATAAAATCCATAAACAGAGAGAACATAATTTTCTGGATTTTTAGAAACTGGAATCACAAATTTGGAGTTAAAGCATAAAAGTTATGATTATTTAAAGTTTAAATAATCAATTAAATAATTTTGCAGAGAAAAACTTTAGTCCAAAAATTAAATAAAATTTATATTTAGGTAGATCTTAATTTTATACAAATTTAGAAATTTGAATCACTCAAATCGGAGTTGAAACGCAAAAGTTATAAGCGTTTGAAGTTTGAATCCAAATTTGAAATCATTATTCGAATTAATAAATCATTTTCTTTTTCGGAAATTAATTATTGCGTCGGCATGGACACGTGGCAGCTCTGATTGGCCTCTTGACGCCAGCGGTCCATGGGCTCGGTCCACGCCGGCCGGGTCCACGGTGGACTCGGTCCACGGCCACGTGGATCGACATGTGGGCCCACTCGGTGACGTCATCGCCGACGGCGTCGTGGGCTTCACCACGGCCGCCGTGTGGGACCCACTGCGGACGTCATGGGTGACGTCGCGCTGGCTGGGTTAGCCAGCGACATGCGGGCCTCTCGACACGCGGGCCCCGCGTGTCGGCGTCTACACGACGCTGCGTGGGCCACCGACCGCGTCGGTCCAACTTCCCGACACGTGGCGCAATCTCGTCCCGTTGGTTTGAAAATCAACGGCGCGGGATTGGATCCAGGGTTTAACACGTTGAAACTACTCGATGCTCGTGGGTCGCTCGATCTAGATCGGACGGCCCGTATCTAATCCTATAATCGCATCGCTACGGAGACGTGGCGATTGTGAACCGTTGGATCTTGATCCAACGGTCCAGATCTAATCGGGTTTCTAGGGTTTGGGAAAACACGTGAACTCACCGTTGCCGTCCGATCTGGATCCGACGGTGCATGAGCTTCGCGATGATGGCCGTGGTGGCGCATCGCGGCTGCCGGAGTTGAAGACGACGACGAGCCCAACGGCGTTCCGGTTGCTCGGCGAGATGAAGGGTCCTTCAGCGCGTCGCCGCGCGGTGAGTCCGGATCCGAGGTCAACGGGCAGGGACAGGCTGACGGCGGCGGAACAAGCAAAGACCGTGGCGGAGCAAATACGGCGAACTACGGCGAGCTCGCCACGGCTAAACGGCGGCGACTTAGCCTCGGTGAAGTAGAGAAGGGAGAGCGCGGGATCACGGCGGTCCTCGGGGTATGCCCCGGGCATTAAATAGCCTCGGCGTCCGTGCAGAAAACGGAAACCTAACTTGCTACGGCGGGCGCGGCGCGAGTCCAAATGGACTTGTGTGAAGACGACGAAATCGTGGCCGCCCACGTGGCACAACCTAACGGCCACTTATCGCTACGGCGCGACGTCCGGCCCGACACTCGCCGCTTCGGTCGAGCGGATCTCACCGTTGGATCTTGATCCAACGGTTGGGATTGATTAGGGTTAGAGTGGGTACGGACTAGTCAACTGGCTCGGGTCGGACTCGAGTCCGACTCGGTCGGATGAACAGTACTTGACCCGAGTTGGATTTTCCAGCGATTTAATATTTAAAATAATTCCCAGTAATTCATTTAATTCATTAAAAATAGCAAATGACTCAGAAAAATTACAGAAAAATTCGGAAAATATTTTGGATCATTTTGGACTCAAATAAAATATTTCCAACAAAAATTTATTTGCAAATTTAAATTCTTTAATTATTTCAAAATGGAATAAATTCAAATAAATTCCAAATAAATCCAAATAAATTCCAGAAAATTCCAAAAATTCACCAAAGTGCCAAATCACACATGAATTTAAGGAAAGCAAAATTTTGGGGTGTTACAAACCTCCCTTAATAGAATCTCGTCCACAGAGATTCAGGGCTTACTAAAGGAATAGGTTTGGAAACTCTTTCTTCAAATCCTCTTAGCGCTCCCAAGTCGCTTCACTTTCTTCGTGGTTGCTCCTTTGAACTCTGTAAACGGGTTGACTTGTTTCTAGTTTCTCGATCCATTGTGTCTAGAATCCTCACGGATACTCCTTATAAGTCAAGTCCTCTTGCAACTCAATTGAATCTATCGATGTCCTGCTCTCGTGAACTCGGAGACATTTCTTCAATCGGGACACATGGAATACGTCGTGTACTCCTGCTAGCGATCGTGGCAACTCCAAATTGTAAGCAACTTCGCCTCTGTGGCTCAAAACCTTAAATGGTCCAACATAGCAGGGTGCAAGTTTCCCTTTGGCATGGAACCTCTTAACTCCCCCGAGAGGCGTAACTACGAGGTATACAAAGTCTTACGGTTCAAAACTCAAATCTCGGCGACGATTGTCAAGATAACTCTTTGTCGTGATTGGGCTATCTTCAACCTTTCCCTAATCATAGCGACCGCTTCTTGACCTCTTGAAGAATATCAGGCCCAAAGACACGGCGCTCGCACGGTCTCATTCCAATTCAAAGGCGTCCGAGTCGACCATCTGATGCCTCAAAAGGTGACATCCGTAAACTAGCCTCGATAACTATTGTTGTAACTAAACTCGGCATACGGCAAACTCTTATCCCAAGAGGTAGCATAAGCTAATGCACAAGCTCTTAGCATATCCTCCAGAATCTGGTTGACTCTTTCTGGTCTGTCCCATCCGCCTGTGGATGATAAGTCAGATCTTGAAGTTCAAACGGGTCCCCATGGCTTCATGCAACTTATTCCGTAACCTTGAGGTAAATTGGGTACCTCTGTCCGATACAATCCTCTTTGGCACTCCGTGCAAACAAACAATCCCGATCATGTACACTTACGCTAATTTATCTCCCGAGTAAGTGGTCTTCACGGGGATAAAATGGGCTACTTTAGTCAAGCGATCCACTATAACCCATATGGAGTCATAACCTCCTTGAGTCTTGACAAACCTGTAATGAAATCCATTCCGATTTCCTCCCACTTCCACTCAGGTATTTTCGGCTGTAGCAATCCTGCTGGTCTCGATGCATTGCCTTGACTCTCGGCATACGCCGCACAATGCAACATGCTCGGCAACTTCACGTTTCATACTCGGCCACGAGAATCTCTCCTTGAGATCCTCGATACATCTTGGCGCTTCGGGATGAATCGAGTACTTGGAGTCATGGGCTTCTTCCAAAATCACCGCTTTAACTCCTTTTGTTAGGCACACAAATGCGATCCTTCATCCACAACGTGCCTTGCTCATCCAACTTGAAGTCCTCTGCCTTGCCTTCCTCCTTTTTGGACTTAATCCTACGGATCCTGTCATCATCCTTCTGTCCTTCTCGGATCTGGTCCTCTAAAGTAGGCCTTACTTCCAATGCGGCAAAGAATCCGCTAGGTACAACCTCAATCTTCATCTTTCGAAAATCCTCACATAACTCATCCTGACTTGTGGCTAGCAACGCACTCACGGTATGGCTTTTCCGACTCAGAGCATCGGCTACTACGTTGGCCTTCCCGGGATGGTAATGGATTCCAACATTGTAGTCCTTGATTAACTCTAACCATCTCCTCTGCCTCATATTCAGATCCGACTGGGTGAATATGTACTTAAGGCTCTTATGATCCGTGATATACTTCACATCTGCTTTCCAATCGATAGTGACGCCATATCTTCAAAGCATGCACTACGGCAGCCTAACTCTAGGTCATGTGTCGGATAATTTTCCTCATGCGGCCTCAATCGCCTTTGATGCATAGGCGATTTACCTTTCCATTCGCAGACAAGACACATCCAAGTCCTTGGCGCGATGCGTCACAATAAATATCGGCTTTGAGCAACATCAGGTAGAACTAACACCGGTGCCGATGTCAATTGCTTCTTCACTCTGAAATCCTTTCTCACATTCTCTGCGCCCATGCAAACTTCTTTTCCTTCTTCGACAATTGCGTAAGAGGTTTCGCAATTGTCGAAAAGCCTTCGATGAAACGGGCGGTAGTATCCTGCCATTCCAAGGAAACTCCGAACTGGGTCACCGCCTTTGGTTGTTCCCAATGTAACACAGCTTCTACTTTGCTTGGATCCACGGCGACTCCCTCTGCGGTCATTACATGTCCAAGAAACTCCACCTTGTCCTTCCAAAAATCACACTTCTTTGAACTTGGCGAAAAGTTGCTGCTCTCGCCTTTTCCAAAACTCGCCTTAAGTGTTCGGCATGTTCATCCTCTGTCTTGGAGTAGATTAGGATATCGCCTATGAACACGACGACAAACTTGTCCAAATATTCCATGAACACCTTATTCATCATATTCATGAAATAAGTCGGCGCATTCGTCGACCCCAAAGGACATAATCAGAACTCAGAATGTCCATATCTTGACGAGAATGCAGTCTTGAATATCTTCTCGATCGGATCTTCAATCGATGGTATCCCGATCTCAGGTCAATTTTGGAGAAAACTCCGGCTCCTCTTAACTGATCAAACAAATCATCAATCCTGGGTAGCGGATACTTATTCTTCACGGTGACTTCGTTGAGTGCACGGTAGTCAATGCACATCCTGAAACTCCCGTCCTTCTTCTTGACAAACAAAATCGGTGCTCCCCACGGCGACTAACTTGGTCCGATAAATCCTTTCTCCATTAACTCCTCCATTGCTTTCTTCATTTCTACCAACTCCTCGGTAGACATCCGATAGGTCTCTTTGCTATCGGTCTTTGCATCTTACAAGCTCTATCACAAACTCTATGTCCTCGTGCGGCATACCAGGGTAGATCCTCGGGAAAACATCCGGGTACTCATTCACTCTTGGGACATCCTCTATGCTGATTGCCTTGGTACTGTTAACCATCAACTGTCCATCTCTAGCTGCAAGTGGCTTGAAATTCCACCTTCTTCCCACACGGGCTCTCAATCGAGATAGTCCTTCGTCCACAATCCAATACAGCCTTGTGCTTGGATAACCAATCCATTCCCAATATGACGTCCTAAGGTCTGGGTCTCCAAAATTATAAGGTTTGCTAGGAACTCTATTCCATCTATTAGTATTCTCACCGGAACATCCTACTTCCGCTCGGAGTTCGAACCAGGGGTTTGAACTAAAAGCATGCACTTAAGTCTTGCAATCCTTAAATCATTTCTAGTAGCAAAGCCTTGCGAAACAAACGAATGCGAAGCTCCAGAGTCAAACAAAATCTGCAGGTGTATCGAGTTAACAAGTAACTTACCCAAGATTTACGACGTCCGTAGCATTCGCAGGTGCATCTGCGGTGACATGGTTGACTCGACCTCTCACCACGGCCTGGGTGTGGCTCTCGGTGCCGGGCGTCCTAGCTGGGTGGTTCCTAGGTTGAAGCGAACCGGGTCGCCTCTGCTGTCTTCTTTGGACAATGTTGGCAAAGTGTCCTGGCTCGTTGCGGTTGTAGCGGCGTCTCATTCCTATTGTTGCCTCGAGTAGCGTTTCTAGCGGGGCCGGGTCCGGTAGTTACGATTGGCAGGTGTCTTGGTGCTGGGATGGTGTCCTTGTTGCATTCTCGTGGTTGGAATCAAGAATTGATTTGGTGCAACTCTCAAGCGCTGCTATGCGTTCTGGCGTGATCCTTGCTTGTTGCATCTGCGCTTCTGTTCTCATCGATTCCTTGCGCTTGTCCTCCGTAATAAGCGCCTTATTCACCAACTCTTGGAAATCTGGAAAGGTGTGGGTGATCAACCCTACTTGCAATCCCGAGTTAAGTCCCTTCATGAAACGAGGTATGCCTGGATTTATCCGTCGCTACATCCTCAGGTGCGTGGCGTGCTAGCTGTGTGAACTTGTTCGTAGCTCGACCACCGGTGATTACCTTGCTTCAAAGGCTCTGAACTCCTCCTTCTTAAGGTCCATGATTCCTTCAGGCACGTGATCTTTAATGCAATGCGGTGAACTCTTCCCAAGTGATATCTTGAGGGTTCTCTGCGTGGCACAGAAGTTCTCCCACCATTCTGGGTTTGTCCCTTCCAACTGATGAGAAGCGTAGAGTACCTTCTCATTCCCTATGCATTGAGCTATGTGTAGCTTCCTCTCAATTGATCTTAACCAATCATCGGCCTCCAATGGATTGGCATTCCCAGAGAAAGTGGGTGGGTGAGTCCTCATGAACTCGGCGACCTTGTATTACGGCGTGGTCCCCGATTAACTTGATTAGCAAAGTGGCCTGGCGATGGACGTGCTGCATTTGTTGCATCATAGCATGCATCAATCGAGTCTGAGCAGCAAGAAACGCTCGAAATTCTGCATATCCGGTGGCGGTCTTTGGTGCTCCATCATTGGGGTTTCTTTGGCGAGATCCACTCCCATTGCTTCCAAAGTTTCCACGGGTGTTCACCATCTGTCGATTTGCTCTAGGTTTAGAGATGAGAGGGAAACAAGAATAGACAAGTAATATGGAACTTATGCGGGGCGACAGGTGTAACTTAAGGTCCAACTTTATTATTAGTAACTTGGTATGGCTGCTTACAATGCCTAAGGGCCTTGCAACACATACTGCACACTCAGCAAACAAAGCAAATCCAAATCGAACTAACTCTGGAGTCAAACGCCTAAAGGGTGACTCTTTATTCTATGACTCGACTCGGCGAAGGAGTCTCACTATAGAACCTATGCTCACTCATCGAGAAAACCTCCACGGCCTGGGTACGGTCTTTGTGGCATAGGCGCCGAAACGATTGCCATGTCCAAAGAATCGTGTCCTCTGTGGTAGTCGAAGAAGCAGTGTCCTCATCGAGATCGACTCCTCTGGATCTGGCTCGTAGCTCAAATCTTGGCTCTGGGTCCGGTCCGTACAAAGTCATCTCCAACTCGTCAATCCTTCGTAGAAGGTGTGCCACATACTCTTGAGCTTCCCGCCATCTGTTCTTCTCTGTCGTGATTTCCTTGCGGGCCTTCTGTAGCTCCTTGCTTGTATTATCTAGTACATCTTCTGGGCGACGGCGAATCGTGCCAAGCTGTAGCCGTGGCATTCTCATCTGAATCGTCTTCGGTCAAGAAGGTTATCGCTGGCGGATGATAGCGAACACCGTGCTTTCCAACTCTCTGGCGTGGATCCGGTAATGTGTCGCATTGCTCGTCGTGAAACTTCTTGGATACCCATCTGCATTGTAGATCTTCTAGCGGTGTTGTATCGGGCGATTGCCTGGGCCCCTCTTCCTGGCAGTACCTCAATCCTCACGTCACAAGCCTTGATCAATCCTGCTTGTCTGATCACTTCCACTTGGTATTGGGGCTTCTCAAAATCTCCGAGAGTTTGTAGCATGTGCCAAAGCTCTGCGGCGTGACCAACTCCCAGATCAACGTAGTTGAACTCTTCCTCCTTCTGTCACAAGAGTGCTTTACGTAAGAACTCGGAATTTTTAAATTGTGACAAGGTAAGGGAAAATTCCAGCAAGAGACAAGAAAGAGAGAAGGGGATAAGTCGAGATGTCATTTCCTTTCTTGACAACTTTTTAGCTTTAGAAAATAGGTTTTATCCTCACTACGACCATTCTAGCTTAGGGTTGAGCCTACAGTCAAGTATGGCTCTGATACCACCTCTGTCGGGACCCCGAATTTGCAAATCCGGACCCTCTGTGTATTCAGCACTAGTCCAGAACGCAGCTTAGTGCACACAGTCTTAACATTGGTAAATATCACAATCATACCAAACGATACTATCCAAGTACTTTATTTAAATAACCAAACTGGTTACTTGACCTTATGGCCAAGTTACAAATATATGCCTTGCAAGGCGAAACTTATTAAAAGAGAGATAACGTTAAATGAAAACCAAATAAACTGCGTGGCGCCATCCAAGATACCACAGGCAACCGATCAGGCTCGCATCCCTAAGTAGACGGGTCCTCTTGGAACTCCTCCTCCGAAATCGGCGTAGTCTCCTCTTCAACTGGTATTGTGTTGAGGCAAGGGTGAGTACTTGGTACTCGGCAAGTCATGCCTGAGAATGCAAGCTAATATACTATATGCATGGCTTGGTACAAAGGAATAGCTCAGGGTATATTTGCGAAATGCTTGACTTTTGACAAGTAATAAAAGTAGATTCGAAAGCGAGAAATAAGTAAAGCATAAATAACTTTTCAGAAATTTAATAAACATTTTCCCCATCCTAAACCACATTTCCATCATCTTCATTATTAAACCAACCCAACTTTTCAAATCCAAGTTATTTTCAGAAAATCTAACCCTTGATTGTAATTCCCGAGCATTGTCCAAGACTGGACTCGGCTATTCAAATAGATTCTACACTCTGCAGAGGTTATGCACTTTACCCACAAGATACAGTCAAACACCACAAAGGCGAGTTCCTCAGAACAAAGCCTTCGGAAGCCTCAAACAACACAGGTGGTCCTCTCGGTTCGTGCTCTACACCATCCCTTCCCTTAGCCAAGGCGAAGTATGGGACCAACACACCGTTAGATGGGTATCGGCCACGACCACGATACGCCCCCCGCACAATCACACAAAAGGTGTAATCGACACCTGAGGCTCCACAAGTGAGTCCTTAGCGACTTAGTCAACTAGGGCCGTCCCATTCCAGCCATGTGGTTGCAAGTATGACCCAGTTCAAAGGCTTGCAAGGTTAAGTCCTTAGAGTGACCAGGGCAAGACTACCCAAAAACCAAATCAACACTCCCAATGCCACAATCGCCCACCTGATTACTCTTGCCACATGCCCCTGGCCGAAATCGTTTATCAAACCCCGCTTGATTACCATGCACCACGTGCCATCAACATCACATGATACTTTTCCAAAACAGGTTCAATATATCATTAAGTCAATATTAGCATTTGATTATCCAAATTCATGTCATGAGCACGTAAAGTGTGTCTAAGCAAAGATACTACAACGATCTAAACCCATGTTGGCAATTTAGTAATGTCCAACTAGTAAACCACAACTAGGGTGACAAAGGGTCATGGCACATACTTAAGTAATCAAGGTGTCATATAGCAAATTGGTATTTATCTAACCCCATGTTTAAACAAAGTATCTTTCTAATTGAACTAGCATGCAATAGTTTAAATCAAAATAGATTTCAAATAGGATCAATATGGTCAAAGCACAACTTGCCTTCAAAAAGTACTTGTTCTTGGTCTTGAGTTGGATCTGAGTCAACACTTCTCCTTCGAATCCTTCCAAGACTTCAACGTCTACTCGTAAAGCGTGCAAATAGCAAATACACAAATAAACACTATGCAAAAGATCCCAAAACTCCAAATAAAATCCATAAACAGAGAGAACATAATTTTCTGGATTTTTAGAAACTGGAATAAATCAAATTTGGAGTTAAACGTTAAAAGTTATGATTATTTAAAGTTTAAATAATCAATTAAATAATTTTGCAGAGAAAAACTTTAGTCCAAAAATTAAATAAAATTTATATTTAGGTAGATCTTAATTTTATACAAATTTAGAAATTTGAATCACTCAAATCGGAGTTGAAACGCAAAAGTTATAAGCGTTTGAAGTTTGAATCCAAATTTGAAATCATTATTCGAATTAATAAATCATTTTCTTTTTTCGGAAATTAATTATTGCGTACAAGATGGACACGTGGCAGCTCTGATTGGCCTGGCCGACGTCACCGGTCTATGGGCTCGGTCCACGCTCGGCTCGGGTCCACGGTGGACTCGGTCCACGGCCACGTGGATCGACATGTGGGCCCACTCGGTGACGTCATCGGCCGACGTCGGCGAGGCTCACCACGGCCGGCAGTGGGACCTTGTGGACGTCATGGGTGACGTCGGCGCTTGGCTGGGTTAGCCAGCGACATGCGGGCCCCTCGACACGCGCCCCGCGTGTCGGCGTTACACGCACGCTGGCGTGGGCCGGCCGACCGCGTCGGTCCAACTTCTCCCGACACGTGGCGCAATCTCGTCCGTTGGTTTGAAAATCAACGGCGCGGATTGGATCCGTGGTTTAACACGTTGAAACTACTCGATGCTCGTGGGGCCGCTCGATCTAGATCGGACGGTCGGATCTAATCCTATAATCGCATCGCTACGGCACGTGGCGATTGTGAACCGCTGGATCTTGATCCAACGGTCCAGATCTAATCGGGTTTCTAGGGTTTGGGAAAACACGTGAACTCACCGTTGCCGTCCGATCGGATCCGACGGTGCACAGAGCTCGCGAGGGCTGATGGCTTCGTGGTGGCGCACGGCTGCCGGAGTTGAAGACGACGACGAGCCCAACGGCGTTCGGTTGCTCGGCGAGATGAAGGGTCCTTCGCGCGCTCTCGCCGCGTGAGTCCGGACCGAGGTCAACGGGCGGCAGGGACGGCGACGGCGCGAACGGCAAAGACTGCGGAGCGGAGCAAATACAAGAATTACGGCGAGCTCGCGACGGCTAAACGGGCGGCGCATTTAGCCTCGGTGAAGTAGAGAAGGGAGAGCGCGGGATCACGGCGGTCCTCGGTATGCCGGGCATTAAATAGCCTCGCCGTGCGTAAAACGGAAACCTAACTTGCTCTGGCGGCGGCGGGCGGCGAGTCCAGCTCGGACTTCGGTGAAGACGACGAAATCGTGGCCGCCCACGTGGCACAACCAACGCCACGATCGCGGCGCGACGGTCCGGCCGGACACGCGGCTTCGGGTCGAAGGTCGGCGGATCTCGGTACCGTTGGATCTTGATCCAACGGTTGGGATTTATTAGGGTTAGGAGTGGGTTCGGTCGAGTCAAGCGGCTCGGTCGGACTCGAGTCCGACTTCGATCGGATGAAACGATTTGACCCGAGTTGGATTTTCCAGCGATTTAATATTTAAAATAATTCCCAGTAATTCATTTAATTCATTAAAAATAGCAAATGACTCAGAAAAATTCCAGAAAAATTCTGGAAAATATTTTGGATCATTTTGGACTCAAATAAAATATTTCCAACAAAAATTTATTTGCAAATTTAAATTCTTTAATTATTTCAAAATGGAATAAATTCAAATAAATTCCAGAAAATTCCAAAAATTCACCAAAGTGCCAAATCACACATGAATTTAAGGAAAGCAAAATTTTGGGGTGTTACACGAATCATGGAAAAACAAAGGAGATGCTGCCGAAATTTTTGCTATTAGCATTTATTCCTTTGCTGTAATTTACTGGTAATTGTGGTATTTAGAGGTTGCTTAGTCTATGTTTGGCAGCATTCGAGCATATTAAATGCCGGGGTGTTACACTTGCAATGACAAAATTGAGATTCTTAATGAGCCTAAGAAAATTGTCTTTAAATCTGCTAGTCTTTTATCTTCCTCTGTGATGAGAAAGTCATATATGGAGATATGACTAATCCGGAGTGCTCTTGAAGAATGTGCATTCATGTCATGAAACGAGATTTCCCTTGCTTGCTAGTATGAAAAGAAAAGAATGAATAATTTCTAGTGTTGGTTGTGGTGAAAGGATGTGTGTTTCCTTTGCGTTTTTGGCTTAGGAAATTAAAGTGAATACTCTCTGGTTGTTGTCGAATCCTTTCCAAAGTGGTTTTAGCGCTTTGGGGTTTGAATTGTTGGATGAGGGCCACTTGGGTTCATGTTTATGGTTGAGCTCACTCAATGATTGTGCTCTTTATCGTGGTCCTTTGAGTGGAAGGTTGGGTATGACTCAATGCAAACCTTCGTGAAAAATTGTGTCGTTGAGGTGTTCCTCGGTAGGGTTGATTACATTATTAATGGACCACTTGGTGGTTGCTAGTGATCGTTTTTCCTTTTGAAGTGTATTGGTTCTTTTGTCGTTGGGCAAGAAGCGAGTTGTGTCAACCGCAGGGGAATGTTCGGTCGTTTCTGTTGAGCGAGTCATACGGATCATGGATATAAAGTAGGTTGTTCGTTCTGGTGATAATCTTAGAGCGTTGTGTCTCTCCTGTTTCGCGTCATCTTGAGTACAAGGAACCACAGAATGGAGGTTGGTACCGTGTTTTTCTGGAGAGTAGCATGAGTTAAAGGGATCGGGCACTGCAGTGCCAAGGAATGCTTAAAACGAGGAGTTTGAGACCGTTTTCTTTTGTGGGCTGTTTGAGGTTTTATCTTATAGCTTGGGGTCGGGCTGAGACCATGTGTTAGTACTTTGTGTTTTAATGTTGAGTAAAGTTCTCGCAAGTTTTGATTGCGAGTTATCGTTAGAGCCGTTGGTCTTCGAACCCAGGCGTCCTGTCATCGAGTCTCGATCAGTGTAATTTCCAATGGTTTTATTTAGAGAAGCGACCTGGGAGTGGAAGTCTCACGGGGGCGAGCTTTACCCAAAGCTCTTTTCTTCAGGTTTGAACCATGAAGATTAAGTCTCTGTATGTTGTTGGTTTGGCGTAGTGGCTTGTCTTCGATTCGAGGTCGAATCCTGTTGAAGGGGGGAAGAATGTGACACCACGTAGTGTCGTAACCTTATTTATTGAGCATGATGAGGTCAAAAACATTATGAGATTTGGAATTAAGGTTAAAACCATAGGGTATAGAGGTTAATAGCGTTTCTGGGCCGTTTCCGGGCCGTTTCCAGGGTTTTGGGCCTTCCCGGGGGAGTTTGGGCCTAAAAGAGGGGGTTGTGGGCTTTGGTGGAATGGAGTAAGAGTCCATTTAGGACTAGGAATTAGATTTGGGGCTGGTAAAAGGGGGTTCCCCCTGCCCTTGGGGTGCCCCATCCCCTCTTGTGCGCCCCACTTCTCCCCCCCCTTGGCCCTAGCCGCCCACCTCCTCTCCTCCCCCCTTTGGCCGTGCGCCTCCACCCCCCCTTACCTCTTTGTTCCCCACCACTCCACCTCCTCTCCTCCACCCCTTGCTGCCCTAGGGTAGCCTCCCCACCCCCTTCACCTCGAGGATCCATCCATTGGAGCGAGGAGCAAGGAGCGAACAGGGAGGAGATCCTTTCAGTTTTCATTCGTCGGGCAAAGGTATGGCCATGGGAATCCTTGGGATTGGTATAGGTACTGTTCTAAGGTTGTTTATCAAGTTTTTAGATCAATTTATGGTGCTGGATTTGATTAGATTAGATGGATTCTTGAGTTGGTCACGTTCTCTGTTTCGGGCAGCATGAGCAATCGACCTAGGGCTTAGGTTTTCGCCATTTTAGATTCGGAATCTGGTCGTACATATGTCAAAGAAGTTGTAGATAATTTCATTATCTTTCCGTGGATATAAAGAACGTTAAATTCCGATCAGCCGTTTGAAAGTTATGGTTGTTTTACCGAGCGTGTTAAAATCTGTGACGTGATTGGAACAGATCACGGTATTTTGTAGATTAAACAACTTTAGAGTCCGAATCAGTCTTTCCCTATACCTAGAAAAACTTGGGAAATTTCCTAAGCTATGCGAGGATGTACTCATTTAATTGATTCGGAGTCTTCGAACCCGAGTTATGCCTTTTGGAAAGCTGCTGTCCCGGCGGGACAGAACCTCTGTTTTTGGGTATTGCGAGTAGTTGGCAATGTCGGGGTAGATGAGGGTTTGCGTACTATTTTGTGGACATGATTGTGAGTGTGTGGTACCTATGTGCAGGTGGTGTGACCCCGGGAGTGCCTTCTACTTCCCGCCAATCCGTTGCCCGTGGTTGAGGCAAGTGTATTGTAATGGATAGCGATTGTAGGTTGTTTGATTGATTGAGATGGAAGTTTGAATATATGATATGTTCACATGCCATGCTTTAATGTTTGCCATTGATATGATGAATATATTTATTATGTGATGATGCCATGTGTTAATGTACAAGTTATCCATGATGATGCCATGTGTTAATGTACAAGTTATTCATGATGTTGGTATATTTGCATACATGGCAAGATACATGGCCCGGGCGGTGAGAAAGTCATAACTAGTCCGGGAAGGTCGGTGAGAAAGTTATTGTAGGATCGAAAGACACGAATATAGCAATCAGAGGGGGGGTGAATGATTGTGCGGAACAAAATCTTAATCTACTAAAAGTTCACCCCAAAACAGAACCAAATAATTGCCTCGTATTTGACAAAAACAGAATGATAGAGGTTCGGTAAAATGCGAATTGCCAGAGATCACACCGTTATATTGATATGAAATTTGGACACAAGAAATTAGATTCCAATACGAATCGAACCCAAAAAGAATCAGCTCGATCGGACTTACGGATCAAAAGTTATGAGCTTCGCAAGCTTGCTGTTCCAGAACTTGACGAAAACTAATCTAATCAAAACTTCGAGATTAAACAAGATCTTCAAAAGATTAATCAACTAGACTTTGAGGAACTCTAAATCAATACCCTAGAAAGGTTTTTGATGGATCAAATCAAGATGAGACTCAAGAATCAAAAACCAATCTAGAATTAGAGCAAGCATGCAAACAAGAACCAAGACAGAAAACACTGTAGCAACGTGGTAACTGTAGCACGAAAGAATCTTGAAAGAATTGATCTTTATTTCTTTTGTCTAAAGTACTCTCATCAAAAGAGTACAAACCCTTAAACTGAGCTTGAGGCTCTCAATGCGCTCAGCTCCAATTGATTCGATGCCCTTCAACAGGAGACACCCCTCCTATTTAAAGGAGCAAAACATAAGGAGTTCTGAATACAATTCCTAATCTAGAAGGAGTCCGTATTCAACACAACTCCTCTTGGCCCAACCTGGCCGAATACAACTCTTGCACGCGTATGGCAACCCTACCATACTCACGTGACTAACACTTTGCACGCGTATGGCCACCTGCCATACTCACGTGACTAACACTTTGCACGCGAATGACCTCCTGTCATTCTCACGTGACTAACCATTCTGCATGTGCACCATTCTCTTAGCCCGAACGTCCCGCATGACATCCTTGACCACCAAGACCTCAGTTCCTCCCTGAACCTAGTCCCGAACCTCAGTTCCTCCATGAACCTAGTTCCGGTCCCGTCACCGACCACATTCGCCCTCGAGCAATACCTGCACATGAACAAACCACAAAACAATTTCGAGCACAAGTCCGCGACTTGACTCAACATTAGTCCATGCAAATACTCACACGAGCATTGCATAAATTCCACTTCAAAACAAGCATCATGAAATTCATACCAATTTCATAATCTCAAGGTCAAACCAAAAACTCAATTCCAAGTTTGCTCAAAAACATGTTCACGTAGGACCAAAAAATTTGGTCCGTCGTAGATGGGAAAATGAGGTTGCCAAAAACATGTTCACGTAGGACCAAAAAATTTGGTCCTTCGTAGATGGGAAAATGAGGTTGCCAAAAACATGTTCACGTAGGACCAAAAAATTTGGTCCGTCGTACATGGAAAACTTACTGTTTTCTTTAAGTTTGGTCCGGCGCCAAAGCGAAACTTACTGTTTCTTGTCAAATTGTCAAAACACATGAACAAACACATTTTGCAAATTCAATTCTAAGCCAATTTTTCAGCACATGATTTCACAATCTCCCCCTTGATGAAAACATTGGCAACACCACTTAGAATTGAACATTTTGGCATTCACTTTTAAAAAGATTTTGAAAACCAAAGGATTAAAATCAAAGCTCATAAAAACAGAAAATCTCCCCATTTGACAAATATGCAAAGTGAAAAACTCCCCCCTAAGAAGTAAAATGTGTGTGAATGTGCAATGTGCCTAAAATTTCAAAATTCTCCAAACTTCTCCCAAAATTCTCAAATTTCCAAACTTCTCCCAAAATTCTCAAATTTCCAAAAACAACTCCCCCTTTTTCTTCTCCCCCTTTTTCTTTAAACTTTTCTTAAACTTTTCAACGATTCCCAAATTTCTCCCCCTTTGATAATGGATTCATCAAGAGTACAAAAGAGAGAACAGGTTCAAAATTTTTCCTGTAGCAAAGATTTCACAAGGAGAAACAAGGGAGTGCCAAGATAGGAAAAGATGAGCTCATTCGATCATATGACCTTATATATCACATAATATGCAAAATACATGATCTTGATGTGATTTCAACAAGTTAGGGAATGACATGCATCTCAACCTCAATTCAGTCAACTATAGCCAAGTACTAAGCAAAACCTTTAGTAGAAAAACCAAGGCTCAAATTCGAAGCAGCTAACAACTCTGGGCGAACAAGTAGTTTCAACTCCAATCTAGTAGACCAATTTAATCTTTAAACAATAAATTGCATGTGGCATGCTTGAAGCATACTTCTTTTATTTTCTAGGAGTGGCATGCTTGAAGCATACATCTTATCTTTGAGGGAATGGCATGCTTGGAGCATACATCTTATCTTTTTAGGGAAATCATTCCTGAAGCTCATAACTTGAGGCTTTTGCTTTTAACAACCCTTTTTTTATTGATTCCCTTTTCTTTTCATTTTTCTTTGATTATAAACATGCAAAAGTGATTAAAAGGTCTTATGAAAGAGTAAAGCTAAAACATACTTGCTTCATAGCCCAAATTTGTCAAGAAGATTCAATATCAAGCCTAGAAGAGTAAGATATCACAGAGTATTTAGTTATAGGCAATCAGACCAGGGAATTCCGCAATGTCATTTTTAGTTCAAGTGAGACAATTTAGATTATCATATATTAGCTCAATTACATAGCTTATAAAGAAATATGATAAAGTGAGCTCATCAAGTGAAAGAACTTGGCAAAGAGACTCCCCCTCAAAACAAACCCATTGGATGAACAATCCCAAGTTCTCCCCGGATAAAAGCAAAACGAGAAGAAGACAAAGGTTTTGTGAAAATATCTGCCAATTGATGTTCAGTATCCACATGATGAAGCACAATATTTTCTTTTTCAACATGATCTCTAAGAAAGTGAAATCCAGTATCAATATGCTCAAGAGGTGGCACGAACCAAATCAATTCAACATCCTCCAAAGTCAATATCAGAATAAGCTCTTTAAACTAATGCATAAGGAAGCAGAAAGCCAAATGCCAAAATCTTGAGTACCATGGAGATACCTGAAAGTTCACTTGAACGCTTGTCGATGTGAATCACGTGGGAAGCTTGAAAACAAGCACACACAAGCACGTGGGAAGAGTCTCTCATGTAAACCTCCAATTATCTCATCCTCAACAGCATCATCATCATCTTTATGAACAAAGATACTCTCCCCCTGAACATATGCACTGCACTGCATCATTTGAACTAGTGCCTTTTGCGAAGCAGAAGTGGAAGAAGCATCTCCAAAGGCAACACTTTCGGCATGAGATGCACGAGTGAAGGAGAACCGAATCTTATCCTTTGAACATATGGAGTGAGCATCCGAAATTCACTAGCCACATGTTCTCCCTCCTCGCGTGAGAAGCCTACATAGAAGCGAGAAAGTGTCGAGGTCTCGGTACTGGGGTTAGAAATAAGATGTTTAGGAATCCAGTACTGAGACACACGACGCACAATAGTAGGCACAACACGAGTATTCTTATGCACAAAATCAGATTTGCCTTTTCCCGTGTTTTTAGCATCAAAAGGTGTTTGTTTCACCCTAGGCACATAGTGAGAAGTAGAGTGTGCCTTTCTGAAATTAGACCTAGCATTAATTCTTTCTTTCTTTTGTTGTTTGGCTAGTCTAAAGCAAAAATCTACTAAATGTCCATCTCTACCACAATGAGTGCAAGTGTACTTAACAGGATGTTTGGCTTTAGAAGTAGAAGCATCATTTGCATTCATCATAGTAGAAGATAACATTCCAGCAGACTTAAAGACAATTTTCTTAGGCTTATTGACAATTTCAAATTTTCCTCCTTCAAGTGATTTAACAATAGTGGGAGCATGTGATTTATGATGAGCATAAAAATCAAAACCTAAACCTTTGTTATGAGTGCTGACTTTTGATTGATCCAAGATCATGTTTAGGTTTTTCTTTCCTTTAGTGAAACGTTCTAATGACTTTTCCAAGTAAGCAATTTTTCGAGAAAGAGTTAAACAATTATTACGAGGAACGTCCACTTTTCTTTTGCTTATGCGATAAGTTGAGCATGAAAGAACCTCATGTGTAAGCAAATCTTCTGTCATTTGAGAAACCCTAGCATTTGCATCATGCAACTTCAATTCTAGTATGGAGCCTTTAGAACATGGAGTTGTATCATGCAAATCAATGGTAGAACAACTAGCATGTTTAACAAGTTTCTCATTTTTCTCATTTTCAGCATTGATTTGCTCTAACAAGGTAACATGTTCTTTCCTAAGCAACGTAAGCTCATTGTAGATTAAGTCACATGATTTGCAAGCATCGTCATCAGGAATCAAAGTTTTAAGTCTAGAAATTTCAGCATTAAATGACTCCACAACAAAATCATGTTTCTTAATTTTCTTGTCACGTTTATCAAGCAATTTACCAAGACGAGCAACAGAAATAGCTAATTCATCGTAAGAAGGATCTACCTCATTGAAGTCATTTGTCATGATCGCCCTCGGTGAAGGTATCATTGCTTTTGGCCATGAGACACAACCCCGTCAACTCATGCTTGCTTGGAGTTGCATCATCTTCGCTGCTCTCCGAGTCCACATCGCTCAAATTGACTTGTTCAAGAGCGGAAAGAACTCGGTGAACCACCTTGCGGTTGATGAAGCTCTTCTTCTTCCTATCATTTGAAGAGAACCTTTTCTTCTCATTCCTTCTGTCGTTGTCCTTCTCCTCCTTTGATGTTTTTCCTGCAAGCTTAGGACAATTTGTGCGAATATGGTTGAGGTCACTACACTCATAGCATCTTGGAGGACCACCTCTCTTTCTCATTCTCACGTTCTGCAAGGCTTTGTTAAAGCGAGAAGAGAGTAGTGCCAGATCTTCTTCAGAGAATTGCTCAATCTGTTCATCGGTTAGTGAAGACAAGAAAGATAGAGCAAAACTTGAAGCAGCACCATTATGAGATATGCTAGATTGAGATGTCAAAGCAATTGATTTATGATCATTCTTTCTAGCAAAAACATCTAATTCATGAGTTTTCAACTTAGAATAAAGAACATCTAAAGTAAGTGTACTCATGACAGTGGATTCTTGTATAGATGTTACTTTCATCTCCCACACCGACATGTCCAAAGCATTAAGCAATTGTCTAGCATTTGCCGCATTAGTATAGTTGACTCCAACAAAGACGTAGATTGCTAAGAATCTTATTAAAGCGTGCAAAGAAGTCATCTACCGACTCACCGGTTTCATCTCGAATCGCATGTACTCCTTCTTGTAGATGTCTTGGCGAACCTCTTTCACAGTGTTAGAACCCTCATGGTAATCACAAAGAGATTTCCATACCTCATATGCGGATCGAAGATGAACCACACGATCGAAGTCGCTGCGTCCCAAGCCTTGGATGATCAAGTTGCGCGCCTTGCTATTTGCTTCAACATGTGCACGACATGCGTCGTTGACGTTGTCGTTCTCGGGAACATCATATGGCTTGTAGACCTTCTCCCAAATTGTGAAGCCCTGAGCTTGGATGAATGCCTCCATCTTGGCCTTCCAAAACTGAAAATCAACACCATCGAACACACATGGTTTTGTCGAATAACGATCCATTGATCTAATCACCGGTTAAGATAGATTAGAAAAACCTTGCTCTGATACCACTTGTAGGATCGAAAGACACGAATATAGCAATCAGAGGGGGGGTGAATGATTGTGTGGAACAAAATCTTAATCTACTAAAAGTTCACCCCAAAACAGAACCAAATAATTGCCTCGTATTTGACAAAAACAGAATGATAGAGGTTCGGTAAAATGCGAATTCCTAGAGATCCCACCGTTATATTGATCTGAAATTTGGACACAAGAAATTAGATTCCAATACAAATCGAACCCAAAAAGAATCATCTCGATCGGACTTACGGATCAAAAGTTATGAGCTTCGCAAGCTTGCTATTCCAGAACTTGACGAAAACTAATCTAATCAAAACTTCAAGATTAAACAAGATCTTCAAAAGATTAATCAACTAGACTTTGAGGAACTCTAAATCAATACCCTAGAAAGGTTTTTGATGGATCAAATCAAGATGAAACTCAAGAATCAAAAACCAATCTAGAATTAGAGCAAGCATGCAAACAAGAACCAAGACAGAAAACACTGTAGCAACGTGGTTACTGTAGCACGCAAGAATCTTGAAAAAATTGATCTTTATTTCTTTTGTCTAAAGTACTCTCATCAAAAGAGTACAAACCCTTAAACTGAGCTTGAGGCTCTCAATGCGCTCAGCTCCAATTGATTCGATGCCCTTCAACAGGAGACACCCCTCCTATTTAAAGGAGCAAAACATAAGGAGTTCTGAATACAATTCCTAATCTAGAAGGAGTCCGTATTCAACACAACTCCTCTTGGCCCAACCTGGCCGAATATAACTCTTGCACGCGTATGGCAACCCTACCATACTCACGTGACTAACACTTTGCACGCGTATGGCCACCTGCCATACTCACGTGACTAACACTTTGCACGCGAATGACCTCCTGTCATTCTCACGTGACTAACCATTCTTCATGTGCACCATTCTCTTAGCCCGAACGTCCCGCATGACATCCTTGACCACCAAGACCTCAGTTCCTCCTGAACCTAGTCCCGAACCTCAGTTCCTCCATGAACCTAGTTCCGGTCCCGTCACCGACCACATTCGCCCTCGAGCAATACCTGCACATGAACAAACCACAAAACAATTTCGAGCACAAGTCCGCGACTTGACTCAACATTAGTCCATGCAAATACTCACACGAGCATTGCATAAATTCCACTTCAAAACAAGCATCATGAAATTCTTACCAATTTCATAATCTCAAGGTCAAACCAAAAACTCAATTCCAAGTTTGCTCAAAAACATAGTTCACGTAGGACCAAAAATTTGGTCCGTCAGAGATGGGAAAATGAGGTTGCCAAAAACATGTTCACGTAGGACCAAAAAATTTGGTCCTTCGTAGATGGGAAAATGAGGTTGCCAAAAACATGTTCACGTAGGACCAAAAAATTTGTTCCGTCGTACATGGAAAACTTATTGTTTTCTTTAAGTTTGGTCCGGTGCCAAAGCGAAACTTACTGTTTCTTGTCAAATTGTCAAAACACATGAACAAACACATTTTGCAAATTCAATTCTAAGCCAATTTTTCAGCACATGATTTCACAGTTATGACTAATCCGGAGATCCAATGAGTAAGTCCTACATCGTGATTCCATTCACCGCGGTTAACGGAAGCGAGGAGTAGGCACCCTCCATCTTCGGGATGGAAGGGGGGAGAGGGTGCACACCGACGGGTGTGTACTCAACCATACCGGTATGAGTTTCCAGGAGATATGTGCATCGCATTGCATTGCATTATATGAAGATGTTATATGAGGATGATTTATGATGATGTCAATGATATGCTTACACTATGAATATGAGATTTGTATGATGTTGTATGTGAAAAGTGGGGATGAAGGTATTAGAATGTATTTTCTTGTTCCATTGCAATATACTTGCTGAGTGATGAACTCACGCTTGTGTTTATGTTGTTTTTCTTAGGTACCATGAAACCGGCATGCGGGAAAAAGGGGTTTAGCTACACATCTACACGTAGCTCCACACAAATTAGACAGTGTTATCATTTGGAGTCTTGATAATGAAAGTATTGCCATGAAACTTGGAGAATTGCTTAACTGTGTGCTCGGTCTTATTATTTGATTCGTTTAGCTCATGAAGTGGTTGAATGCCTTATCCTGGACTTATATTGTTGCTATGTCACATGTTATTGCTGTTTTAGATGCTTTCCATTATGATATAACTTGTGATACTTTGTTGTTGTTCTGAATCATGGAAAAACAAAAGAGATGCTGCCGAAATTTTCGGTATTAGCATTTATTCCTTTGCTATAATTTACTGGTAATTGTGGTATTTAGAGGTTGCTTAGTCTATGTTTGGTAGCATTCGGGCATATTAAATGCCGGGGTGTTACACTTGCAATGACAAAATTGAGATTCTTAATGAGCCTAAGAAAATTGTCTTTAAATCTGCTAGTCTTTTATCTTCCTCTGTGATGAATGCAAAATGTGCTTCCACTGTTAAAGCAAAACATCATGTTAAGTACACTTGCACTCATTGTGGTAGAGATGGACATTTAGTAGATTTTTGCTTTAGACTGGCTAAACAACAAAAGAAAGAAAAAGCTAAGGCTAGGTCTAATTTCAGGCAGGCACACTTTGCTTCTCATTATGTGCCTAGGGTGAAACAAGCACCTTTTGTTGCTAAAAACACGGGAAAAGACAAATCTATTTTTGTGCATAAGAATGCTCGTGTTGTGCCTACTGTTGTGCCTACTGTTGTGCATCGTGTGTCTCAATACTGGATTCCTAAATATCTTATTTCTAACCCTAGTACCGAGACCTCGACATTTTCTGCTTCTATGTAGGCTTCTCACGCGAGGAAGGAGAACATATGGCTAGTGGATTCTGGATGCTCACACCACATGTTTGGTGATAAGTTTTGGTTCTCCTTCACTTGTGCATCTCGTGCTGAAAGTGTTACTTTTGGAGATGCTTCTTCCACTTCTGTTGTGGAAAAAGGTACATTGATGATACATGTGCATATGTTCAGGGGGAGAGTATCTTTATTCATGAAGATGATGACGATGATGATGTTGAGAATGAGGATGGATGGATATACAATTTGTTGTGTGCTTGTGTGCTTGTTTTCAAGCTTCCCCACGTGCTTCACATCAACAAACCATCAAGTGAAATTTTCAGGTATCTCTATGGTACTCAAGATTTTGGCATTTGGATTTCTGCTTCATCATGCATTAGTTTAAGAGCATTTTCTGATGCTGATTTTGGAGGGTGTAGAATTGATAGAAAAAGTACATCTAGTTCATGCCATTTCTTGGGTAATTCTCTTATTGCATGGTCATCTAGAAAACAATCTTCTGTTGCTCAATCAACTGCTGAATCTGAATATGTGGCTGCTACTAGTTGTTGTTCTCAAATTCTTTGGACAGTAGCTACACTTAAAGATTATGGGGTTAATTTGGATAGTGTTCCTCTTTTATGTGAACACTAGTGCGATATGCATTGCTAAGAACCTTGTGCAACATTCTAGGACAAAGCATATTGATATCTGTTCGCGCTAAAAACGTGACGAAGGGTTCTTAGCTCTGAACACACAAGGCAAACACCGGGTTTGAAAGCGTGCCAGTCAATTTGACCTGAAATTGACAAGGTGATGATCGTGAGCACAACCAGCCGATAATCAAAGCTATCGGCTTAACGCTAATCGGCTTTGAGCCGATAAGGGGGATAACTAGACCGGCCGATTAGGGCTAATCCGAGGTAAAGGTAGATTGACTCTGAAAGGTGATGCGCAACAAGAAAAGCAGATCAAACCTGAAAAACAAGTCGACGAGAGTAACAAATCGGCGATGCGCAACTTTTTTTGATCTCGATGACTTATAGAGGAAAGATTGCTATGAAAACTAGACAAAACAGAAAAATTTTAAATAGGGTTGTGTTGATTGGTTGGTTGATTATTTTGTCTCCTGGTTCGTCCCCTTTTATATTGCTTCGGCCGATCCAAGTCCTCCCTGGATACGGCAAGAGTCCATATCGGCCTCGATCCGATTTCTTTCCGTTTTAGCAAATGAATCCTTATCGGTTACGGTGTATCCCTTTAACCCTAATCATATCCGACTTTCAATTTCTTAACTTGGGCCGATAATTACCATATATGCCAATTTTTGGTGCAAACATATGCCCCCCATTTTTGGAAGACGACTTGTTGTCTTCCAAAAATCATGCTCAGTTACCATCGACTTCTCAATTGGCTTCTAGGAATATCTCCTCGATACCTGCCCCATTAATGGCGCCGTAAAAATCTCGATGCACTTTTAATGCAAAAACTATTC
The DNA here is from genome assembly GCA_036346355.1 of Rhipidocladum racemiflorum. Lineage (NCBI taxonomy): Eukaryota > Viridiplantae > Streptophyta > Magnoliopsida > Poales > Poaceae > Rhipidocladum > Rhipidocladum racemiflorum. The sequence goes on from CM070577.1 coordinate 31,966,285, forward strand.
CCGCCTGTTCACCTTTTTCACTGCGGTATAAATACGCGGGTCCCCCTCTGTCATTTTCACGCTCCTGAGCTCTCGAATCACAAGCAATCGGCCTCCTTCGCTTTGTTCGTCCAAGTCCTGCTCTCCTTCCACAATCGGCTGAAATGGACCCGACCCAGTTATTCATCCTGATTCCTCATAGCAACGATCAGTTTTTCCTTGGACTGGTAGGAACCGTAGAAGCCAATGTGGTAATAAACCAAGAAATCCCTAGGATCCACTTATCGGCTTTTGGATATAATATCGGAGTATGGGGAAAAAGCTTTAGGGCTTGGCCTACATCCCTTAAAGGATGGCGATCTTGGTATATTAGGGTATCGGCTCAAAAAAGGGTAGAGTGGGAACGAATGGGAATAGCCGAATGCCTCCCCTTGAGCCTAGCCGATCCGAAAGCTAATGAGCTGTTGGTAGCTGCGGCTTGTTACTTTTGGTCAGATTCTTTTAATGCTTTTCTTTTCCCGACCGGTCCAATCGGCCCTACCCTGCTTGACATAGCCCAACTCTGTTGTCTTAGGCCGGATGGTGACCAGCTATCGGCTTTTAGCGGTAAGCCCAACTACAAACTAATCCGAACCAAGGGGGAGGGCTGGCATAAGTATGTCCACAATAACAACAAAGTGAACGGCCCAGTGTCGACTGAGGAACATGTTGCTTTTCTTAACTTGTGGTTCGATCGGTTTTTATTCTGCGGGGCATCCCTTGGCCCCACCCAATCTTTTCAATTAATAGCTGAACGACTAGTGGAGGGCCATCGGCTTGCACTTGGTAAAATTTTTCTAGGGGTTGTTTACCAAATGATGCATATTATCCGTAGCTAACTTTTCTCTAGTTCCGCCAATTTCGTAGTCGGCAACGTAGGGGGACCTCTGTGGTTTATCTAAGTCTGGCTCCATTGCATGTTCAGCCGATCCATTCTCTCTGAACCCTTCGAAAGCTCGGCTTTTCCTAGAGAAGACTATCCTAGAAACGTCCAGCCCCAATACAGAGCCAATCGATCCTATGGAGAAAAATTCATCATGTGTTCTGCTGGTGAACTGAAAATGACCCCAACTGGTTTCCACAAATACCTCATTTTCTTCTTAAATCTAGATCGGCCTTCTTTCAATCAGCAAGACTTTTTTAGTTATACCGATGTAGCCGACCTCCCATGGCCTTCTTTTGTTCAGCTAGATGCCGATAGCTCCTTGATGCCTCAATCTACCTTGAACTTGTACAAACTTTTTATTTCTCCTAGCGTGATCCACGTTGGTATGAATACCCGGAATCATACATTTCAGCCATCTTATGAATTCTACCATCCTTTAATCTATGCGCGACAGTTGGGCTTCGGGCAAACTATCCCTTGTTTTTCTTTGCTCTCTCGCCTCGAGCCCCGATCTCGGGTGACCAACAAAACTGCTGCGAAAATCGTGTTCGAGGTAGCCGATGACCTCCAAGTCCTCACGATGCCACATTTTTTTCTCAACTCCCGTCGATCGGCTGCTTTCTCGCAGTGGTGGTCTACCATAGCAGAAGCACTTCTCCTGGACAAGACTCCATCGGCTATAATTCCTTTGTTTTTACCCGATTTTCATGAGCCAACTGTAGCTTCTGATTCCAGCGAAAGCTCCAGTTATACCAACTCCTCAGTAGCTGTAGAGGTACCGGTGCCCCTTTTTTTCCTTTGAATGTTCCATTTGATCGGTCTTGCTGAGTTTTCGCCTTACAGGGGAGTACTGTGACGGACGTTCGGGGGCAAGCAACGGATCCAAATGCTCCGTGGCAAGAGCAAAGACGGCCGCCAAGCTAGATTTATCAAAGACCACAAAGGTTACTCACCGGGTACCTTGGGTATTCGGAGCCCATCCCTGTTGGATCTCGCCAACCAGCAACGCCTCGCAAGTAAATTTCTACCGATGCTTACCTTTGTGGTTCCAGAACGGAAGAAGAAGTCTACCGCAAAGCGATCGCCCAAGCCTGTGGAGCGTTCAGCCGACCACTCCTCGGAGCACTCGACAACTGAGGTGAATCTGGCCTCAATTCTCTCGTTAAACGAAGTATGACATTCCACATAGTGCTGACCCCTATCTTCTGGTTTCAGCAATCGCCATTAGTGCAAGCGGCTGGTGTCCTAGCTGATATCCAGGGCACTTCGTCGGCTGTTCCGCCAATGCTGTCTCCGACTCTGCCTGCGATGCCACCCTCGACAGTTGTCGTGCCGATCTCTCTGGATTCAAGTGACCCCACCAATCTTCTGGGCTTCACTTTGGACGAGTTGGACGACCCTGAAGTGGTGGCCACCGATGATTATCCGTCGGACATCCGGAGAATAATCGATGCTACTGCCACTGCATCGGCTGCCGTAACCTCTGCGTCAGGCATGCAAGAGCGCCTCAATCGCCTTTTTAATGAAGTAATGCAGCCTGAGGCCTAACTCATGGCGAACACCCAGCCCCTAAAGACTGCCATGGCTGCCGTGCAAGCCGATTTACCTCCTGCAGCTATGAGCGCCTTGCTAGATGTTTGCCATCTGGATGATCGGAGGGAGGAGGTAGAGGCAGCGAAGGCTAGGGTCGACCAGAGGAAAGCGCAACAAGCCGATCAATAATCTTTGGACAGACTGGTCGCTGATGCTAAGCTGAAGAAGAGGGAATACGACCAAGGTGCAGCTGCCCTCAAGCTGACCAAGGGCAAGATTCAAGAGCTGGAATTGACCAAAAAGAAGCTCGAGGAAAAGCTAGCATCGGTCACAAAGGAGCTTGAAGTGTGCCAGGTCAAAGCTACTGATTCGACTTCATCCTTGGCTGACCAGCGATGGCAGATTGGCAAGATAGTCCCTGTTCCCGGCAATGCAATGGCTGACCAACAACTGATCGACAGTATCCATGTGACTATCGGCAAGGCAATGGCGGCGTTGTCGGGCTTGGGAGCCCATTTGCCCAGATCAGGGCTGTAAAACTCTTTGGGTCGGATGTTTGCTTGAAACTTGCAGTTGTATTTGTTTTGGATGTTGGGATGTGACTTTGTTTATCATCGGTTTTAGTAGCCGATTGTTTTAATGGTTTTGCTTCATCCTTAGCGTTATTGACTGGATGTGTCTACGTTCCGATCCATACGCTGGGATAGTACGGCTTCAGGTATTTCCCGTTAATCGCCTTAGGTAACATTATCCCTTCGAGCGTTTCTAGTATGTAGGAATTCCCATCGGCAAGCCGATTTATTCTGTATGGTCCTTCCCACGTTGGTGACCATTTGCCAAACCGATTATCTTTGGATCCAATCGGCAATATGGTTTTCCATACTAAATCGGCTTGGTCAAAAGATTTTGGCATGACCTTTTTGTTGTATGCTCTAGAGACCCTTTCTTTGTTCTTTTTAAGCCGATCCAGCGTATTTAGCCTTAATTATGCCAAGTCATCTAAATTGTCAAGCATTAGGTGTCTGTACTCATCGACCAATAAATTATTTTGTTCGGATACTCTGACCGAGTCGATGTTGATCTCTACGGGCAGAACAACTTCTTGTCCATACACTAACTGAAAAGGTGACAGCTTAGTCGATCCATGGTAAGATAGCCGATAGGCCCATAGGGCTTTCGATAGTGTTAAGTGCCAATTCCTTGGGTTTTTTTCAATTTTCCTTTTTATCATCTTTATCAAAGCCTTATTTGACTACTCGGCTTGTCCATTAGCCTGAGCATAATAGGGTGAGGAATTGAGTAGTTTGATACCCAAGCTTTTTGCAAAGTCTTGGAATTCCCTAGATGTGAATACCGTCCCTTCATCGGTTGTGATCGTTTGCGGGATTCCAAACCGATGGACGATATGTTCGTTAACGAAGCCGATCAATTCCGTGCTAGTGACTTTTCTGAGTGGTATGGCTTCAACCCATTTTGAAAAATAGTCTGTTGCTGCGAGAATAAACTTATGGCATTTACTAGACGCTGGGAATATTTGGCCGATTATATCTATGCCCCATCCCCTAAACGGGCATGGTTTGATGATCGGATGTAAAGCTGACGATGGCACCGACTGTATGTTACCAAACTTTTGGCATGTCTGGCATCCTCTGTAATACTTGAAGCAATCTTCCAACATCGTTGGCCAAATGTGACACCTCGGAGTGTCGTATCCTTAATTATTGAACATGATAAGGTTAAATACAGTATGAGATGTGGAAATAAGGTTAAAACCATAAGAATTGGATGTTAATAACGTTTCTGGGCCGTTTCCGGGGTTTTGGGCCTTTCCGGGGGTTTTTGGGCCTTAAAAAGGGGTTGTGGGCCTTGGTGGGATGGATTAGGGCTCCTCCTTGGACACGGAATCAGTGTTGGGGGCTGGTGGGAGGGCTTTCCCAGCCCTATATGGGCGCCCCCACACCCCTATGCGCCCACACATCCCCCTCCACCTCCCACCTCTCCTCCCCCCAAAGCCCTAGCCGCCACCCTTCCCATCCCCTAGCCGTGCGCCCCCCCTCCACCTCTCCACCTCCACACCACCTCCCCTCCACCCCTTGCTGCCCTAGGGTGGCCTCCCCACCCCTGCACCTCGTGGAGTCATCCCGTGGAGCGAGGAGCGAGGAGCGAGGAGCGAGGAACGTGGAGCGAGGAGCGATTCGCGAGGAGATCCGCGGAGATTGATTGGAGTTTTGTGCTTCGGGCAAAGGTATGAACATGGGGATCCTTGGATTTGATCTAGGTACTGTTATTAGGATGTTTATCAAGTTTTTAGATCAATTGGAGGCGTTGGTTTGAAGTAATTTGGGTTAGATCTAAACTTGTCCACGTTTCTGTTTTCGGGCAGATTGAGCAGTCGAGTTAGGGTTCGAGTTCTCGTCAATTTAGAATTCGAATATGACCGTACAGACTTCTAGGAAGTTGTAGATAATTTAATTATCTTTCCGTGGACATAAAGCACGTTAATTTCCGATCAGCCGTTTGAAATTTACGGCTGTTTTACCGAGCGCCTAAAAATCTGTGACGCGATTGGAACAGATCTCGGTAATCTGTAGATTAAACAACTTTAGAAGCCGAATCAGTCTTTCCTTACACCTAGAGAAAGTTGGGAAATTTCCTAAGCTACGCGAGGGTGTACTTGTTTATTTCATTCGGAGTCCCAGAACTCAAGTTATGCCTTTTGCAAGGCTGCTGTCCCGCCGGGACAGAACCTCTGTTTTAGGTTTTGCGAGTAGTTGGCAATGTCGGGTTAGATGGGGGTTTGTGTACTGTTTTGAGGTTATGATTGTGAGTGTGTGATGCCTATGTGCAGGTGGTGTGACCCCGGGAGAGCCCTCTTCTTCCCGCCAATCCGTTGCACGTGTTTGAGGCAAGTGTGTTGTGATGGATAGCGAGTTGTAGGTTGCATGTTGAGATTAGATGGAATTGTTTACATGATATATGTCCACTTGCCATGTGTTAATGAATGATATGATATGATGAGCATGTTTAACATATTATGATGCCATGTGTTAATATGTGAATTAAATATGATAATTGGCATGGTTGCATGCATGTCATGAGATAGGGCGAGGGCGGTGAGAAAGTCTTAACTAGTCCGGCAAGGTCGGTGAGAAAGTTATGACTAATCCGGAACGCCATTGAGTAAGTCCTATGTCGTGATTCCATCCACGTGGTGTTTGGAAGTTTAGTAGGCACCCTCCATCTTCGGGATGGAAGGGAGGAAAGGGTGCACACCGACGGGTGTGTACTTCCCATACGGTATGAGGTTCCAGAGGGTCAGGAGCATTGCATTACTGCATACAAATTGATGATGATATTGATAAGTAATCATGAATGAGATGATATACATGATGGAAGATGTTATTGCCATGTTGTTATGCTTGTTGTCCATTGCAGTATGCTTGCTGAGTTTTCGAACTCACCCTTGTGTTTTCTTGTTGTTTTAGGTACCATGAGAACGGCATGCGGGAAAGGGGAATAGTCACACGCTCACACGTTGCTTCACCTTAATGTTTCCCCAAGTCAATTCATTTAGTTTGATAATAAATTGCGTGTGATGGTCTTTAAAATTAAGTCTTAGCTTGGTTAATGAGAGTTCTATTGTTTGTTTGACACTTGGAACCTTAAGAGCTTAATGTTAGTCTCTTATTGTGATTAAGACTTTATTTATTGCTGTTTTAGATGTTTCTCTTATTGCCATATAATGCTATATTGTTGCTGTTCCTTAAATTCATGATAAAACAAATGAGGTGCTGCCGAAATCTCGGTTTTTAGTCTATGCGCCTTTGCTGGAATTTGATGTTAAATGTGGTATTTAGATGTTGTTTTGCTTATGTTTGGTAACATTCAGGCATAGTAAATGCCGGGTGTTACTGATTGGTATCGAGCTGGTTTGTAGGTCCTTGGAATGTGAATTTTTAGTGTCATGCTATAGGGTGCAACTAAAATATGATGTGGAATAACTTAGAAACATGGCTTAGGTTTTAACTAAAACCTTGTTATAGGATAGCAACGTTAAAACTTGTAAAAGTGGTATAACTAATCTAAAATCTGACACACTTGGTTGCACAGTAGGATGGGTTTTGGTTCATCATTGCATTGCGCTTAATTATTTAATGAAGGATATGCTTATGATGATGTTTGATCTATGATCTTGATTGCGTGATGTGGTGTTTTTGCTTTTGTGTTTGGATGGTTGTCTGCCTAAAGCGACCATGCCGAGGGTAGAGGCCGTGGACGCCGTGGCCGTGGAGGCCAGGCGAGGCTCCCAAGGAGTTGAGGAGTCTGTTCTTTGAGGGTAGCGTGCCGCTTAATGCTCGTGGGCCAGCTCGGGAGGAGCTTCCACCTGCACGGTCGGGCGGTGCCCGCCGCAAATGAAGATTTAGTTCAGGCTCTGCAGAGGGAGATTCAGAGCTGCGCCCGGCGGTAGCCAGGCAGCCCCCTGTTGTTGTGCCTCCCCTGCAGTGGCCCTGTTGTTGCCCCGCTGCACGGAGCCGAGGATGAGTCTCCTGGAGTGGATGTCCCTCCGTCTTGACACTTTCGACGGAGCAGCACGCTAATCGATCCGCAGATTGGCTGCGGTACATGGAGAGGCGCTTGAGGTCCTAGATTTGACCTCGGTTCAGAGGACTCGCTTTGTGGCTTTTCACCGAAGGGCCAAGCCGATATCCGGTGGGAGGGTTCTGGCCGCTAGAGCCCCGATTTGGGTCCGATGACACAGGAGGACTTTGTGGCTCGCTTCCGAGCCAAGTTCCATCCAGAGTCTTTCCTTGAGAGGATGGAGCTTACTCTGACCACTCTTTCCCAGGGAAAGAGGTCGATGGCAGAGTATGAGAAGGAGTTCAACAGTGTGGTGCGCTTCGTACCGGCTGTGGCAGCCGACGATCGGGAGAAAGCTAGGAGGTTCCGTAGGGGCCTCAACCAGGAGTTCAGAGTTGTCATGGGGCGATGTCCTCGTGACTTCTGCTCTGTGGTGGAGCAAGCGAAGGGCATGGAGCTCGAGTTGGAGCTCTCCGGGACAAGCGAGAACCCGGGAGGTTCGGGGGTTCCTGCGGCCCAGCGGGGCCGAGAAGAGGACCTTTGGTGGAGGAGGTGGGTCCTCTCGGCGACCCACCTTCAAGAAGTTCAAGGGAGGACTGGCTCCTCCTCGTGGGCTAAGATGGGGCCGCCCCGATCGTCTTCTTCGCGAGCGACTGTTAAATCTGTGCCGGCGAGGCATGAAGTGCTTCAAGTGCGGTGGCGAGCACCGTGCTTCAGAGTGTGGTTGGACCGGGAGTTGCAACCACCGTGGGCAAGCTCCCGGCCATATGGGGCGAGTCTGCCGGATGAACCCGGTAGCATCATCAAGTGGGAGACGGTGCCTTCTCCTCCCACTCGGCCAGCGTCTTCCAGAGGATCGGTGCACATGATGGCTACCCTCGCTTTCTCACCCACCCTTTGCGTGGCGCCACCGGTAGCGTCTTGGTGCCCGCAGCCGTCTGCTCCTCCTCGGTTGCCTCCTCCGCCCCAGCCTTGTTGGGGCATCACCGAGTCGGGGCTCATACGTCGGCGCCACCAAGAGTGTACGCTTTGCCGACCGCCGAGTCACCGGGCATCTAGAGGTGGTTTCAGGTACTCGCTCGTGGATTCCGTTGATGCCTTTGTTCTATTTGATTAGGAGCATCCTACTCTTTTGTGTCGTCGGAGTTTGCTAGTAGAGCTAAGTTGGGAGTTCATGGATTTACGAGTCCGTGTTAGTCGATTCTCCGGGGTTGATTGCTAGTTCTTGGGTTTGCCCGGTTGCACCATTGCCATTGATGATGAGGTTTTCTTTGCCAATCTCATGGTGATCGATTGGCTCCTTTTGATGTCATTTTGGGCATGGACTGGCTGCATCGATGCCGTGCTAAGATCTGTTGTTTCGGAAGACAGTTGCCTTGCAGGCCCGTCCGGAAGAGTTGACCTTTCAGGGTGGTATACCCTCGATTCCTTCTTTGCTTTGACTAGTTTGTTTTCTGGTCGGCGTTTGAGGCTGTTGGGTTTCCTCATGACTTTGTCTGAGAAACCATCTTCCTCAGTTTCCATTGAGGAGATTCCTGTAGTGAAGGAATTTGTTGATGTGTTTCCTGATGAGTTGCTGGTTTACCTCCCGTGAGGGATGTGGAGTTTCGTATTGATCTTGCTCAGGGCACTAGGCCTATTTCTATCTCTCCATACCGCTTGGCTCGTCCTTTTCAAGACGAGTTGAAGAAGCGATTGGAGGATCTCATGGCCAAGGGCTTCGTTCGGCGAAGCGTTCGCCATGGGGAGCACCCGTCCTCTTCGTATCGAAGAAGGATGGAAGTTGGCGTATGTGCATTGATTATCGTGCTCTTAATCAAGTGACGATCAAGAACAAGTATCCTTTGCCTCGCATCGAGGATCTGTTTGACCAATCAAGGGAGCAAAGGTGTTCTCCAAGATTGATCTTGATCGGGTACAATCAGATCCGTGTGAGGGAGCAGGACATTGAGAAGATCGCTTTCTCCACTAGGTATGGGCATTATGAATTTAAAGTTATGTCTTTTGGACTAACTAATGCTCCTATTTGTCTTTATGGAGGCGATGAACAAGATGCTACACAAGTACCTTGATGAGTTTATGGTAGTGTTCATCGATGACATTCGATTTACTCTAAATCGTAAGAGGAGCATGAGCGACACTTGAGGCTTGTCTTGAGTACCACGAGGAGAATCAATTCTTTGCTAAGCTGAAAAAGTGCGAGTTCGGATTTCAGAAGTGGGTTTTCTTGGCCACATCATCAATCCAGAGGGCATATCTATAGATCCTAGCAAAGTCTCGGCTTTTGGATTGGAAGAGGCCTTCCAATGTCAAAGAGGTGCGTAGTTTCCTTGGGTTGGCTGGCTACTATCGGCGTTTTGTGCAGGATTTCTCTATCATTGCCAAGCCACTTTCACGGTGACTCGTAAGGGGATGAAGTTCCAAAGGACTGCAGAGTGTGAGCACTTACGCACTTTGAAGGAGAAGTTAGTGATTGCTCATGTTCTTACCCTTCCCGAGCCTGGGAAGCGCTTCACTGTTTATTACGATGCTTCTCGGTTGGGACTTGGTTGTGTGCTCATGCAAGATGGCAAGGTGATTGCTTATGCTTCGAGGCGGCTGAAAAAGCATGAGCAGTAACTATCCCACCCATGATCTTGAGCTAGCCGCCGTGGTGTTTGCATTGAAGATATGGAGGCATTACTCAGACGGGCGAGTCTTGTGATATTTTCAATGATCACAAGAGCCTCAAGTACATCTTTACTCGTAAAGATTTGAACTTGAGGCAGAGGAGGTGGCTAGAGTTGATAAAGGATTATGACCTCACTATCCGGTATCATCCGGGAAAGCAAATGTGGTGGCCGACGCCCTCGATCGCAAGGCAATGCCCCGTTTGTTGATTGTCTTGTTGCTGATTTTGAGCGTTTGGGAGTCTCCTACGACTTTATGGGGACCGTGCAGGCTGAAACTCAAATGATTCTTGAGTCGGGCCGATTCTGAACGTGTGCGAGAGGCACAAAGAAGATGATCGTTTGCTCCAAAGGTGAGGAAGCGCCTTGAGGATGGCAAGTCTGGAGACTTTATTGTTGATGATGCGGGAGCCTTGAGGTTTCAGGGCCATTGCGGCGTGCCCCAAAAATCTCAAGTGAAAGAAGACATCCTGAAAGAAGCTCATCGCACCCAGACACGGTCCATCCCGAGAGACCAAGATGTACAGGGGACTTGAAGAAGAATTTACGGTGGAAAAGGATGAGAGTGGGTATTACCAAGTATGTGGCGTCTTGTGGGATTTGCGAGAAGATCAAAGCCGAGCATAAGCGTCCGGCGGCTTTATTCTGACTTTGGAGATTCTGTGTGGCCATGGGATGACATCTCCATGGATTTTGTGGTTGGTTTACCTCGTTCTCCACGAGGAAGGATCTTGTTTGGGTTGTGGTGGACCGTCTCGGCAAGTCTGCGCATTTCATTCCCATCCGCACGACCAATTCAATGAGCGAGTTGGCTCCCATCTATGTGCGGGAGATCGTGAGATTGCATGGTGTACCCAAGACCATTATCTCTGATCGGGATGCGAAGTTCGTCTCCAAGTTCGGGAGAGTTTGCAGAGTGCTTTGGAGTACGCAGCCTTCGCCTTAGTACCGCTTTTCACCCTCAGACAGGATGGGCGCCTGAGCGTACCATCCAAACTTTGGAGGACATGCTCGGGGCACGTGTGATGGCTTGGAAGGGTAGCTGGGAAGACCATTTGCCCCTTGCAGAGTTTGCTTACAATAACGGCTATCATTCCAAAGATCCTGGTCTGCTTCCTTATGAGGTCTTTGTATGGCGGAAGTGCAGATCGCCACTTTGTTGGGATGCCGTGGGCGAGAGCTATTCTTGGACCGGATTGGGTGCAGCAGATCGTTGATCGCGTGTCGGAGGTTCGGCAGAACCTTCTCGCGGCCTGAAGCGCATAAAAGCTATCTTGATGTGAGGCGGCGAGACTTGGAGTTTGAGGTGGGTGATAGCGTACTCTTGCGAGTATCTCCCACCAAGGGTGTGGTGCGTTTTGGCACCAAAGGAAAGCTCACCCAAGGTATGTTGGGCCTTTTCCTATCCTCGCCGAGTTGGCAGGTTGGCCTATCGCCTAGAGCTAGGAATCCATGCAAGGTGTGCATAATGTGTTCCATGTCTCGATGTTGAGGAAATACTTGCATGATCCGGAGATGGTGGTTCCGTTGGAACCATTAGTGCTTCAAAGAGGACCTCACCTTCGAGTCCCGTCTGTGGGAAATTCTCGGGAACTTCGTGAGCGAGTGATGAAGAACAGACGCTTAAGTTTGTCAAGGTCCTGTGGTCACATCAGGCCGAGAGAGAAGCGACTTGGGAGCTAGAATCTCGCATGCGCGAAGTATCGAACTTTTCGCCTCGGTGTGTGATGTGAAAACCTAGTGTCTTTGGTTTCTTGGCTGGTTTAATGAGTGGTGCGTTTAGATTCGAGGTCGAATCCTGTTGAAGGGGGGAAGAATGTGACACCTCGAAGTGTCGTATCCTTAATTATTGAACATGATAAGGTTAAATACAGTATGAGATGTGGAAATAAGGTTAAAACCATAAGAATTGGAGGTTAATAACGTTTCCGGGCCGATTCTGGGCCGTTTCCGGGGTTTTGGGCCTTTCCGGGGGTTTTTGGGCCTTAAAAAGGGGTTGTGGGCCTTGGTGGGATGGATTAGGGCTCCTCCTTGGACACGGAATCAGTGTTGGGGGCTGGTGGGAGGGCTTTCCCAGCCCTATATGGGCGCCCCCACACCCCTATGCGCCCACACATCCCCCTCCACCTCCCACCTCTCCTCCCCCCAAAGCCCTACCCGCCACCCTTCCCATCCCCTAGCCGTGCGCCCCCCCCTCCACCTCTCCACCTCCACACCACCTCCCCTCCACCCCTTGCTGCCCTAGGGTGGCCTCCCCACCCCTTCACCTCGTGGAGTCATCCTGTGGAGCGAGGAGCGAGGAGCGAGGAACGTGGAGCGAGGAGCGATTCGCGAGGAGATCCGCGGAGATTGATTGGAGTTTTGTGCTTCGGGCAAAGGTATGAACATGGGGATCCTTGGATTTGATCTAGGTACTGTTATTAGGATGTTTATCAAGTTTTTAGATCAATTGGAGGCGTTGGTTTGAAGTAATTTGGGTTAGATCTAAACTTCTCCACGTTTCTGTTTTCGGGCAGATTGAGCAGTCGAGTTAGGGTTCGAGTTCTCGTCAATTTAGAGTTCGAATCTGACGGACTTATAGGAAGTTGTAGATAATTTAATTATATTTCCGTGGACATAAAGCACGTTAATTTCCGATCAGCCGTTTGAAAGTTACGGCTGTTTTACCGAGCGCCTAAAAATCTGTGACGCGATTGGAACAGATCTCGGTAATCTGTAGATTAAACAACTTTAGAGGCCGAATCAGTCTTTCCTTACACCTAGAGAAAGTTGGGAAATTTCCTAAGCTACGCGAGGGTGTACTTGTTTATTTCATTCGGAGTCCCAGAACTCAAGTTATGCCTTTTGCAAGGCTGCTGTCCCGCCGGGACAGAACCTCTGTTTTAGGTTTTGCGAGTAGTTGGCAATGTCGGGTTAGATGGGGGTTTGTGTACTGTTTTGAGGTTATGATTGTGAGTGTGTGATGCCTATGTGCAGGTGGTGTGACCCCGGGAGAGCCCTCTTCTTCCCGCCAATCCGTTGCACGTGTTTGAGGCAAGTGTGTTGTGATGGATAGCGAGTTGTAGGTTGCATGTTGAGATTAGATGGAATTGTTTACATGATATATGTCCACTTGCCATGTGTTAATGAATGATATGATATGATGAGCATGTTTAACATATTATGATGCCATGTGTTAATATGTGAATTAAATATGATAATTGGCATGGTTGCATGCATGTCATGAGATAGGGCGAGGGCGGTGAGAAAGTCTTAACTAGTCCGGCAAGGTCGGTGAGAAAGTTATGACTAATCCGGAACGCCATTGAGTAAGTCCTATGTCGTGATTCCATCCACGTGGTGTTTGGAAGCGAGTAGGCACCCTCCATCTTCGGGATGGAAGGGAGGAAAGGGTGCACACCGACGGTGTGTACTTCCCATACCGGTATGAGGTTCGGAGGGTCAGGAGCATTGCATTACTGCATACAAATTGATGATGATATTGATAAGTAATCATGAATGAGATGATATACATGATGGAAGATGTTATTGCCATGTTGTTATGCTTGTTGTCCATTGCAGTATGCTTGCTGAGTTTTCGAACTCACCCTTGTGTTTTCTTGTTGTTTTAGGTACCATGAGAACGGCATGCGGGACAGGGGAATAGTCACACGCTCACACGTTGCTTCACCTTAATGTTTCCCCAAGTCAATTCATTTAGTTTGATAATAAATTGCGTGTGATGGTCTTTAAAATTAAGTCTTAGCTTGGTTAATGAGAGTTCTATTGTTTGTTTGACACTTGGAACCTTAAGAGCTTAATGTTAGTCTCTTATTGTCGTTAAGACTTTATTTATTGCTGTTTTAGATGTTTCTCTTATTGCCATATAATGCTATATTGTTGCTGTTCCTTAAATTCATGATAAAACAAAGGAGGTGCTGCCGAAATCTCGGTTTTTAGTCTATGCGCCTTTGCTGGAATTTGATGTTAAATGTGGTATTTAGATGTTGTTTAGCTTATGTTTGGTAACATTCAGGCATAGTAAATGCCGGGGTGTTACACCAAAAGTATCCTGTTCGCCTTAGCATCCATTTCATCTTGTGAGCCGATTGGTGTGACCCACAAATTCCTTCGTGGACTTCTCCCATTGCTACCTTGGCCTCCTCAGCCCCCAGGCACCTTAGCAACAAACCCTCCATGGTTCAAAAATACAATGTGTCCTCCAGTACAACATATTTTAATGCCTTTTTCTGGACTTTTCGTTTAGTCGGCTTAGACGGATCTAACAAGTAATTCCTTACTTCTGTTCTCCAGTCGACAGGTTGGACACACATAACCGACCCATTGCTTAACTCAGTCGATTCCTGTCGGCTTTTACTTTTGTACCCTAATGACCATTGTGCCAATAGGTTTGATTTATCATTGATCTCTCTAGGGATATGTTTTATGGAGAATATTGTGAATGTTTCTATAACTTGGAGGCATTGATGCAAATACTGAGCCAGTACCTCGTCGTTGCATTGGTATTCCCTATTGACCTGTTGTATGATCAACATTGAATCCCCAAAGGCTTCTACGTCGCTTATCCCCATGCTTTCTAGTAGTTGTAACCCCTTGAGCAACGCTTCATATTCCGCTTGATTGTTAGAACATCGGCTATTAAGCCGATACATAAATTCAAATTCCTGCCCTTTGGGTGAGATTAGAACTATGCCGATGTCTTCACCCTCCTGGCAAACTGATCCATCAAAGTACAGTTGCCAAGGAGTATCATCAGCCATTCCAGTTAGCGTGGCACTCTGTCGGGACCCCGAATTTGCAAATCCGGACCCTCTGTGTATTCAGCACTAGTCCAGGAACGCGCTAGTGCACACAGTCTTAACATCGGTAAATATCACAATCATACCAATCGATATTAACAAAGTACTTTATTTAAATAACCAAAGTGGTTACTCGACCTTATGGCCAAGTTACAAATATATGCCTTGCAAGGCAAAACTTATTCAGAGAAAAGTAGTAGCAGCGGAAAATCAAATAACTTCGTGGCGCCATCCAGTATACCACAGGCAACTGACTGGGCTCGCATCCCTAAGCAGACGGGTTCTCTTGGAATTCCTCCTCCGAAGCTGGCGTAGTCTCCTCTTCAACTGGTATTGTGTTGAGGCAAGGGTGAGTACTTGGTACTCAGCAAGTCATGCACAGAATGCAAGCTAATATACTATATGCATGGCTTGGTACAAAGGAATAGCTCAAGGTATATTTGCAAGAAACAAAGATTTGACAAATAATGTAAGTAGATTCAAAGCGAGAAATAAGTAAAGCATAAATAACTTTTCAAGAAGTTTAATAAACATTTTCCCCATCCTAAACCACATCTCCATCATCTTCATTATTAAACCAACCCAACCTTTCAAACCAAAGTTATTTTTGAGAAAATCTAACCCTTGACTGTAATTCCCGAGCGATGTCCAATACCGCGGACACGGCTATTCGAATATATTCTAAACTCTGCAGAGGTTATGCACTTTACCCACAAGATACTGATCAAACACCACAAAGGCGAGTTTAGTAACAAAGCCTTTCGGAAGCCTCAAACAACACAGGTGGTCCTCTCGTTCAGGTGCTCTACACCATCCCTTCCCTTAGCCAAGGCGAAGTATGGGACCAACACACCGTTAGATGGGTATCCGCCACAGCCCACGATACGCTCCCCGCATACAATCACACAAACGGTGTAATTGACACCTCGAGTCTCCACAAGTGAGTCCTTAGCGACTTAGTCAACTAGGGCCGTCCCATTCCAGCCATGTGGTTGCAAGTATGACCCAGTTCAATGGCTTGCAAGGTTAAGTCCTTAGAGTGACCAGGGCAAGACTACCCGAAGAACCAAATCAACATCCCCATTGCCACAATCGGCCCACTGATTACTCTTGCCACATGCCCTGGCCGAAAGCTGTTTATCAAACCCCAGTTGATTACCATGCACCACGTGCCATCAACATCACATGATACCTTTCCAAAACAGGTTCAATATATCATTAAGTCAATATTAACATTTGATTGTCCAAAATCATGTCATGAGCACGTAGCAGGTCTAAGCAGTGTACTACAACGGTCTATAACCCATGTTGGCAATTTAATAATGTCCAACTAGTAATCCACAACTAGGGTGACAAAGGGTCATGGCACATACTTAAATAATCAAGGTGTCATACAGCAAATTGGTATTTATCTAACCCCCATGTTTAAACAAAGTATCTTTCTAATTGATCTAACATGCAATAGTTTAAATCAAAATAGATTTCGAAATAGGATCAACATGGTCAAAGCACAACTTGCCTTCAAAAAGTACTTGCTCTTGGTCTTGAGTTGGATCCTGAGTCAATACTTCTCCCTCGAATCCTTCCGGCACTTCAACGTCTACTCGTAAAGCGTGCAAATAGCAAAACACAAATAAACAATAGGCAAAAACATCCCAAAACTCCAAATAAAATCCATAAACAGAGAGAACATAATTTTCTGGATTTTTAAAAACTGGAATCGTCAAATTTGGAGTTAAAATGCAAAAGTTATGATTTATTAAAGTTTAAATAATCAATTAAATAATATTACAGAGAAAAACTTTAGTCCAAAAAATTAAATAAAATTCATATTTAGGTAGATCTCAATTTTATACAAATTTAGAAATTTGAATCACTCAAATCGGAGTTGAAACGCAAAAGTTATAAGCGTTTGAAGTTTGAATCTAAATTTGAATCAATATTTCGAATTAATAAATCATTTTCTTTTTCGAAATTAATTATTGCGTCAAGATGGATACGTGGCACCACCGATTGGTCTCACGACGTCACCGGTCCATGGACTTGGTCCACGCTCGGCTCGGGTCCACCGTGGACTCGGTCCACGACTCCACGTGAGGCCCGACATGGGGGCCCTCGGGTGGCGTCATCGGCGGCGTCAGCCAGGGCTGACCACGGTGTCGCGACATGTGGTCCCACCGATGGCGTCATGGGTGGCGTCCGCAGTGCTGTCGATCCACGCGGGCCGGCGTGTCGGTGACCACGCGCCAGCGCGTGGCGCGGCGGCTTCGGCTTCCTGGGCGGCGTGGCACAATCGTGGCCGTTGGTTTGAAATCCGACGGCTAGGATTGAGTTTGGCCTCATGTGCTTGGGCGACGTGGATCGATCGTGGGCCGTTGGATCTTGATCCAACGGTCGAGATCCAATCTAACCTCGTGCGATTCTTGATACGCGCAAGAATCCTAAGCCGTTGGATCTAGATCCAACGGTTGGGATTAGATCTAGGATTTTCAACGGAAACTCACCGAGGTGATGTGGCACGATCTGGGCCTTTGGATCTTGATCGGACGGTTGGTGAAGCTTCGGTCGGCGATGGCTTCACGGGCGGAGTTGCGCTGCCGGCCGAGGATCAGCGACCACCCAAACGGCGGTTGGGGCGTGCTCGGCGAGATGGATGGTGTCTTGGTGCGCTGGCCTCGGGGTTTCGAATCTGGGGTCAATGGCGGCGAGGATCGCGGACGGCGGCGAGGCGAGGCAAGGACTGTGGCGGCGCTTCACGCAACTACTGGCGAGCGATTCCGGCGAACCTACGGCGGCTAGAGCTCGGCGGGTTAGGGCAAGAAGTGCGCGGGTCACGGCGGTCCTCGAGTACGATCCGGGCATTAAATAGCCTCGTCTCGTGCGGAAGACGGAGACCTAGTTCCTCACGGCGGGCGCGGGCGGCGGAGTCCGGCTCGGACTCGGCGAAGACGACGACGCCAGCCGCCCACGTGGCGCGATCAACGGCCACGATCGCACGGCATTTAACGGGTTCGGTCGGACACGGCTCAACCCAGACGGGCGGATCTCGGTAGTTGGATCTTGATCCAACGGTTGGGATTGATTAGGTTTAGGAGTGGGTTCGGTCGAGTCACGTGGCTCGGGTCGGACTCGAACTCGAGTCTGACTCGGGCTCGGTCGGATGAACAGTAACCGACCCGAGTTGATTTTCCAGTGATTTAATATTTAAAATAATTCCCAGTAATTCATTTAATTCATTAAAAATAGCAAATGACTCAGAAAAATTCCAGAAAAATTCTGGAAAATATTTTGGAACATTTTGGACTCAAATAAAATATTTCCAACAAAATTTTATTTGCAAAATTAAATTCTTTAATTATTTCAAAATGGAATAAATTCAAATAAATTCCAAATAAATCCAAATAAATTCCAGAAAATTCCAAAAATTCACCAAAGTGCCAAACCACACATGAATTTAAGGAAAGCAAAATTTTGGGGTGTTACAAACTCCCTGTGAGAAAATCGGCTATAACTTAGCCTTTGACGGACTTAGCCGATTCGTACGTTAGGTCAAACTCGGTTAAAGCATACACCCATTTGCTGAGTCGACCTCTTAGAATTTGTGCGGATAGTATGTACTTAATGATGTCGATTTTACATACTATAGTGCACTTTGATGTCAGGATGTAATGCCTCAATTTTGTGCAAGCGAAATACAAGGACAAGCATAACTTTTCTACTAGGGGGTACCTGATTTCAGCATCCAAAAGTCGTTGGCTCAAATAAAATATGACTTGTTCTTTGCTTTCAGCTTCTTGCATCAGGACTGCTCCTATTGCTTCTTCTTCAGCCGATATATACATTCTGAAGGGTAAATCACTCTTTGGCGCAACAAAAACTGGAGGTTTCATCATATAGCCTTTTACATCATCAAAAGCTTTCTGTTGATCGGCTCCCCACACGAACCCTTGGTTGTCTTTTAGTTTCAGCAATGGAGTGAAGGTGCGAATCCGACCGGACAAATTTGAAATGAAGCGCCGCAGATAATTGATCTTGCCGATCAATATTTGTAGCTCTTTCTTATTCGTAGGTGGCTTGGTATCGATTATGGCTTTAACTTTTGCCTGATTTACTTCAATCCCTTTTTCATGCACCGTAAACCCGAGGAATTGTCCAGCCGATACCCCAAAAGTGCATTTGAGCAGATTCGTCTTCAGCCCATGTGCCCTTGTGCTCTCAAGCATCTTTTCTAAATCGGCTAAGCGTTGCCAATCCTCTTTTGATTTCACGACAACATCATCGATATAAATTTCTATACTATGGCCGATTAAGTTGTGGAAAATATGGTTCATAGCACGTTGGTACATGGCCCCAACATTTTTCAAGACGAATGTCATGACGGTCCATCCATAGAGCCCCAAAGCCCCTGGGCACCTAAAGGCCGTTTTGGGTATATCGGCTTCAGCCATAAATATTTGGTTATATCCGGCATTCCCATCGAGGAAGCTTATGATCTTATTTCCTAATGCGGCATCGATAAGCATATCGGCTATTGGCATCGGATACTCGTCTTTTGGCGTAGCTTTATTCAAATCTCTAAAGTCTACGCATACTCGTAGCTTACCGTTTTTCTTCTTTACAGGGACGATATTTGAGACCCACTCAGTGTATTGGCAAGGCCTAATAAACATGGCCTCTAGCAATCACTCTACCTCTTCTTTTATGGCATCGTATAGTGTAGTATTAAATTGCCTTGGGTATTGTTTAAATGGCCGATACCCAACCTTTATGGGTAGCCGTTGTTCGACAAGCTGTTGGCTTAAACTAGGCATCTCGTAGTATTCCCATGCAAAACAATCCCTATATTTTATGAGTATTTCGACCAACTTTGCTTTATATTCTGGATCTACTCTAGCACTTACATAAGTTGGTCTTTTCCTATCGCCTTTTCCAATGTCGACTTCTTCGAGCAAATCGGCGGAGGTGAATCCTTGCCCTTGTCTTTCTTCTTTGAAGTCTTCGATAGCTTCTTCGTATTTTACTTCCCGCTGATAGCTCCTCATCTTTTTCTGTAATTTTGCTATTATTTTGGACTCCATCTTCTCACAACTTCGTCCGTCCGATCAAACGGATTGGGTTTGACGCTGATCGGCATTAAACCTGATTTCCCGATGCACATGAAATTGCAATTATCCAAAATCTTTCCTGATATGCATTCGGCTTCCTCGTGTTGCCAATTAGCATCAGGGCTGGCCATAGCGACATGAGCCGATGTATCAGCCAATACAACTTCGACCTCGTCATTATTCCATTGCACAAGTTTTTAATGCATAGTTGATGGAATGCAGCAATTAGCGTGGATCCAATCTCGTCCGAGAAGCACACTGTAGTTACCTTTAGCTTCGATCACAAAGAATGCAGCCGGCAGCGTTTTGTTACCGACTGTCAATTCTGTCGTCATTACACCCTTTGCTTCAGTGGCTCTCCCGTGAAGTCATTTAGCACCATGTTGGTTTTGATCAGATCTTCATCGGCTTTACCCAATTTCCTGAAGGTGCTTAAAGGCATTAGGTTCACTGTTGCTCCACCATTGACTAACATCCTTGATATTGGTCGGCCATTGATGTACCCTTTGAGATACAACGGCTTTAAATGTCGATGCATATCCTGAGGCTTCTCGAATACGGTGTCCTACGCACCAAGGCATAACTGGGCGAACACCCCCTCAGCCGATTCAGCCTCAGTCTTGAATTCCGCGGGCAATGTAAATACCATGTTGATGTCCATTGGTGGTGTGTCGTCTCTAATCATTGGAGATCCGTGTAACACCCCGACATTTAATATGATTGAATGCTACCAAACATAAGCTAAACAACATCTAAATATCACAATTAAACATAAATTCCAGCAAAGGCGCACATGCTAAAAACCGAGATTTCGGCAGCATCTCCTTTGTTTTAACATGAATTGAAGGAGCAACAACAGTAACACAAGTTATATCATAATGGAAAGCATCTAAAACAGCAATAATTAACGACTTAGCAACAATGTAAGTCTAGTTCCAAACATATAATGTTTCCAAGAGTCAAACGAACGAAAAGATTCTCATTTAGCAAAGCTAAGCCTTAAAGCAATGATCATCACACGCAATTTATTATCAACACTAATTTAATGACTTGTGAAATCAAAAGAGTGAAGCTACGTATGGAAGTGTGACTATTTCCCTTCCCCGCATGCCGGATTCATGGTACCTAAAAGAAAACAACAAAACACAAGCGTGAGTTCATCACTCAGCAAGCATATTGCAATGGACAACAAGAACAATAACATGGCAATAATGTCTCACATCATGTATATCATCACAATCATGTCCACAAAACAGTACGCAAACCCTCATCTACCCCGACATTGCCAACTACTCGCAAAACCTAAAAACAGAGGTTCTGTCCCGTCAGGACAGCAGCCTTCCAAAAGGCATAACTCGGGTTCTAAGACTCCGAATCAATTAACAGAGTACATCCTCGCGTAGCTTAGGAAATTTCCCAACTTTTTCTAGGTATAGGGAAAGACTGATTCGGACTCTAAAGTTGTTTAATCTACAAAATACCGTGATCTGTTCCAATCACATCACATATTTTAACACGCTCGGTAAAACAGCCATAACTTTCAAACGGCTGGGCGGAATTTAACATTCTCTATATCCACGAAAAGATAACGAAATTATATACAACTTCGTGAACGTCCGTACGACCAGATTCCGAATCTAATTTGGCGAAAAACCGAACCCTAGGTCGACTGCTCATGCTGCCCGAAACAGAGAACGTGGCAACTTCTAGATCTAATCCAATCTACTCAATTCCAGTACCACCAATTCATCTAAAAACTTGATAAACACCCTTAGAACAGTACCTAGACCAACCCCAAGGATTCCCATGGCCATACATTTGCCCAACGCACGAAAACCCAATAGATCTCCTCCCGGTTCGCGCGATCTCCTTCCTCGCTCCAATCCTGCCGGATCTCCTCGTCGCGGAGCGCTCCAACGGATGGATCTTTGAGGTGTGGAGGTGGAGAACTCCCCTAGGGGCAGCAAGGGAGGAGGAGAGGTGGTGGAGAGGTGGTGGAGCAATGGGGGAGGTGGAGGCGCCACAAGGAGGAGGTGGGGAGGTGTGGGGGCGGCTAGGACTTGTGGGGGCGCAAGGGCAGGGGGTGAATGCCTAAAGGGGCTGGGGGAGGACCCCAACCAGGTCTCCTACTCCTATTAGGACTCAAACTCCATCCCACCAAAGCCCACGACCCTTTCCTTTAGGCCCAAACTCCCCCGAAAAGGCCCAAAACCCCGAAAACGGCCCAGAAACGCTATTAAGCCTCCTATCATATAGTTTTAACCTCTAATACCATATTTCATAAAGTTTTTTGACCTTAACATTCACGTTAAATAATGTCACACCATTCCGTAGTGTCACATTCTCCCCCCCTTCAACAGGATTCGACCCCGAATCCGAGACACGCCACTTCGCAAACAATCAAATCAAAGGGAGTTATGATCCACACCTCAGAACCCGCTTAGAAGCCCCTACGACTTCCACCAGCCAGCACTCAGAGGCAAGGAGCTAAGGATCAAAGACTGACAGCCCTAAAGATGACTCACAATCAAAAACTTGCGAGAACTTTACTCAACATTGAAACACAAAGCACTCAAACAAGGCCTCGGCATGACCCAAGCGATCAGATAAAATCCCAAACAGACCACGCAGGAAAATGGTCTCATACTCCTCGTTCTAAGCATTCCTTGGCACTGAAGTGCCCGATCCCTTTAACTCTGGCTACTCTCCAGAAAAACACGGTACCAACCTCCCTTCTGTGGTTCCTTGTACTCAAGACGACGCGAAGCAGGAGAGACACAACGCTCTTAAGATTACCACAGAACAAACAACCTACTTTAACCAGGATCTGTAAGACTCGCGTAATAGAAACGATCGAACTTTCCCCTGCGGTTTGACACAACTCGCTTCTTGCCCAACGACAAAAGCACCAATACACTTCAAAAGGAAAAACGATCACTAGCAACCACCAAGTGGTCCACTCAAAATGTAATCAACCCTACTGAGGAACACCTCAACGACACAATTCTCCACAAAGGTTTGCATTGAGTCATACACAACCTTCCACTCAAAGGACCACGATAAAAAGCACAATCATTGAGTGAGCTCAACCATAACATGAACCCAAGTGGCCCTCATCCAACAACTCAAACCCCAAAGCGTTAAAACCACTTTGGAAAGGATTCGACAACAAACAGAGAGTATTCATTTTAATTTCCTAAGCCAAAACGCAAAGGAAACACACATCCCTTCACCACAATCAACACCAGAAATTATTCATTTTTTTCTTTTCATACTAGAAAGCAAAGGAAATCTCGTTTCATGACATGAATGCACATACTTCAAGAGCACTCCGGAATAGTCATATCTCCATATATGACTTTCTCAACGACACAGCTCAACGACTCTTTTATCATTTAACATCTATACACGATGTCTTGTTTACTTTTCACCATTCATTCATCATATAACAACAATACCGAAAAGTCATTCACAAAAAGACTTCTTCCTCGGTATCACATGATTGAAATACACATAACACTAACAGTTGCGCTAAATCATATAGACTATGACGGCCACAACGTTAACAACAAAACACCACATCGTGTGAAAACCCATCATCCATTTAAAACTAACCTTGCAACACCTTGCAAAAACAAACTCAACCTTTTGGAACAGAACATCGACTCCAAAGTCAAACATCTGCACACACAACCGCCATAAATTTTATCAAAAGAGAGGGAAACTCAATCCCAAAAGAAAACTCCTCACTAACCAAATTCACTTATGAAACTTTCATAAAAACCAGACTTGTGAAACATCCGCACACCAGACATATTTTCCAAATGACTCCAACTCTAGCCAAACAGAGTTACACATCAAGGGCTTAACTCAAAAGTTTCCAACACAACCCTTTATGACCATCTGCTTCCTTTTAAAATTAATTCCAAAGATAGTTCAGTCTAACGAGCGAAAGGGCGCGATCGACTCAAAAACTTTTGGGGTGTAAATCCATACTCATAGCACCAACTAAACAAATTAGCCAAAACCAAATATTTGCACCAATTTCTACGAGTTTTAGGAAACTCAAACACAAAGATATGGAACATCTTGACCGAAAACCCTTCAACCAAAAGGGCAAACAACCGACCTAGTCCAAAAGCTTTTGAACACAAGCTCAGCATAAAAAGAACCATCTCTAGTACTCCACTACGCTTTCCATTAAAGACTTCAATAATCACTATTTACTCCCTGAGAAGCCCCAACACAATTAAACCAAACCCTTCAACCAAAAGGGCAAACAACCGACCAAGTCCAAAAGCTTTTGAACACAAGCTCAGCATAAAAAGAACCATCTCTAGTACTCCACTACGCTTTCCATTAAAGACTTCAATAATCACTATTTACTCCCTGAGAAGCCCCAACACAATTAAACCCAAAGCTTCACAACGAATTCTTCCTCTAGTTACCATTCCTAACACTTTTAATTAGGGTTTATGATGCTTATAAAAAATGCACCCAACCAATACTATATTGACATGATCCCCACAGATCACTGAATCATAATACGTCTTATTCTCTATTGGAGCATAGTACTTCAACAAATCTTTCAGCAAGATCAACATATAAATTTCATACTTCCTATATATTCACGTCTCGACAACCGAACCTTATTCAGTTAAACAATGACTTCAACATGTAAATATTATCTCCACAGGGAAGAATTCGTAAGTGAGACTCTAAGTTATACTTTCATTAAGGATAAGACCATTTATCATATTAATTATCCAAAGCTCACTCCATCGCAACATGTTAACATTTTCCTCTATTTAACCATGATTTTCCAACGAGTAATCTAAACAGTTACCACCACTACTTAGTCATCAATAACAACAAATGGGCATGTTCATCAACCAACAACATTTCTTTTAGCTACTCTATTCAAAGGTGATAACAAAAACTACCACCACACAACATACTCCAACTATTTAAAATAGATTGAATACTAACATTAACACTGCCCTTAACAACATCAGTAACAAAAAGTCTTATGTCTTCTCAATTGATATCAATACTAGCATTGTAGAGACACAATTGCATACTTCCAAATATACTAGTATTTCGCAACAACGTAAAAAGCAAATCTAATCAACTTCCAAATTAAAGTCACTAGGCAATACGATTAAATTTCTCTATTAATCCATTAGATTAGAGCATCTTTAAACAACCAGCAAAGTTTCTTTAACAATAACAGCAGTCTACATCATCTTAATGTTTCAACTATGCAACAGGGTTTAAAACTTTAAACATTATCAAAGGTTATAAGCACTTTTAAAGCAAAGCAACAGATTCTAAGCATGTACTTTAGCACATTCAATCATTCTCGCTAAGAGTAAACTACAACACTAGTAGTCTATTTATTCTCAAGCTAGAGATAACAACCGCATTGAATTGTTTCAACTCAAAAATTAACTTAACAATGCATCATCCCATAAACCACATTGGTACATGCTACAAAATATGCTAAACAGCAATTCTTACTAGGGACAAACGATTTTGGTCAAAAGATTACTTACTTTGTTTGCAACATTTTAGTTTTAAAGCTCATCCCGAGTTCATAAGGAAACTTGACTCTCAAAATTGCAATGAGACAAACCCAAACTTGGTCATGCAAAAGGAATTCTCCAAAACACTTTTCATTCTCAAAGACTCCCATAAAGGAAAATGGTTGAAAGACAATTTTCTTAACGGAAACCAAGCGACCAAGTAATCCATTTCAAATAAAACCTTAATCTCAAACCCCAAACTTTCACGAAACAAGAAGGATTTTTCGAAGATGATTTCTCAAACCAGTAAAATGACGAAATCAAACACCACTTACTCCTACAAAGCCACGTAACTTCAGCCCCGACAAAGAAGGTCCGGCACAACTCATAAAAACTCTTTTAACCTCGGAGAAAGACAAACACAGGAATAAATTGAATGCTTCTTCCCTATAAAACAATCAACAAACTAGATATTAAAACTGGAAAGGCGCCCAAAAGAAGCGCAACACTAGACTCCTCTTCTTCGTCTTCAACCAAGGAAGACAAACCCACACACCACATACGGAACAATCCGCGAAAATCCAATACCAAACACTTTTCTTTTGGTTTCCATCAACTAAAACCAAGAAAACCAACCAAGAACGACCATAAAACGATAAAGAACATACGAAGGAATCCACCACCAAACTCTTCTATTTGACTCCAGTCAACTACCCGATCTACGACAGAAAGGGTAAGCACTCTTCTCCTACAGGGGTTAATAGTTCTTCGGTGATGGCGCTAACCGGCCACACCGTCAAACCTCACCCTTACTATGAACAAAAAGAGGTGACCAAAATCCTTCGGCACCACAACCCACTATATCACAAATAACAAGAACAATTCAATCATTTATCTCATAGACATAGCAACATGCTTTATCAAATAAAGCATTCAACATTATAGCTTAAATACAACATTTAAGCGTAAAGGAACGATACCCATACCCTTTCCTACTATGCATCCAGTGTGTGTCAAATTTTAGATTAGTTATACCATTTTTGCAAGTTTTAATGTTGCTATCCTATGACAAAATTTTAGTTAAGACCTAAGCCATGTTTCTAAGTTGTTCCACATCACATTTTAGTTGTACCCTATAGCATGACACTAAAAAAAATACGCATTCCAAGGACCTCTGACCAGCTCTGATACCAACTGTAACACCCCGACATTTAATATGCATGAATTCTACCAAACATAAGCTAAACAACATCTAAATACCACAATTAAACATAAATTCCAGCAAAGGCGCACATGCTAAAAACCGAGATTTCGGCAGCATCTCCTTTGTTTTAACATGAATTGAAGGAGCAACAAAAGTAACACAAGTTATATCATAATGGAAAGCATCTAAAACAGCAATAATTAACGACTTAGCAACAATGTAAGTCTAGTTCCAAACATATAATGTCTCCAAGAGTCAAACGAACGAAAAGATTCTCATTTAGCAAAGCTAAGCCTTAAAGCAATGATCATCACACGCAATTTATTATCAACACTAATTGAATGACTTGTGAAATCAAAAGAGTGAAGCTACGTGTGGAAGTGTGACTATTTCCCTTCCCCGCATGCCGGATTCATGGTACCTAAAAGAAAACAACATAAACACAAGCATGAGTTCATCACTCAGCAAGCATATTGCAATGGACAACAATAACAATAACATGGCAATAATGTCTCACATCATGTATATCATCTCATTCATGAACACATAACATTATCATCATCATTACGTATGCAATGCAATGCAATGCTCATGTCTCCTTGGAAACTCATACCGGTATGGTTGAGTACACAACCGTCGGTGTGCACCCTCTCCCCCCTTCCATCCCGAAGATGGAGGGTGCCTACTCCTCGCTTCCAAACACCACGTGGATGGAATCACGATTTAGGACTTACTCATTAGCTCTCCGGATTAGTCATAACTTTCTCACCGACCTTCCCCGGACTAGTTATGACTTTCTCACCGCCCGGGTCATGTAACAAGCCATGTATGCAATTATGTAACTCGTACATTAACACATGGCATCATAACATAATAAACATGCTCATCATATCATTGGCAATCATTAAAGCATGGCAAGTGATCATATATCATGTAGTCAATTCCATCTATTCTCAACAAGCAACCTACAAATCGGTATCCATTACAACACACTTGCCTCAACCACGGGCAACGGATTGGCGGGAAGTAGAAGACACTCCCGGGGTCGTTCCACCTGCACATAGGTATCACACACTCACAATCATATCCACAAAACAGTACGCGAACCCTCATCTACCCCGACATTGCCAACTACTCGCAAAACCTAAAAACAGAGGTTCTGTCCCGTCGGGACAGCAGCCTTCCAAAAGGCATAACTCGAGTTCTAAGACTCCGAATCAATTAAGAGAGTACATCCTCGCATAGCATAGGAAATTTCCCAACTTTTTCTAGGTATAGGTAAAAACTGATTCGGATTCTAAAGTTGTTTAATCTACAAAATACCGTGATCTGTTCCAATCACGTCACAGATTTTAACACGCTCGGTAAAACAGCCATAACTTTCAAACGGCTATGCGTAATTTAACATTCTTTATATCCACGAAAATATAACGAAATTATCTACAACTTATTCAACGTCCGTACGACCAGATTCCGACTCTAATTTGGCGAAAAACCGAACCCTAGGTCGACTGCTCACGCTGCCCGAAACAGAGAACGTGGCAACTTCTAGATCTAATCCAATCTACTCAATTTTAGTACCACCAATTGATCTAAAAACTTGATAAACACCCTTAGAACAGTACCTAGACCAACCCCAAGGATTCCCATGGCCATACCTTTGCCCAACGCACGAAAACCCAATAGATCTCCTCCCGGTTCGCGTGATCTCCTTCCTCGCTCCAATCCCGCCGGATCTCCTCGTCGCGGAGCGCTCCAACGGATGGATCTTTGAGGTGTGGAGGTGGAGAACTCCCCTAGGGGCAGCAAGGGAGGAGGAGAGGTGGTGGAGAGGTGGTGGAGCAATGGGGAGCAATGGGGGAGGTGGAGGCGCCACAAGGAGGAGGTGGGGAGGTGTGGGGGGCGGCTAGGACTTGTGGGGGCACAAGGGCAGGGGGTGAATGCCTAAAGGGGCTGGGGGAGGCCCCCAACTAGGTCTCCTACTCCTATTAGGACTCAAACTCCATCCCCCCAAAGCCCACGACCATTTCCTTTAGGCCCAAACTCCCCCGGAAAGGCCCAAAACCCCGGAAACGGCCCGAAAACGGCCCAGAAACGCTATTAAGCCTCCTATCATATAGTTTTAACCTCCAATACCATATTTCATAAAGTTTTTTGACCTTAACATTCATGTTAAATAATGTCACACCATTCTGTAGTGTCACAATCCGGAATCAACCGATTGATCTGAATTGCTATCGGTTTGATCTTTCTTCTTCCATTCTTGCCTTATGACTGGTATTGCTCGTAATCTTTTGAAAACCCGATCGCGTTCTCTTTCTGCTTTAGTCTCTCTCTCTTCCTGTGTCTTTAGTCGTTGGAGACGTCTGCGCTGTGATTTGCTAAGACCCGAGGGACACCACCTCGGCTTGGGTTCAATCGGCTTTCGAATTTTTCTAGCTAGATTACTTACTTCACCACTATATTGTTGCTCGGCAATAGTGTTGGAAATTGGTGCTTGTGGGGTTTTGGAGGATTCTCCCTTTTATTGTATTGACAATCTCTCGTGGACTGGCCTTCTGTTTTCTAATCTTGGCTGGTCACGTACTAGCCTAGACAACCTATCTTTGGCCGACCGGGTTGACCGATCTCTGATTGGGTGTTGCATGGGGCATGACTGTACTGTGGGTTGGGTCATCCCTCTCTCCCAGCAAAACTGCCAAAAGGGACATTGCCAATGAGCCTCCTCCTCACTGCTTGGACGATAATAGCTATCCGGCCAATAGCACTCGCTTGGCCGATAGTTATTTGGCCGGTGGAAATAGTTTGGTCGACGGGAACTTTGCCGCCGATAGCTTATCCTTTTATACTTTTCCAAAAGTTGGGAGAAAGTTGGTTTAGGCTTGATATTGGGTCTTCTCGGCGGAGTTTTTTCTGCCTTGTACCATTTTCCAATTTCCAATTCTCCCTTCGGCCTCACGGTCCTTGAGCTTCGACCACTCTAGTCGGCTTCTATTTGTATTGAGCCGATGGTGATCTGCACCGTTTCATCCCCATTAGTGCTAGACCGGACTTCAACCTTCTGCGTTGGCTTGATGTCCTCGTCCATAGGTTCTTTTCCTTTCCGTGAACATTGAACCATGTTGACTTGGATAGGATTCACATCTATCTGCATAGCCGATTCGTCCGCAAACTTTAATCGTCCATCAGTAATAGCCGATTAAATCTGTTGCTGAAAAATATTGCAATCGTTAGTATTGTGTGAAAAAGAATGATGCCACTTGCAATATCTTCGTTTTCTGGTCTCATCAGCCGATGGAATGACATGCCCTTCCGGCAATTTTATAAGTTTTTCCTATAACAACAAATCAAACATCCTATCGCATTTTGACACATCAAAAGAATATTTGACCTCTGTTTTGTTCATCGTTGGTTTAAGCCAAGAGCAAACGAGTGGCTTTTTTGGACCCTTAGTCCACTCGGCTATATTCACATCTGATTCATCGTCTTCGGGTGTTTCGTTTGAACTACACTCGACCATATTTATTTTACCCTTTTCACTATTATTTGCCCTAAACTTATTCTTAAACCCTTTATCTGAATATCGGCATTCTTGTGCCGATAAACGATGGAGCAAATGGCCCAAATTGGTGAATTCTTGCCCCGCAAATTTCTCTTTCAGAGGCGGAATTAACCCTTGAAACGCCAAATCGGCCAATTGGTCATCGGGTAACATAACACTAAAGCATCTATTTCGCACGTCTCTGAACCTCCTAATGTAATAGGAAACAGACTCACCGAATTTCTGTCTGACCGAACTTAGATCAGAAATACTTAGTTCAGTGGTCCTAGAGAAGAAGTATTCATGAAATCGGCTTTCCAAATCGTTCCAAACATGGACCGAATTTGGTGGTAAATTGGTGAACCATGTAAACGCTGTTCCCGACAAGGACAACAGGAACAATCTAATTTTTAATCCGTCGAACTGGGCTGCTTCACCACATTGAGCAATAAATTATCTGACATGTTCTAAAGTGGTTACGGAATCATCGCCCGAAAACTTTGCAAAATCTGGGATCCAATAGTTATGAGGGTAGGCCATGCGGTCGATGTAATCTGGATATGATTTCCTATATCCGATGACCCTCCCCCTGGGCTGCAAACCAAATTGCTCCCTTAATATAGCAGCGATCTGCTCTGCCCAATTGACATTATCGGCTTGTGGTGCTACATGACCTGGCCAGTTATCGTAGTTTACGCCCTGCCCCCCGAGTGCAAACTCGGGCTGTCGGCCGAACCGCGTCACTGGATGCCTAGGTAATTAGTCATAATCGTTATCTCTTACAGCCGATACTTCAGTTACGGGTAGAAAAGGTTCAACATATGAGACCACTTTGTGTGGTGCTTGGTTTCTGGGCATAGTCCCCTGGAATGGAGGAACTTTGCCTGTTTCTGTAACACCCCGGCA
This sequence comes from Rhipidocladum racemiflorum, assembly GCA_036346355.1. Classification (NCBI taxonomy): domain Eukaryota; kingdom Viridiplantae; phylum Streptophyta; class Magnoliopsida; order Poales; family Poaceae; genus Rhipidocladum; species Rhipidocladum racemiflorum. Next base: position 31,997,049 of record CM070577.1, read on the forward strand.
TCTAATATGCCTAAATGCTACCAAACATAAGCTAAACAACATCTAAACACCACAATTAAACATAAATTCCAGCAAAGACGCACATGCTAAAAACCGAGATTTCGGCAGCATCTCCTTTGTTTTAACATGATTTGAAGGAACAACAACAGTTTAGCAATATATGGAATAGAAGAGACAACTAAAAACAACAATGATTAACGACTTAGCAACAATATAAGTCTAGTTCCAAACATATGATGTCTCCAAGAGTCAAACGAACGAAAAGACTCTCATTTAGCAAAGCTAAACCTTAAAGCAATGATCATCACACGCAATTTATTCTCAACACTAATTGAATGACATGTGAAATCAAAGTAGTGAAGCTACATGTGGAAGTGTGTCTATTTCCCTTCCCCGCATGCCGGTCTCATGACACCTAAAACAACAAGAAAACACAAGCGTGAGTTCGAAACTCAGCAAGCATATTGCAATGGACAACAAGAACAATAACATGGCAATAATGTCTCACATCAGGTATATCATCTCATTCATGAACACATAACATTGTCATCATCACTATGTATGCAATGCAATGCTCATGTCTCATTGGAAACTCATACCGGTATTGTAACACCCCGGCATCTAATACGCCTGAATGCTACCAAATATAGATTATGTATCATCTAAATACTACAAATAAAAGAAAATTTCAGCAAAGGAACAATTGCTAGAACCGAAAATTTCGGCAGCACCTCCTTTGTTTAATCATGATCTCGAGCAATCATAATAGCATAGCAGAATATGACATAATATGAAACATCTAAAACAGCAATAATAAGCGACACTGAAGCAATATAAGTCCACTTTAAGCATCCCAAAGTCATCATTAGCCAAATGAAACGAATAAGGCAATCCTAGCACACATCTAAACCATAAACATCAATTGTATCACATTAAGTTTATTGTCATGACTCAAAATGATTCCATTGTGGAATCAATTGCGTGAACTACGTGGAGATGTGTGACTATTCCCCTTTTCCCTCATGCCGATCTCAAGGTACCTAAAAACAACATAAAATACAAGCGTAAGTTCAAAACTCAGCAAAGTGTATTGTAATGGAAAAACAAAGATCAAGTCAACAAACCATCATCCCCACTCTCCAAAAGCACATCATAACACAACATGGTTAGCATTCCAAACATCTTTTAAGCATCCATGTATTCATCTCGTGAGCAACTCATAAGTATTCACATCGTCATCTCATAAACATCATCATACACATATTTCATTAATGCAATGCAATGCACATGTCTCCTTGGAAACTCATACCGGTATGGTTGAGTGCACACCCGTCGGCATGCACCCTTTTTCCCTCTTCCATCCCGAAGATGGAGGGTGCCTATCACTCGCTTCCATTCACCACGGTGGATGGAATCACGATGTAGGTCTTAATCAAGAATAGCCCCGGACTAGTCATAACGGTTCTCACCGACCCTCCCGGAATAGTTATGACTTATCTCACCGGCCGGCCATGAAAATATGCCATGTATGCAAAATGGACAACAACGTACACATATATAGGAGTATTGCATATCATCACATGGCATGTAATCCACTTATCAACAATAAGTACATTTAAATCATGGCATAATGGCTTCATATCAAGCAATACATGTAATTCATGGCAAGACAACCTGTTATCTATTCCAAATACTATGAAGCACAACTAGCAACACATATAGCATACAATCCACACAACACACTTGCCTTCAATTTCGGGCAACGGAGTGACGAGAGGTTGAGGGCACTCCCGGAGGCACACCACCTGCAAACACGTGCCACACACTCAAATCAAGCCCATAAAACAGTACACATACATCCCACTACCCCAACTTCGCTTACAACTCCTAAAATCAGAAACAGCAAATCTGTCCCTTCGGGACAGCAGCCTTCCACAGGGCATAACTTCTGTTCTAAGACTCCAAATTGATTAAACGAGTACACCATCGTGAAGATTAGGAAATTTCCTAGCTTTTCCTAAGTATTGAGGAAAGCCAGATCAGCCTCTAAAATTGTTTAATCTAACGTTGAACACGAACTGTCTCAATCTCGTCACAGATTTGACAGCGCTCGGTAAAACGGCCATAACTTCCAGACCGTAACTCTGAAAATTCTCAAAAAAATACACAAAATAGGTCTTGACGATACCTACAACTTCTTCAACAGGCGGTCATCCAGATTCCGAAGCTAAAATTGCGAAATCGAACCCCCTAAAACGGACTCCAAATCTGCCCGAAACTGAGTACAATACGAACTCTAGTTCTTTTCAGATCTACTCCATGGCAGCACGTCCTCTTGATCTAAAAACTCCAAATCTACCATGAGAACAGAACCTAGACCTTCCCCAAGGTTTCCCCATGGACATACCTTAGTCCGACGAACGACGAACACGAAGAATGTCTCTCGATCACCCGATCTCGCTCCCACGCGCCAAATCCTTCAGTGGGAGGGGAGCACGAAGATCGTCGCGGTTCTTCCAAACAGCGAGGGCAGCACGTAGACGTGTCGTGGCAGCGAGGGGAGGGGTTGGATCACAGCCAATGTCTTTGGCTAAAGGTGGAGGCGCCACAAGGGGAAGGAGATGGGGCGGCTAGGAGGGGAGGGAGTGGGGCGGCGGCTTGGGGAGGAGAGCAAGGGGGTGGGGCGCCCTAGGGCATGGGGAGGGGGTGCATGGGCAGGTGTTTGCTGCCCCCCTCCCCCACATGGGCTAATAACTCCCCCCTTTGGCCCAAGTGGGTTCCCCCAAAAGGCCCAATTCGCCCCGGAAAGGCCCGAACTCCCGAAATCGGCCCGGAAACGCGATTAAACTGCATACCGTAAAGTTTTATTCCCTAACTTCACACTTTATAAAGTCACACTCTCTAATTTCACTTTTTACGGTGTCTCGACATTCCATAGTGTCACAGGTATGGTTGAGTACACACCCGTCGGTGTGCACCCTCTCCCCCCTTCCATCCCGAAGATGGAGGGTGCCTACTCCTCGCTTCCGTTCACCGCGGTGAATGGAATCACGATGTAGGACTTACTCATTGGCTCTCCAGATTAGTCATAACTTTCTCACCGACCTTCCCGGACTAGTTATGACTTTCTCACCGCCCGGGCCATGTAATCATGCCATGTATGCAAATATGCCAACATCATAATTAACTTGTACATTAACACATGGCATCTTAACATGATAAACATAACTCATCATATCATTGGCAATCATTAAAGCATGGCAAGTGATCATATCATATAATCCATTTTCATCTAGTCTCAACAAGCAACCTACAAATCGCTATCCATTACAATACACTTGCCTCAACCACGGGCAACGGATTGGCGGGAAGTAGAAGGCACTCTCGGAGTCGCACCACCTGCACATAGGCATCACACACTCACAATCATGTCCACAAAACAGTACGCAAACCCTCATCTACCCCGACATTGCCAACTACTCGCAAAACCTAAAAACAGAGGTACTGTCCCGTCGGGACAGCAGCCTTCCAAAAGGCATAACTTGAGTTCTGGGACTCCGAATCAATTAAACAAGTACATCCTCGCGTAGCTTAGGAAATTTCCCAACTTTTTCTAGTTATAGGGAAAGACTGATTCGGACTGTAAAGTTGTTTAATCTACAAAATACCGTGATATGTTCCAATTACGTCACAGATTTTAACACGCTCGGTAAAATAGTCATAACTTTCAAACGGCTGATCGGAATTTAATGTTCTTTATGTCCACGGAAATATAATTAAATTACCTACAACTTCTTCAACATCTGTACGACAAGATTCCAAATCTAAATTGGCGAAAAACTGAACCGTAGGTTGACTGCTCATGCTGTCCCAAAACAGAAACGTGGCAACATCTAGATCTAATCCAATCTACTCAATTTCAGCACCACCAATTGATCTAAAAACTTGATAAACACCATTAGAATAGTACCTAGACCAACCCCAAGGATTCCCATGGCCATACCTTCGCCCAACGCACCAAAACTGAATGGATCTCCTCCTGGTTCACTCCTCGCTCCTCGCTTCCAAAGGATGGTTCCTCGAGGTGCAGGGGTGGGGAGACCACTCTAGGGCAGCAAGTGGGTGGAGGAGAGGTGGGGAGCAAAGGGGAGCAATGGGGGAGGTGGAGGCGCCACAAGGAGGAGGTGGAGATGTGTGGGGGCGGCTAGGGCATCATGGGGGCGCAAGGGGCCATATGGGGGGCGCAATAAGGGGCTGGTGGTGGCCTCCAACCAGGACTCCTCCCCTCAATTGGACTCAAACTCCATCCCACCAAAGCCCACGACCCCCCCTCTTAGGCCCAAACTCCCCCGGAAAGGCCCAAAACCCCGGAAACGGCCCAGAAATGCTATTAACCTCCATACCCTAAGGTTTTAACCTTAATTCCACATCTCATAATGTTTTTGACCTCATCATGCACCATTTATAAGGTTACGACACTCCGTGGGGTCACATCACTTCATAAGGCCCAAAAACGCGAGCAAACCTCAAGCCGTAAGGTTTTATTCTCTAATTTCACATTTTATAATATCACACCATACCGTAGTGTCACAGTTTCAATCGGCCGAGAAGCCGATTGACCGAACCCACTGGCCGAGGGTACATTGGGTAAGTTTGTGTTTAGCTTAGCCCCATATGTGTGTCTGTGATAATGTGCAACTCCGTCTACATGAGTGCTAGGTTTTAAGACAATGGGTTGGGTCGGCATCATTACGGGTATTGGAGCCGACGAGTTTGCTGTGTTCGTATTTGGTGGTATCGAGTACACTGGGTATGTTGGCAGGGATTGTAACAAGTCTAATAGACTCCTAGATACGGCCAACTCCTGAGCAATTGTCTTGACGCTATTTTCGATCATCGCCTTTAGCGTCGAGACTAGAGCTGATGATTGATTGATCAGCACATGATGTACAGACTGCTCAATCATACTGGATAAATTAGCCTGGCCAGGTATATATCGGCTTACCGGGTCAGCAGGGGGATCGCCGATAGAATTGATCGCTGGAAGTGCAACCTTTTGAGTGACTCCTCGCCATGTTTTTTGGAAGCACTTCAACATCATCTCTTCCATTGCTGTCTTTCGATCTTCAATTTCCTTTTGCTTCTTAGGAGTTAAATCGGCTAGTGTAAGCGCGATTATTGCATCTGCATTGACATCGGTGGTAGATGTGGATTTTCCAGTTGACGACATGGTCAACTTCCTTCTGGTCCCACTGGGCGTGCCAAAATATGTTCACGCTAAAAACGTGACGAAGGGTTCTTAGCTCCGAACACACAAGGCAAACATCGGGTCTGAAAGCGTGCTAGTCAATTTGACCTGAAATTGACAAGGTGATGATCGTGAGCACAACAAGCCGATAATCAAAGCTATCGGCTTAACGCTAATCGGCTTTGAGCCGATAAGGGGGATAACTAGACCAGCCGATTAGGGCTAATCCGAGGTAAAGGTAGATCGACTTTGAAAGGTGATGCGCAACAAGCAAAGCAGATCGAACCTGAAAAACAAGTCGACGAGAGCAACAAATCGGCGATGCACAACTTTTATTGATCTCAATGACTTACAAAGGAAAGATTGCTACGAAAACTAGACGAAACAGAGAAATTGTAAATAGAGTTGTGTTGATTGGTTGGTTGATGATTTTGTCTCCTGGTCCGTCCCCTTTTGTATTGCTTCGGCCGATCCGAGTCCTCCCTGGATACAGCAAGAGTCCATATCGGCCTCAATCCGATTTCTTTCCATTTCAGCAAATGAATCCTTATCGGTTACGGTGTATCCCTTTAACCCTAATCATATCCGACTTTCCATTTCTTAACTTGGGCCGATAATTACCATATGTGCCAAATTTTGGTGCAAACAATATCAGATTCCACTTTCTTAGAGATCATGTAGAAAAAGGACATATTGTGCTTCATCATGTGGATACTGAACATCAATTGGCAGACATTTTCACAAAACTTTTGTCTTCTTCTCGATTTGCTTTTATTCGGGGAGAACATGGGATTGTTCATCCAATGGGTTTGTTTTGAGGGGCAGTTTGTGAAAATTTTGTGATTCTCAGCTTACACTTTTGTTTTCTTGAAAAAAACAAAAAAAAATAAGAAAAATGATGAAAAAGTATTGAGCTTTATATTTGATACACATATGTTAATTTAAGCCATGTTTATTCTATAAGGTCTTTGCAACTTCATGTTTATACATATATGGTTTAGATTGTAGCATGACTATTTAAATGGAATAAAAACTTGAATTAAATCTTTTCATGGTTGAACTTTCTTAACTATTTTGATCCTGCTTCAAAAAGCTCAATGTAAAAGTTTTCAAAGTTAAAGAGCTAAAACCTCAAAAGTGATATTTTATAGATGCAAGATCAAGGTTATGCATTGTTGCACTTCCTCTTTACGAGACTGCTTATCATTGCACTTTGATATGAACTTGGAAGAGGTTGTGTATGACCGAAACCATGAAACCTTAAGCTCATTATTTAGCATGGTTGAAAGTAAGGCTGATGGTGCATATATTTCCTTGCATTTTTGTACTCTGTTGGAATCAAGTAATAAATCAGCTTTTCAAGCACCAATGAAGTGCATAAAATATTCAATGTTTTCAGTTTTTGAGATAGTTGAGAAAGGGAGATCATGCCATGCAAAAAATCATTAATAGTACTTGATTTCTAGTTATGCTTACTCTACATTGTCTATGTTTAGATTTGAGGGTGCAAGTACTTTTGATAGCATAACTTGGAGGATGTTACATTCGTGGATGATTTATAATGCTCATAACATAAAAAAAAGACAAATTCAAAACAAACAAAAAGATTTTCTTCTCTCTTTTGTATTCTTGATGAATCCATTGTCAAAGGGGGAGAACTTTGGAGAATTTTGGGCACATTGCACATTCACACACACATTTTTCTTCTTAGGGGGAGATTTTTCTTATTTTCACCTAGAGGGTGTTTTTCACTTTGCATATTTGTCAAAGGGGGAGATTTTGTGTTTTTCACTTTGGTTTTTGTTTTTAAACTTTTTGATTTCAAAAACTTTTCTTGTGAGGTGAATGCCAATGTTCAGTTCTAAGTGGTGTTGCCAATGTTTTCATCAAGGGGGAGATTGTGAAAACATGTGCTGAAAAATTGGCTTAATGATGAATTTGATAGTGCAAAGTGGTTGTGCTCATGGCTTGTGTGGCGCATGTGCATGTGTTGTTCCATATGATCATTTGATATACTTGTGATAAGCTTTAGTTAAGTGTTTTGAAGAAACAGAGAATTTTGCATTTGTGCCGGACTGAGTTTTGGAGAGACAGAAACTTTTTCCTTTGCGCCGGACCAACTTGTCGAGTTACAGAGAGTTGGACATTTGCGCCAGACCAACTTTTCGGACCGTCGTGAACGTGAAAAAGGGACTTTGCGCAGGACCAAAGTAGGAGTCTTTTTAATGTGTACGTGTCGGGACCCCGAATTTGCAAATCCGGACCCTCTGTGTATTCAGCACTAGTCCAGGAACGCGCTAGTGCACACAGTCTTAACATCGGTAAATATCACAATCATACCATTCGATACTATCAAAGTACTTTATTTAAATAACCAACTGGTTACTCGACCTTATGGTCAAGTTACAATATACGCCTCACAGGGCGAAACTTATTAAGAGAGAAATAGTAGCAGCGGAAAATCAAAGAAGGTAACATCGTGGCGCCATCCAGTATACCACAGGCAACTGACTGGGCTCGCTTCCCTAAGTAGACGGATCCTCTTGGAGCTCCTCCTCCAAAGCTGGCGTAGTCTCCTCTTCAACTGGTGTTGTGTTGAGGCAAGGGTGAGTACTTGGTACTCAGCAAGTCATGCACAGAATGCAGGCTAATATACTATATGCATGGCTTGGTACAAAGGAATAGCTCAAGGTATATTTGCAGTAAACAGCATTTGACAAGTAATATAAGTAGATTCGAAAGCAGTAGAAACAAGTAAAGCATAAATAACTTTTCAAGAAGTTTAACAACCAACTTCCCATCCTAAACCACATTTCCATCAACATCATTATTAATCCAACCCAACTTTTCAAACCAAGTTATTTTTGAGAAAATCTAACCCTTGACTGTAATTCCCGAGCGATGTCCAATACCGCGGACACGGCTATTCGAATAGATTCTAAACTCTGCAGAGGTTATGCACTTTACCCACAAGATACAGTCAAACACCACAAAGGCGAGTTCCCGTAACAAAGTCTTTCGGAGACTTCTAACAATACAAGTGGTCCTCCCGGTTGTGCGCACTAACGCTTCCCTTCGCTAAGGCGAAGTCTAGGCCAATCAACCGTTAGATGGGTACCTGGCCTCGGCCAGACGCTCCCCGCACAACTTACACAAAGGGTGTAGTTGACCTCCCGAGGTCCCACAGTGCGTTATTAGCAACTTAGTCAACTAGGTCCGTCCCATTACGGACATGTGGTTGCACGTTAGACCCAGTTCAAAGGCTTGCAAGGTTAAGTCCTTAGGGTGACCAGGGCAAGACTACCCGAAGAACCAAATCAACATCCCCAATGCCACAACTGCCCACGATTACTCTTGCCACATGCCCTGGCCGAAATTGTTTGTCAAACCCCAGATGATTACCATGCACCACGTGCCATCAACATCACATGATACCTTTCCAAAACAGGTTCAATATATCATTAAGTCAATATTAGCATATGATTGTCAAAAATCATGTCATGAGCACGAAAGGTGTCTAAGCGATACTACAACGGTCTAAACCCATGTTGGCAATTTAATAATGTCCAACTAGTAAACCACAACTAGGGTGACAAGGGTCATGGCACATACTTAAATAATCAAGGTGTCATCTGACAAATTGGTACTTATCTAATTCCCATGTTTAAACAAAGTATTTTTCTAATTGAACTAGCATGCAATAGTTTAAATCAAAATAGATTTCGAAATAGGATCAACATGGTCAAAGCACAACTTGCCTTCAAAAAGTACTTGTTCTTGGTCTTGAGTTGGATCCTGAGTCAATACTTCTCCTTCGAATCCTTCCGGCACTTCAACGTCTACTCGTAAAGCGTGCAAATAGCAAATACACGAATAAACAATAGGCAAAAAGTGTCCAAACATCCAAATAAAATCCATAAACAGAGAGAACATAATTTTATGAGTTTTTAGAAACTGGAATCATCAAATTTGGAGTTAAAATGCAAAAGTTATGATTATTTAAAGTTTAAATAATCAATTAAATAATTTTGCAGAGAAAAACTTTAGTCCAAAAATTAAATAAAATTCATATTTAGGTAGATCTCAATTTTATACAAATTTAGAAATTTGAATCACTCAAATCGGAGTTGAAACGCAAAAGTTATAAGCGTTTGAAGTTTGAAACAAAATCACGAAATCATTATTTCGAATTAATAAATCATTTTCTTTTTCGAAATTAATTATTGCGTCGGCATGGACACGTGTCAGCCTTCGATTGGCCTGCTGGCGTCGGCCGTCCTATGGGCGTGGTCCACGCTTCGGCTCGGGTCTCACCGTGGACTCGGTCCCGCGAATCCACGTGTCGACATGTGGGTCCGACTTGGATAGCGTCATCGGCCGGCGTCGGCGAGGCTCGGCCGGTCTTGGCGGCAGTGGGACTCCACCGATGACGTCATGGGTGGCGTCACGGTGCGATCGCCGACACGCGAGCCCAGCGTGTCGATGACTCCACGCCGCACGCCCGCGTGGCGCGGTTCGCTCCCTGGACACGTGGCACGATCGTAGCCGTTGGTTTGAAAACCACGGCTAGGATTGATTTGGGCCTCAAGTGCTTGGGGCGCACGGTTGATTCGGGCCGTTGGATCTTGATCTAACGGTCGAGATCCAATCTAGCCTGGTGCGATTCCCGCCACGTGGCACGACCTGCCGTTGGATCTAGATCCAACGGTTGAGATTAGATATAGGATTTTCAATCGGGAACTCACCGAGGGTGACGTGGCGCGATCTGGGCCTTTGGATCTTGATCGGACGGTTGGTGGAGCTCGGGGTCGGCGATGGCTTCACGGCGGAGTTGTGGCTGCCGGCGCTGAGGACGGCGACCACACGAACGGCGCGTTTGGGGCGTGCTCGGCAAGGTGAAAGGTCTCTTCGGTGCGCTGGCCGGGGTTCGGATCGTGCTCGGTGGCGGCGGAGGGCGGCGGCGGAATCGGCTTTAACCGCTGGCGAACAGGATTCTAACTCGGCCCGAGCTCAGACGGCAAACGGCGACGGCTCAGCGAGATGGCTCGAGGACACGCAGTGCGCCACGGAAGAGGGCAACCTCGGGCGTGACCGGGCTTTAAATAGCCTCGGCGTTCGTGCGAGGCGGAAACCTAATTCTCCACGGCGGCGGCGGCGGCGTGAGTCGGCTTTCGGACTTCGGGCGGAAACGACGACGCCGCGGCCGATCCATTAGCACGATCAACGGCCACGCGATCGCGTGGCGCGATCGGATCCGGGCGGATTCGGCCAAAGGCGATGCGGGAAATCCTGGCCGTTGGATCTTGATCCAGCGGTTGGGATCGATTAGGTTTTGGAGTTGGTTCGGTCGAGTCACGTGGCTCGAATTCGGGTTCGGTCGGACTCGAACTCGAGTCCGACTCGGGCTCGATCGGATGAATAGTACAAACCCACTCGCATTTTCCAATGATTTAATAATTAAAATAATTCGATAATTCATTTAATTCATTAAAAATAGCAAAAGACTCAGAAAAATTCCCGAAAAATTCTGGAAAATATTTTGGATCATTTTGGACTCAAATAAAATATTTCCAACAAAATTTTATTTGCAAAGTTTAATTCTTTAATTAATTCAAAATGGAATAAATTCAAATAAATTCCAAATAAATCCAAATAAATTCCAGAAAATTCCAAAAATTCACCAAAGTGCCAAATCACACATGAATTTAAGGAAAGCAAAATTTTGGGGTGTTACAGTACGCCGGACCAATGATTCTCGGTCTGTCATGAACGTGTTTTTTGCCAGGTTAAAATTCTCAAGAAACAGAAAGGTTGATGTTTGCGCCGGACCAAATTTCTCGGTCTGTCGTGAACGTGGAAACTAAGTGTTGCTCTGGACAAAGTTTCTTGAGAAACAGTAAGTTTTACATGTACGCCGGACCAAATTTGTTGGTCTGTCGTGAACGGCGTTTTGAAGGTTGTTTCCTTGTGTGCGCCGGACTAATGTTTTTGGTCTACAGTGAACGTGTTTTTGAATGTTTCTGCACCGGACCAAATTGGCATGTAACCGAGACTTCAACATGTATTTTTAAGGGTTGATTCCTTGTGTGCGCCGGACCAATTGTTCAGTCCATCGTGATTGACTCTGGACCAAAGTTTCGGTCTGGTGTGAACGGTATTTTTAAGGGTTGATTCCTTGTGTGCGCCGGACTAATGTTTTCGGTCCGGTGTGAATGTGATTTTCTAGGGTTAACTTTTTGTGCTTAAACAAAATTGTTTTGTTTTGGATCTGTGATTATGAAATTCATGTGGACTTCATAATGCGTGTTTGATCTTATGCAATGCTCGTGTGAGTAGTTGCATGGACTAATGTTGAGTCAAGTCGCAGACTTGTGCTCGGAATCGTTTTGTGGTTTGTTCATGTGCAGGTGTTGCTCGAGGGCGAACGTGGTCGATGACGGTACCGAAACTAGGTTCATGGAGGAACTAAGGTTGGGGACTAGGTTCAGGGAGGAATCAAGGTCCTAGTGGTCGAGGATGTCATGCGGGACGTTCGGGCTAGAGAACGATGCACATGAAGACTAGTTAGTCACGTGAGTATGGTAGGGTGACTGTACGTGTGCAAAGTTGTTAGTCACGTGAATATGGCATGGTGGTTGTACACATGTGTAAGAGTTGTATTTGGCCAGGTTGGGCCAAGTGGAGTTGTGTTGAATACAAACTTGTTCCATGTTCGGGTGGAAGTTGTATTCAGGACTCCTTGTGTTTGCTCTATATAAATAGGGGGAGGTGCCTCCTGTTTATGCATCAAATCAAGAGCGAGTGCTAGGGTTTTAGGGTTTGTACTCTTTTGATTGGAGTATTTTAGAAAAAAAAGAAATAAAGATCAATTCCTTCCAGATCCTCTGCGTGCTACAGTAATCTCGAAGCTACAGTGCACACGTTGCTACAGTATTCTCTATTTTGAGTATTCGTTTGCTCATCTGTTCTGGTTCTAGATTGGTTCTTTGCCAACTTTTATTCGTTGAGTTCCGTCTTGATTTGATCCATCCAAAACCTTTCTAGGGCCTTGATTTAGAGTTCCTCAAAGTTTTGTTGGTTAGTATTTTGAAGATTTTGTTTAATCACGAAATTGATGTTAGATCAATTCTCGTCATATTCTGTAATAGCAAGCTTGCGAGGTTCATAACTTTTGATCCGTAAATTCGATCGAGCTGATTTTCTTTCTTTAGATTCTAATTGGAATCTAGTTTCTTGTGTTCAAATTTCAGATCAATCCGACGGTTGGATCTTTGAGAATTCGCATTTTACTGAACGTTTGTTACTCTATTTTTTGTTGATTACAAAGCACTTATTTAAGTCCAATTTGGGGTGAGTTTTTAGTAGATCGAAAATTTGGTTTTAGCTTCCGCACAATCATTCAACCCCCTCTGATTGCTATATTTGTATATATCGATCCTACATGAACTCAGAATCTAGATGAATTTCTCTCCATTTAGAGCACTATCATTATAGCAGCTGGAGGTGATGAGGGAGTTATGGCAAACTTCCTACCTGCAATACTCGACGGAGCTGCTCGAACTTGGCTCTTCAATCAGAAGGAAGGGTCAATTCGCTCATGGAGGCAGCTCAATAACGCACTTAGAGAAAACTTCTAGAGCTACCACATCCTTTTGGGCAAGGAGCGCGATCTCGAGCGCTTGATCCAGACAGAAGGTTAGTCTTTGTGACAATTCGTCCAAAGATTCATTCAGGTGTGGAACTCAATCCCAAATGTTTCGAACGAAGCAGTCATTCGCTATTTCAAGTTCGAGGTCCGAGACATCTGCTTCACGTAAGATCTGGAGATTCATCCTGATCTAACGGCCAGTGAGCTGTTCCGCATGGCCAATTGGTATGCCAATTCCGATGAGGTGGTCCAGTGGAAAAAGATGCTGGACAACGGAAAGCTCCCGCCTCAACCCGGCTTGGAAGGCTCCACGAGCAAGAAGAACGCAGGCTCCATGGAGAAAAAGATTAAGAAAAAGAAAAAGAGGTCCTCTATACCGAATATGGTCACTACTATCGAGTAGCATTAGCAGCAAGCTCGACAACCGTAGCAACCTAAGAACTTCGGCGGAAGAGGCAGGGGTCGACCACCCCAAGACTGCAATGACCAAGGTTGCAGCGACCAAGGTGTCCCACCCGACGACCGTTTCTGCCCGCTCCATCAAGCATATAGGCACGACCTCCGGCAGGGCCTGGACTTTTCGCTTGGAACAATTCTACAACGGCAAAGGTCCCATGCCTACGCTACCGGAGCAAGGTGAGAGCAGTAAGGGCAAGAAGCCCGCCAATGACGAAGAAGATATGGACTACCAAGAGCCCCGCAATCATATTGAGGTAATATTCGGGGGCTCCTCAGCCTACAAATATCATCGATACTTAAAGGAGGTAGCACGGTAGGTGCATCACGTTACTCAGGACAAGCCCCCCGTGCAGCATCTCAAGTGGTCTGAGCTGCCTATTACTTTTTCTAAGGATGATTGTCCCATTGGATTAACCAAACCTCAGAGGCTGTTGATGGTCGTAAACCCGACCATTAGCAACACTACGGTGGGAAGGGTGCTCATCGACTATGGGAGCTCTCTATATCTCATATCCGCCAAGGTCTTGGACGAGATGCAAGTTCCTCGATCAAAAATCAAGAGCATAGTGGTTCCCTTCTACCGGATCGTCCGGGCACCTCGGCCAAAACACTTGGTTAGATCATTCTGCCCGTGACATTCGGGAGTTTGAGTAATTTCCAGACAGAGATGATCACCTTCAAGGTGGTCGATTTCAAGTCAGCCTAAAATGCCATCCTCAGTAGGCCGGCTCTTGCCAAGTTCATGGCTGGTACTCATCATGGGTACCAGTGCTTCAAGATTCCCAGTCTAGGCGGTGTAATCACTGTAAAGTGGAACCAAAAGGCAGCCTTGAATTGTGACAAGAAGGCACTAGACATGGTCGGGCAGCTGCCTCTTCGCGGCCTTGATCAAGAACCGAAGAATTCCCGGCCAAAAATTGCCCTCCAGCCCAGAGGAGAGACCAAGGCGGTGCCGCTAAGCGACGTGGAGCCGACCAAAGCTGTGACTTTATGATTTTCTTTAGATCCTAAATAGGAACTCGAGCTCGTGACTTTCCTCCAGAAGAATGTGGATGTGTTCGCTTGGGAACCATCTGACATGCCCGGAATCCCAAGGGAAATCATTGAGCATAGGCTAGTGGTTCAGCCTAACAAGAAACCAGTGCGGAAAAAGCTCGGATGTTTCTCCCCGGAAAAGCAAGTTACATCCGGGAAGAACTCGATAAGCTCCTCAAGGCCGGCTTCATTCAGGAAGTTGAGCATTCAGAATGGCTAGCAAATCCGTTCATTATCAAGAAAAAGGGGGGCAAATGGCGTATGTGTGTCGACCATACGGGCTTAAATGCCGCCTATCCCAATGATAATTTCTCGCTGCCTCGCATAGACTAGTTGGTCGACGCAATAGCGGAGTCCCAGGTGATGAGCTTTTTGGATGCCTACTCAAGCTACCACCAGATCGGCATATCACCTGAAGATGAAGAGAAGATTTCCTTCATTACCCCATTCGGCACTTTCTACTACACAACCATGTCTTTCGGTATCAGGAACGCTGGAGCAACCTTCCTATGTTTCATGCAGAAAACTTTCTCAGACCAAATAGGTTGTAATTTGGAGGTCTATGTGGACAACATAGTGGTCAAAAGTAAGCTCGCCTCGGGTCATGTCTGCGACCTCGAGGAAACCTTTTGTAACCTCAACAGACATCGAATAAATCTTAATCCAGAAAATGTGTCTTCGGTGTGAGGTCGGGCAAGGTGCTTGGCTACATAGTTGGTCCACAAGGCATCAGGGCAAGCCCGAAAAAAATCAAAGCCATCGAGAACATGCGACCACCTACCTGTGTAAAGGAGGTCCAAGCCTTGACTTGACAAATGGCGGCTCTAAGTCATTTCATTCCCTAGTTGGGGAGCGAGGGTTGCCTTTCTTCTAGGCACTTCACAAACATGAAGGTTTCGCCTGGACAGAAGAAGCAAACCGCTCTTCCGATGAGCTAAAGCAATACCTATCCAAACCACCCATCCTGACCACACAAAAATCAGGGGAAGTTTTGCTTTTCTACTTGGCAGTGACTCCACAGGCAGTAAGCACAGCCCTAACGGTGGAAAGGGATGTAGCACAGCGACCAATCTACTACATCAGTGAAGTCTTGCATGGACCAAAGGAGCGTTACCCCGAGATCCAGAAGCTTTTGTACTCACTGCTCGTGGCCTCCAGGAAATTGCGGCATTATTTTCAAGCTCGCAAGAGCGTTACCCCGACCAATTTCCCGCTCAGGGAGATCCTGAGGAATCAAGATGCCAATGGCCGAATAGAGAAATGGGCCATGAAAATCGCCAAGTTTGAGATTGAATTCTCATAACACCCCAAATTTTTGCTTTTCATGAATTTGAATAAGATTTGACACTTTGGTGAATTTGTGGAATTTTCTGGAATTTATTTGGATTTATTTGAATTTATTCCCTTTTGAAATAATTAAAGAATTTGATTTTACAAATAAATTTTTGTTGGAAATATTTTATTTGAGTCCAAAATGCTCCAAAATATTTTCTAGAATTTTTCTGATTATTTTACTATTTTTAATGAATTAAATGAATTTCTGGGAATTAATTTGAATATTTAAACGCTGGAAAAACCTAACCGGTTTGTACTGTTCCTCCGACCGGACCCGAGTTTGAGTCAGACTCGAGCCCAACCCGAGCCAGCCGTTCCGGTCGAACCCAGTCGCCAAACCCTAACGCGCGTGACCGTTGGATCAAGATCCAATGGCCACGATCGCGCCACGTCGCCGAACCCGAGCCCGACCGAGCCAGCCCAGTCGCCCGAGCCGACCCGAGTCCAAACCCCCGCACCGTTGGATCTTGATCCAACGGCTCGCGTTGAGCCACGTCATCCAATCCGAATCCAATTCGGATTCCGCCACCGCAGCTGTGTGGGCCTCGGTTTCCACGGTTTTCACGGATGCCGAGGGGCCTATTTAATGCGCCGCCGCCACCAGCGTGTGCTCCGTTTTCGTGCGCACCCGTAGCCCTAGACCACGTCGCCTGAGCCGCCGTGGTTGCGCCATAATCGCTCGCAGTAATTGCATTAGGGCTCCGCCGCGGTTAATCGCCGTTTTCACCGCCGTCCGCCGTCCTCCGCCGCCGTTAAGCCCAGATCCGGAACCTCAAGGTTGAGACGCGTCGGAGGGGACCTTTCGCTTCGCCGGAATTGCGACCAAGCGTCGTTGCCGTGGTCGCCGTCCTCGTCTCCAGTGAGCCAGCGCCGCCGCACGCCATCGCCGTCGTTCGAGCTCCCTCCACCGTCCGATCCAGATCCAAGGGCCCAATATAGTCCACGTCACCCCCGGTGAGATCCCACGTTCTAATCCCTAGATCTATTTCCAACCGTTGGATTTAGATCCAACGGTTCAGAGTGTGCCACGTAGCTAGAACCGCACCGTACCAGATCCAATCTCAGCCGTTAGATCTAGATCGAACGGCTAGGGTTGGCCACGTTGTAGACTCTAGATTAGATCTTGACCGTCCGATAAAGATCGAACGGTCCAGATCAGCCGAGTAGTTTTTTTTATACGCGTGAGGTTGGATATGATCTGGACCGTTGATTTTCAAATCAACGGCCCAGATTGTGCCGCCTGTCCAGTACTTGGACCGTCGCGGTCGACCGAGGTCGCCGCTGACGTCACGCTTGACGTCAGCGTGGGGCCCGCGTGTCAGCGGCCCAGCCAACCGCACCATGACATCATGCTGACGTCACGGTGGGGCCCAGCTATCAGCCATCCCTCAGCCGTGCGTGATGACGTCACTGCTGATGTCATCCGTGGGGCCCACCTGTCAGTGAGACACGTAAGCCGTGGACCGAGTCCACGGTGGACCAAGCCGCGCCGTGTGCCGGGTCCATGGGGCTCCCGATTGGTCCACGTGTCATGCTGACGCAATAAATTGATTTCCAAAAAAGAAAATGATTTATTAATTCGGATTATTGATTTCAAAAATGGTTTCAAACTTCAAACGCTTATAACTTTTGCGTTTCAACTCCGATTTGAGTGATTCAAATTTCTAAATTTTCATAAAAATGAGACCTACTTAAATATGAATTTTAATTAATTTTTGATTATGAATATTTCTCTGTTTTTATTTAATTAGTGTTTTCTTTAAACTTTAAAAGGTTATAACTTTAGCATTTAAACTCCGAATTGGACGATTCCAGTTTCTAAAAATTCATAAAATTATGCCCTCTCTATTTGTGAACTTTGTTTGAAGTTTTGGGTACTTTTTGTCTACTGTTTATTTATTTATTTATTGCTATTTGCACGCTTTACGAGTAGACGTTGAAGTGCCCGAAGGCTTCGAAGGTGAAGTGTTGACCCAGGAGCCAGCTCAGGACCAAGAACAAGTACTCTTTGAAGGCATGTTGTGCTTTGACCATGTTGATCCCATTTTGAAATTAGTTTTGATTTAAATTATTGCATGCTAGTTTAATTATAAAATGCTTTAATTAATTTTGGGAGATTAGTTAATTACCTAATTGCTGTATGCCACCTTGACATAGATAATTGAATGCCATGAACCCCTTGTCACCCTAGTTGAGGATTAAATAGTTGGACATTATTAAATCGCCAACATGGGAATTTAGATCGTTGTAGTATATTGCTTAGACCTGCTACGTGCTCTTGACATGATTTTGGACAATCAAATGTTAATATTGACTTAATGATATATTGAACCTGTTTTAAAAGGTATCATGTGTTTTGATGTTGATGGCACGTGGTGCATGGTAATCAACCGGGGTTTGATGAATAGATTTCGACCGGGGCATGTGGCAGGAATGATCGGGTGGGCCAGTTGTGGCACCGGGAACGTTGTTTTGGTTCTTCGGGTAGTCTTGCCCTGGTCAACCTAAGGACTTAACCTTGCAAGCCTTTGAACTAAGTCAAACGTGCAACTACATGTCTGTAATGGGACGGACCTAGTTGATTAAGTCGCTAATAACGTACCTGTGGGACCTCGGGGTGTCAACTATACCTGTTGTGTGGTTGTACGGGGGAGCGTACCGGGGCTGCGACCAGGTACCCATCTAACGGTGGATTGGCCTAAACTTCGCCTTCGCTAAGGGAAGGGTTAGCGTGCAATCTCCAGGGAGTACCACTTGTGCTGTTAGAAGCTTCTGAAAGACTTTGTTACGGACACTCACCTTTGTGGTGTTTGGCTGTATCTTGTGGGTAAAGTGCATAACCTCTGCAGAGTGTAAAATCTATTCGAATAGCCGTGTCCGCGGTATTGGACATCGCTCGGGAATTACAGTCAAGGGTTAGACTTTCTTGAAAATGACTTGGACTCGAGAGGTTGGGTTTTGTTAGTAGTGATGTTGATGGAAATGTGGATTAGGAATGGAAAATATGTTTATTTAATTGCTGGAAAAGTTATTGCTCTTAAACATGTTTCTACTGCTTTTGAATCTACTTATGTTACTTGTCAAGATGCTGTTTTATTGCAAATATACCCTGAGCTACTTCTTTGTACTAAGCCATGCATGTAGTATATTAGCTTGCATTCTGTGCATGACTTGCTGAGTACCAAGTACTCACCCTTGCCACAATACAACACCAGTTGAAGAGGAGACTACACCAGCTTTGGAGGAGGAGCTCCAAGAGGAACCGTCTAATTAGGGAGCGAGCCCAGTCAGTTGCCTGTGGTATACTGAATGGCGCCACGAAGTTATCTTATTTTTCCGCTGCAGTTATTTCTCTCTTATTGAGTTTTCGCCTTGCGTGGCATATAATTGTAACTTGACCATAAGGTCGAGCAACCCGTTTGGTTAACTATTTAAGGTACTTTATTATTTCATTGAGTATGATTGTGATATTTACCAATGTTGAGACTGTGTGCACTAGCGCATTCCTGGACTAGTGCTGAATACACAGAGGGTCCGGATTTGCGAATTCGGGTCCCGACAGAGGTGGTATCAGAGCCATACTGACTGTAGGCTCACCCATAGTTAGATTGGTCGTAGTGAGGATAAAACCTATTTTCTAAAGATAAAATTAGTCAAGATAATGAATGAATTCTCAACTTACCCCTTTCTTTCTTGTTCATACCCCTTGCTGAGTTCTTTTTGTCTTCTACATTGATTTTAAAATGATGCGTTCTTACGCGAGCGTCTTTTGACAGATGATGATGAAGAACAACTACGCCGAGCGTGAGGGAGGCTATGCCGCCGAGTTGTGGCGTATGCTTCAGTTTCTTGGAGGTTTTGAGAGGCCGCTCTACCGAGGGACTACACTCGTACAGGCAGGAGTGGTCATAGGATGGGACGTCAGGATCACGGTGTATGCCCGAGAGAAGACAAAGTTCAGCCGCCCTTTCCACTTCACCGCCAGGAGGTCTACCTTTGATATGGGAATCCAAGAGGTGTCGCGTCGAGCGATGCAGCAGATCGCCCGCACTTACTCCAGGGAGCTAGAAGGCACAGTATTCCGTCACCACCCACGCCGAGATAGCAGAGCTCAGCGGAAGCTGATAGAGGATGAGGATGCTACCGTCACTCACTTAGCCAGATTCGTCGCCGCCCAGGAAGAGCTGATCGACGACACAGTTCAGGAGTTGAAGAAGGCTCGCGAACAGGTTGAGGAGGAGAAGAAGCACTTGGAGAATGCCTGTGAGTACGTCGCTTATGCTGTGGAAAGGATCGCAGAGCTAGAGACCGCACTGTATGGATAGGGCCCCGATCCAGTGTTGGAGTTGGAAGCCCCAGAGCCAGAGGAGGACCCAGAAGAGGCGCCACCTGCACCCGCGCCACAGCCACAGCACTGTATCAGATCGAGCCAGGAGGAAGACGCCGTCAACCAACCAGTGATTGCCAGGTGGCATGGCGATTGATTCGCGCCTATGCCGCCGCACCCACCGCGAGGGGGCAGTGGATGTTTTCTTGACGAGTGAGCGTAGGCGTTGAGGTTGAGACTCCTTCGTCGAGTCGCGTTATAGAATAAAGATTCACCTTAGAGTCGATTTGGATTTTCATTGCTTGCTGAGTGTGCAGTATGTGTTGCAAGGCCATTAGGCATTGCAAGCGACCATACCAAGTTATTATTATTAATAATAAAGTTGGAATTTGAGTTACACTTTTTCCCCACCTAAGTTTCCCTACTACTTGTCTATTCTTGTTCCCTCTCATCTCTGAAACCTTGGAGCAATCGACAGATGGTGAACACCCACGGAAACCTCGGAGGCAATGGAAGTGGTTCTCGCCCAGCTAGGAACCTCAATGATGGAGCACCTGCACCCCCAGCCAGCACCGCCAGTTGACATGCAGAATTTTGGAGCTTTTCTTGCCGCACAGACCCAGTTGATGCATGCAATGATGCAGCAGATGCAACAGATCACCGCTCACGCCACTGCTAATCAGAATAATCAAGTCAATCAGGGACAACACCAGAATTCAAGACTGTCAGAGTTCATGAGGACTCATCCACCCACTTTCTCCGGGAATGCCAATCCGTTGGAGGCCGATGATTGGTTAAGGTCAATTGAGAGGAAACTACACATTGCTCAATGCATGGGAAATGAGAAGGTACTCCACGCTTCTCATCAGTTGGAAGGGAGCGCCGCTGAATGGTGGGAGAATTTCTGCGCCACACGGGAGAATCCTCAGGACATCACTTGGGAAGAGTTTACATCCGCATTTCGTCAGTATCACGTGCCTGAAGGAATCATGGACCTCAAGAAGGAGGAATTCAGGGCTTTGAAGCAAGGCAGCCAGCCAGTGGCCAAATACCTGAATAAGTTTACACAGCTCGCACGCTACGCACCCGAGGATGTAGCGACAGATAAGGCCAGACAGTCTCGCTTTATGAAGGGACTTAACTCAGGACTGCAGGTGGGACTAATCACCCACACCTTTCCAGATTTCCAGGACCTTGTGAACAAGGCGCTCAATCTTGAAGATAAGCGCAAGGAACTGGACGAGAATCGGAAGCGAAGGATGCAACAGCAGGGATCGCGTCAGGGAGCACAGCAACGCTTGAGGGTTGCGCCAAATCAGTTTTTTAGATTCTAGCCGCATAATGCAATGAGGACGCCGTCACCAGCACTGCACTGGCCAATCGAATTATAAGACCCAGCTCCAGCCGTAAACATAGCTTCGTGCAAATAACAGGGGATGCGAGACGCGCTACACATGCAACGAGCCAGGGCACTTTTCCAACAGTTGCCCTAAGAAGAAAGCAGGAGTGACCCCAATCCGCTTCAATCTGGGATCCACACCAGCCAGGACACCAGCACCAGGAGCAAACCGCGGGACAGCACAGCCAGGAGCAGCACCCCAGACCGTGGTGAGAGGCCGAGTCAATCATGTCACCACAGAGGCACTTCAGAATGCCACGGATGTCGTACTGGGTAAGTTACTTGTCAACTCAGTACCTGTAGTAGTTTTGTTTGACTCTGGGGCTTCGCATTGGTTTGTTTCTCAAGGTTTTGCTGCTAAAAATGATTTGGAGATTGCAAGACTTAAATGCATGCTTTTAGTTCAAACCCCTGGTTCCGAACTCTGAACTAAAGTAGGATGTTCCGGGGTAAGAATATTAATAGATGGGATAGAGTTCCTAGCGAACCTTATTATGTTGGAAACCCAGACCTTAGATGTTATTTTGGGAATAGATTGGTTATCCAAGCACAAGGCCGTGCTAGATTGTGGGAGAAGGATTATCTCATTTGAAAGCCCGTGTGGAAGGAAAGTGGAATTTCAAGCTACCGCTGTTAGAGATGGACAATTGATGGTTAACAGCGCAAAGGCAATCAGCATAGAAGATGTCTCAGTGGTGAATGAGTACCTAGATGTTTTTCCTGAAGATCTACCTGGAATGCCGCCAGACAGAGACATAGAGTTTGTGATAGAACTTGTACTTGGTACAGCACCGATAGCGAAGAGACCTTATCGAATGTCCACCAAGGAATTGTAGAGATGAAGAAGCAGCTTGAAGAGTTGATGGAGAAAGGATTTATCAGACCGAGTTCGTCGCCGTGGGGAGCGCCAGTTCTGTTTGTCAAGAAGAAGGATGGGAGTTTCAGGATGTGCATTGACTACCATGCACTCAATGAAGTCACCGTGAAGAATAAGTACCCGCTACCCAGGATCGATGATCTGCTTGATCAGCTGAGAGGAGCCGGAGTTTTCTCCAAGATTGATCTGAGATCGGGATACCACCAGTTGAAGATCCGATCAGAGGATATTCCGAGGACCGCATTTTCGTCCAGATATGGACATTACGAGTTTACAATTATGTCCTTCGGTCTGACGAATGCGCCGGCTTATTTCATGAATATGATGAATAAGGTGTTCATGGAATATCTGGACAAGTTTGTTGTCGTGTTCATAGATGACATTCTCATCTACTCCAAGGCAAAGGAAGAACATGCAGAGCACTTGAGGCGAGTGTTGGAGAAGCTGAGAGAACAACAACTCTTCGCTAAATTTAATATGTGTGACTTTTGGAAGGACAAGGTGGAATTCCTCGGACATGTAATGACCGCAGAAAGAGTCGCCGTCGACCCAAGCAAGGTACAAGCTGTGTTACAATCTAGCACTGTGGGGCTCTGTCCTGCATGATGATACTCCATTATCGCTGCGGGCCTGGATAATCATGCAACCATAGAACGTAACGATCACGGCATCACGACAGACTCAGATTGAAACCACTTGGTCAGCACGATACTCGACTAATGAGGTCACATGCCATCCAATTGGTTCCAATTTGAGCTTCCCGCAACCATGTGATAACCACTAGTCCCTGGATCAGTAGGCTAGTGTCACATGTTGAGAAGGTAGAGTCTCATCCAAGCGAACGCAATTTAAGGGTAGAGGTAGTATATTACAAATGATAGATATTAATATTACAACTTGTTTCTGTTTACAAAATGCCGATTGGCTTAAAGTAAACTGAAGAGAAAAACATCAGAGAAACAAAAGTAAAGCGGCCGCGGTGTGCCTCCATTCCCACAGGCAACCGGCGAGCAACTAACTCCGCTAGCCGTCAAACGCACCACCCGCGTCTGGGTCACTGAACTCCTGGTCACCTTCTTCCTCACCTGCATTTTCTGCTCCTCACGCAAATTTTCAGAGCAAACGGTGAGTACACGTATGTACTCGCAAGACTTTATTGTTTGCAAGCATAAATATAATGCAGGCTAAACAATGAAGATGGTTGCTATTCTAGTTCAGATTTGCATGAAGCTGAAGTTATTTGTAATAGACTAATAGTTTGGAATACTACACAGTTTATAAAACATTTAGTAAATGAGAGTAAAGCAATACATAATGTAATTGTACATTTCATTCAACATCCAAATTCCTCCAACATAAGCAACACCACCATCACATGGCATCAGGAATCACCACCAGCTTGATCCAATCACCAAACCAACCGATCTCTGAGTTCAACGACTCAACATTTGCATGATACAGCCCAACATTTAAAAGATCTACCGATTTCAAATCCTTTTCAGAAATCAAAACCAAAATACTATACTTGACAGCAAATACCCAAGATGCTCATGACCGTGAGCATGGCTAATCGATTAGTTTGATTAATCTCTACAGAGAATGCACACTTTACCCACACGACACGCTCTAGCAATCATGTCAACCATCCCACGCGATACATACCATATCCATTTTGCTAGATTGTAACGAAACTCTTCCAATTGTCGGCATCTAGTCTTGCGTCAGCCCCGGCGATGTGCGCTCTTTGCTTTGGGTGGGGGCTCCACACACCCACACAGAGTATCCCCGGGCCAGGTGAGAGTACCCCCCAATTAAGGTGTTTGGGTACCTTAAACTCCAAACCTGATTCACCCACACGGATCCAACGATGGCTAACAGCCCATCATGCCTTTTACCCTCAGCAAAGCATCCACCGTTGTTTCACGAAAGTCTCCAACACTGCGGCGTGGTGAGGAGTATTCTAAGCAACACCAAAGACGCTCGGTATTGCCCAACTACTTCGACCTACCACGGCGCAAGATCAAATTCCAACTCCTGTACTGGGTTTAGGCTATCCCATACTAGCACATGTGGTTGTACGAAAGGACTTGGTTAAAAACATCAAGTTCAGTCCTTAGGATTGCACAGACGAGACCTCCCATCATCCGTCCGGCATAAATCACCGTACACCTTTTCCTTTATCATCTTTTAACAACATTGCCTTTGTTTTTCCAAAATCACCATTTCCAAAATCCTAATAACATATCGAAAATCTTTGATTGACTGAGTCCACCGATCATTATTCAATCAGTCTAAAGCTGGGCTAAGCGTATGCAACTATTAGACTTATAATCCCTGACGACACTTATTATAGCGTCTATCATTAAACTAGGGTTACTCAAGGATTTTAGGGTAGCAACAAGATTAAGATAAGCCATCCAACCATTAGGGTAACTACCTATTCCCACCATTTAAATACTTGTAATAATCATATGCATGCGTAATAGTTTTGCGAAACATCAAATACTTTTGCAATTATAGGAGCAATATGTTCAAAGGGGGTGCTTGCCTGCTTGCTCTGGGTTTTGCGTGTCCTCTGGGTCGAAGTCCGGATCCTCGCCTACTGCTCCTGAGGCGTCAACGTCTAAACGAAAGCGCGACAAAAGAAATAACGAGGAAACGATTAAGATCCAACGAGAACAAGGCAAAAAGCTCAAAGAAGCGGACAACAACCAATAAGCGAACACGAGAGAGAAAAACTTAACGAAAACCAAAACTTGAATCGAGATCGCGCATCGCATACAAATCCGGTAGTGCCGCTCTACGTCAGCGATCGCCGCAAGGGTCAATAGTACCGGCGGCTGCGAATCCTAAAAGAGGACCTCTCTGGAAAATAACTACCGGCGTTGCGGGAGCGGTAGTGCCGGCCTAAACCCGGTAGTACCGGCCACAAGGGTCGGTAGTGCCGGCCTGAGCGGCAGTACCGGACTTACCACGTCGGTAGTGCCGGCCACAGGTCGACTAAATTTTTGAGAAAAAGGATTTTCGCACAAATGACTTCGGAATTTCGCGACGATTGCACGGATGGGTTCTCGGAGATGACAAGGACCCATTTACGCAAACCACCCAAGGTTCCGACCTCGTTTGCCCTAAATTCTAATCAAAGAAACTCTAGAGTCCTAATTCATGCTAAATTCCGACTTTCACCCCGAATCGTATTCAAACTCGATTCTTTTCGCGAAACTCGGACTTTAACAACGTCGAATACATTCTAGTGTCCTTTTCCTAGCTTTTGGAACTAGGGTTCCAAGGTTCACTTCCAAAAGCTACGAAAATGACATTTAACCAAATATATCCTGTCGGCGTATTCTACACCAGGGTACCCGCTCCCCCGCAAGGAACACGGCGGGCAGTAGGGCCACGAGGTGGTCGCCCCAGTGGGCAGGTGGCATACAGGCCACGCCACTGGGCGCCCAGTAAGGTGGTCGCCCAGTGGATAGGTGGCGTACAGGCCACGTCACTGGACGCCCGGTAAGGTGGTCGCCCAGTGGGCGGGTGGCGATCAGGCCATGCCGGTGGGCGCCCGGTAAGGTGGTCGCCCAGTGGGCAGGTGGCGATCAGGCCACGCCACTGGGCGCCCGATAAGGTGGTCACCCAGTGGGCGGGTGGCGATCAGGCCACGCCACTGGCGCACCACCCCCGAGGCGGCGTCGCCAGGATCAAGGGCATTTAAAGTGAATCGTGCGCCTTAAATGCCAAGCGTGGAGGCTACAGTATGGCGGCGCGCCTTCCCCAGGCGCGTATTAAATTGCGGAGGATGTCACGGCAGCACTCCTCCTCGCCAGGAACGGCGGCGCGCAGGGGCGTGGGGTCCTAGGCAGGGGTGTGACGGCTGCGGCAGGCATTAAATGGGATGTAAGGACAGTGATAGGCGCATTAAATGCGCCCGTGGCAGTGTAATGAGTATAGCTTGCTGTGTAAGCCTCCCATGCACCCCCGCCAGCCCGAGTATAAAAGGGAGCCGGGGTGCATGGGAGAAGGGGGTCGGCCGGTTCTTTCAGGCTAGGTTACATTCTCTCAAGTTAGGATTCCATTTCATACCACGCAACACCAGCAATCACAAAGAAAAAGGCAGGACTAGGGCTGTTACTCTTCGGAGGGCCCGAACCTGGGTAAACCCTAGCGTCTCCGTTCTTCTAAGCTTCCCCGGCGCTTCGGTCTTTCTTCCTTCGGCGATTGCCCCGAAGGCCCCCCCGTCTGAACCTTACAAGCACCCGATTCGGAGGTGACTGTCGGCTAGAACGCTGACAGTGGCGCACCAGGTAGGGGCTCTTGGTGGTTAGATTGCCCTCTTCCTTCCGTTTCCGGTTTGAAGCTTAGAAGAAGTGGGGGCGATTGTCTGCATGGCGGAGTCGCATTCCAAGCGCAGCAATCTACCCAAGGAAAGCAGCGCCCGTAGCCGGTCCTGGCGTCCGGGAAAGGCGCCGGGTCAGTCGGGTCCCTCCATCGTTGGCGGGACGCGCATGGCTCCCGCACCTGGGGGGCAGCCCGTCCAACGGTGTTTGATATTGGGGGATGATACCCCGCACGGAGCCTTCATGCGGCTCGACTACTCCTCGATCATCCTCCAGTTCCGCTGGGGGGCGACACCCCGGCCACTCCGTGGCTGCGGGATATCGCCCGCCTGGTCGATGCTGATCAACAGCAGGTTGAGGCGGCAGCCCTATCGGGGGCTTCCGGCATGTGGCGGCAGGGAACACGAGCGACTGAGGTGCAGGGTTCCAGCCACCACACGATGACTTCTCCCGGCGTCAAAAGCCGGGACAAGGGGAAGGGAGTCCTGGTTGCAGCCCCCTCCGACGTAGGGGGACGTGCACGTGATTCCGCTTCTTCTCGCGGTCCCCCCGAACCCAGGGGGGATCGCGAGGATCTGAGAGCAAACCTGGATGAGAGGCGGCTTCAGCGCGACGGCGACCTTCGTCAGGGCCTGCGCTTCACCCGGACCTTCGGGCGAGGTAAAGGTGGTCCCCGTGGGCGAGGACGGCTCGGACAAGGTCGTGAAGATCGGCACCGACCTCAACGCCAAATAGGAAGGCGCGCTCGTCACCTTCCTCCGATCTAACCTGGATGTGTTCGCCTGGGAACCATCAGAAATGACCGGGGTCCCTAGGGAGGTGATCGAGCACTGATTGGCAACGCTCCCCGGAGCGCACCCGGTCCGACAAAAGGTCCGGCGGCAGGCGCCGGAGCGGCAGGATGCCATTCGGGCCGAAGTGGAGAAGCTTTTGTGTGCTAAGATTGTGCGGGAAGCCACCTACCCAGAATGGCTGGCCAACCCCGTGCTCGTGAAGAAGTCCTACAGGAAGTGGCGAATGTGCATCGACTTCACTGACCTCAACAAGGCCTGCCCCAAGGACCCGTACCCCCTGCCGCGGATTGATATTGTTGTCGACTCCACGGCAGGATGCGAGGCTTTGTGCTTCCTGGACGCTTACTCTGGCTATCATCAGATCAGCATGGCATGGGAAGACAAAGAGAAGACTGCTTTTGTGACTCCTCTCGGTGTATATTGCTATGTCCGGATGCCCTTCGGGCTGAAGAATGCTGGCTCTACTTACCAGCGGGCCATGCACATTGTGTTCCGGTCTCAAGTGGGGAAGAACCTTGAAGTGTATGTTGATGATTTGGTAATAAAGACGAAGAGGGTTGACGGACTTATCCAAGATCTGGAAGAGACCTTCTCCCGCCTTAGGAAGTATTGCTTGAAGATGAATCCTGAAAAGTGTGTGTTTGGCGTCTCATCCGGAAAGCTTCTCGGATTTCTAGTATCCAGCCGTGGGATTGAGGTCAACCCAGAGAAGATTGAAGCGATTGAGCGGATGCAGCCGCCCACTCGGCTCAAACAACTACAATGCCTGACTGGTCGCCTGGCCTCCCTTGGCCGGTTCATAGCCCGACTTGGGGAGAAAAGCCTACCCTTCTTCAAGCTGTTGAAGAAGACTAACTCATTCGAATGGACCCTGGAAGCCCAGCAGGCGTTCGAAGATCTGAAGAAGTACCTCTCTTCCTCCTCGGTCTTGGTGCCCTGAGCCAAGGCGAGTATTCTTGTATGTGGCGGCTAGCCCCTCCGTGGTGAGCGCGGCGCTGGTCGCGGAACGGGAAGGTGTCTAGCGGCCGGTCTACTACATCAGCAAGGTGCTGCACGACGCGGAAACAAGGTACCCGCAGGCTCAGAAGATGGTGTATGCCGTGCTGGTGGCGTCAAGGAAGCTGCGACACTATTTCCAAGGAAGGGAGATCACGGTGGTCTCCTCTTACCCCCTGCGCAAGATTCTCCACAATCGTGAAGCAGAAGGCCGCATTGCCAAGTGGTCCATCGAGCTGGGGGAGTTCGGAGTCAAGTTCGCTCCTCGTACCGCCATAAAAAGTCAAAGGCTGGCGGATTTCGTCGTCGAGTGGACTCCGGCTGAGTTTGAACCAGAAGAGGTCCCTGCACCCTCCCCCTGGATACTTTTCTTTGATGGATCCTTCAGCCTCGAAGGCGCGGGGGCTGGGGTCCTCTTGGTCTCTCCGACCGGGGACCTCCTCAAGTACGTGGTCACCCTCGACTTCAAGGCCACTAACAACGTCGCCGAGTACGAGGGCTTGCTGGCGGGGCTTCGGGCCGCCGCAGCCGTCGGTGTTCGGTGCCTACAAGTGAAGGGCGACTCCCAGCAGGTCGTCAATCAAGCAAGAAAGGACTTCTCCTGTCCTGACCCTGTCATGGCGGCATACCTGGCGGAGGTCAGGAAGTTGGAGCGACACTTTGAAGGGTTGGGGTATACCCACATCCCCCTGCGTGACAACTACTTGGCGGATGAGCTCGCTCAGCTCGCTTCAACGAGATCTCCTGTCCCGGTCGGGGTCTTTGAAGAAAGGCTTCCGCGACCGTCCATCGCAGCCCCCGTCTCCGGTGGGGACGATGGTGATACCGCTCCAGCGCTCGCTTCTGGAGGAAACGTGGTTCCAGCGGAAACGCCCGGCCAGGCGGAGTACCCGGGCGACCATCTTGTGGTCGCCACACTTGACCGGGAAGGCACCTAGATGGATCCGATCCTGGCCTACCTGCGGGATCAGGTGTGCCCCGACGATGATGCATCAACAGAGAAGGTAGCACGAAAGGCCAAGTGCTATACCCTAGTGGGCGGGGACCTGTATCGCCGGGGTAGAAACGGAATTCTTCTGAAGTGCATCACTCGGGAAGAGGGGAGCACTTTGCTCTCTGATATCCATGGAGGCGTGTGCGGGAGCCATGTGTCCGGTCGAACGATGGCGGGAAAGGCTTTCCGCCAAGGGTTCTATTGGCCAACCGCCCTCCAGGATGCTTGCGAGCTGGTGAGGAGGTGCGAGGCGTGCCAATTCCACGCCAAGCAAATCCACCAACCAGCCCAAGCCCTGCAAACCATCCCGCTCTCATGGCCCTTCGCGGTCTGGGGGCTGGATATCCTGGACCCGTTCCCTCGGGCCACAGGGGGCTACACCCACCTGTTCGTCGCCATCGACAAGTTCACTAAGTGGGTGGAAGCCGAGGCGGTGAGAGCTATTACCGCCGCAGCTGCAGTCAAATTCCTGCAAGGGATTTTCGCCCGCTTCGGGGTCGCCAACCGCATCATCACCGACAACGGCACTCAGTTCACCAGCGCGGCCTTCCTGGACTTTTGCGAAAAGATGGGCACCAAGGTCTATTTTGCCTCAGTTGCCCATCTGAGGAGCAACGGGCAAGTCGAGCGGGCAAATGCGCTGGTGCTGAAGGGCCTCAAGACCCAGGCGTTCGATCGGCTCCACAAGTGTGGGACCCGGTGGACCGAAGAGCTCCCGGCAGTGTTGTGGTCGCTTCGCACCACCCCTAGCTGGGCCACTGGGGAAACCCCTTTCTTCCTGGTCTACGGCGCGGAAGCCGTTCTCCCTTCGGAGCTAGTGCTGGGATCACCACGCGTCGCGGCGTTCGCAGAGGAGGATCAGGAGGATCTGCACCGGGACGACGTCAATCTCCTCGAAGAGGCGCGGGACCGGGCGGCCTTGCGCGCCGCGCGGTACCAGCAAAGTCTCAGGCGGTACCACGCCTCCCGGGTCAGCGAAAGAACACTGGCGGTGGGCGACCTGGTCTTGCGAAGGATCCAGTCGCATGCCGGGTCGCATAAACTGTCTCCCCAGTGGGAGGGCCCCTTCAAGGTGGTCTTAGTCTCTCGTCCCGGGGCGGTTAGGTTGGCCACTGAGGACGGCGAAGAACTGGCGAACTCGCAGAACATAGAGAATCTGCGCAAGTTCTACCCCTGATCGGTTGTAAGTTTCAGGTTCTGCCCCCCGACCAGCCGGAGTGTGCTTTCCTCTCCACTGCCAGTCGGGAAAGGCCTTCTTAATCGAAATTAAGTATTCAGTTTCTTTATCCGAAGCAATTGTTCTTCCTACTCTCTTTTCGGTTTCTTCGCCCACTGTTGGGCCGGGCCAAGGTGCTTGCCCTAGGTACCCTGTGGCCTTGCAAACGTCCCGTGGCAAAAGCGGAATCGCTAAGTGAGAGCGGCGTGCAGGGATGGGCGACCGGACGGCTAGCTCAGCACGATCCCCGGCACGGTCATGACACTCCGGGTGTCCCCGTGGGGGTCGGCGATTTGAACACCGTTGTCGAGAACCTAAGGCCCTGCCACGACTCACTAAGTGTTCGTTCCCTGAAGATCACCCGGGTGGCAAAATTTTGCTAAGTCAAAGGGTTCAAGGGAAGTGACTCCCTGGCGCGAGGCCTTAAGTCATGCTCCCCTTCCATGTCCTTAAGAGGTCATATGCTTGCTCATGCGGAACTAGGGGAGACAAAGTAAAATCAGATACTGGATGATATAATGGGAAGCTTGCACTTCCGTTCCATTTAAGCTGATTTGCATCAAGTATCTTACAGGTGCAAGCCAAAAAAAAGGGGGGGAGAAGGGGGAACTACTCTAGCGGGGGCTCCTCCTCGTCTTCCGCTGCCGCCTCTGCGGCCGCCACGTCTTCGACAGCGGGCGAGGTCGACCTCGGCGCCACGTCTTTTCTTCTGCCTCCGGTGAGGTTCTCCATCTCCAGCTGTGCGGCAACTTGCTCGGTGGCGTCTTGGACCCGCTCCTCTGCCTGCGCCCAGTCGCCTTCGATCCCCTGGACGGTGGCCGTGGGATCGAAGTTGGCATCATGGTGGCGCGATAAGCGGCCACGTAGACGATTTGTAGCGCCCGCAGCCATACGCCCCTCCTGGCGGGCCAAGGCGGTAAGAGCGCGGCGGCGGTGTGTGAGGAAGTCCGCGATCCGACTGAGGCAGAATGCATAGTGTGGCGGCTTCTGCTCTCGCGGAGACGGCTGCACCAGTCCCAGGGGGGTAAGGCTGGCCACCATTCGGTCGAAGGCATGACGCAGCATCCCCAGGGTATCCGCCTCCGACCGAACCCGATCGACCTTCTCCGCATCCAATTCCGCGGAAAACTCCTCGGCACGGCGAGCGCTCTGCTCCCGCTGTTCTCGTTCCCTCAGCAGCTGCAGCTCCAGCCCCGCCTCCCGTTCGTGGGAGTCCTCCACCTCCTTGCGAAGGCGGTTGATCTGGACTCCCGCCTCCATCAGTCGCTCCTTGCTTGTCGTTAGACGGCTGCTCGTGCTGGAGTACTACTCGCTAAGAGCCGCCAGCAGAGCGTCCGCATCTGCCGAAGGAATGGAAGCGGTGGGGGCCTCCGGAGTGGGCAAAGGGCCCAGCGGGCCCTGGGCCTGAACAGCGGCGGCTGGCGGGATGCCCACCGTGGGCCTCGGCTACCCCAAGTGGCGCGTCCCCCGCAGCCGCAGCGCCCTGATCGTCCACGACCAGGGCGGCAAGGACGTCCAGAGCAGGCACCCTGAAAAAGAGAAAAAACATTGGTAAGACACAATTTGGAGGGACTTGACTGTATTGTGTGTGTGCGTTTTTGAATAAGTACCTAGGTGGCGGCCTCGGGAAGCGGGGCACACCCGAGGCGAGGACCAACCCCCCGAGCGGTACTGGCGGCGCTGGTCCCGGCGGCCTAAGGACCGACACCAGCGGCGGAGGAGGAAGAAACGCCGCCCCTAGCGGTGGCGGCGGCGGTGGCGGCGGCGGCCGTAGCATCGTCGTTGGAGCCGGCGGCGACGGTGGAGGCGGCAGCATCATTCCTAGAGTCGGCGCCGGAGGGTCCAGCACCACCACCTCGACGGGGGCAAGGGAGGACGAGGCCGCGACGGTCGACGAACCCCCCGCCACCGTTGAGGAGCCCGCCGCAGCAGCAGAAGAGCTCCCTGCGGCGGCTGCGGAGGACCTCGCCCTGGCCGTGCCAGCAAAGACAAAGCGAGGCGCCCGCCGCCGAAGCGAGTCTTTGGGAAGGCCCGCCGACGGTGTCGTCATCAGCTGGGCGCCTGCGCCTCCCTTGGTCGCCCCTCCCGTGGTCGCCGGCAGGAGGGGTTCTCGGATCGTTAGGGGCGCCTGGTGTGTTGTATCAGGCGTCCCCATGGTGTCCATCTTCGGCATAGCTCGGACAATCGCCGCACGCTCCCTGGGCTCTAACCGGCAGAGCGGGAGCGCGCCCGCTGGGAACGGCGGGACGGAGCTGGCCACGCCCAGCTGTCCCATCCACGTGTCGATCAGGTTGGGGGACAGGTTCCCAGCGGCTAACAAAAAAGAGAAGAAAAAAGTGTCGTCAGAATCCATGGTAACTAAAAGGAAAAAGAACGAAGAAAAGGGGCGATTCAAGTGTAGCCGCCTACCTCCGGGGATCGTCCGGGTCCCGTCATCCTGGCCCAGGTACTGCCAGGCCGGGCGGACGCGACGGCGCAGAGGGCTAATCCTCCGGGAAATGAAGTCCCGGACGACCATGCCCCCCGTTAGACCAGCCGCCACCAGCTGGTCGGTGCGGGCCAGCATCGTCTGAAGCTCGGGCGTCTCGCTGACGTGAGCCCCCCAGTTGGGGTTGCTGACCGGCGGCCCGGTTGGAAGCTCCAGCACCTCGATGCCGCTGTCGTCCGCGACGTACACCCACTCATCGCGCCACGCCCTCCAGTTGGACCGGCTGTCCAGCGAGATGTAACGCGATGCGACCCTGTCTTTGAGCCGCATGTGGCAGCCCCCGGAGACAAGAATGGGGGCATTGGCAGGGCGAAGGGCGTAAAAGAAGCGGAAAAGAAGGAGGTTGGGAAGCACTCCTACGAACATTTCGCAGAAATTAGCGAAGACAGCAAGAAGAAAGATGGAGTTGGGAGGAAGATGGATATGATGAATGGCGTAGAAGTTGAGGACGGAGAGGTAGAAGTCAGACACTGGTGGTACCAGGCCGGCTACCAGCTGCCACCTAAAGAAAACCACCTCCCCGGGGTGGCAGCGGGGCATGACGGTCCCCGGACGGACGCGGAGGGTGCCCCCGAAGATGTGCCTGGAAAGCTGGGCGGTGCCCTCCTCTTCGACGATTGAAGGGGGCAGAACCGGGGCAGAAGGAGTCGGAGGAGCCATCGGGTGTAGAAAAGCACAGAAGCACGTCGGAAAAGAAGAAGCAAGAGACTTTAAGGTGGCAAGAAAAGACAGAGCGAAAGGAGTTTGAAAGGAAAAGAACCGCTCCCCCTCATGGCCAGCCTCTTTATAAGGAGGCGAGGGAAAGCGTAGCGGGAAAACCGAAAAGACGCGGCGGCTCGCGAGTGGGAAGTTCAAAAGACCCCATAAAGGGGGCGCATCCCAAGGGTCATGCGACGGTTACAAGGCGGGAATAACTGCGCAAAACCGCCTTGGGAACCGGAGAAGATGGAAGATCTTTAAAGCTGCGGGGAGCGTGGGCATTTAAGGGGCCCCACCCGGGAGACTGAACGGTTCCCCGAAGGCCGATTAAAGAGGAGAGAGAAGAAAAAAGGCGAAAAACCAAGAGGCGCTCCTGGGTGGGCCCGGGGGCTACTGTCGGCGTATTCTACACCAGGGTACCCGCTCCCCAGCAAGGAACACAGCGGGCAGTAGGGCCACAAGGTGGTCGCCCTAGTGGGTAGGTGGCATACAGGCCACGCCACTGGGCACCCAGTAAGGTGGTCGCCCAGTGGACATGTGGCGTCTGAGCCACGCGCTGGCGCCCAATAAGGTGGCCCGGTGGGCGGTGGCGATCGAGCCACGCCGGCGGCGCCCGGTAAGGTGGTCGCCCAGTGGGCGGGTGGCGATCAGGCCACGCCGCTGGGCGCCCGGTAAGGTGGTCCCCTAGTGGGCGGGTGGCGATCAGGCCATGCCACTAGGCGCCCAGTAGGGTGGTCGCCTGGTGGACAGGTGCCGTATGGGCCACGCCACTGGCGCACCACCCCCGAGGCGGCGTCGCCAGGATCAAGGGCCTTTAAAGCGAATCGTGCGCATTAAATACCAAGCATGGAGGCTACAGTATGGCGGCGCGCCTTCCCCAGGCACGTATTAAATTGCGGAGGATGTCACGGCAGCACTCCTCCCCCTGACAGAACGGGCGGCGTTGGTGGGCGTGGGGCCCTAGGCAGGGGTGTGACGGCTGCGGCAGGCATTAAATGGGATGTAATGACAGTGACAGGCGCATTAAATGCGCCCGTGGCAGTGTAATGAGTATAGCTTGCTGTGTAAGCCTCCCATGCGCCCCCGCCAGCCCGAGTATAAAAGGGAGCCGGGGTGCATGGGTGTAATATCCCGAGTATTTTTATACTCGAAGCACTGTACCATTGTACACAAACATTGTTCAATAATACATCAAGTTTGTGTATTTCTGTATTTTGAGCTGAGTAGACTCGACTGGGATCCAAAAGAACCCTTCAACTTAATTAAACTCACTCAAAATCAAATTGAGTTCAGTTGCAGTTTGTAATTGTCCTTTTGGACAAATTGGAAATTTAGGAAATTAAATGTCTAAAAGTCCTCAAAAACTATCCAAAATATCTTAGAAGTATTCAAAATCAGCTTTAGATGTTTGAATCTTCATGTTTTGGCATTGGACCAAAATGCCCTTCATAAGTGCATAGTGTCTATACATGTGCCAACTCATTTCCAAGTCTCCCCAAACCAGCCATTCCTCTCCCCAAACCGTGAGAGCTCAAGAGAAGGAGGCCCCAAGCCCTAGAGCACCAAATCCAGTCATTCGGAGGCGATTCGACCGGCAGAAGCTGATTTGGAGGCAAGATTTGGCGTCCTGATCGCGATCTCCACCTCCTAGACCCTCTCAAGTGAGTATTTCGTCGAGGTTCATCGACGTTTTTTGGAGCTCCCGTGGTGCTTTTGCAATCTGACTTGATTTCTCAGCTCCCGGGACTTGCTGTAGCTACGACTCTCCCCTTCGTAGCTTTGTGTTTCGTCAAGTTCCCTCAAGCCCTAGCCTAGGTCATATCTAGGTGCCATGCATTCGACACATGGCATGGTAATTCTGCTTTAAAATCTAGACTCAGGTCGTCGTTAGGCTCATTTAACCCTATAGTCGACCTAGCTTTTGATCACCTTCATGTTCGCTCAAACCCATCGCTAGGTCTTCGATTTGTCGGAGTTCTAGTGGTGCATAGCATGTATAGACTGTTCCAATATAATTACGGTGGCTAGAGTCGCCACCGGGGGAATCAGAATTCAATTTCACAAAGCCGAAATTTATTTTATTCGTCTAGGTGTTAATTATTTTTACGAAATACCAAAGGTCCATAGCATGTAACGATAGCTCCGTTAGCTCTTCTGATAGCCCTGATCGCGATCAGAAGAGTCAGAATTCCATTTTGTCAAATCCTGCTGCAAGTTGTCAGCTCTAGGTCACTTTATTTTTGAAAAATCCTAGAAGTCCGGTGAACAAATGGATAGTCTGGATTGCCTCCTTGCTAAGTGAAACCTCGATTAGCAAAGTCGAAATTCAGTTTCGGCAATTTCTCAATGCACTTTGCAGCTCTAGGTCTCTTTTATTTTTATAAAATCCTAGAGTTCCGAGGCATGTAATGACTGCGCCATTAGTTCTCTTAGAGGCTAGAAAAGCAGTTAGAATCGCTAGATTTGCATTTTGCTAGCCCGCATTTTATTTTGTTCCTCGAGATCCAGTTATTTTTATAAAGTGCCAAGGACCTGTAGCACGCATGGTCAGCACTATCAGCTCTCCTGGTGCTTGTAAACGAGCTCAGAAGGGTTGGTTTTGCATTTTCCTAGCTCCCATTTTATTTTAGTGATCATAGTAACCAAAGCCATTTAATTAGTTTTTGCTTCGTTTAGCTTCGTTTAAGGTCACTAAGGTCGATAGCATGCTTCACGTATGCTTTAGATCGCATTCAAGCCGCTTTTCGGACTTTTCCCGTTTCTCGGGTGTTTGCCGAGTTTAAGCGGGCAATTGAGCAAAAGTCCAACTAAATTAAGTCAACTATGTTGGGGAATAGCTCCGACAGGTCGTAAGTATCCCTAAGCAACTAGCCGAGGGCTTAAAACAAGGCTTGCGGCATTCTTAGTCAAAATGGCCCTTTTGGGTGATTTGACTCGATTTCAAGCCATTTGGCCATTTTGGCCATTTTCCACATTTTAGTGCTTCTTTGCCAGTTAGCTATCGGAATAAGTCATTTAGGATCATTTAAGCCTAGTGAAGTCTAAAACGTGCTTCTCGCGCAAGTGGAATCGCGTTTGAGCTGTTTTCGGACTTTATGAGATCGAAGGCGCATTTATCGAGCCAAATTACGCCTTTGATCCGAATTCAATGTAGGTTAAGTGAATTTCAGTGGGGTAAGGCCTAGATAGGTCCTAAATGTCCTAAACTACCTATTAGTAAGCCCTAAATAAGTCGCCGCTTCATTTATTGCGTTTTGCACCTTTTTGCCATTTTGGGCGAAAACGTCCGTTTTTAGCCGTTTTGGTCATTATGGCCGTTTTTGAATATTTAAAGCAAATTGCGTTTCTACCGAGCGTTTTAGTTAGGTAATGAGTGTTTGAATCCGTATCGGGAACCCACGCGCGAATTCGATCGCGTTTGGACTCAATACGGACTCAAAACGATTTTTGTCGGTAATTACTCCGCGGTTTTGTGTTTTGATTCAATTTTGGTCAATTTCATTAGGAATTGCTTTGCAACCAATCCAACTAAGTCCTAAATATCTTGCTTTAGCTTTTTGCGAAGTCGGAAAATCATTTTGCGCAAAAATCCGCAAAAGTGGTCATTTGGCGGATTTCCATCGAAACGATCGTTTTCGGCCGTTTCGGAAAAATTGTCGTTTTAGCTCCCGGTTGATCGTTTTAGTACCAAACGAGTTCCACTAAGTTCCTTTAGGTCTATTATACCTATTTTTAGGTATTTAACCAAATTTTGTTGTATTTTCTTCAGTTATTATATTTTCATTCGCGTAGAGTAGAAACCGTCGTATTTGTCGCAATTTCGCCGTTTTTCTCGTTTTGCTCTTTTCTTTTTTCTCTGAGCACTTGTTTGAGTCTTATTTGATGTTAAGTTGATGTTTATGCACTTAATTCTCTTTTTCGCTAATTTATTTCGCTTTCGTCGTTTTTCCTGTTTTTGCTCGTTTAGAGGCTAGCGAGTCAGGATTAGCATCAAGCACTCTCGAAATCATCCCGGACATCACCGAAGAGCAACAACAAGGCAAGCACCTCCTTTGAACATATTGATCCCATATTTCACGATGTTTACTTTGATTTCTCAAACTATATGCATTGTTTAAATTCAGTAAAGTGCTAGTTGTGGGAATGGTAGATATACCCTGATTTGGTGGATTTCCTCAATTTAATTCCCTCGAATCCCTTGACAACCTTAAGTAGGGTTAGACAATTAAATAAATTGTCAATTGGGTATAAACGAATCTAGTAACTGCACATGCTTAGACAA
This sequence comes from Rhipidocladum racemiflorum, assembly GCA_036346355.1. Lineage (NCBI taxonomy): Eukaryota > Viridiplantae > Streptophyta > Magnoliopsida > Poales > Poaceae > Rhipidocladum > Rhipidocladum racemiflorum. The sequence continues at coordinate 32,035,180 of CM070577.1, forward strand.
TGCAATAGGAGTGAGTCTGAAAATCAGTCATTTACCAAACACTCAAAACTATGGATTATGGTAATTGGTTTTGAAAATGTGACTTGTGAAAGTACTTTGGTAAATGTGGAATGTCTAGTCGGTAATTAGACTTGGCGGGAGGTATATTATGTGCTAGTTACATTGGTGGCGAGTGGTTGGCGAGTTAAGTGGAGTTCCCCGCTTGAGTCACTAGGCAAAAACTATAAGGGTGAACTTGAGACGCTTTACGAATGAGCAGTTGGCAACCACGCAAGCCGGGTATGGGACAGTCTATTCTAGTACCTGAAGTGTGAGGGGTTAGCTGTGCTGTTGGTAGGCCGACGAGTGGGCGATCTTCCACGAGAGCGGCCAAAGACGATGTATGTTTTTAAAAACCACCGGTTGTACCCTTGTGTGCATAGGCGGTAGATGCGGCGTGGTAGATCCTCCGATTCATAAAATGATACAACGGCGTCGCCATGCTATGGGAAATGCCGCGGTACGTATTTTGGCCGTCACACAAGGTTTCTTCTCCGATGGCTCCTTCGTGTGGAGTTGGCCTCTTCGCCATAGCAGGGGTTTCATGCGCGGTCTTTGGGGTGTGGCTAAACCCTTAACGATGGGAGCGAATAGTTCATTCTTGCATATCGGGTACCTCTCGGTATCGCGTGTATCCTGGTGACAGGAGTGCAATTATGAATTGTGTTTGGGTAAAGTGTGCAAACTCTGCAGAGTCTTAAAACAAATCTAATCGATTAGCCGTGCTCACGGTTAAGAGCAATTCTTCAGTTAATGGATCGAGTATAGTATTTGTTTTGTTTTCAAAAATAAAAAGTTACTTCGGAGTCTAGCTAAAGGTATTTGGTTCGGTATGGTACTTGGTGGATTTATGCATATATGGATGTCGTTTCGTATCCCAGCTGCGATCATGGATGATGGCAGTGAGAAGCTCAAATGTTACATATCTGTAAATATGTTTTATTCAAACTGTTGTCTTTTACATTATGTACTACTTTTCGATGAGCTATTTCAAGCTGCCGCACCATATGAGACCTAGTGTAGCAGCCATTTCATTTGTATCGACCTGCATTTAATTATATTTCCATACACTAAAGTCTTGCGAGTACATACGTGTACTCACCATTGCTTGCTAACCTTTTTCCCCAGAGGAAGGTACTGATGATGTCCTGGATGATGGCAAGCCTCACTTCTGTGAGCTTTGTGGCTTCGTGGGCCCTTCCTCCGCCAAGAGCCTTAGGGTTGGTGGGCACCATACCGGTTGTGTTTCTTTGGGTTTCATTTGTCGTACTTCTTCTTTTGGCCTGTATTATATTTCTGCAAGTTATACACCCAGTTATGTAAATTAAATTAGCTTCTGTGCTTTGATATTCACGATGTTGGTATGCGATACTGGGCTACTGATCCAGGGAACCAGTATCTGGTGTGTACTGGTACCGGGTTTGAAGCTAGGATTTCGATTGCGGTGATCTAAATTTTTAGGTTCAGATTTCCGGTACCGAGAACCCTGTTGCTATACGGTGCCGTACACTACAGTAGACGGTGTACAGTACGGTATAGGAAAAAGGGGCTCTCACAATGGGAGAAGGGGGTCGGCCGGTTCTTTCAGGCTAGGTTACATTCTCTCAAGTTAGGATTCCAGTTCATACCACGCAACACCAGCAATCACAAAGAAAAAGGCAGGACTAGGGCTGTTACTCTTCGGAGGGCCCGAACCTGGGTAAACCCTAGCGTCTCCGTTCTTCTAAGCTTCCCCGGCGCTCCGTTCTTCTAAGCTTCCCCGAAGTCCTTGAAGAAATAATGAGGAAACGATTAAGATCCAACGAGAACGAGGCAAAAAGCTCAAAGAAGCGGACAACAACCAATAAGCGAACACGTGAGAGAAAAACTTAACGAAAACCAAAACTTGAACTGGAGACCGGCAGCACCGGCATACAAATCCCGGTAGTGCCGCTCTGATCAGCGGCAAGATCGCCGCATGGGTCAGTAGTACCGGCGGCTGCGAATCCTAAAAGAGGACCTCTCTGGAAAATAACTACCGGCATTGCGGGAGCGGTAGTGCCAGCCTAAACCCGGCAGTACTGGCCAAAAGGATCGATAGTGCCGGCCTGAGCGGCAGTACCGGACTTACCACGTCGGTAGTGCCGGCCACAGGTCGACTGAATTTTCCAGAAAAAGGATTTTCGCACAAACGACTTCGGAATTTCGCGGCGATTGCACGGATGGGTTCTCGGAGATGACAAGGACCCATTTACGCAAACCACCCGAGGTTCCGACCTCGTTTGGCCTAAATTCTAATCCGAAAAACTCTAGAGTCCTAATTCATGCTAAATTCCGACTTTCACCCCGAATCGTATTCAAACTCGGTTCTTTTCGCGAAACTCGGACTTTAACAACGTCGAATACATTCTAGTGTCCTTTTCCTAGCTTTTGGAACTAGGGTTCCAAGGTTCACTTCCAAAAGCTACGAAAAAGACATTTAACCAAATATATCCGATAAAAACGTATTTAGGGATTCCGATCTCAGTTTTCGCACTAACGAGAACTCTAGCACCTAACCTTGGTCTAGATACTCGGCTAACTAAAAGTTGAGCTATACAACTAGGTTTTCCAGGGTTTTGGCTAAAAGAAAAGTTGATAGAAATGGAGAAAAGTACAAGATCAAGCTCAAGTCATCACAGATCTGACTGAAACTTGCTCCACTCACCACAGAGTTCATCTAGGGTTTGGGAAGCGACGTCCTCCTCCTTGACCAGCTGCTCCATGAGCTCCAGAACACCGGAGGGAGAGGTTTAGCTGGAGGGAAAGCTCGAGGGAGGGAGAGAGAGCTCGATGGGAGAGAGGGCTTGAGAGGGAGAGCTAGAGGGTGAGGGTGAGAGTGAGAGGGTGAAGTGAGAGGGAGGGAGAGTAATACGGCTGGGAGAGGAGGCTTAGATAGGAAGACATCAAGTGCTGAGGTGGCTGGGCAACGGGCAGCAGAGAGGGCTCTTCCCCCTGCCCGGTCGCCTCGACCGGCAGTACCGGCCAGGGCCAGCGGTACTGCCGCCTAGGGCAGAAAAACCCCAGAACCCCAAAAAAAACTCCGAAACTCACGAACCCTTCCCGGAAACCTTTAGGATAGATTCTAGGATAGCTAAAGAAGGTTTGAAAACTACGGTTGCTCGGAAGTTCTAACGGCAACACGAAACACGATTTTGGAGCAAAAACTAAAACGAAACAGATCAAGCAAACAAATCCAAGCACAATTAACTCCAAATTGAATTCCAATTAACTCTCAAAGGATAATTAACATTTAAAAAGGCAAGTACAAACTCTGGATGTTACAGCTCTACCCCCTTACAATAATCTCGTCCTTGAGATTACAAGGATTCAGAAAAGAAAGATGGAAACTCGGATCGAAGGCGATCTTCACGTTCCCAGGTTGCTTCTTCTTCGGTATGTAAGATCTGGTTGAAGTTCAAATGCGTCCAGAGGAGTGAGTTCAGTAGGAACTCGAAGACACTTCTTCAACTGAGAGACATGAAATACATCATGCACATCCGCAAGTTGAGGTGGAAGCTCCAACTGATAAGCTACTTCACCCTTCCTTGCAAGAATGCGATACGGACCGACGTATCTCGGCGCTAACTTTCCGCTAACTTGGAATCGCTTCGTGCCACGTAACGGTGACACCTTAAGATAGACAAAATCGTCTACATTGAAGCTCAGATCACGGCGGCAATTATCAGCATAGCTCTTTTGTCTAGACTTAGCTTCTTTCAACCGATCGCGAATTAGCCTGACTTGCGTCTCAGCTTCCTGAATCACTGTGGGTCCGAAGAACTTTCTTTCACCGACTTCGGACCAGAAGAGAGGAGTTTGGCATTTTCTTCAATACAGTGCTTCAAACGGAGACATTTGAAGGCTTGCTTGATAGCTATTATTGTAGGAAAACTCAGCAAATGCTAAACACTTTTCTCACTTCGAGTTATACGAAAAAATACAAGCTCTGAGCATGTCTTCAAGGACTTGATTTGTTCTTTCAGTCTGTCCATCGGTCTGGGGATGGTAAGCTGTGCTGAAGAGCAGCTTAGTCCCTAGGAGTTCATGCAAATTTTTCCAGAACCGCGAAGTGAACTGGGGTCCACGGTCAGACACAATGGTTTTAGGAATTCCATGTAGTCGGACAATATGGTTCAGGTAGAGTTCTGCAAGTTTAGCTCCATTGTAGGTAACGCGTACCGGTATGAAATGAGCAACTTTGGTTAACCGGTCGATGATTACCCAAATAGAGTCATGGCCATTAGCTGATTTTGGCAGGCTAGTGATGAAGTCCATTCCGACCTCATCCCATTTCCACTCCGGAACCTTCAAGGGTTGAAGCAGTCCAGCTGGTCGTTGGTGCTCTACTTTAACTCGCTGACACACGTCACAAATGGCGACATATGTGGTGATATCTCTTTTCATACCAGGCCACCAAAACTTCTTTCGAATATCTTGGTACATTTTTGTGCTTCCATGGTGGATTGACAACGGAGTCTCATGAGCTTCTTTCAAGATCAATTCTTTGATCTCCTGATCATTCGGGACATAAATTTGATATCCACGCATGATCAGACCATCAACTCGTTCTGAAAACTCCGATGACGCGCTTTCTTTCAAATTGCGCTTGATCTCAGCTACTCCTTCATCTCTCAACTGAGCAGCCTGAATTTGGGATTCAAGGGCAGGTCGTAGCGTTAATGTAGCCACAAATCCTTCCCCTACCCTCTCCAAATTGAGTCTACGAAACTCATCCAGTAACTGGGGTTGATAAACACCCGACAAGGTATCACTAGTGTGTAGCTTGCGACTGAGGGCATCAGCTACCACATTAGCTTTTTCCTGGATGATAATGAATTCCCAAATCATAGTCTTTGATTAGCTCCAACCATCGGCGCTGTCTCAAGTTTAGATCTGGTTGGGTGAAAAAGTATTTCAGACTCTTATGGTCGGTAAATATCTCAACTCGGTTTCTGATGAGATAATGACGCCATAACTTAAGAGCATGAATTACGGCAGCCAATTCTAGATCATGAGTCGGATAATTGGCTTCATGAGGTTTCAGTTGGCGTGAAGCATACGCCACGACGTTTCCTTCCTGCATCGACACAACCAAGACCCCGACGTGAAGCATCACGAGAATACGTCAAAGTTTTTGTGCACATCGGGCAAGACAAGAATTGAGCCGTCGTAAGCCTTCGCTTCAACTCTAGGAAACTAACTTCACAAGCCGACGTCCACTCAAACTTCTTCTCCTTCTTGAGCAACTCGGTCATCGGCTTAGAAATTTTGGAAAAGTTTTCAATGAATCGCCGATAGTACCCGCTAACCCAAGAAAACTTGGACTTGAGGAGCAGTCCGTGGCTGTTCCCAGGCAAGTACATCCTTTACCTTCTTTGGGATCAACGACAACACCTCATACGAGAGAACGTGGCCTAAGAAGGCAACTTCTTTGAGCTAGAACTCACATTTGCTGAACTTGGCATACAAGCGATGTTCACGCAGTTTATCAAGCACTAAATGCGAGATGGAGTTCATGCTCTGCTCACTCGAGAATAGATAAGAATGTCATCAATGAACACCACCACAAATTTATCTAGGTATTCCATGAATACCTTATTCATGAGATTCATGAATGTGGCTGGTGCATTGGTGAGTCCAAAAGAAACTACTGTATACACGTACAAACCATAACGAGTAGTAAACGCAGTCTTCTGGATATCTTCCGGTCGAATTTTGAGTTGAAAGTACCCCAGTCTCAAGTCAATCTTAGAAAAGAAACGAGCTCCATTTAATTGATCAAACAAATCATCAATCTGTCGGGACCCCGAATTTGCAAATCCGGACCCTCTGTGTATTCAGCACTAGTCCAGGAACGCGCTAGTGCACACAGTCTTAACATCGGTATATATCACAATCATACCAAACGATACTATCAAAGTACTTTATTTAAATAATCAAAGGGTTACTCGACCTTATGGTCAAGTTACAAATATATGCCTCGCAAAGGCGAAACTTATTAAAAGAGAAATAACAGAAATGAAAATCAAATAAACTTAGTGGCGCCATCCAAGATACCACAGTAACCGATCGGGCTCGCATCCCTAAGTAGACGGGTCCTCTTGGAAATCCTCCTCCGAAACTGGCGTAGTCTCCTCTTCAACTGGTATTGTGTTGAGGCAAGGGTGAGTACTTGGTACTCAGCAAGTCATGCACAGAATGCAAGCTAATATACTATATGCATGGCTTGGTACAAAGGAATAGCTCAGGGTATATTTGCGAAATGTGACTTTTGACAAGTAATAAAAGTAGATTCGAAAGCAGTAGAAATAAGTAAAGCATAAATAACTTTTCAAGAAGTTTAACAAACATTTTTCCCATCCTAAACCACATTTCCATTATCTTCATTGTTAAACCAACCCAACTTTTCAAATCCAAGTTATTTTCAGAAAATCTAACCCTTGACTGTAATTCCCGAGCATTGTCCAGTACCGTGGACTCGGCTATTCAAATAGATTCTACACTCTGCAGAGGTTATGCACTTTACCCACAAGATACAATCCACTCACCACGTCAGCCGTGAATCGCCATACAAGAGTATGCGAATGAGCGATCATAACAAAGCCTTTCGGAAGCCTCAAACAACACAGGTGGTCCTCTCCGGTACGTGCTCTACACCATCCCTTCCCTTAGCCAAGGCGAAGTATGGGACCAACACACCGTTAGATGGGTACCGGCCACGACCACGATACGCCCCGTACAATCACACAAACGGTGTAACTGACACCCTGAGGCTCCACAAGTGAGTCCTTAGCGACTTAATCAACTAGGGCCGTCCCATTCCAGCCATGTGGTTGCAAGTATGACCCAGTTCAAAGGCTTGCAAGGTTAAGTCCTTAGAGTGACCAGGGCAAGACTACCCGAAAAACCAAATCATCATCCCGATTGCCACGGCCCACCCGATTACTCTTGCCACATGCCCAATAAAATCAGCGTTTATCAAACCCAGTTGATTACCATGCACCACGTGCCATCAACATCACATGATACTTTTCCAAAACAGGTTCAATATATCATTAAGTCCATATTAGCATTTGATTGTCCAAAATCATGTCATGAGCACGAAAGTGAGTCTAAGCGACATACTACAACGATCTAAAACCATGTTGGCAATTTAATAATGTCCAACTAGTAAACCACAAATAGGGTGACTAAAGGTCATGGCACATACTTAAGTAATCAAGGTGTCATATAGCAAATTGGTATTTATCTAACCCCCATGTTTAAACAAAGTATCTTTCTAATTAAACTAGCATGCAGTAGTTTAAATCAAAATAGATTTCGAAATAGGATCAACATGGTCAAAGCACAACTTGCCTTCAAAAAGCACTTGCTCTTGGTCTTGAGTTGGATCCTGAGTCAACACTTCTCCCTCGAATCCTTCCGGCACTTCAACGTCTACTCGTAAAGCGTGCAAATAGCAAATACACAAATAAACACTATGCAAAAAGATCCCAAAACTCTAAATAAAATCCATAAACAGAGAGAACATAATTTTCTGGATTTTTAGAAACTGGAATCGTCAAATTTGGGGTTAAAACGCAAAAGTTATGATTATTTAAAGTTTAAATAATCAATTAAATAATTTTGCAGAGAAAAACTTTAGTCCAAAAATTAAATAAAATTTATATTTAGGTAGATATTAATTTTATACAAATTTAGAAATTTGAATCACTCAAATCGGAGTTGAAACGCAAAAGTTATAAGCGTTTGAAGTTTGAATCTAAATTTGAATCAATATTTCGAATTAATAAATCATTTTCTTTTTCGGAAATTAATTATTGCGTCATCGGTGACACGTGGCAGCCTCTGATTGGGCGGTGGCGCCACCGGTCCATGGACTTAGTCCACGCTCGGCTCGGTCCACCGTGGACTCGGTCCCACGGCTCACGATCGGCCCGATAGGTGGGGCCTCTGAGATAGCGTCATTCTTGGCGTCGGCCTGCTGGGGTGGCGACAAGCGGTTCACCGTGGCGTCGGCGATGACGTCATGGTGCGGTTCATATCGACGCAGCGGGCCCCGTGTCGGCGTCTCACGCTGGGTGTCTTTGACGCGGCGGTCAAGCTTCCCGACGGCGTGGCGCAATCTCGGCCGTCGATTTGAAATCCGACGGTATGGATTGGGTCTCGGTTTCACGTGTTGGATTAACAGGCGGATCTGAGCCGTTGGATCTTGATCCAACGGTTGAAATTAACCTAACCCGTAACGTTACCCATGTTACGAGCAACGTGGCGATTGTGGGCGTTGGATCTTGATCCAACGGTCCCGATCTAATCTGGGATCTTAGGGTTGGGATAGAACGTGAGCTCACCTCAACCGTCCGATTTGGATCGGACGGTTCACCGAGCTTCGACGGCGATGGCTTCGCGGGCGGCGCAGGCTCACCGGCGGCGAGGATAGCGACCACGCAGCGTGGCGCTCCGGCGTCTCCGGCCAAGTGAGTGCACTCAACAGTGCGCTGCCGGGGTTCGGATCCGGTCTTGGTTGGCGGCGGAAACGGCTTGCCGGCGGCGGAATCGTCGAGAGGAACGCGGTGGAAGAGAGAGGCAACTTCTGGCGAGCTTTGCGGCTAGACGGCGGCGGCTAGGGCTCTGAAACTTGAGGGAAAAGGTGCGCACGGTACAGAGCTTCAACGGGGCGGCCTTGGGGCTTTAAATAGTGCCTCGACGTGCGCGCAACACACGAAACCCTAACGCACACGGCGGCCCACGGCGGAGCAGTCCGTCTCCGGGTCGGATCGGGAACGATGACGCGCAGCCGTTGGATCTCGATCCAACGGCTCGCGTCTTGAGCTTCGGTCGAGCCAATGACGGCCGGGTCCGGGTCGGACTCGAACTCGAGTCTGACTCGGGCTCGGTCGGATGAACAGTAACCGACTCGGTTTGATTTTCCAGCGTTTTAATATTTAAAATAATTCCCAGTAATTCATTTAATTCATTAAAAATAGCAAATGACTCAGAAAAATTCCAGAAAAATTCTGGAAAATACTTTGGATCATTTTGGACTCAAATAAAATATTTCCAACAAAATTTTATTTGCAAAATTAAATTCTTTAATTATTTCAAAATGGAATAAATTCAAATAAACTCCAAATAAATCCAAATAAATTCCAGAAAATTCCAAAATTTCACCAAAGTGCCAAATCACACATGAATTTAAGAAAAGCAAAATTTTGGGGTGTTACAAACCTCCCCCCCCCCTTAATAGAATCTCGTCCCCGAGATTCGGGGCTCACTAAAGGAATAGGTTTGGAAATTCTTTCTTCAAATCCTCTTCGCGCTCCCAAGTCGCTTCACTTTCTTCATGGTTGCTCCACTGAACTCTACAGAATCGGGTTGACTTGTTTCTAGTTTCTCGATCCATTGTGTCTAGAATCCTCACGGGATGCTCCTTATAAGTCAAATCCTCTTGCAACTCGATTGACTCTAGCGATGTCTGTTCCTCAGGAACTCGGAGACACTTCTTCAACTGGGACACATGGAATACGTCGTGCACTCGCTAACGATCGTGGCAACTCCGGTGGTAAGCAACTTCACCTCTGCGACTCAAAATCTTAAATGGTCCAACATAACGGGTGCGAAGTTTCCCTTTGGCATGGAACCTCTTAACTCCACGAGAGGCGTAACTCGAGGTATACAAAGTCTTACGGTTCAAAACTCAAGTCCGGCGACGATTGTCAAGATAACTCTTTTGTCGTGATTGGGCTATCTTCAACCTTTCCCTAATCATAGCGATCCGCTTCTTGACCTCTTGAAGAATATCAGGCCCAAAGACACGGCGCTCGCCGGTCTCATTCCAATTCAATGGCGTCCGACAGTGGTCGACCATCTGATGCCTCAAAAGGTGACATCTCAGAACTAGCCTGATAACTATTGTTGTAACTAAACTCGGCATACGGCAAACTCTTATCCCAAGAGGTAGCATAAGCCAATGCACAAGCCCTCAACATATCTTCCAGAATCTGGTTGACTCTTTCGGTCTGTCCATCCGATGCTGTGGATGATAAGGTATCTTGAAGTTTAAACGGGTTCCCATGGCTTCATGCAACTTATTCCGAACCTTGAGGTAAATTGGGTACCTCTGTCCGATACAATCCTCTTTGGCACTCCGTGCAAACAAACAATCACGATCATGTACAACTCGCTAACTTATCTCCCGAGTAAATGGTCTTCACGGGGATAAAATGGGCTACTTTAGTCAAGCGATCCACTATAACCCATATGGAGTCATAACCTCCTTGAGTCTTGACAAACCGGTAATGAAATCCATTCCGATTTCCTCCCACTTCCACTCAGGTATCTTGGTAATTGTAGCAATCCTGCTGGTCTACGATGCATTGCCTTGACTCTCGGCATACGTCGCACAATGCAACATGCTCGGCAACTTCACGTTTCATACTCGGCCACGAATCTCTCCTTGAGATCTGATACATCTTGGCGCTTCCAGGATGAATCGAGTACTTGGAGTCATGGGCTTCTTCCAGAATCAGTTGCTTTAACTCCTTATTGTTAGGCACACAAATGCGATCCTTAATCCACATCGTGCCGTGCTCATCCAACTTGAAGTCCTCTGCCTTGCCTTCCTCCTTTTGGACTTAATCCTACGGATCTGTCATCATCCTTCTGTCCTTCTCGGATCTGGTCCTCTAAAGTAGGCTTTACTTCCAATGCGCCAAGAATCCGCTAGGTACAACCTCAATCTTCATTTTCTGAAATCCTCACACAACTCATCCTCGACTGCGTGGCTAGCAACGCACTCACGGTATGGCTTTTCCGACTCGAGCATCGGCTACTACGTTGGCCTTCAGGGATGGTAATGGATTCCAACATTATAGTCCTTGATCAACTCTAGCCATCTCCTTTGCCTCATATTCAAATCCATTGGGTGAATATGTACTTAAGGCTCTTATGATCCGTATACACTTCACATCTGCTTTCCAATCGATAGTGACGCCATATCTTCAAAGCATGCACTACGGCAGCTAACTCTAGGTCATGTGTCGGATAATTTTCCTCATGCGGCCTCAATCGCCTTGATGCATAAGCGGCGACCTTTCCATTCTGCATCAAAGACACATCCAAGTCCTTGGCGCGATGCGTCACAATAAATATCGAAGCTTTGAGCAACATCAGGTAGAACTAACACCGGTGCTGATGTCAATCGCTTCTTCGACTCTGAAATCCTTTCTCACATTCCGGCGTCCATGCAAACTTCTTTTCCTTCTTTAGCAAGCTGCGTAAGAGGTTTCGCGATTGTCGAAAAGCCTTCGATGAAACGGCGGTAGTATCCTGCCATTCCAAGGAAACTCCGAATGCTGGTCACGGTCTTGGCCGCTCCCAATGTAACACAGCTTCTACTTTGCTTGGATCTACGGCGACTCCTTCCTCAGTCATTACATGTCCAAGAAACTCCACCTTGTCCTTCCAAAAATCGCACTTGCTGAACTTGGCGAAAAGTTGTTGTTCCCTCAGCTTTTCCAAAACTCGCCTTAAGTGTTCGGCATGCTCATCCTCTGTCTTGGAGTAGATTAGGATATCGTCTATGAACACGACGACAAACTTGTCCAAATATTCCATGAACACCTTATTCATCATATTCATGAAATAAGGCGCATTCGTTGAGACCAAAGGACATAATCAGAAACTCGTAATGTCCATATCTTGACGAGAATGCGATCTTCGAATATCTTACGATCGGATCTTCAATCGATGGTATCCGATCTCAGATCAATCTTGGAGAAAACTCGGCTCCTCTTAACTGATCAAACAAATCATCAATCCTGGGTAGCGGATACTTATTCTTCACGGTGACTTCATTGAGTGCACGGTAGTCAATGCACCTCCTGAACCTTCCGTCCTTTTGCTTGACAAACAACACTGGTGCTCCCCACGGCGAACTCGGTCTGATAAATCCTTTCTCCATTAACTCTTCTATTGTTTCTTCATCTCTACCAACTCCTCGGTAGACATCCGATAGGGTCTCTTTGCTATCGGTCTTGTGCAGGTACAAGCTCTATCACAAACTCTATGTCCTGTCTGGCGGCATACCGAGGTAGATCCTCGGGAAAACGTCGGGTACTCATTCACTCTTGGGACATCCTCTATGCTGATTGCCTTGGTACTGTTAACCATCAATCGCCCATCTCTAGCTGCGGTGGCTTGAAATTCCACTTTCTTCCCACACGGGCTCGATCGAGATAGTCCTTCGTCCACAATCCAATACCGCCTTGTGCTTGGATAACCAATCCAGTCCCAAGATAACATCTAAGGTCTGGGTCTCCAAAATCATAAGGTTTGCTAGGAACTCTATTCCATCTATTAGTATTCTCACCCCGGAACATCCTACTTCCGTTCGGAGTTCGGAACCAGGGGTTTGAACTAAAAGCATGCACTTAAGTCTTGCAATTCTCAAGTCATTTCTAGTAGCAAAGCCTTGCGAAACAAGCGAATCTGAAGCTCGAGTCAAACAAAATCAATTGCAGGTGTATCGAGTTAACAAGTAACTTACCCAAAGACGACGTCAGTAGCATTCGCAGTGCATCCGCGGTGACATGGTTGACTCGGCCTCTCACCACGATGCAGGGGTGTGGCTCTGGTCTTTGGCGTCCTAGCTGGGGTGGTTCCTAGGTTGAAGCGAACGGGTCGCTCTCGCTGTCTTCTTTGGACAAGCTGTTGGCAAAGTGTCCTGGCTCGTTGCGATTGTAACAGCGTCTCACTTGTTCCTTCTTGTTGCTGGGGTAGCGTTTCTAGCGGGGCCGGGTGCAGTAGTTCGATCGACAGGTCTTGGTGCCGGGGATGGTGTCCTTGTCGCACTCTGCGGTTGGAATCAAGAATTGATTTGGTGCAACTCTCAAGCCGCTATGCGTTCCTGGCGTGATCCTTCTTTGTTGCATCCTGCGCTTCCTGTTCTCATCCAGTTCCTTGCGCTTGTCCTCAAGAATAAGTGCCTTATTCACCAACTCTTGGAAATCTGGAAAGGTGTGGGTGATCAACCCTACTTGCAATCCTGAGTTAAGTCCCTTCATAAAGCAGGTATGCGGATTTATCCGTCGCTACATCCTCAGGTGCGTAGCGTGCTAGCTGTGTGAACTTGTTCAGGTAGTCGGCCACTGGCTGATTACCTTGCTTCAGTGCTCTGAACTCCTCCTTCTTAAGGTCCATGATTCCTTCAGGCACGTGATACTGTCGGAATGCAGCTGTGAACTCTTCCCAAGTGATTTCTTGAGGGTTCTCCTGCGTGGCACAGAAATTCTCCCACCATTCGGCGGCTGTTCCTTCCAACTGATGAGAAGCGTAAAGTACCTTCTCATTCCCTATGCATTGAGCTATGTGTAGCTTCCTCTCAATTGATCTTAACCAATCGTCGGCCTCCAATGGATTGGCATTCCCAGAGAAAGTGGGTGGGTGAGTCCTCATGAACTCGACCTTGTATGCGTGGTCACTGATTAACTTGATTAGCGATGGCACGGCAAAGTGACGTGCTGCATTTGTTGCATCATAGCATGCATCAATCGAGTCTGGGCAGCAAGAAACGCTCCGAAATTCTGCATATCGTGGCGGTCTTTGGTGCTCCATCATTGGGGTTTTCTGGCGAGATCCACTCCCATTGCTTCCAAAGTTCCCACGGGTGTTCACCATCTGTTGATTTGCTCTAGGTTTAGAGATGAGAGGGAAACAAGAATAGACAAGTAATATGGAACTTATGCGGGGCGAAAGGGGTAACTTTAAGGTCCATCTTTATTATTAATAACTTGGTATGGCTGCTTACAATGCCTAAGGGCCTTGCAACACATCTGCACACTCAAAGAAACAAATCAAATCCAAATCGAACTAACTCTGGAATCTAACGCCTAAAGGGTGACTCTTTATTCTATGACTCGACTCGGCGAAGGAGTCTCACTATAGAACCTATGCTCACTCATCGAGAAAACCTCCACGGCCTGGGTACGGGTCTTTGTGGCATAGGCGTAACGATTGCCATGTCCAAAGAATCGTGTCCTCTGTGGTAGTCGAAGAAGCGGTGTCCTCATCGAGATCGACTCCTCTGGATCGGCTCGTGTAGCTCGAGTATTGGCTCTGGTGCGGTCCGTACAAAGTCATCTCCAACTCGTCAATCCTTCGTAGAAGGTGTGCCACATACTCTTGAGCTTCCCGCCATCTGTTCTTCTCTCGCCGTGATCTCCTTGCGGGCCTTCGTAGCTCCTTGCCTGTATTATCTAGTACATCCTCTGGGCGGCGACAAATCGTGCCAAGCTGTGGTAACCGTGGCATCCTCATCCTGAATCGCCGGGTCGAGAAGGTTATCGCTGCGCGGATGGTAACGAACACCGTACTCTCAATTCTCTGGCGTAGATACGGGTAATGTGCCGCATTGCTCGTCGTGATACTTCTTGGATACCCATCACGCATTGTAGATCTCCTGGCGGTCACGGTGTATCGAGCGATTGCCTGGGCCCTTTTTCCTAGCGGTACCTCAATCCTCACGTCACAAGCCTTGATCAATCCCGCTTGTCGATCACTTCCACTTGGTATTGGGGCTTCTCAAAATCTCCGAGAGTCTCAGAGCATATGCCAAAGTTCCGCGGCGTGACCAACTCCCGAGATCAACGTAGTTGAACTCTTCCTCCATCTGTCACAAGAGTGCTTTACGTAAGAACTCGGAATTTTTAAATTGTGACAAGGTAAGGGAAAATTTCAGCAAGAGACAAGAAAAGAGAGAAGGGGATAAGTCGAGATGTCATTTCTTGTCTTCACAAATTTTTAGCTTTAGAAAATAGGTTTTATCCTCACTACGACCATTCTAGCTTAGGGTTGAGCCTACAGTCAAGTATGGCTCTGATACCACCTCTGTCGGGACCCCGAATTTGCAAATCCGGACCCTCTGTGTATTCAGCACTAGTCCAGGAACGCGCTAGTGCACACAGTCTTAACATCGGTATATATCACAATCATACCAAACGATACTATCAAAGTACTTTATTTAAATAATCAAAGGGTTACTCGACCTTATGGTCAAGTTACAAATATATGCCTCGCAAGGCGAAACTTATTAAAAGAGAAATAACAGCAGCGGAAAATCAAATAAACTTCGTGGCGCCATCCAGTATACCACAGGCAACTGACTGGGCTCGCATCCCTAAGTAGACGGGTCCTCTTGGAAATCCTCCTCCGAAACTGGCGTAGTCTCCTCTTCAACTGGTATTGTGTTGAGGCAAGGGTGAGTACTTGGTACTCAGCAAGTCATGCACAGATTGAAAGCTTATATACTATATGCATGGCTTGGTACAAAGGAATAGCTCAGGGTATATTTGCGATGCTTGACTTTTGACAAGTAATAAAAGTAGATTCGAAAGCAGTAGAAATAAGTAAAGCATAAATAACTTTTCAAGAAGTTTAACAAACATTTTTCCCATCCTAAACCACATTTCCATTATCTTCATTGTTAAACCAACCCAACTTTTCAAATCCAAGTTATTTTCAGAAAATCTAACCCTTGACTGTAATTCCCGAGCATTGTCGATCTGCAGTGGACTCGGCTATTCAAATAGATTCTACACTCTGCAGAGGTTATGCACTTTACCCACAAGATACAATCCACTCACCACGTCGGTAGTGAATCGCCATACAAGAGTATGCGAATGAGCGATCATAACAAAGCCTTCGGAAGCCTCAAACAACACAGGTGGTCCTCTCCTAAGACGTGCTCTACACCATCCCTTCCCTTAGCCAAGGCGAAGTATGGGACCAACACACCGTTAGATGGGTACCTGGCCACAGCCACGATACGCTCCCCCGTACAATCACACAAACGGTGTAACTGACACCCTGAGGCTCCACAAGTGAGTCCTTAGCGACTTAATCAACTAGGGCCGTCCCATTCCGACCATGTGGTTGCAAGTATGACCCAGTTCAAAGGCTTGCAAGGTTAAGTCCTTAGAGTGACCAGGGCAAGACTACACGAAAAACCAAATCATCATCCCCAGTGACACACTGGCCCACCCGATTACTCTTGCCACATGCCCCGATCAGCGTTTATCAAACCCAGCTTGATTACCATGCACCACGTGCCATCAACATCACATGATACTTTTCCAAAACAGGTTCAATATATAATTAAGTCCATATTAGCATTTGATTGTCCAAAATCATGTCATGAGCACGTGTGCAGTCTAAGCGACATACTACAACGATCTAAACCCATGTTGGCAATTTAATAATGTCCAACTAGTAAACCACAACTAGGGTGACAAAGGTCATGGCACATACTTAAGTAATCAAGGTGTCATATAGCAAATTGGTATTTATCTAACCCCATGTTTAAACAAAGTATCTTTCTAATTAAACTAGCATGCATTAGTTTAAATCAAAATAGATTTCGAAATAGGATCAACATGGTCACAAAGCACAACTTGCCTTCAAAAAGCACTTGCTCTTGGTCTTGAGTTGGATCCTGAGTCAACACTTCTCCCTCGAATCCTTCCGGCACTTCAACGTCTACTCGTAAAGCGTACAAATAGCAAATACACAAATAAACACTATGCAAAAAGATCCCAAAACTCCAAATAAAATCCATAAACAGAGAGAACATAATTTTCTGGATTTTTAGAAAGCTGGAATAAATCAAATTTGGGGTTAAAACGCAAAAGTTATGATTATTTAAAGTTTAAATAATCAATTAAATAATTTTGCAGAGAAAAACTTTAGTCCAAAAATTAAATAAAATTTATATTTAGGTAGATATTAATTTTATACAAATTTAGAAATTTGAATCACTCAAATCGGAGTTGAAACGCAAAAGTTATAAGCGTTTGAAGTTTGAATCTAAATTTGAATCAATATTTCGAATTAATAAATCATTTTCTTTTTCGGAAATTAATTATTGCGTCATCGGTGACACGTGGCAGCCTCTGATTGGGCGGCTGACGTCAGCCGGTCCATGGACTTGGTCCACGCTCGGCTCGGTCCACCGTGGACTCGGTCCACGGCTCACGGTCGGCCCGGCGGTGGGGCCTACGGATGGCGTCATTCGCGGCGTCGGCCTGCTTCTTTGGGACAGCTGGCGACAAGCGGGCCCCACCGTGGCGTCGGCGATAGCGTCATGGTGCGGTTCCGCTGTCCCGGTAGCCAGCGGGCCCGCAGTGTCGGCGTCTCACGCAGGGTGTCTTGGCCGCATGGCGGTCAAGCTTCCGGCAGCGTGGCGCCAATCTCGGCCGTCGATTTGAAATCCGGCGGTATGGATTGGGTCTCGGTTTCACGTGTTGGATTAACGCGGCGGATCGAGCCGTTGGATCTTGATCAGCGGTTGAAATTAACCTAACCCATAACGCGTTACCCATGTTCACGAGCAGCGTGGCGATTGTGGGCCGTTGGATCTTGATCCAACGGTCCCGATCTAATCTGGGATCTTAGGGTTGGGATAGAACGTGGGCTCACCTCAACCGTCCGATTTGGATCGGCGGTTCACCGAGCTTCCGGGGCGGCGATGGCCAGCGGCGCTGGCTCACCGTGGCCCGAGGATAGCGACCACGCAGCGTGGCGCCGGGCGTCTCCGGCCAAGTGAGTGCACTCAACAGTGCGCTGGCCGGGGTTCGGATCCGGTCTTGGTTGCGGCGAAAGCGGCTTGCCGTGGCGGAATCGTCGAGGAAGCGGTGGAAGAGAGAGGCAACTTCTGGCGAGCTTTTGCGGCTAGGCAGCGGCTAGGGCTCTGAAACTTGAGGAAAAGGTGCGCCGCGGTAAAGAGCTTCAACGGGCGGCCTTGGGGCTTTAAATAGTGCCTCGGCGTCGCGCGCAACACACGAAACCCTAACACACACGGCGGCCCACGGCGAGCAGTGATCTCCGGGTCGGATCGGGAACGATGGCCGTGGCCGTTGGATCTCGATCCAACGGCTCGCGGCGAATGCAGGCTTCGGTCGAGCGGTAGCGGCCGGGTCGGGTCGGACTCGAACTTCGAGTCGACTCGGGCTCGATCGGATGAAACGATAGCAGGCTTCGGTTTGATTTTCCAACGTTTTAATATTTAAAATAATTCCCGATTAATTCATTTAATTCATTAAAAATAGCAAATGACTCGAGAAAAATTCCAAAAATTCTGGAAAATACTTTGGATCATTTTGGACTCAAATAAAATATTTCCAACAAAATTTTATTTGCAAAATTAAATTCTTTAATTATTTCAAAATGGAATAAATTCAAATAAACTCCAAATAAATCCAAATAAATTCCAGAAAATTCCAAAATTTCACCAAAGTGCCAAATCACACATGAATTTAAGAAAAGCAAAATTTTGGGGTGTTACACAATCCGAGGAAGAGGATACTTATTTCTGATAGTGACTTAGTTTAAAGATCGATAGTCCACGCACATGCGTAAACTACCATCTTTCTTCTTGTGAAAAACCTTTGGACTACCCCATGGAGGCGAACTAGGGCGAACGAAACCCTTAGCTAAATGCTCCTTGAGTTGTTTCTTCAACTCCAACAACTCATCGAGAGGGCATCCGATACGGACGTTTGGACAATGGTCTTTGTTCTGGTAGCAAGTCAATAACAAACTCCATATCGATCTGGGGGCAATCCTGGTAATTCTTCAGAAACACATCAAGATACTCCCGGACCAATTTGGTACTTGACTTAATTCGGCCTGAAGCGAATGGAAAGAAGCCTTAAGCACATTTGATAAATGCGGAGTAATACTTAGTCTGGATTCCATCCGAATTCACCAGAGAAATGGAATGATTTGCGCAATCAATATGTCCTTGATTTTGAGATAACCAATCCATCCCAAGGATAACATTGAGTCGAGGGTATCTATCTGAATCAGATTTCCCAAAAATAGAACTTCATTGATCACTATGGGTACTCTAAGGCATATGCGCTCATTTCGCATAACCGAACCAGGAGAATAGACTAACATTGGATCTACTTAATCTGTTAGTCTCAACCTTATGTTTCAAAACAAACTTTGAAGAAATGAAAGAATGCGGCGCCTTGAATCAAATAAAACCAAAGTGGAGTGCCGAGTGTATGAGAAACATACCAACTACCACATCTGGAGCATTACTGGCCTCCTCCGCGGTCACTAGGTTAAGTCGACCACGGACTTGACTCGGGGCTACTTTTTGGCTAGAACGCCCTCCTAAGTGTCCACCACGCCCGGTTACCGAACCTTGCGGGCGAATCGGACCGCTTGGAACTTGAGGTCGAGCAGCAACAGGATGTTTACTCGGACAAACAGTAGAGATATGTCCCTTGTCACCGCAAGCATAGCAGGTGAGTGCGGCCATCCTGTCCTGCCCTCCACGATTCTGTCCTCTGCGGCCAGAAGGTTGAGCCGTAGACAGAACAGGTTGGGGAAAGTTCCTCTGAGATCGTGGAGGCGGCGATGCCACGGACTGAGCACTGACGGTTTGCCCAGAATGCGGTCTCGAAGTACCGGCACCGGTAGATTTTCGAGCCATCCACTTACGCTTCCGGCTCTCCAAAACTGCCTTGCCGCTGTCCTCTACACAAATCGCCTTGTCCACAAGTACTTGCATATTGGGGATGTCAAGTGGTGCGAGCGAATGACGAATCTCCTCATTGAGATGTTGACGAAACAAGGAGACTTTTCGAGCTTCGCTCGGGACCTCATCTGCTACATAGCGAACCAGATAATTGAACTTATGCAGATAGTCCATTACTGACATCGACCCCTGACGAAGATCATAGAACTCTCGTTTCTTTATCTCCATCAGACTAGCAGGAATGTGCACTACACGAAAGGCTCCTTTAAAATCCTCCCAAGTCATGACCTGACCAGGTGGACGAATCGCCTTAATACTACCCCACCAAGCTGCTGCTGTGCCTTGGAGATAGTAAGCAGCGTACTGAACCTTCTCCTCGTCAGTACACCTCACGAGGTCGAGTTTATCTTCAACATCACGAAGCCAATCGTCTGCGTCCAGAGGATCGGTCGTTGATGAGAAGTTTGGTGGGCGAGTTCGCTGGAACTCAGCCAACCTCGATTGGGGTTGCATTGCTGCCAAACCACCATAAGCAGTGGCACCAAGGTTCTCGGAATTCTTCACCAACCGCTCCAACAAGCGGGTCTGCATAACAAGAACTTGGGCCATTGACGGAGGTGGAGGTAACTCTTCACTTTGGGCATTGTGATGACTAAGCGATGCCTCCCGATTACCTACTGGCTCATTAGAGTGATGAGATCCTTGGCTACGGGATCTGGCCAAAGGTGGATCATGACGCTCCGGATTCGGCATTGCTACAATTGGTTCTTGGCTATTCTGAGCAACACCCCAGGTCATCACCGAACGATCAACACATCTCTTCGGCGGCATCCTGTTGACACAAAGACTTAGAGACAAGTACCACAAGAGCCCATCGAAGAACGCGGGAATTTGCACAACAATTGCGAAACTCAAGCACAATCCATCACATAGCAATACAAAATTCAAAATATGTATCACAGTGAAAGGATTGCAGGGCGATAGATTCACAGATGATAACTTAGCACGTCTCTTTGCGCTACAGGGGGCTATTTACAACACCACCGACATCAACTACCACCAGTTCCACGGGAGTAATTACAACAAAAGGTTTCTTCCACCAGCTCGTAATTACAACAAAAGCGAGCTGTAGATCCAACTACCTATTGGGATAAGGATCTAATCCTAGACACGACCACCGTTCGCAGCAGGGACATCTGAGGTGCCTGGGGCTACAGAGGAAGCAGTTAACTCTGCAGGAAACATCAACTCGTACTCGCGTCCACCAAATAGCAGATTACGTCCTGGCATGGCAGTCGCAGAAGCACTAGGGTGCACAGCCGAAACACGGCGATGGCTGCTACCTCGAACAGACATACTGGCACTACGAGAGACCCGACGATAAGATCCATAAGGACGGGGTAACTCCTCAGCAGGCTCGAGATCGTCATTCTCCCCATAGATCATCCCAGTAGTAAAGAAACCATAGCTAACCAAGGGTGCCATGTTACTCTCTAACTCAGAGATACGGCGTCGAGCGAGCAACAGTTCTTCACGGAGACGAAGCAAATATCAATCAAAGGACCTCACTAGCCCAGTCTACCAAATCTGCAAAGGCTCCAACAGTGGATAATCTGGCACATACAGGTTCTCTTGGCTGTCCGGCTCACGAAAGGGACAAACAGGAAACAACTGAGCCATTTTCGGTACATCAAAGCGAAGCCTCAGAATTGCAATGTACGCTCCATCGAGTAGAGCTGCAAGAGGACTTGGCGCTGTACCATGATACTGACGAGTTTGCTCTCCTGCGTGGTGTCCGCGAATGGAAACTTCAGCCACATACAGGGAGGAAGTGGGACTAAGTCCAGCACGTGAGATTAAGTACCCTGGCGGCTCAGGAAAGCCAGCACACTGCATCATCTCCGAGAGGGTAGCCTGAACTGAGCCCTCTAGAATCGCCAGGCGTGAAAAGCAGGGTTCCCAACGTCCAGACATCTTAAGATTAAGAAGGGAAACAGATTAGTGACATCCTCAACAAACGGAAATTCAAAATAAACAAAAATTAAATAAACGAAAAGAAAATAACCCAACAGCGAACCAATAAAAGAAACTCACGATTTTAAGCCTTATCCTTATCATTACTCAATTCTTAACTATCTTTTGAAGTGGATAAGCTTCCCAAATAATTCTAACTTAAATTTCGATTAGGATCGGGAAAAAAAGATCGAACCAAATACCCCATTTGCTTTTGCCCTGGAAATCTGACTTTGAAAGCCAAGTTAAGAGGAAAATTTCGTTTGAAGCTCAAAACCAGAAGAGATGCTATAGAAAAAAAAAGATCAGCATTCTATGTTTTCACAATTAAGGAGTGCATAATCAAAATAACTTTTAAGGGAAAAGACTCTTCCTTAATCCTATCAATTACTGAACCTTTGCTCTGATACCACGCTGTAGAGGCTCCTGTCTGATGCGGTGATACTCCATTCTTGTTGTGCGGGCCTGGATAATCACGCAACGATAGCGTAACGATCACGGCATCACGGCGGACTCGAGGTTGAAACCACTTGGTCAAGACGATACTCGACTAATGAGGTCACATGCCATCCAATTGGTTCCAATTTGAGCTTCCCGCAACCATGTGATAACCACTAGTCCCTGGATCAGTAGGCTAGTGTCACATGTTGAGAAGGTAGAGTCTCATCCAAGCGAACGCGATTTAAGGGCAGAAGTAGTATATTACAGCGATAGATATTAATATTACAACTTGTTTCTGTTTACAAAATGCCGATTGGCTTAAAGTAAACTGAAGAGAAAAACATCAGACAAACAAAAGTAAAGCGGCCGCGGTGTGCCTCCAATCCCACAGGCAACCGACGAGTAACTAACTCCGCTAGCCGTCAAACGCACCACCCGCGTCTGGGTCACTGAACTCCTGGTCACCTTCTTCCTCACCTGCATTTTCTGCTCCTCACGCAAATTTTCAGAGCAAACGGTGAGTACACGTATGTACTCGCAAGACTTTATTGTTTGCAAGCATAAATATAATGCAGGCTAAACAATGAAGATGGTTGCTATTCTAGTTCAGATTTGCATGAAGCTGAAGTTATTTGTAATAGACTAATAGTTTGGAATACTGCACTGTTTATAAAACATTTAGTAAATGAGAGTAAAGCAATACATAATGTAATTGTACATTTCATTCAACATCCAAATTCCTCCAACATAAGCAACACCACCATCACATGGCATCAGGAATCACCACCAGCTTGATCCAATCACCAAACCAACCGATCTCTGAGTTCAACGACTAAACATTTGCATGATACAGCCCAACATTTAAAAGATCTACCGATTTTAAATCCTTTTCAGAAATCAAAACCAAAATACTATATTTGACAGCAAATACCCAAGATGCTCGTGACCGTGAGCACGGCTAATCGATTAGTTTGATTAATCTCTGCAGAGAATGCACACTTTACCCACACGACACGCTCTAGCAATCATGTCAACCATGCCACGCGATACATACCGTATCTGTTTTGCTAGATTGTGACGAAACTCTTCCAATTGTCGGCATCTAGTCTTGCGTCAGCCCCGGCGATGTGCGCTCTTTGCTTTGGGTGGGGGCTCCACACACCCACACAGAGTACCCCCGGGCCAGGCGAGAGTACCCCCCCAATTAAGGTGTTTGGGTACCGTAAACTCCAAACTTGATTCACCCACATGGATCCAACGATGGCTAACAGCCCATCGTGCCTTTTACCCTCAGCAAAGCATCCACCGTTGTTTCACGAAAGTCTCCAACACCTGCGCGTGGTGAGGGAGTATTCTAAGCAACACCAGCACGTCGGTATTGCCCAACTACTTCGACCTACCACGGCGCAAGATCAAATTCCAACTCTGTCTTGGGTTTAGGCTATCCCATACTAGCACATGTGGTTGTACGAAAGGACTTGGTTAAAAACATCAAGTTCAGTCCTTAGGATTGCACAAACGAGACCTCCCATCATCCGTCCGGCATAAATCATCATAGACCTTTTCCTTTATCATCTTTTACCAACATAGCCTTTGTTTTTCCAAAATCACCATTTCTGAAATCCTAATAACGTATCGAAAATCTTTCATTGACTGAGTCCACCGATCATTATTCAATCAGTCTAAAGCTGGGCTAAGCGTATGCAACTATTAGACTTATAATCCCTGATGACACTTATTATAGCGTCTATCCTTAAACTAGGGTTACTCAAGGATTTTAGGGTAGCAACAAGATTAAGATAAGCCATCCAACCATTAGGGTAACTACCTATTCCCACCATTTAAATACTTGTAATAATCATATGCATGCGTAATAGTTTTGCGAAACATCAAATAATTTTGCAATTATAGGAGCAATATGTTCAAAGGGGGTGCTTGCTTGCTCTGGGTTTTGCGTGTCCTCTGGGTCGAAGTCCGGATCCTCGCCTACTGCTCCCAAGGCGTCAACGTCTAAACAAAAGCGCGACAAAAGAAATAATGAGGAAACGATTAAGATCCAACGCGAACGAGGCAAAAAGCTCAAAGAAGCGGAAAACAACCAATAAGCGAACACGTGAGAGAAAAACTTAACGAAAACCAAAACTTGAACTAGGGACCGGCAGTACCGGCATACAAATCCCGGTAGTGCCGCTCTACGATCAGCGATCTGACCGCATGGGTCGAAGAGTACCCGGTAGTGCGAATCCTAAAAGAGGACCTCTCTGGAAAATAACTACCGGCATTGCGGGAGCGGTAGTGCCAGCCTAAACCCGGCAGTACTGGCCAAAAGGATCGATAGTGCCGGCTGGCGGCGATCTGGGACTTACCACGTCGGTAGTGCCGCCACAGTCGGCTGAATTTTCGAGAAAAGGATTTCGCACAAGCGACTTGAATTTCGCGGCGATTGCACGGATGGGTTCTCGGAGATGACAAGGACCCATTTACGCAAACCACCAGGAGTTCCGACCTCGTTTGGCCTAAATTCTAATCAGAAACTCTAGAGTCCTAATTCATGCTAAATTCTGACTTTCACCACGAATCGTATTCAAACTCGATTCTTTTCGCGAAACTCGGACTTTAACAACGTCGAATACATTCTAGTGTCCTTTTCCTAGCTTTTGGAACTAGGGTTCCAAGGTTCACTTCAAAAGCTACGAAAATGACATTTAACCAAATATATCCGATAAAATCGTAGTTAGGGCTTCCGATCTCAGTTTTCGCACTTACGAGAACTCTAGCACCTAACCTTGGTCTAGATACTCGGCTAACTAAAAGTTGAGCTCTACAACTAGGTTTTCTAGGGTTTTGGCTAAAAGAAAAGTTGATAGAAATGGAGAAAAGTACAAGATCAAGCTCAAGTCATCACAGATCCGATTTGAAACTTGCTCCACTCACTCTGAGCTCGTCTAGGGTTTGGGAAGCGGCGTCCTCCTCCTTGACTAGCTGCTCCACGAGATCTAGAACAACTGGAGGGAGAGGTTTATTTGGAGGAAAGCTCGAGGAGGTAGAGAGAGCTCCATGGGAGAGAGGGCTTGAGAGGGAGAGCTAGAGGGTGAGGGTGAGAGTGAGAGGGTGAAGTGAGAGGGAGGAGAGTAATGTCTGGTGGGGAGGAGGCTTAGATAGGAAGACACCAAGTCTTTGAGGTGGGTGGGCAGCAGGCGGCGAGAGAGGGCTACGCCCCTGCCCCGTCGCCTCGGCAAGTGATCCGACAGGCCGAGGCCAGATCGCCGCCAGGCGAAAAAACCCCAAAACCCCCAAAAAACTCCGAAACTCACGAACCCTTCCCGGAAACCTTTAGGATAGATTCTAGGATAGCTAAAGAAGGTTTGAAAACTACGGTTGCTCGGAAGTTCTAACCGCAACATGAAACACGACTTTGGAGCAAAAACTAAAACGAAACAGATCAAGAAAACAAATCCAAGCACAATTAACTCCAAATTGAATTCCAATTAACTCTCAAAGGATAATTAACATTTAAAAAGGCAAGTACAAACTCAGGATGTTACACAGCCGAAGACCGTGACCCAGATCCGGAGTTTCCTAGGAATGGCAGGTTACTACCGCCGTTTCATTGAAGGCTTTTCGACAATTGCGAGACCTCTCACGCAATTGCTGAAAAAGGAGAAGAAGTTCGCATGGACGCCGGAGTGCGAGAATGGTTTTCAAGAGCTGAAGAAGCGATTGACATCAGCCCCGGTGTTGGTTCTACCGGACGTCAATGAAAGCTTTGATATTTATTGTGACGCATCGCGCCAAGGACTTGGATGTGTGCTGATGCAGAATGGAAAGGTCATTGCCTATGCATCCAGGCAGTTGAGGCCACATGAGGAGAATTATCCGACACATGACCTAGAGCTAGCTGCAGTAGTGCATGCTTTGAAGTTGTGGCGTCACTATTTGATTGGAAACAGATGTGAAGTATACACGGATCATAAGAGTCTTAAGTACGTCTTCACCCAATCAGACCTGAACATGAGGCAGAGGAGATGGTTAGAGTTGATCAAGGATTATAACGTTGGAATCCATTACCATCCTGGAAAGGCTAACGTGGTGGCCGATGCTTTGAGTCGGAAAAGCCATACTGCGAACATGTTGATAGCCACGCAGTCGAGATGAGCTGTGTGAGGATTTTCATAGCATGAAGATTGAAGTCGTACCAGAAGGATTCTTGGCCGCATTAGAAGTGAAGCCCACTCTGGAGGATCGGATCCGAGAAGGACAGAAGGATGATGACAAGATCCGCAGGATCAAGTCCAAGATGGATGAAGGCAAGGCAAAAGACTTCAGATTGGACGAGCAAGGCACGTTATGGATGCAGAATCGAATATGTGTGCCAAACCAGAAGGAACTGAAGCAGTTGATCTTAGAAGAAGCCCACGACTCCAAGTATTCAATTCATCCAGGAAGTGCCAAGATGTATCAGGATTTAAAAGAAAGATTCTGGTGGCCGAGCATGAAGCGTGAAGTTGCCGAACATGTTGCACTGTGCGACATATGCCAGAGAGTCAAGGCAATGCATCAGAGACCAGCAGGATTGCTACAGCCATTGAGGATACCTGAGTGGAAGTGAGAGGAAATCGGAATGGACTTCATTACCGGTTTGCCGAAAACCCATGGTGGATACGATTCCATATAGGTCATAATGGATCGCTTGACTAAGGTCGCTCACTTTATTCCCGTAAAAACAACCTACTCGGGACATAAGTTAGCCGAGTTGTACATGACCAGGATCGTCTGTCTGCACGGAGTGCCGAAGAAGATTGTATCAGACAGAGGTACCCAGTTTACCTTGAGATTCTGGAATAAGCTGCATGAGGCCATGGGAACCCGTTTGAACTTTAGCACAGACTATCATCCGCAGACGGATGGGCAAACCGAAAGAGTTAATCAGATTCTAGAAGACATGCTACGAGCTTGTGCATTGGCTTATGCTACCTCTTGGGATAAAAGTCTACCGTATGCTGAGTTCAGCTACAATAACAGCTATCAGGCTAGTCTGCAGATGTCGCCATTTGAAGCACTATACGGTCGACCTTGTCGGACACCGTTGAACTGGAATGAGACAGGTGAACGCCGTGTCTTCGGGCCGGACATTCTGCAAGAAGCTGAAGAACAGATTGCCATGATCCGAAAAAGACTGAAGATAGCGCAGTAGACAGAAGAGCTACGCCGATAATCGCCGCCGTGACCTAAGCTTTGAGCTGGAAGATTTCGTGTATCTCAGAGTTACGCCACTCAAGGGAGTTAAGAGATTCCATGCCAAAGGAAAACTCGCGCCGCGATATGTTGGACCATTTAAGGTTCTCAGCCGTAGAGGTGAAGTAGCGTACCAACTAGAGTTACCGCAATCACTAGCAGGAGTACATGACGTGTTCCACGTGTCTCAGCTGAAGAAGTGTCTTCGAATACCTGACGAGCAGACACCGCTAGAGTCAATCGAGCTACAAGAGGATCTGACTTACAAGGAGCACCCCGTCAAGATTTTGGACACAATGGATCGAGAAACGAGAAACAAGTCAACCCGTTTCTGCAGAGTTCAATGGAGCAACCATGCGGAGAGTGAAGCAACTTGGGAGCGCGAAGAGGATTTGAAGAAAGAGTTTCCGAACCTATTCTTTAGTAAACCCTGAATCTCGGGGACGAGATTATGTTAACGGGGGGAGGTTTCTAACACCCCAAATTTTTGCTTTTCATGAATTTGAATAAGATTTGACACTTTGGTGAATTTGTGGAATTTTCTGGAATTTATTTGGAATTTATTTGAATTTATTCCCTTTTGAAATAATTAAAGAATTTGATTTTACAAATAAATTTTTGTTGGAAATATTTTATTTGAGTCCAAAATGCTTCAAAATATTTTCTAGAATTTTTCTAGAATTTTTCTGAGTATTTTATTATTTTTAATGAACTAAATGAATTTCTGGGAATTAATTTGAATATTTAAACGCTAGAAAAACCTAACCGGTTTGTACTGTTCCTCCGACCGGACCCGAGTTCGAGTCAAACTCGAGCCCGACCCGAGCCATGCTCCTGGCCGAACCCGGGCCGCTAAACTCCTAACGCTGCTGACCGTTGGATCGAGATCTAACGGCCACGATCGCATACGCCGCTAAACCGGAGCCCGACCGAGCCAGCCTGGGCCGCCGAGCCGACCGAGTCCAAACCCCCGCACCGTTGGATCTTGATCCAACGGCTCGCGTTGAGCCACGTCACCCAATCCGAATCCAATTCGGATTCCGCCGCCGCAGCTGTGTGGGCCTCGGTTTCCGCGGTTTTCACGGACACCGAGGGGCCTATTTAATGCGTCGCCGCCGCCAGCGTGTGCTCCGTTTCTGTGCGCACCCGTAGCCCTAGATCACGTCGCCTGAGCCGCCGTGGTTGCGCCGCAATCGCTCGCCGTAGTTGCATTAGGGCTCCACCGCAGTTAATCGCCGTTTCCGCTGCCGTCCGCCGTCCTCCGCCGTCGTTAAGCCCAGATCTGGAACCGCAAGGTTGAGACGCGTCGGAGGGGACCTTTCACTTCGCCGGAATCGCGCTCAAGCGCCATTGCCGTGGTCGCCGTCCTCGTCTCCGATGAGCCAGCGCTGCCGCACGCCATCGCCGTCGTTCGAGCTCCCTCCACCGTCCGATCCAGATCCAAGGGCCCAAAATCGTCCACATCACCCCCGGTGAGATCCCACGTTCTAATCCCCAGATCTATTTCCAACCGTTGGATTTAGATCCAACGGTTCAGATTGTGCCACGTAGCTAGAACCGCACCGTCTGGGATCAATCTTAGCCGTTAGATCTAGATCGAGCGGCTAGGGTTAACCACGTTGTAGACTTTAGATTGGATCTTGACCGTCCGATCAAGATCGAACGGTCCAGATCAGCCGAGTAGTTTTTATACGCGTGAGGTTGGATCTGATCTGGACCGTTGATTTTCAAATCAACGGCCCAGATCGTGCCGCGTGTCCAGTACTTGGACCGTCGCGGTCAGCGCGGTCGACCGCGGTCGCCGCTGACGTCACGCGTGACGTCAGCGTGGGGCCCGCGTGTCAGCGAGTCAGCCAACCGCACCATGACGTCACCGCTGACGTCACGGTGGGGCCCGGTATCGGCCGTCCCTCGGTAGTGCGTGATGACGTCGCTGCGGCGTCATCCGAGGAACACTGTTAGTAAGACACGTGGTAGTGGACCGAGTCCACGGTGGACCGAGCCGCGCCGTGCACCGGGTCCATGGACCCGAGGCGACGTGGCGGCTCCCGAGTGGTCCATGTGTCATGCTGACGCAATAAATTGATTTCCGAAAAAGAAAATGATTTATTAATCCGGATTATTGATTTCAAAAATGGTTTCAAACTTCAAACGCTTATAACTTTTATGCGTTTCAACTCCGATTTGAGTGATTCAAATTTCTAAATTTTCATAAAAATGAGACCTACTCAAATATGAATTTTAATTAATTTTTGATTATGAATATTTCTCTGTTTTTATTTAATTAGTGTTTTCTTTAAACTTTAAAAGGTTATAACTTTTGCATTTAAACTCCGAATTGGACGATTCCAGTTTCTAAAAATTCATAAAATTATGCTCTCTCTGTTTGTGAACTTTATTTGAAGTTTTGGATACTTTTTGTCTACTGTTTATTTATTTATTGCTATTTGCATGCTTTACGAGTAGACGTTGAAGTGCCTGAAGGCTTCGAAGATGAAGTGTTGACCCAGGAGCCAGCTCAGGACCAAGAACAAGTACACTTTGAAGGCAAGTTTTGCTTTGACCATGTTTATCCCATTTTGAAATTAATTTTGATTTAAATTATTGCATGCTAGTTTAATTATAAAATGCTTTAATTAATTTTGGGAGATTAGTTAATTACCTAATTGCTGTATGCCACCTTGACATAGATAATTGAATGCCATGAACCCCTTGTCACCCTAGTTGAGGATTAAATAGTTGGACATTATTAAATCGCCTACATGGGAAGTTAGATCGTTGTAGTATATTGCTTAGACCTGCTACGTGCTCTTGACATGATTTTGGACAATCAAATGTTAATATTGACTTAATGATATATTGAACGTGTTTTAAAAGGTATCATGTGTTGTGATGTTGATGGCACGTGGTGCATGGTAATCAACTGGGGTTTGATGAATAGATTTCGACTGGGGCATGTGGCAGGAATGATCGGGTGGGCCAGTTATGGCACCGGGAACGTTGTTTTGGTTCTTCGGGTAGTCTTGCCCTGGTCAATCTAAGGACTTAACCTTGCAAGCCTTTGAACTGAGTCAAACGTGCAACCACATGTCTGTAATGGGACGGACCTAGTTGATTAAGTCGCTAATAACGTACCTGTGGGACCTCGGGTTGTCAACTATACCTGTTGTGTAGTTGTACGGGGGAGCGTACCGGGGCTGTGGCCAGGTACCCATCTAACAGTGGATTGGCCTAAACTTCGCCTTCGCTAAGGGAAGGGTTAGCGTGCAATCACGGGGAGGACCACTTGTCTTTGTTAGAAGCTTAGAAAGACTTTGTTACGGACACTCGCCTTTGTGGTGTTTGGTTTGTATCTTGTGGGTAAAGTGCATAACCTCTACAGAGTGTAAAATCTATTCGAATAAGCGTGTCCATGGTATTGGACATCGCTCGGGAATTACAGATCAAGGGTTAGACTTTCTTGAAAATGACTTGGACTTGAGAGGTTGGGTTATGTTAGTAATGATGTTGATGGAAATGTGGATTAGGAATGGAAAATATGTTTATTTAATTGTTGGAAAAGTTATTGCTCTTAAACATGTTTCTACTGCTTTTGAATCTACCTATGTTACTTATCAAGATCTTTGTTTTATTGCAAATATACCACTGAGCTACTTCTTTGTACTAAGCCATGCATGTAGTATATTAGCTTGCATTACATGCATGACTTCTTTGAGTACCAAGTACTCACCCTTGCCACAATACAACACAGTTGAAGAGGAGATGACACCAGCTTTGGAGGAGGAGCTCCAAGAGGAACCGTCTAATTAGGGAGCGAGCCCAGTCAGTTGCCTGTGGTATACTGAATGGCGCAACGAAGTTATATTATTTTTCCACTGCTGTTATTTCTCTCTTATTGAGTTTTTTCCCTGCGTGGCATATAATTTTAACTTGACCACAAGGTCGAGCAACCCGCTTGGTTAACTATTTAAGGTACTTTATTATTTCATTGAGTATGATTGTGATATTTACCAATGTTGAGATGTGTGCACTAAGCGGCGTTCTGGACTAGTACTAAATACACGGAGGGTCGGATTTGCGAATTCGGGTCCCGACAATTCTCAACTCGCATGGCGATCAAAAACCAGGTCTTGGTAGACTTCATAGCGGAGTGGATGAATCCAACACCACCCGCTATTGAGCTCAATAGATCTGAAGAAGATCATTGGACCTTGTACTACGATGGGTCTCGAGCCTATGAACGCTCAGCGGCTGGAGTTGTGCTAGTCTCTCCCTAAGGAGAACAACTCCAGTACACCATCTAATTGTATTTCACCGCAATGAACAACTCGGCAGAATACGAAGGCCTCTTGGTAGGACTACGGGCATGCAAAGTGTTGGGAGTCCAACGACTCACTGTGAAAGGAAATTGTCAAGGCCCTCAATTTCAAAAAAATTTTGGGACATCCGGAGTATCTGGATGCAACCCGGAATGTCCAGAAATATTGTCCGGAGTATCCGAATTAACCGGACCGAGCGCCTCAACCCGGAGTATCCGGACCAAATTATTCGGAGTGTCCGGGGTGTTTGGAATTTGTGTTCCCGAAGACCCCAACCCGGAGTCTCCGGGTTAATTGTCCGGAATGTCCGGATTGTGCGGGGGTTTTGTATATAAGTCACATTTCGTGGTTTCCTTTACTCCCTCCTCCTCTCCACTTGCTCTCCACCCCTCCCATGCTCTCCTCCACCGCAAACTCCTCACCGGCGAACTCTCCACCGGCCGGCGACCTCCGGTGACTCCTTCCCCGGTGAACTCCTCCTCGGCGCTCTCAATCTCCTCCCCAAGCCGGCGTCTTCCTCCTCCTACCCGGCTTCCCCCTCTTTCTCCTTCCCTTCCCTTGAGGTAAAGCCCTCTCTTGGAGTCTATTCATGGGATTCTTGGGTTCTAGGGCTTCCATGGGGTTTGATGTAGGGTTAGGTTTGTAGATTTGGGGTTGGGGGTTGAACTTTGGGGATGTTAGGTTTCTTGGTGGGGTTTTGTGTTGGGGTTGGTTTAGGCAATGTGCGGTGCTAGGGTTAGAGATCGGGGGTGAGTGAGGCTCTCTTAAGCTTTGGATTAGGTTTGGTTGGAGGTGTTAGAGATGAGACCTGCTCGTCGTGGTTTGAGCAAGCTCGGAGCTCTCCTGCTCGACCACATGTAGGAATGTCGTAGATCGGGTCCCCGCGGTGCCGTGGGACTTGGCGGCACCTCGGTCCGTTGAGTAGAAGGGTGAAACGCGCCAGGTCCGGAGTGTCCGAACAAAACGTCCGGAGTGTCCGGATTGTCCGGACTGTCCGGACATTAAACCCGGACTGTCCGAGTTCACCTGGTCTATCCGTGTTATGTTGGTCTATCCGGTTGCGTCGTTTCGTCGGGGGTTTTCATCCTAGTTGTTTCATTGCATTGCATGCATCTTATTGTTGCATTATATTCGTGTAGAGAACGAAACCGCGGAGGGTTGTACCGCCGTGGTCGAGGGGGTTGCCGAGGGGCAAGTCGCTGTCGGTCCGTGAGCAGAAGATCAAGGCAAGCACCTAAGCATCTTGAACCATATGTATAATCTATTTTTGTGAATTAACTGCCTATTGGGTGTTAAGTGTTGCATTAGGAGTTGAAATGTGGATAGGTTAGATCCTATTTGCTGCATGTACCACTTTCATTGTTACTTGTTAAACACCTCCTTTGGAGCTAGATTATGGGTACTAATGGTGTCATGCTTAGTATGCTTAGAGGTCGGTTTGGGCCAAGTGGTGGATGGTTCCACTGCTTGAGGTCTTACGCTTTACAATCTATGGAAAGGTTTGGTTTTGGTTATGTGGTGGAAAATGGTACAATTGGAGACCGAGCAGGAGATTGAGGCATTTGGGTAAGGAGACTCAAATGTGGTAGTCCCGCCTGAGTCAGCTATGGACCGATCCGATGTTTAACCGTAGCCGAGCACACCTTGGTTGATCGCATGCCGGGAATGGGACGGTAAAGCTATTCTTTTATCGCATGCCATTCAATGGGGCATACACCTCATGTGGTTGGACATGGTTGAGGGCGAGGCTTAGGCCGACTCTCGGGGGCCGAGCCGGGCTTGGGCCGCTCGAGGGGGTGCTAGGTACTTGGACCGCATGAAGATGTACCCAACGAACTGGTATGGATGGGAGGATGGTTGACACGAGGTTCCTTGTGGCTCGTGTCGTGCGGTCAATGCTTCCCTGCAGGGTTAATTAAGCGATTCGAATTGCCGCGCTCTCGGATATGAGCACGCTTGGTTACATGTTACTACACGTAGTAATAACTTGAACCAAAGTTCGCCTTTGGGCTTGAGCTCGAAGTTGTTATGAGGTCACTTGTTTGGTTATCATTAAATATTGAACTCCACTCTAGAAGTAGGTGCTAGTACAACTACTTTGAATTGTGAATTGGATAGTGGTTCTAACTAATCAACAAAGTTAAGCTTTCCGCACTTTTAACTTTAGCTAATTTCCTTGCTACACCAAATGCATATTCTTTGGAGTCAGTCATATATGGACGACGGGTAAGACTTGCGAGTACCTTCCGTACTCAGGCTTCTGCTTTTGTGGTTTTGCAGGTGAGGATCCCGAGGGGTGTGAGTTTTGCCTCTACTGCCTATCGGTGACCGGGTGAGAGCATAGAGTAGAAATTTCTTTGGCGTCGTGTACGCCCGGGAGTGTTCAGAGGCAAAACACTCTCGGGGTTGTTTTATTTTTGCCCAGTTTAGTAGTGGGGAGTCTACTTTTGTTGTATAGGTTGTTTAAATGTGCTATGTTTCGCTGAACTCTTAGTTGCCTTTGCGCAACTTTTTATATATTTGTGTCGCTTTAGTGCTTTGCTTGTTTCTGGTTGTTGGTGGTTGTCGGGTGTGGTTTTGTGTAGTTGGGGCTTGTTGTTAGGTTTTGTCTTCGTGCCGTGGTTGGTTTGGTCGTTTTGTTCGTTTTGCTTCCGCGCGTGTCTGGTTGTGGGGTTCCAAGTTTCGTTGCCCCTTTATGCAAATTGGGTTGATATCACAGTGAAACCGGTATGCCGGGATCCTGGGCGAGTTTTGGTTCGCATACCGGGGGAATACCGGGGTTGTCGTCGAGTTATTCGAAGGGTTTCGATGTTATCCCAGTTAGGCTTGGGTGCTAACACTGTGAGCGCTTCCGGCGGTCCGTTGTTAGCCTCCAAATCCGATTAGGATGACTAAACCTTCTAATAGCCCGAGGACGATCTGGGCGGCTCCTCTCAGCGCTGGTATCTGAGCAAGGTGCATGAAGACGAACCTGAAACTTGACAACCAATTAGGGAGCTAATTAGGACTGTCATTATGCATTAGGTAGAAGGTAGTATTTGTATCCCGCCCTACGTATATAAGTATTGAGTGAGGGACACGTTGGAATCGTGCATTCCTGTCATGTCTTGCATATGCCATGCAGTTTGCATCAGGAGTTGTGCTTTTGGGTGTGTTAGACTTGTTGGACTCCAGTGCGGAATGCTCTGATCGACTTGGGGTAGTTTGCGGGTTTGTTGAGTTTAGGACCTGTCCTTTCCGTGTGGTTCGACTCTTGTTGTCGACCTTGGTAGCATGCACGAGGACCCGAGGCAGAGTTGGAGGCGATGATGGTGCTGGGCGGTCTCAGCCTGGCGATAGCGATCCGCCCCCTCCTCCCAACCTGCTGGACGTATTGCCGCATTCAGAGCAGAACCAGCAGACCACTAACCGGATCCTGGAGATGCTGGTGCAGAATCAGGCCGCTCCGGGTGGCCGCGGCGATGGGCGAGGCCGACCCAATGGCTACCTGGACTTTCTGCACACTCAGCCGCCGATTTTCTCTCGGGCCAGTGACCCATTGGAGGCCGACTACTGGCTGTGCACGATAGAGCAGAAATTTGCTCTTATCCACTGCAAGGACCTTCAGAAGGCTCCTTTCGCGGCGCAGCAGCTTCAGGGCCCAGCCGGAGCATGGTGGGCCAATTTCTTGGTGATGCAGCCTGCCGGTCATCAGGTGACTTGGGCGGAGTTCCGTGAGGCCTTCCGGGCGTACCACATCCCGAAAGGACTCATGGATATCAAGAAGCAGCAGTTCTTCGCCCTCAAGTAGTTGAGCAAGTCGGTGATGGATTACTCACGAGAGTTCAATTACCTGGCTCAGTATGCACCGGAGGAGGTGGATACCGAGCAGAAGAAGCATGATCGGTTCATGAATGGGCTGACGGCGAAGATGCAGGATAAGCTCTTGGTGTGTGACTTCGCCGACTTGAACGCGTTGGTGAGTCGGGCGATCACCGTGGAGCATAAGATGAGAAGCCATAAAGATGAAAAGAAGCGGAAAAGGGCGGTTCAAGATTACTCGGTGGTGGCGATTCACAGCCAGGCTCGGATTGGTCTTCCACCACCGAGGGCCCCTGTTCCTGTGCCTTCTCTACCGGCTGGAGTGGCTCGCCCTCCTGTTCCTGCTCCTCGTCCTCCTCAGCCACAGTCGGGAGTGCGAGTGGTGACAGGCTCTAGACCGGGCCCATGCTACAACTGCGGACGTGCGGGGCACTTCATCCGCGACTGCCCATTTCCAAGGCGGGGCAACAATCCTAATGCCCCAAGACCTCAAGGCGCGACTGCACCACCTCCACTTCCTGCGCCTACCCGTGGCCAAGTTAACTACATCGATGCTGAGGCGATTCCCGAGGGCGCCACCGTGCTGACTGGTACGTTATGCATTGAAGGGCATGCTGCCAGAGTTTTGTTTGATTCGGGGGCTTCTCATTCCTTCGTTAGCAAAGATTTTGTCATGAAACATCGGATGGAAGTGAGTGGTAGCAAAACCTCTTTCCTAATTGAGGCACCAGGTTCAAGGATTTATGCCAATCAAATGATCCAGAAGGCCGTTGCGCAAGTCCGCGGGGTTTCTTTCCTTGTCAATTTGCTGCTTCTTGAAATGCGTGGCATGGATGTCATTTTGGGAATGAATTGGCTCACCCGTCAATGGGCCATCCTGGATTGTTCTCGTCGCTCCATCTCGCTCAAGGGACCGGTGGGTGACCAATTGACCCTGTTTCTTGATGATGGCGGGGCCGCTCTCTGTTCCTTGAATGGCACTGAAGTTAAGGAGTTAGAGTCCATTTCCGTAGTGTCGGAGTATCCGGATGTGTTTCCGGCGGAACTGCCAGGGATGCCGCCTGATCGGGACATTGAGTTTGTAGTTGAACTTCAACCCGGGATAACTCCAGTTTCCAAGCAACCGTATCGGATGCCGCCAAATGAATTGGCCGAACTGAAGACTCAGCTGAAGGAACTGATGGACAAGGGATTCATTCGCCCGAGCTCCTCACCTTGGGTTTGCTCGGCTCTCTTCATGACCAAGAAGGACGGTTCTCTTTGCCTCTATGTTGATTATCGTCCTTTGAATGCAGTCACGGTAAAGAACAAGTACCCTCTGCCTCGGATCGATATCCTGTTTGATCAGCTTGCTGGTGCGCGGGTGTTCTCCAAGATTGACTTGAGGCTCGGGTACCATCAAATCAAGATTCGGGCTGAGGATGTCCCAAAGATGCTGCTTCCACCCGATATGGGTTGTATGAGTACAACGTCATGTCGTTCGGTCTGACGAACGCACCGGCGTATTTCATGTACCTCATGAATTCCATTTTCATGGAGGAGCTCGATTCTTTTGTGGTCATATTCATTGATGACATCCTGGTCTACTCGAAAAGTGAGGAAGAGCATGCCAGGCATCTTCATATTGTTCTCGAAAGACTTCAGGAACACCGTTTGTATGCGAAGTTCAGCAAGTGTGAGTTCTGGCTGAAAGAGGTGTCCTTCTGTAACATCCCAAAATTTTGCTTTTCTTAAAATCATGTGTGATTTGGCACTTTGGTGAATTTTTGGAATTTTCTGGAATTTATTTGGATTTATTTGGAATTTATTTGAATTTATTCCATTTTGAAATAATTAAAGAATTTAATTTTGCAAATAAATTTTTGTTGGAAATATTTTATTTGAGTCCAAAATAATCCAAAATATTTTCGAATTTTTCTGGAATTTTTCTCGAGTCATTTGCTATTTTTAATGAATTAAATGAATTATCGGGAATTATTTTAAATATTAAATCGCTGGAAAATCCAACTCGGGTCAAGTATCGTTTTCATCCGACCGAAAGTCGGACTCGAGTCCACCTGAGCCGCTTGACTCGACGAACCCACTTAACCCTAATCGATCCCAACCGTTGGATCAAGATCCAACGGCCGAGATCCGCCGACCAAGACCGAAAGCCGTGTTCGGACCGGACCCGATCGCGCCCGTGCGATCGTGGGCGCTGATCGCGACACGTGGACGGCCACGATTTCGTCGTCTTCCGTAATCGAGCCGGACTCCGCCGAAAGTGCGCCGTGCGGATCGATTAGGGCTCGCCGAGCACGCCCCGGCTATTTAATGCCCTGATCGCACCCGAGGACCGCCGTGACCCGCTGCACTTCTTGCCCTAACTCCGCCGAGCTCTAGCCGCCGAGGGTTCGCTGAATCGCTCGCCAGTAGTTGCGTGAAGCGCCACCACGGTCCTTGCCTCGCCTCGCCGCCGTCCGCCCTCCGCCGCCATTGACCCCAGATTCAAATCCGGCCAGCGCACCAAGACACCCTCCATCTCGCCGAGCACGCCCCAACCGCCGTTTGGGTGGTCGCTGCCTCGGCCACGGCAGCCGCAACTCCGCCGTGAAGCCATCGCCGACTCCCGAGCTCCACCAACCGTCCGATCAAGATCCAAAGGCCCAGATCGTGCCACGTCGCCGGTGAGTTTCCCGTTGAAAATCCTAGATCTAATCCCAACCGTTGGATCTAGATCCAACGGCCCACGATCGATCACGTGCGCCCCAAGCACATGAGGCCAAACTCAATCGGTACCGTCGGATTTCAAACCAACGGCCACGATTGTGCCACGCGCCCGTGAAGCCGAACTGCCGCGCCCACGCGCTGGCAGTGCGTGGTCACCGACACGCGGGCCCGCGTGTCGGCGACAGCATCGCGTGACGCCACCCATGACGCGTCATCGGTGGACCCACCCACAAGACCGTGAGCCCCGGCCGACGCCAAAGAATGACGCCACCCGAGTGGGCCCACATGTCGATCTCACGTGAGTGTGGACCGAGTCCACGGTGGACCCAAGCCGAGAGTGTGGACCGAGCCCATGGACCGGCTGACGTCAGCAGGCCAATCAGGAGCTGCCACGTGTCCATGCTGACGCAATAATTAATTTCCGAAAAAGAAAATGATTTATTAATTCGAAATATTGATTCAAATTTAGATTCAAACTTCAAACGCTTATAACTTTTGCGTTTCAACTCCGATTTGAGTGGTTCAAATTTCTAAATTTGTATAAAATTGAGATCTACCTAAATATGAATTTTATTTAATTTTTGGACTAAAGTTTTTCTCTGAAATATTATTTAATTGATTATTTAAACTTTAAATAATCATAACTTTTATGCTTTAACTCCAAATTTGCGATTCCAGTTTCTAAAAATCCAGAAAATTATGTTCTCTCTGTTTATGGATTTTATTTGGAGTTTTGGGATCTTTTGCATAGTGTTCATTTGTGTATTTGCTATTTGCACGCTTTACGAGTAGACGTTGAAGTGCGGAAGGATTCGAGGAGAAGTGTTGACTCAGGATCCAACTCAAGACCAAGAGCAAGTACTTTTTGAAGGCAAGTTGTGCTTTGACCATATTGATCCTATTTCAAATCTATTTTGATTTAAACTATTGCATGCTAGTTCAATTAGAAAGATACTTTGGTTTAAACACAGGGGTTAGTTAAATACCAATTTGTTATATGACACCTTGATTACTTAAGTATGTGCCATGATCCCTTGTCACCCTAGTTGTGGTTTACTAGTTGGACATTATTAAATTGCCAACATGGGTTTAGACCGTTGTAGTATGCTGCTTAGACCTGCTACGTGCTCATGACATGATTTTGGATAATCAAATGCTAATATGGACTTAATGATATATTGAACCTGTTTTGGAAAAGTATCATGTGATGTTGATGGCACGTGGTGCATGGTAATCAACTGGGGTTTGATAAACAGATTTCGACCGGGGCATGTGGCAAGAGTAATCAGGTGGGCCAGTTGTGGCATTGGGAGTGTTGATTTGGTTTTTCGGGTAGTCTTGCCCTGGTCACTCTAAGGACTTAACCTTGCAAGCCTTTGAACTGGGTCATACTTGCAACCACATGGCTGGAATGGGACGGCCCTAGTTGACTAAGTCGCTAAGGACTCACTTGTGGAGCCTCAGGGTGTCAGTTACACCTTTTTGTGTGATTGTACGGGGGAGCGTATCGTGGCTGTGGCCAGGTACCCATCTAACGGTGTGTTGGTCCCATACTTCGCCTTGGCTAAGGGAAGGGATGGTGTAGAGCACGGAGCGGGGAGGAGCAGGTGTGTTGTTGGAGGCTTAGAAAGGCTTTGTTATGATCGCTCATTCGCATACTCTTGTATGGCGATTCACTACCGACGTGGTGAGTGGATTGTATCTTGTGGGTAAAGTGCATAACCTCTGCAGAGTGTAGAATCTATTTGAATAGCCGAGTCCACTGTGATCGACAATGCTCGGGAATTACAAATCAAGGGGTAGACTTTCCGAAAATAACTTGGATTTGAAAAGTTGGGTTGGTTTAACAAAGAAGATGATGGAAATATGGTTTAGGATGGGGAAAAATGTTATTTAAACTTTTGAAAAGTTATTTATGCTTTACTTATTTCTACCGCTTTGAATCTACTTATATTACTTGTCAAAAGTCACATCGCAAATATACCCTGAGCTACTCCTTTGTACTAAGCCATGCATATAGTATATTAGCTTGCATTCTCAGTGCATGACTTGCTGAGTACCAAGTACTCACCCTTGCCCCAACACAATATCGGTTGAAGAGGAGATTACGCCACTTTGGAGGAGGAACTCCAAGAGGACCCGACTACTTAGGGATGCGAGCCTGGTCAGTTACTGTGGTATACTTGGATGGCGCCAATAAGTTTATTTGATTTTCCGCTGCTATTGTTTCTCTCTGAATAAGTTTCGCCCTCACGAGGCATATATTTGTAACTTGGCCATAAGGTTGAGTAACCAGTTTTATTACTTTAATAAAGTACTTTTATGGTATCGATTGGTATGATTGTGATATTTACTGATGTTAAGACTGTGTGCACTAAGCGCGTTCTGGACTAGTGCTGAATACACAGAGGGTCCTGATTTGCAAATTCGGGGTCCCGACAGAGGTGGTATCGAGCCATACTTGACCGTGAGGCTCAACCCTAGCTAGAATGGTCGTAGTGAGGATAAAACCTATTTTCTAAAGCTAAAAATTTGTGAAGATAAGAAATGACCTCTCGACTTATCCCTTCTCTCTTTTCTTGTCTCTTGCTGAAATTTTCCCTTACCTTGTCACAATTCGAAAAATCCGAGTTCTTACGTAAAGCACTCTTGTGACAGATGAAGGTTTTCTCGATGAGTGAGCATAGGTTCTATAGTGAGACTCCTTCGCCGAGTCGAGTCATAAAATAAAGAGTCACCCTTTAGGCGTTAGATTCCAGAGTTAGTTCGATTTGGATTTGCTTTGTTTCTTGAGTGTGCATTATGTGTTGCAAGGCCCTTAGGCATTGTAAGCGACCATACCAAGTTACTAATAATAAAGATGGACCTTAAAGTTACCCCTTTCGCCTCGCATAAAGTCCATATTACTTGTCTATTCTTGTTTCCCTCTCATCTCTAAACCTAGAGCAAAACAACAGATGGTGAACACCCGTGGGAACTTTGGAAGCAATGGGAGTGGATCTCGCCCAACAGAAAACCCCAATGATGGAGCACCAAAGACCGCCATCTGGATGTGCAGAATTTTGGAGCATTTCTGTGCTGCTCAGACCAGTTGATGCATGCTATGATGCAACAAATGCAGCACGTCACCGCCAGGCCACCGCCAATCAAGTTAATCGGGGACCACGCCAGAATACAAAGGCCGTCGAGAGTTCATGAGGACTCACCCACCCACTTTCTCTGGGAATGCCAATCCGCTGGAGGCCGATGATTGGTTAAGATCAATCGAGAGGAAGCTACACATAGCTCAATGCATAGGGAATGAGAAGGTACTTTACGCTTCTCATCGCTTGGAAGGAACAATTACGAATGGTGGGAGAACTGTGCCACGCAGAGAACCCTCAAGATATCACTTGGGAAGAGTTCACAAACTGATTCGACAAAGATCACGTGCCTCGAAGGAATCATGGACCTTAAGAAGGAGGAGTTCAGAGCACCGAAGCAAGGTAATCAACCAAAGGGTCGAGCTACCGAACAAGTTCACACGGCTAGCACGCTACGCACTGAGGATGTAGCGGCAGATAAATCCGCATACCTCGCTTTTATGAAGGGACTTAACTCAGGATTGCAAGTAGGGTTGATCACCCACACCTTTCCAGATTTCCAAGAGTTGGTGAATAAGGCGCTTATTCTTGAGGACAAGCGCAAGGAACTGGATGAGAACAGAAGCGCAGGATGCAACAAAGAAGGATCACGTCGAGGAACGCAATGCGCTTTGAGAGTTGCACCAAATCAATTCTTGATTCCAACCACGAGAATGCAACAAGGACACCATCCTCAGCAGACCAAGACCCGCCAATCGTAACTACTAAACCCCACTTCCGCTAGAAACGCTTACCTGTGCAATCAAGTTAGGAACAAAGGAGACGTCACATAATCGCAACGAGCCAGACACTTTGCCAACAGCTTGTCCGAAGAAGACAGCAGAGCGACCCGATTCGCTTCAATCTAGGAACCACCCAGCTAGGACGCCAACATCAGAGCCACACCCTGCATCAGGTGAGAGGCCGAGTCAACCATGTCACCGCGGATGCA
Organism: Rhipidocladum racemiflorum; assembly: GCA_036346355.1. Classification (NCBI taxonomy): domain Eukaryota; kingdom Viridiplantae; phylum Streptophyta; class Magnoliopsida; order Poales; family Poaceae; genus Rhipidocladum; species Rhipidocladum racemiflorum. The sequence goes on from CM070577.1 coordinate 32,077,375, forward strand.
TTGCAAAATGCTACTGACGTCGATCGGGTAAGTTACTTGTTAACTCAAGACTGCAGCAGCTTTGTTTGACTCGAGCTTCAGATTCGTTTGTTTCGCAAGGCTTTGCTACTAGAAATGACTTAAGGATTGCAAGACTTAAGTGCATGCTTTTAGTTCAAACCCTGGTTCGAACTCCGAACGGAAGTAGGATGTTCCGGGTGAGAATACTAATAGATGGAATAGAGTTCCTAGCAAACCTTATAATTTTGGAGACCAGGACCTTAGATGTTATATTGGGAATGGATTGGTTATCCAAGCACAAGGCTGTATTGGATTGTGGACGAAGGACTATCTCGCTTGAGAGCCCGTGTGGGAAGAAAGTGGAATTTCAAGCCACCGCAGCTAGAGATGGACGATTGATGGTTAACAAGCATCAAGGCAATCAGCATAGAGGATGTCCCAAAGAGTGAATGAGTACCCGATGTTTTTCCCGAAGATCTACCTCGGTATGCCGCGACAGGGGACATAGAGTTTGTGATAGAGCTTGTCTGCACAAAGACCGATAGCAAAGAGACCCTATCGGATGTCAACCGAGGAGTTGGTAGAGATGAAGAAACAAATAGAAGAGTTAATGGAGAAAGGATTTATCAGACCAAGTTCACGCCATGGGGAGCACCAGTTTTGTTTGTCAAGAAGAAGGACGGGAGTTTCAGGATGTGCATTGACTACCGTGCACTCAATGAAGTCACCGTGAAGAATAAGTATCCGCTACCAGGATTGATGATTTGTTTGATCAGTTAAGAGGAGCCGGAGTTTTCTCCAAGATTGATCTCGAGGTCGGGATATCATCGCTAAAGATCCGATCGTAAGATATTCAAGATCGCATTCTCGTCAAGATATGGACATTACGAGTTTACTGATTATGTCCTTTGGGCCGATTTAATGCGCGCCAAATTTTATTTCATGAATATGATGAATAAGGTGTTCATGGAATATTTGGACAAGTTTGTCGTCGTGTTCATAGACGATATCCTAATCTACTCCAAGACAGGAGGATGAACATGCCGAACACTTAAGGCGAGTTTTGGAAAAGCCGAGGAACAGCAACTTTTCGCCAAGTTCAGCCAGTGTGATTTTTGGAAGGACAAGGTGGAGTTTCTTGGACATGTAATGACCGCAGAAGGAGTCGCCAGAGATCCGAGCAAAGGAGAAGCTGTGTTACATTGGGAGCAGCCGAAGACTGTGACCCAGATTCGGAGTTTCCTTGGAATGGCGGGATATTACCGCCGTTTCATCGAAGGTTTTTCGACAATTGCGATACCTCTTAGGCAATTGCTGAAGAAGGACCAGGAGTTTGCATGGACGCCAGAATGGGAGGAAGGATTTCAGAGCTGAAGAAGCGATTGACATCAAGACCGGTGTTAGTTCTACCGGATGTTGCTCAAAGCTTCGATATTTATTGTGACGATCGCGCTAAGGACTTGGATGTGTGCTGATGCAGAATGGAAAGGTCGTCGCTTATGCATCAAGGCAGCTGAGGCCGCATGAGGGAAATTATCCGACACATGACCTAGAGTTAGCCGCCGTAGTGCATGCTTTGAAGATATGGCGTCACTATCTGATTGGAAACAGATGTGAAGTATATACGGATCATAAGAGTTTTAAGTACATATTCACCCAAATCGGATCTCGAATATGAGGCAAAGGAGATGGCTAGAATTGATCAAGGACTATAATGTTGGAATCCATTACCATCCGGGAAGGCCAACGTAGTAGCCGATGCTCGAGTCGGAAGAGCCATACCGTGAGTACGCTGCTAGCCACAAGTCAGGATGAGTTATGTGAGGATTTCGGAAAATGAAGATTGAGGTTGTACCTAGCGGATTCTTGGCGCTTTGGAAGTAAAGCCTACTTTAGAGGACCAGATCCGAGAAGGATGAAGGATGATGACAAGATCCGGTAGGATTAAGTCCAAAATGGAGGAAGGCAAGGCAAAGGATTTCAAGCTAGACGAGCAAGGCACGTTATGGATGAAGGATCGCATTTGTGTGCCTAACAAAAAGGAGTTAAAGCAACTGAACGGAAGAAGCCCATGACTCTAAGTACTCGATTCATCCTGGAAGCGCCAAGATGTATCAGGATCTCAAGGAGAGATTCAGTGGCGAGTATGAAACGTGAAGTTGCCGAGCATGTTGCATTGTGCGACGATGCCGAGAGTCAAGGCAATGCATCGAGACCAGCAGGATTGCTACAACCGCTGAAAATACCTGAGTGGAAGTGGGAGGAAATCGAATGGATTTCATTACCGGTTTGTCAAGACTCAAGGAGGTTATGACTCCATATGGGTTATAGTGGATCGCTTGACTAAAGTAGCCCATTTTATCCCCGTGAAGACCATTTACTCGGGAGATAAGTTAGCAGAGTTGTACATGATCAGGATTGTTTGTTTGCACGGAGTGCCAAAGAGGATTGTATCTACGAGGTACCCAATTTACCTCAAGGTTCCGGAATAAGTTGCATGAAGCCATGGGAACCCGCTTGAACTTCAAGATACCTTATCATCCACAGACGGATGGGGGAGCCAGAAAGAGTCAACCAGATTCTGGAAGATATGCTAAGAGCTTGTGCATTGGCTTATGCTACCTCTTGGGATAAAAGTTTGCCGTATGCCGAGTTTAGTTACAACAATAGTTATCAGGCTAGTTTACAGATGTCACCTTTTGAGGCACTGTATGGTCGACCCTGTCGGACACCATTGAATTGGAATGAGACCGGCGAGCGCCGTGTCTTTGGGCCTGATATTCTTCAAGAGGCTGAGGAGCAGATCGCTATGATTAGGGAAAGGTTGAAGATAGCCCAATCTCGACAGAAGAGTTATGCTGACAATCGTCGCCGAGATTTGAGTTTTGAACCAGAAGACTTTGTATACCTCAGAGTTACGCCTCTCAGGGGAGTTAAGAGGTTCCATGCCAAAGGGAAACTCGCACCTGCTTATGTTGGACCATTTAAGATTTTGAGTCGCAGAGGTGAAGTTGCCTACCACCGGAGTTGCCACGATCGTTGGCGAGGAGTGCATGACGTGTTCCATGTGTCCTGGGCTTGAAGAAGTGTCTCCGAGTTCCCGAGAACAGTGCACCGCTAGAGTCAATTGAGTTGCAAGAGGATTTGACTTATAAGGAGCACCTGTGAGGATTCTAGACACAATGGATCGAGAAACTAGAAACAAGTCAACCCGATTCTGTAGAGAGTTCAAAGTGGAGCAACCATGAAGAAAGTGAAGCGACTTGGGAGGCGAAGAGGATTTGAAGAAAGAATTTCCAAACCTATTTCTTTAGTGAGCCCTGAATCTCTGTGGACGAGATTCTATTAAGGGGAGGTTTGTAACATCCCAAAATTTTGCTTTTCTTAAAATCATGTGTGATTTGGCACTTTGGTGAATTTTTGGAATTTTCTCGAATTTATTTGGATTTATTTGGAATTTATTTGAATTTATTCCATTTTGAAATAATTAAAGAATTTAATTTTGCAAATAAAGTTTTGTTGGAAATATTTTATTTGAGTCCAAAATAATCCAAAATATTTTCCAGAATTTTGCGCGAATTTTACTGAGTCATTTGCTATTTTTAATGAATTAAATGAATTATCGGGAATTATTTTAAATATTAAATCGCTGGAAAATCCAACTCGGGTCAAGCATCGTTCATCCGATCGAAAGTCGGACTCGAGTCCGACCGAGCCGCTTGACTCGACCGAACCCACTCCTAACCCTAATCGATCCCAACCGTTGGATCAAGATCCAACGGCCGAGATCCGCCTCGACCGATCGAAAGCCAGTTCGGACGGACCCGATCGCGCCGCGGCGATCGTGGGCCGTTGATCGCGACACGTGGACGGCCACGATTTCGTCGTCTTCCCAGAATCGAGCCGGACTCCGCCGAAGTGCGCCATTGCGGATCGATTAGGGCTCCGCCGAGCACGCCTCCGGCTATTTAATGCCCTGATCGCACTTCGAGGACCGCCCGTGACTTCGCGCACTTCTTGCCCTAACCCGCCGAGCTCTAGCCGCCAGAGGTTCGCTGAATCGCCGCCGTAGTTGCGTGAAGCGCCACCACGGTCCTTGCCTCGCCTCGCCGCCGTCGCCCTCCTCCGCCGCCATTGACCCCAGATTCAAATCCCGAAGCGGGCGCACCAAGACACCCTCCATCTCGCCGGAGCACGCCCCAACCGCCGTTTGGGTGGTCGCTGCCTCGGCCACGGCCACCGCAACTCCGCCGTGAAGCCATCGCCGACCCGAGCTCCACCAACCGTCCGATCAAGATCCAAAGGCCCAGATCGTGCCACGCCACTTCGGTGAGTTTCCGCTGAAAATCCTAGATCTAATCCCAACCGTTGGATCTAGATCCAACGGCCCACGATCGATCACGCGCGCCCCAAGCACATGAGGCCAAACTCAATCCCACCGCCGGATTTCAAACCAACGGCCACGATTGTGCCACGCCGCCCAGGAAGCCGAATCGCCGCGCCCAGCGGCGGCAGCGGTATCACCGACACGCGGGCCCGCGTGTCGGGCCGACGCACTGCGGACGTCACCCATGACGCCATCGGTGGGACCCACTGTCGCAAGACCGTGGGAGCCTCGCCGACGGCAATGACGCCACCCGAGTGGGCCCACATGTCGGGCCTTCACGTGGAGTCAGGACCGAGTCCACGGTGGACCCAAGCCGAGTGTGGACCGAGCCCATGGACCTACCGACGTCCAGCCAGGCCAATCAGAGCTGCCACGTGTCCATGCTGACGCAATAATTAATTTCCGAAAAGAAAATGATTTATTAATTCGAAATATTGATTCAAATTTAGATTCAAACTTCAAACGCTATAACTTTTATGCTTCAACTCCGATTTGAGTGGTTCAAATTTCTAAATTTGTATAAAATTGAGATCTACCTAAATATGAATTTTATTTAATTTTGGACTAAAGTTTTTCTCTGAAATATTATTTAATTGATTATTTAAACTTTAAATAATCATAACTTTTATGCTTTTAACTCCAAATTTGACGATTCCAGTTTCTAAAAATCCAGAAAATTATGTTCTCTCTGTTTATGGATTTTATTTGGAGTTTTGGGATCTTTTGCATAGTGTTCATTTGTGTATTTGCTATTTGCACGCTTTACGAGTAGAGCGTTGAAGTGCCTAAGGATTCGAGGGAGAAGTGTTGACTCAGGATCCAACTCAAGACCAAGAGCAAGTACTTTTTGAAGGCAAGTTGTGCTTTGACCATATTGATCCTATTTCGAAATCTATTTTGATTTAAACTATTGCATGCTAGTTCAATTAGAAAGATACTTTGGTTTAAACACGGGGTTAGTTAAATACCAATTTGTTATATGACACCTTGATTACTTAAGTATGTGCCATGATCCCTTGTCACCCTAGTTGTGGTTTACTAGTTGGACATTATTAAATTGCCAACATGGGTTTAGACCGTTGTAGTATGTCGCTTAGACTCAAGCTACGTGCTCATGACATGATTTTGGATAATCAAATGCTAATATGGACTTAATGATATATTGAACCTGTTTTGGAAAAGTATCATGTGATGTTGATGGCACGTGGTGCATGGTAATCAATCGGGTTTGATAAATGCATTTCGACCGGGGCATGTGGCAAGAGTAATTAGGTGGGCCAGTTGTGGCATTGGGAGTGGTGATTTGGTGTTTCGGGTAGTCTTGCCCTGGTCACTCTAAGGACTTAACCTTGCAAGCCTTTGAACTGGGTCATACTTGCAACCACATGGTTGGAATGGGACGGCCCTAGTTGACTAAGTCGCTAAGGACTCACTTGTGGAGCCTCAGGGTGTCGCCATTACACCGCTTGTGTGATTGTACGGGGAGCGTATCGTGGGCGTGGCCAGGTACCCATCTAACGGTGTGTTGGTCCCATACTTCGCCTTGGCTAAGGGAAGGGATGGTGTAGAGCACGTACCGGAGAGGACCACCTGTGTTGTTTGAGGCTTCCGAAAGGCTTTGTTATGATCGCTCATTCGCATACTCTTGTATGGCGATTCACGGCTGACGTGGTGAGTGGATTGTATCTTGTGGGTAAAGTGCATAACCTCTGCAGAGTGTAGAATCTATTTGAATAGCCGAGTCCACTGCATCGGACAATGCTCGGGAATTACAGTCAAGGGGTAGACTTTCTGAAAATAACTTGGATTTGAAAAGTTGGGTTGGTTTAACAAAGAAGATGATGGAAATATGGTTTAGGATGGGGAAAAATGTTATTTAAACTTTTTGAAAAGTTATTTATGCTTTACTTATTTCTACTGCTTTCGAATCTACTTATATTACTTGTCAAAAGCTGTTTACTGCAAATATACCCTGAGCTACTCCTTTGTACTAAGCCATGCATATAGTATATTAGCTTGCATTCTCAGGTGCATGACTTGTCGAGTACCAAGTACTCACCCTTGCCCCAACACAATATCGCTTGAAGAGGAGATTACGCCACTTTGGAGGAGGAACTCCAAGAGGACCCGACTACTTAGGGATGCGAGCCCAGTCAGTTGCCTGTGGTATACTGGATGGCGCCACGAAGTTTATTTGATTTTCCGCTGCTATTGTTTCTCTCTGAATAAGTTTCGCCCTACGAGGCATATATTTGTAACTTGGCCATAAGGTTGAGTAACCAGTTTTATTACTTTAATAAAGTACTTTTATGGTATCGATTGGTATGATTGTGATATTTACCGATGTTAAGACTGTGTGCACTAGCGCGTTCCTGGACTAGTGCTGAATACACAGAGGGTCCGGATTTGCAAATTCGGGGTCCCGACACCTTCTTGGGACATGTCCTTTCTGAGCGGGGAGTAGCCGTTGACCCAAGCAAGGTGCAGGATGTGCTCAAGTGGGAACAGCCCAAGTCTGTCACAGAGATTCGCAGTTTTCTTGGGCTTGCGGGCTATTATCGCCGCTTCATCCAGGACTTCTCGAAGATTGCCAAGCCTATGACGGAGCTGCTGAAGAAAGGTGTGGAATTCAAATGGCCAATGGGCTGTGAGCAAGCATTTCAGGCCTTGAAACAGCGCCTCACTACAGCTCCTGTCCTCACACAACCGGACATCCACAAACCGTTTGATGTTTATTGCGATGCATCAGGTATCGGCCTTGGTTGTGTGCTTATGCAAGAAGGCTGGGTCGTTGCCTATGCATCTCGCAAATTGAAGCATCATGAAGAGCACTACCCAACTCATGACCTGGAGCTTACTGCAGTGGTCCATGCTTTAAAGATTTGGCGCCACTATCTCCTGGGGAGCAAGTGCAACGTCTATACCGATCACAAGAGTCTCAAGTACATCTTCACTCAGGCAGACTTGAATATGAGGCAAAGAAGGTGGCTTGAGCTGATCAAGGACTACAATATGGAAGTCCATTACCACCCAAGAAAGGCCAATGTGGTGGCTGACGTGTTGAGTCGCAAGGCTCAATGCAATTGCCTCGTTCTTGAACCCCGGAGTGCCACTCTTTGTGCTGAATTCCGGAGACTCAACATGGAGATGATAGAAGAAGGATCCTTGGCTAATGTGGAATTGAAGTCCACATTACTGGAGCAGATTCGGGAAGCTCAAAGGGAGGATGTGGGTATCACCCAAATTCGCGACAAGGTGAATTCTGGCCAGACTACTGAATTCCGCCTGGACGATCAGGGGACTTTGTGGTTCGGCCAGCGCATAGTTGTCCCGGATAACCAAGAATTGAAGCGGGAGATCATGGATGAAGCCCACAACTCTTTGCTCACAATTCATCCAGGCAGCAACAAAATGTACCAAGATTTGAGGTCAAGATTTTGGTGGACTCGCATGAAGCATAATATTGCTCGCTATGTGGCTGAGTGCGATGTCTGCAAAATGGTGAAGGTTGAACACTTTAAGCCAGCTGGCACTCTTCAGCCATTGCCCATTCCAAAATGGAAGTGGGAAGACATCAGCATGGATTTCATCACCGGGCAGCCAACGACTTCTTCGGGTCATGACTCGATCTAGGTTATAGTCGACCGGTTGACGAAATCCGCACATTTCTTAGCCGTTCGCACCACCTATAAATCCAAGAGGTATGCGGAGTTGTATATTTCCCGGATTGTGTGCCTTCATGGAATACCTGAGCGGATAGTTTCAGATCGAGGCTCCCGGCTTTGTTTCTCGGTTCGAGAAGTCTGCATGAGGCCTTGGGCACGAAACTACTCCACACTCAAAGATATCACCCTCAACCGATGGGCGCACCGAGAGGGTCAATAAAATCCTCGAGGACATGTTGAGAGCCTGCGGCCCTATCCTATGGGAAGAAGTGGGAGGAATGTCTCCCATATGCCGAATTTGCATACAACAATAGCTACCAAACCAAGATCCAAATGTCCCCTTTTGAGGCACTGTATGGTCGCAGCTGCCGAGCACCTCTCAACTGGTCTGAGAGTAGGGAACGATCATTTCTTGGGCCGGAACTGGTCATGGAGGCAGAAGAAAAAGTGAAAACCATTCAGGAAAATCTAAGGATAGCACAATCGCAGCAGAAGAGCTATGCCGATCATCGTAGGAGACCCCTCTCCTTTGACACTGGCGACTTTGTCTATCTGAAGGTATCCCCTCTTCGAGGCACCCGTCATTTTGGAGTCAAGGGGAAACTGGCACCTCGCTATATCGGACCTTTACAGATCCTTGCGAAGCGTGGTCAAGTGGCGCACTCAGCCAGAGCTTCCTCCTCTCTCGGCAATGGTCCACGATGTCTTCCACGTATCTCAGTTGAAAAAGTGCCTCCGTACTCCTTTTGAGTCACTTGGGGTAGATGAACTCGAAGTCCAGCCTGAACCAAACCTGTCTTACCAAGAACATCCTATTCGGGTTTTAGATGTAGCTGAACGCACGACCCGCCGAAGGGCTCTCAAGTTCTATAAGATCCAGTGGAGCAATCACACTGAAGAAGAAGCTACTTGGGAACCAGCGGATCGTTTGGAGGCCGAGTATCCCGAGTTCTTCCAAACCATGTAAGTGACTGGTATGCAAACTCTCCGCAACCCTAAGCTTGTCAATCCGCACGTGTCTGCACCTTTATCCGTATTCCGCCCAGTTTGTGCGTTTGTCCTGAATCTCGGGGCGAGATTCCTTTAAGGGGGAGGGTTTATCAAGGCCCTCAATTTCAAAAAAATTTTGGGACATCCGGAGTATCCGGATGCAACACGGAATGTCCGGATATATTGTCCAGAGTATCCGGATATATTGTCCAGAGTATCCGGATTAACCGGACCGAGCGCCTCAACCCGGAGTATCCGGACCAAATTGTCCGGGGTGTTCGGAATTTGTGTTCCCGAAGACCCCAACCCGGAGTCTCCGGGTTAATTGTCCGGAATGTCCGGATTGTGCGGGGGTTTTGTATATAAGTCACATTTCGTGGTTTCCTTTACTCCCTCCTCCTCTCCACTTGCTCTCCACCCCTCCATGCTCTCCTCCACCCCAAACTCCTCACCGGCGAACTCTCCACCGGCCGGCGACCTCCGGTGACTCCTTCCCCAGTGAACTCCTCCTCGGCGCTCTCAAGCTCCTCCCCAAGCCGGCGTCTTCCTCCTCCTACCCGGCTTCCCCTCTTTCTCCTTCCCTTCCCTTGAGGTAAAGCCCTCTCTTGGAGTCTATTCATGGGATTCTTGGGTTCTAGGGCTTCCATGGGGCTGGATGTAGGGTTAGGTTTGTAGATTTGGGGTTGGGGGTTGAACTTTGGGGATGTTAGGTTTCTTGGTGCGGTTTTGTGTTGGGGTTGGTTCAGGCAATGTGCGGTGCTAGGGTTAGAGATCGGGGGTGAGTGAGGCTCTCTTAAGCTTTGGATTAAGTTTGGTTGGAGGTGTTAGAGATGAGACCCGCTCGTCGTGGTTTGAGCTAGCTCGGAGCTCTCCGGCTCGACCACATGTAGGAAGGTCGTAGATCGGGTCCCCGCGGTGCCGTGGGACTTGGCGGCACCTCGGTCCGTTGAGTAGAAGGGTGAAACGCGCCAGGTCCGGAATGCCCGGACAAAACGTCCGGAGTGTCCGGACATTAAACCCGGACTGTCCGAGTTCACCTGGTCTGTCCGGGTTATGTTGGTCTATCCGGTTGCGCTGCTTCGCTTCTGGGGTTTTCATCCTAGTTGTTTCATTGCATTGCATGCATCTTATTGTTGCATTATATTCGTGTAGAGAACGAAACCGCGGAGGGTGGTACCGCCGTGGTCGAGGGGGTTGCCGAGGGGCAAGTCGCTGTCTGTCCGCGAGCGAAAGATCAAGGCAAGCACCTAAGCATCTTGAACCATATGTATAATCTATTTTTGTGAATTAACTGCCTATTGCGTGTTAAGTGTTGCATTAGGAGTTGAAATGTGGATAGGTTAGATCCTATTTGCTGCATGTACCACTTTCATTGTTACTTGTTAAACACCTCCTTTGGAGCTAGATTATGGGTACTAATGGTGTCATGCTTGGTATGCTTAGAGGTCGGTTTGGGCCAAGTGGTGGATGGTTCCACTGCTTGAGGTCTTACGCTTTACAATCTATGGAAAGGTTTGGTTTTGGTTATGTGGTGGAAAAAGGTACAATTGGAGACCTAAGTGAGATTGAGTCATTTGGGTAAGGAGACTCAAATGTGGTAGTCCCGCCTGAGTCAGCTAAGGACCGATCCGATGTTTAACCGTAGCCGAGCACACCTTGGTTGATCGCATGCCAGGAATGGGATGGTAAAGCTATTCTTTTATCGCATGCCGTTCGATGGGGCTTACAGCTCATGTGGTTGGACGTGGTTGAGGGCGAGGCTTAGGCCGACTCTCAGGGGCCGAGCCAGGCTTGGGCCGCTCGAGGGGGTGCTAGGTACTCGGACCGCATGAAGATGTCCCCAACGAACTGGTATGGATGGGAGGATGGTTGACACGAGGTTCCTTGTGGCACGTGTCGTGCGGTCAATGCTTCCCTGCAGGGTTAATTAAGCGATTCGAATTGCCGCGCTCTCGGATATGAGCACGCTTGGTTACATGTTACTACACGTAGTAATAACTTGAACCGAAGTTCGCCTTTGGGCTTGAGCTCGAAGTTGTTATGAGGTCACTTGTTTGGTTATCATTAAATATTGAACTCCACTCTAGAAGTAGGTGCTAGTACAACTGCTTTGAATTGTGAATTGGATTGTGGTTTTGCAGGTGAGGATCCCGAGTGGTGTGAGTTTTGCCCCTACTGCCTATCGGTGACCGGGCGGGGCACCGAGTAGAGGCTGCTGGCGTCGTGTACGCCCGGGAGTATTCAGAGGCAGAACACTCTCGGGGTTGTTTTACTTTTGCCCAGTTTAGTAGTGGGGAGTCTATTTTTGTTGTATAGGTTGTTTAAATGTGCTATGTTTCGCTGAACTCTTAGTTGCCTTCCCGCAACTTTTTATATATTTGTGTCACTTTAGTGCTTTGCTTGTTTCTGGTTGTTGGTGGTTGTCGGGTGTGGTTTTGTGTAGTTGGGGCTTGTTGTTGGGTTTTGTCTTCGTGCCGTGGTTGGTTTGGTCGTTTTGTTCGTTTTGCTTCCGCGCGTGTCTGGTTGTGGGGTTCTGAGTTTCGTTGCCCCTTTATGCAAATTGTGTTGATATCAAAGTGAAACCGGTATGCGGGGATCCTGGGCGAGTTTTGGTTCGCATACTGGGGGAATACCGGGGTTGTCGTCGAGTTATTCGAAGGGTTTCGATGTTATCCCAATTGGGTTTGGGTGCTAACGCTGTGAGCGCTTCCGGTGGTCCGTTATTAGCCTCCAAATCCGATTAGGATGACTAAACCTTCTAATAGCCCGAGGACGATCTGGGTGGCTCCTCTCAGAAATTCACAATTGGTCATCAATCAGGTCAATAAGGAGTATCAGTGTTCCGATAACTCAATGGCACTTTACCTGGATGAAGTAAGGAAGATGAAGAAGTACTTCAAGAATTTTGAGGTACTCTACATCCCTAGGAAGGAAAATTCCCTGGCTAATCAACTCTCAAAGATCGGTTCCTCCCAAGTTTCTGCTCCGGCAGGGGTGCTCGTCGAGCATTTACACAAGCCCTCCATTCCCTCTGTAGAGGAGGCACCAGAGGCGTGCAGTAACATCTCTCTTCTCGAGCATGGTGCGAATTCGATGATGCCATTCATCCAATACCTTGCACATGGGACACTGCCCGAGGAAGAAGTCGAGCATTCCTGACTCATAAGGTGATCCTCTCCTTACAAATTGATCGAAGGCGCCTTATACCGCAAAGGAGCACTAGGAGTCCTCTTCTAGTGCATCTCTCAAGAAGAGTGTAAATACCTTCTTAGAGATATCCATGAAGGAATGTGCGGATCTCACTCGTCTTTCAGAACGCTAGTGAGCAAGGCCTTCTGATTGGGTTACTATTGGCCAACTGTCTTAGCCGATGCTCGCTCGATCGTGACCACTTGCCGAGTATGCTAGTTTCATGCTCGCAAGGTCCATCAGCCAGCATATGTGCTTCAAACCATTCCTTTATCATGGCCATTCTCGGTTTTGGGGATCGACATACTCGGACCTTTTCTCCAAAGCTAGAAGGGCTGCAAATACTTGCTTGTGGATATCGACACTTTCACTAAGTGGATCGAAGATGAACTCGTGTCGACCATTTCGGCTCAGGAAACCCGGAGGTTATTTCACAATAACGTGGTGACGCGTTTTGGTATTCCTAATCGCCTCATCACAAATAATGGTACTCAGTTCACTAGTGAGCTCTTTCAAGCCTATTGCAAAGATATTTGGACAAAGGTTTGCTTTGCCTCTATGGCACATCCGTAGAGCAACAGAGCGCCTGATCGACCAAATTGGCAAATAATCCAAGGAATCAAAAAGTTAATCTTCAAAAACCTCAGTCAGCATGGATAGGCGTGGGTGGACGAGCTTCCTTTTGTCCTTTGGTCAGTTCGCACTACGGCGAGTCGAGCTATGGGAGAAACTCCCTTCCAGCTCATCTATGGTGCAGAGGCCATTTTGCCCACCGAAATCGTGCTGGGTTCCCCAAGATTGCACCTAGTCGACGTATTGACCACGAAGGTGAACGTCTCCAAGACCTAGACCTCGCTGAGGCAACACGCGAACGGGTTTTGCTACGATCCGCGGTTTACCTACAAGCTCTTCATATGTAGGCGGCTAAATCGGTTCGACCAAGGACCCTGCAAGTTGGTGATCTCATCCTACGTCGAGTTCAGGATTTGTCGAATGCTAACAAGATGACCCCCAGGTGGAAGGGTCCATACATGGTCATTTCAATAACACGCCCGGGGGTTGTTCGCCTAGCATACTTGCTCGTAGACCTCCTCCGACTAGAAGTCGGCCTCCGCATCTTCCTCCCAAGCAGGCGCTTCTCTCTAGAGAGCCCTTTCCTGCTCTTGACCCCGAGCATCCGCTATACTCGGTGGATCAAGGGACTGCCCCGGCAGGGTAGATTTCGCCGGGGCAGGTTCCTCCTGGGAACACACTTCTTCCGGGACAGGGACCTTGGGACTCAGTTCGCGAGCAGCCTTCGTGCATGGTGACTTATCTCGGCCTTTAGCCACGAGCTGCTGACCTTCATGGGGAGCATGTTCCCTAGGACCTATGGCGCCTCGGCTACCTGATTGCCGTGGGGCTCTTGGACCATAGCATCCTCGGTCATCACGATTTTGGTGGCGCGGGCAAGCTCTTTTTCTTTTACAGATCGGAGGATTTCATCAGCCATGCCTCCAAAATCCAAAGCTCTCCTACTAGCTATCTCGCCCAAGATAGCAGTGTGGGGTTAGCTTGATATTCAAAAGGAAGAAAAGTGGAAAGGAAGAACAACAAGTTACCTTCATCGAGCTTCCCGTCTTTGTCCTTGGGGTTTTTGGGCTTCGCTACGGAAGCTCGGGTCGTGGCCACAAGCTTGGCCATCTCGCAGCTGCGTGGCCCGCCTTCACCACCTTGGGGTCAACCTCGTCTAGGTCGACCTCCTGCAAAGTCCTCACCGGGGGCCCCGACGACGCGCCTAGTGACCTTCGACATCTTCTGAGAAAGGGTGCCAGATCTTCCTCTTCTTCCTCGGGCTCCTCCACCGAAGAGCCCAAGGCCACCCGCGCGAGCTTGGCCTGCAGGGCAGCGATCTTCCCCTCCAGTTGCTCCTTCTGCGTGGAGCTCCAGCCGTTGCCTCCGCCTTCTTGGCTTCCTCCACGAGCTGGTGTAGATGAGCCATCAAATCTAGATTTCACTCGGTATATTCCTTCAACTACAATTTCAATTCTCTTACCTCCATCTTGTCGGCATACTCCAAATGTCGTCGGGGAGGGCTCCTGCTTGAAGCCGCCTGCCTCTTGGGGCACTTGGCATGGGACGGTGGAGGTGGTGGCGCACGTTGCTTGCTTGCGGCCCGGCCTCTTGACTCGACGGGGATAGTGTCCCCTTGGTCGCATCGGGCCGGCTTGAGCTCGGCCACTGCAGCTTCAAGAGTGACCTTCTCCTAACATAAGAAATAGGGAACAACAGGAATGCTCTGGATGTTTCCCCTCGAGCACGAATTACAAGTTTACTCACCACGTCGCCCCACTCGAGCACATTGCTCGGGACTTGCCGCCCGACCTCGAGCTCTTTGCCTGTAGGGGTGCCGAACATCTCAACGACCTACTTGTAAACCCAGGCCTTGCTCAGGGCTGCAATTCAACCATTGCAAACATCAGTATGAGCAAGTTAATACTGAAAACACAAGAAAGTTATTTGCTCAGAGACCTACCTGACTCGGCTTCACGGGTGAGATCTTGCCACTCCGTGATCTCGAAGAAGGGATGCTCCCTCCTCCTCAGTGGCGCCACCCGATTCCTAAGGAAGTCCTGGGCGATGTCTCGACCAGTGAGCCACAGGTTTCAGAGATCGTTGATCATCATCAGCATCCGCTCCTCCTCGTCTTGCACGGGGGGCGCGGCGTCTCGACGTCCGGAGCTACCTCCCTAGTGTAGCAAAGGGAACTTCCCTCCGCCTTCTTCAGACAAAACCAATGCTCGGCCCAGCCCGACATCGAGTCCTTGAGTGTGAAGCTCGGATACTCATATGGTTGGTTGTACCAGAGACAAAAGTAGATGCAGCCGGCGGGAGAAGTCACATAGTGCGGAACAAGGAGTAGAAATGAAAAAAGAGGCTTGCCGTGGGCATGACGCCCACGTATCGCTTGCAAAGTTGCGAGAAGATCACCAAGACAAGGATGGAGTTGGGGTTGAGGTTGGAAATCTCGCACTTGCACCTGGAGAATACGGATTCAAGAAACTCACTCTCGGGCATCCGCAGCCCGTTAACGGAGTAGAGCTTGCAGGAGATGATCTATCCCTCCTGTGACTCCAGAGCCTCCTCATTGCCGGGAGTCTGCCACGACTCTTTGTCGAGGTAGCCAAGCTCCACGAGCAAGCAAAGCCTCTCCTTGCTCATCTTGCTCGCTCCGAACTTCGCCATGGATTTGATGGAAAAAGAAGACGCGAACGAAGAAAGTACACGACTTGAGAATTTCTAGAGGCTTAGATGCAGAATGTAGGTGAAGGGGTCCTCACCACCTCTTAAGTACAACACTTGGGAATTCCTAAAGCCTCGAAGGTAAAAGATAGATGAAAAGTTTCCTTCCGTCGGACTTGAGAAGCCCTAAAGGCTCGGGTGCAGGTGAAAAGTTTCCTTCCGTCGGACTTGAGAAGCCCTAAAGGCTCGGGTGCAGGTGAAAAGTTTCTCACCATTTACGAGTGGACGCGTGGACACACAACTTCCGAAACTGTCCAATAATGGCGCAGTTCCCAAAAACTATCTGGACCACTATAGCAAGGCTTCTCGGAGAAGGAACCAGAATGACCTTTTACGTTCTCTTACCAGAGCTTCCCCTGGTCGGAGGCCGAGCTGAGAGCTCAGTTTCTCCCAACCATGCTCGTCCACAAACAGGACATGCTCAGATGCTGCAGTAGCGCTTCGCTGCAAGATTCCAATCCCTTCATTGAGTCTGTAGGCTCAAGGGGAAGGCCCCGCCAAGTAGTTTTCCACTTGAGAATCGGGGGCTAGCTGTTGGGGATTGGATAATATCCAAAAGTACTGTTACACCCTTGTCGCCAGTTTCGACCAACCATGCATGCCCTTGGATGATATCCCCAAGGAGGGCCTTCAAATGGTCTAGCTAGCTGATCCGCCCAATCGGACTAGGCTAAATGCTTGGCCACAAGCACCCATGCTCGGCTACGAACATCTATGCTTGGCCTAGGCTCGCCAACGAAAAGCATGGTCAGAAGGTCGTGTTCAGCCCATAACGCCCAAATAGCGGTAATTACACCACGATCTAGATCCATTACGCCCATAATGAGAATGTAGCAAGATTCAAGGCTTCAATTGTAGCCACGGTTAATGCAATCAAGTGTGCTTCATTCGGTCGCAGTTATGATAGATATTTTGTAAGCTATAAGTACCCCCCGAATAAATTGATAAGGGGGACGGTCACGCAAGAACACAGAGACACGCGTGAGCATGTTCACGACATCCAGTAAGCAAGATACGCATACACTCTGTACGAGTTCCACAATAACAGCAAAACAACTGGAGTAGGGTTATTATCTCTGCAGCAAGAGTCCCGAGCTAGTATAAACTCTTGTACACTTTCTGAGTATCCTGATTTCCTGATGAACATACTTCAGACGCAAACCCTTCACTGAAAAAGGGGCCCGTGTTGATCCCTCATTCAATAAGTAAGCTCAGCGGGGACCCGTTTCCTAATCGTCGACACATTTTTGTTAGGGGGATGTGCTATTGTCTTTAAGATGATCCATGGTTGCTCATAATTCATGAGAGCTCCTTGCTTGGTCTGATTATTTAACTTGGTTCTTGGGGCTTGTTGTTAGAGAAAGCATCAATCTTGTCCAATAGGTAGGAATTTTGAAATTGGGATCATTCACCCCCCCTCTAATCGCCATCTTGGTCTTTCACAGTATCCTCATATTGGGGTTGATGGTGCATAATGTCTTGTCGATCATTCTAACATGTCGGGACCCCGAATTTGCAAATCTGGACCCTCTGTGTATTCAGCACTAGACCAGGAACGCGCTAGTGCACACAGTCTTAACATCGGTAAATATCACAATCATACCATTCGATACTAATAAAGTACTTTTATTTAAATAACTAAATCGGTTACTCGACCTTATGGTCAAGTCACAAATGCACGCCGCAGGCTAAACTTATTAAGAGAGAAATAGTAGCAAATGAAAATCAAATAACCGTGGCACCATCCAAAGATACCACAGGCAACCGACCGGGCTCGCTCCTAAGTAGACGGATCCTCTTGGAGCTCCTCCTCCAAAGCCGGTGTAGTCTCCTCTTCAACTCGGTGTTGTAGGGTGGCAAGGGTGAGTACTTGGTACTCAAAGAAGTCATGCAATGAGAATGTGCTAATATACTATATGCATGGCTTGGTACAAAGGAATAGCTCAAGGTATATTTGCAAGAAACAGACATTTGACAAGTAATATAAGTAGATTCAAAGCGAGAAACAAGTAAAGCGTAGATAACTTTTCAAGAAGTTTAGTAAACATCTTTCCCATCCTAATCCACATTTCCAACATCATTGTCAATCCAACCCAACCTTTCAAACCCAAGTTATTTTTGAGAAAATCTAACCCTTGACTGTAATTCCCGAGCGATGTCCAATACCGCGGACACGGCTATTCGAATAGATTCTACACTCTGCAGAGGTTATGCACTTTACCCACAAGATACAGTCAAACACCACAAAGGCGAGTTCACGTAACAAAGTCTTTCGGAAACTTCTAACAATACAAGTGGTCCTCCCCGGTTATTGCACACTAACCCTTCCCTTAGCTAAGGCGAAGTCTAGGCCAATCAACCGTTAGATGGGTACCTGGCCTCAGCCCCGGTACGCTCCCCCGTACAACTTACACAAAGGGTGTAGTTGACCTCCTGAGGTCCCACAGTGCGTTATTAGCAACTTAGTCAACTAGGTCCGTCCCATTCTGGACATGTGGTTGCACGTTAGACCCAGTTCAAAGGCTTGCAAGGTTAAGTCCTTAGGGTGACCAGGGCAAGACTACCCGAAGAACCAAATCAACATCCCCAATGCCACAACCGGCCCACCTGATTACTCTTGCCACATGCCCCGGTCGAAAACTATTTATCAAACCCCAGTTGATTACCATGCACCACGTGCCATCAACATCACATGATACCTTTCCAAAACAGGTTCAATATATCATTAAATCAATATTAGCATTTGATTGTCCAAAATCATGTCATGAGCACGTGGCAGGTCTAAGCAAAGATACTACAGCGGTCTAAAACCCATTTTGGCAACTTAATAATGTCCAACTAGTAAACCACAACTAGGGTGACAAGGGGTCATGGCACATACTTAGATAATCAAGGTGTCATACATCAAATTGGTACTTATCTAATCCCTCATTTTTAAATAAAGTATTTTTCTATTTGAACTTAGCATGCGATGAGGTTAAATCAAAATAGATTTCAAAATAGGATCAACATGGTCAAAAGCACAACTTGCCTTCAAAAAGTACTTGTTCTTGGTCTTGAGTTGGATCTGAGTTAGTACTTCTCCTTTGAATCCTTAAGCACTTCAACGTCTACTCGTAAAGCGTGCAAATAGCAAATACACGAATAAACAATAGGCTAAAAGTGTCCAAACATCCAAATAAAATCCATAAACAGAGAGAACATAATTTTATGAATTTTTAGAAACTGGAATCGTCAAATTTGGAGTTAAAATGCAAAAGTTATGATTATTTAAAGTTTAAATAATCAATTAAATAATTTTACAGAGAAAAACTTTAGTCCCAAAATTAAATAAAATTCATATTTAGGTAGATCTCAATTTTATACGAATTTAGAAATTTGAATCACTCAAATCGGAGTTGAAACGCAAAAGTTATAAGCATTTGAAGTTTTGAAATTCAAATCAATTATTAAACCGAATTATTAAATCATTTTCTTTTTCGGAAAATCATTTATTGCGTCAGCAGGGACACGTGGACCAATTGGGTGACGACGCGTGGCCTCGGGTCCACGGACGGCGCGCGATCTCGGCTCGGTCCACGTGGGCTCGACCCGCGGCTCACGATCGGCCCGACGGCGGGCCCTCGACAAGCGGGCCAGCGTGTCGGCGTCCACGCCTGCTGGCGTGGACGGCGTTGACCGCGACGGTCAGCCTTCCCGGACACGTGGCTCAATCTCGGCCGTTGATTTGGAAATCAACGGCCCAGATTAGATCTGGCTAACGCGCTTGGAAAACAACTCCATTGATCTGGACCGTTCGATCTTGATCGGACGGTCAAGATCCAATCTACCGCTATGAACGTGGTTCAATCTAAGCCGTTGGATCTAGATCTAACGGCTGAGATTAGACCTGGAGATCAACACGTGATTCTTTACCGTGGGTGACGTGGACGAATCTGGACCGTGCGATGAAGATCCGGCGGTGGAAAAGCTTCGCGGGTCTGCGATGTCCACGGCGGAGCTCCGTGGCCGGCGTTGAGAACGAAGACCACACCGACGGCGTTCTGCACGCTCCGGCGAAGTGGGTGGTCTCTTCGGTGCGTCTCGGCGGGGATTCGGATGCAGGCTCCTTCGGCGGAAGCGACGGACGGCGGCGCAAGCCGCGGCGGACACCTCCTCCATCTGGCCCGAGCTCGCGGAAGGCCGACGGCGGCGGCTTGAGCGGCGTGGGTTGGAGCTACGGTGCGCATTGAAACGGCGATCCCGACACGGGTGGCGGCGCAATAAATAGGGCCCTCGGCGTCAGTGAAGCGCGGAATCAGGAGTCCTCTCCGTTCTTGGCGTGAGTCCGGTGATGACCTGATTAGGGTGGCGTGGCACGCGCGGCCGTTGGATCGAGATCCAGCGGTGCACGCAGAGGAGTCCGGGTCGGACTCGGTGGTAGCTGGCTCGGTCGGGCTCGGGCACCGGTGGCGTGGCTCAATCGTGGCCCGTTGGATCTGGATCCAACGATCCTGTGATTAAAGATTCGGCGAGCGGGTTCGGCTTGACCACGGGCGCGATCGGGCTAGGGTCGGACTCGAACTCGAGTCTGACTCGGGCTCGATCGGATGAACAGTACTTGACCCAACTCGAATTTCCAGCGATTTAATATTTAAAATAATTTCCAGTAATTCATTTAATTCATTAAAAATAGCAAAATACTCAGAAAAATTCCAGAAAAATTCTAGAAAATATTTTAGGGTATTTGGGACTCAAATAAAATATTTCCAACAAAATTTTATTTGCAAAATTAAATTCTTTAATTATTTCTAAATGGAATAAATTCAAATAAATTCCAAATAAATCCAAATAAATTCCAGAAAATTCCAAAAATTCACCAAAGTGCCAAATCACACATGAATTTAAGAAAAGCAAAATTTTGGGGTGTTACAAACCTCCCCCCCTTAATAGAATCTCGTCCCCGAGATTCAGGGCTTACTCTGAGAATAGGTTTGGAAACTCTTTCTTGAGATCCTCTTCGCGCTCCCAAGTCGCCGCTCTCTGCATGGTTGCTCCCTTGAATTCTCTGAACGGGTTGACTTGTTTCTGGTCTCTCGATCCATAGTGTCCAAAATCTTTACGGGATGCTCCTTGTAAGTCAAATCTTCTTGCAACTCAATTGACTCTAGCGGTGTCTGTTCCTCAGGTACTCGGAGACACTTCTTCAACTGGGACACATGGAATACGTCATGTACTCTGTTAACGCCTGTGGCAACTCCGGTGATAAGCAACTTCGCCTCTGCGGCTCAAAATCTTAAATGGTCCAACATAGCAGGTGCGAAGTTTCCCTTTGGCATGGAACCTCTTAACTCCCCGAGAGGCGTAACTCCGAGGTATACAAAGTCTTACGGTTCAAAACTCAAATCCGGCGGACGGTTGTCGGCATAACTCTTCTGTCGTGATTGGGCTATTTTCAACCTTTCCCTAATCATGGCAATCTGCTTCTTGACCTCTTAAAGAATATCAGGCCGAAGACACGGCGCCGCGATCTCATTCCAATTCAATGGCGTCCGAAGCAGGGTCGACCATCTGATGCCTCAAAAGGTGACATCTGTAAACTAGCCTCGATAACTATTGTTGTAATCGAACTCGGCATACGGCAAACTCTTATCCCAAGAGGTAGCATAAGCCAATGCACAAGCTCTTAACATATCCTCCGAATCTGGTTGACTCTTTCGGCCTGGCCATCCGTGCGTGGATGATAAGTCATCTTGAAGTCCAAACGGGTTCCCATGGCTTCATGCAACTTATTCCAGAACCTTGAGGTAAATTGGGTACCTCTGTCCGATACGATCCTCTTTGGCACACCGTGCAAACAGATGATCCTGATCATGTACAATTCTGCCAATTTATCCCCCGAGTAAGTGGTCTTTACGGGGATAAAATGGGCTACTTTGGTCAAGCGATCCACTATAACCCATATGGAGTCATAACCTCCTTGAGTCTTAGGCAAACCGGTAATGAAATCCATCCCGTTTTCCTCCCACTTCCACTCAGGTATTTTCAGTGGCTGTAGCAATCCTGCTGGTCTCTGATGCATTGCCTTGACTCTTTGGCATACGTCGCACAATGCAACATGCTCGGCAACTTCACGCTTCATGCTCGGCCACCAGAATCTTTCCTTCAAATCCTGGTACATTTTGGCGCTTCGGGATGAATTGAGTACTTGAGTCATGGGCTTCTTCCAAAATCAGTTGCTTTAACTCCTTCTTGTTAGGCACACAAATGCGATCCTTCATCCATAACGTGCCTTGCTCATCCAACTTGAATTCCTCTGCCTTGCCTTCCTCCTTGATGGACTTAATCCTGCGGATCTTGTCATCATCTTTCTGTCCTTCTCGGATCTGGTCCTCTAGGGTAGGCTTTACTTCTAAAGCGGTCAAGAATCCGCTAGGTACCACCTCAATCTTCATCTTTTGAAAATCCTCACATAACTCATCCTGACTTGTGGCTAGCAACGTACTCACGGTATGGCTTTTCCGACTCAGAGCATCGGCTACTACGTTGGCCTTCCCGGGATGGTAATGGATTCCAACATTGTAGTCCTTGATTAACTCTAACCATCTCCTCTGCCTCATGTTCAGATCCGACTAGGTGAATATGTACTTAAGGCTCTTATGATCCGTATACACTTCAGATCTGTTTCCAATCAGATAGTGACGCCATATCTTCAAAGCATGCACTACGGCAGCTAACTCTAGGTCATGTGTCGGATAATTTTCCTCATGCGGCCTCAACTGCCTTGATGCATAAGCGACGACCTTTCCATTCTGCATCAGCACACATCCAAGTCCTTGGCGCGATGCGTCACAATAAATATCGAAGCTTTGATTAACATCCGGTAGAACTAACACCGGTGCTGATGTCAATCGCTTCTTCAGCTCCTGAAATCCTTCCTCACATTCTGACGTCCATGCAAACTTCTTGTCCTTCTTCAGCAATTGCGTAAGAGGTTTCGCAATTGTCGAAAAGCCTTCAATGAAACGGCGGTAGTACCCTGCCATTCCAAGGAAACTCCGAATCTGGGTCACAGTCTTCGGCTGCTCCCAATGTAACACAGCTTCTACCTTGCTTGGATCTACGGCGACTCCTTCTGCGGTCATTACATGTCCGAGGAATTCAACCTTGTCCTTCCAAAAATCACACTTGCTGAACTTGGCGAAGAGTTGCTTTGTTCCTCGGCTTTTCCAAAACTCGCCTCAAGTGTTCGGCATGTTCATCCTCTGTTTTGGAGTAGATTAGGATATCATCTATGAACACGACGACAAACTTGTCCAAATATTCCATGAACACCTTATTCATCATATTCATGAAATATGCTGGCGCATTTGTCAGACCGAAAGACATAACTGTAAACTCGTAATGTCCATATCTTGACGAGAATGCAGTCTTCGGGATATCTTCTGATCGGATCTTCAACTGATGGTATCCCGATCTTAGATCAATCTTGTAGAAAATTCCGGCTCCTCTCAGCTGATCGAACAAATCATCAATCCTGGGTAGCGGATACTTATTCTTCACGGTGACTTCATTGAGTGCACGGTAGTCGATGCACATCCTGAAACTCCCGTCCTTTTTCTTGACGAACAGGCCCGGGCTCCCCACGGCGACGAACTCGATGCGATAAATCCTTTCTCCATTAACTCTTCTAATCAAGCTTTCTTCATCTCTACCAACTCCTCGGTAGACATCCGATAGGGTCTCTTTGCTATTGGTCTTGTGCAGTACAAGCTCTATCACAAACTCTATGTCCTGCCTGGGCGGCATACCAGGTAGATCTTCGAGGAAAAACATCCGGGTACTCATTCACTCTTGAGACATCCTCTATGCAGATTGCCTTGGTACTTTGTTAACCATCAACTGTCCATCTCTAAGCTGCAGTGGCTTGAAATTCCACTTTCTTCCCACACGGGCTCTCAAGCGAGATAGTCCTTCGTCCACAATCCAATACGGCCTTGTGCTTGGATAACCAATCCATTCCCAATATGACGTCTAAGGTGCAGGTTTCCAAAATAATAAGGTTTGCTAGGAACTCTATTCCATCTATTAGTATTCTCACCGGGAACATCCTACTTTCGCTCGGAGTTCGGAACCAGGGTTTGAACTAAAAGCATGCATCTAAGTCTTGCAATCCTCAAATCATTTCTAGTAGCGAAGCCTTGCGAAACAAGCGAATGCGAAGCTCGAGTCAAACAAAATCGTTGCAGTGTATCGAGTTAACAAGTAACTTACCCAAGACGACGCCTGGCAAAGATTCTCAAGTAGCATCTCGCGGTGACATGGTTGACTCGGCCTCTCACCACGATGCAGGTGTGACTCACGTCTTGGCGTCCTAGGCTGGGTGGTTCCTAGATTGAAGCGAGCGGGGTCACTCCTGCTGTCTTCTTTGGACAAGCTGTTGGCAAAGTGTCCTGGCTCATTGCGATTGTAGCGGCGTCTCACTTTGTTCCTTCTTGCTGCACGAGGTAGTGTTTCTAGCGGGGTGAAGTGCAGTAGTTACGATTGACAGGCCTTGGTGCTGGTGACGGTGTCCTTGTAGCATTACGTGGCTGGAATCTGAAAAATTGATTTGGTGCAACTCTCAGACATTGCGTCCCTGGCGTGATCCCTATTTGTTGCATTCTGCGCTTCTGTTCTCATCCAGTTCCTTGCGCTTGTCCTCAAGAATAAGCGCCTTATTCACCAACTCTTGGAAATCTGGAAAGGTGTGGGTGATCAATCCTACTTGCAATCTGAGTTAAGTCCCTTCATAAAACGAGACTGCTCGACTTTATCTGTCGCTACATCCTCGGTGCGTAGCGTGCTAGCCGTGTGAACTTGTTCAGGTAGTCGGCCACCGGGCGATTACCTTGCTTGATGCTCTGAACTCCTCCTTCTTAAGGTCCATGATTCCTTCGTGCACGTGATAATCGACGGAACGCAGCTTGTGAACTCTTCCCAAGTGATGTCTTGAGGGTTCTCTTGCGTGGCACGAAGTTCTCCCACCATTCGGGTGTTCCTTCCAACTGATGAGAAGCGTAGAGTACCTTCTCATTTCCTATGCATTGAGCAATGTGTAACTTCCTCTCGATTGACCTTAACCAGTCATCGGCTTCCAACGGGTTGGCATTCCCGGAGAAAGTGGGTGGGTGAGTCCTCATGAACTCTGACAGTCTTGTATTCTGACGTTGCCCCTGATTGACTTGATTAGCGATGGGCCTTTGGCAAAGGACGTGTTGCATTTGTTGCATCATAGCATGCATCAACTGAGTCTGAGCAGCAAGAAATGCTCCAAAATTCTGCATGTCAATCAAGCGGTCTTGGTGCTCCATCATTGGGGTTTTCTGCTGGGCGAGAACCACTTCCATTACTCCCAAAGTTTCCGC
Source organism: Rhipidocladum racemiflorum (assembly GCA_036346355.1). Taxonomy (NCBI): domain Eukaryota; kingdom Viridiplantae; phylum Streptophyta; class Magnoliopsida; order Poales; family Poaceae; genus Rhipidocladum; species Rhipidocladum racemiflorum. The sequence goes on from CM070577.1 coordinate 32,102,274, forward strand.
GGGTGTTCACCATCTGTCGATTTGCTCTAAGTTTTAGAGATGAGAGGGAAACAAGAATAGACAAGTAATATGGAACTTAGGCGGGGCGAAAGGTGTACTTTAAGGTCCAACTTTATTATTGATATTAATAACTTGGCATGGTTGCTTACAATGCCTAAGGGCCTTGCAACACATACTGCACACTCAAAGAAACAATGAAAATCCAAATCGAACTAACATCGAGTCTAACGCCTAAAGGGTGACTCTTTACTCTAAGACGCGACTCGGCCGAAGGAGTCTCACTATAGAACCTACTGAAATATTTTTCTATTGAAGGAGTCTCACTTTGTAGCGTAGAAGAGCAATCTGAAATTGCTAATTGAATTAAGCACACGGTTGGGGTTCTACAAACCGATGTTCGCTAAAATCGACAATGTGTCTAGTCCAAATCTAAGAAAAACCCACGACCTAAAGTGGCGGTTTACGAATATATAAGAGGAGGGATGTGGGAGGGAAGAGCTAGGGTTGTGTGCGGCTAGGGGGCACACAACTTGGGCTCAGACTCCCACACGCTTACAAGGCCCAAAACAACCAAAATCAGTGATTATGCACATTTTAGTGCAATATTTTCTTCTGACTCCGAACTGAACCACTTGATGCTTATCGGGAGCCACTTGGCGCTGGTCGGGAGCTACTCGGCGCTGATCGGAAACCACTTGGCGCTGTTCGGGTGCCACTCGACACTGGTCGGAAACCACTCGGCGTTGATCGAAAATCGCCAATGACGCCAACAAACCGAGTACTTTTGGTTGTCCTGTTGGCACTTCCCCCATGTTTCTAAGCAATAAAACAGCACAAATACTTGGTAGCATCCCATCCTCAATAATATTACTATGAATAGCGAGAAACGAGCTCACCACATGATTTAATTGACGTGCATGAGCTTGTGTCATAGGACCATGATGTAGGCGTGTATCCAAAGGAGTGATGTCCTCATCATCCTCCCCCTCTTGAATTGGAGTCGTCCTCGACTCAAGCTCATCCTCTTCTCCCACGTATGGCTTTAAATCTGAAACGTTAAAAGTGGGACTAACCCCAAAGTCTGTAGGCAACTTGAGTTTATAGGCATTATCATTAATCTTTTCAAGTATTTTAAAAGGACCATCAGCTCGAGGCATTAATTTGGACTTTCTCAAATCTGGAAACATATCTTTTCTCAAATGCAACCACACAAGATCACCTGGTTCGCAGGATAAATGTTTCCTACCTTGGCTACCAGCAAGTCTATACTTTTTAGTCATCTTTTCTATATTTTCCTTAGTTGTTTCATGCATTTTCAAAATGAATTCAGCGCGCTTCTTTGCATCTAAATTTACCTTTTCAAAAGTAGACAAGGGCAAAAGGTCAATTGGAGAGCGAGGATTAAACCCATACACTACCTGAAATGGGCTTACCTTGGTGGTGGAGTGTACCGATCGATTGTAAGCAAACTCAACGTGTGGTAGACACTCTTCCCACAGCTTCAAATTCTTTTTTAAAACAGCTCGCAACATGGTGGATAAAGTGTGATTAACGACCTCTGTTTGGCCGTCAGTTTGGGGATGACATGTAGTAGAAAATATCAACTTCGTCTCCAATTTGTTCCAAAGTGATCTCCAAAAATGTTTCAAAAACTTTGCATCACGATCTGACACAATAGTATTAGGCACTCCATGAAGGCGAATGATTTCCCTAAAAAATAAATCAGTTATGTTTGTAGCATCATCGCTCTTGTGACAAGGTATAAAATGTGCCATTTTAGAAAAATGATCCACAACTAAAAATATGCTATCCCTCCCCCTCTTTGTCCTAGGTAACCCTAAAACAAAATCCATAGAAATATCCTCCCACGGTGTACTAGGAATGGGAAGAGGCATATAGAGGCCATGTGGATTTAAACAGGACTTAGCTTTATTGCAAGTAGTGCAGCGTGACACATAGCGCTTGACATCGCGTCGCATCTTTGGCCAGAAGAAATGATCGGCCAGCACATCTTCAATCTTCCTTGCTCCGAAATGTGCCATCATACCTCCTCCATGCGCCTCCTACAACAACAAAAGACAAACGGAGCTAGCTGGAATGCATAGCTTGTTAGCACGATAGAGCAAACCATCATTCAAAACATATTTATTCCATGTTTTCCCTTCTTTACAATGTTCATGCACTTCCTTAAAGTCCAAATCAGTAGCATATAAATCCTTAATCGTCTCTAAACAAAAAATCTTGTGATCAAGTTGAGATAACATGGTGTAACGTCTAGAAAGTGTATCAGCAATCACATTGTCCTTTCCTTTCTTATGCTTTATGATGTATGGAAATGACTCAATATATTCTATCCATTTAGCATGTCGTTTATTCAATTTAGCTTGACTTCTAATATATTTCAGTGATTCATGATCAGAATGTATAACAAATTCTTTAGGCCATAAATAATGTTGCCAAGTTTCAAGCACACGCACTAAAGCATACAATTCTTTATCATAGGTAGAATAATTCAGATTTGGACCACTTAATTTCTCACTGAAATAAGCAACTGGTTTACCTTCTTGAATTAGCACGCCTCCTACTCCAATCCCACTAGCATCACATTCTATCTCAAAAGTCTTACCGAAATCAGGGAGTTGGAGCAATGGAGCTTGGGTGAGCTTCTGTTTTAGCAACTTAAATGCTTTTTCTTGGGCAGGTCCCCATGTGAAAGCTACTCCTTTCTTTGTCAACTCATTCAGCGGGGTGGCAATGGTGCTGAAATCTCGAACAAAACGCCGATAGAATCCTGCAAGACCATGAAAGCTTCTCACCTAGGTGACAGTCCGAGGGGTCGGCTAGCTCTTTATGGCTTCAATTTTTGCTTCGTCCACTTCAATTCCCTATGGAGTAACAATATAGCTAAGAAAAGAGACTCGATCGGTGCAAAAGGCGCACTTCTCAAGTGTTGGGACCCGAATTTGCAAATCCGGACCCTCTGTGTATTCAGCACTAGTCCAGGAACACGCTAGTGCACACAGTCTCAACATTGGTAAATATCACAATCATACTCAACGGAATAATAAGATACTTTAATTAGTTAACCAAGCTGGTTGCTCGACCTTAAGGTCAAGTTACAAATATACGCCACGCAGGGTGAGAACTTAAATGAAGAGAAATAACAGCAGCGAAAATAAGATAACTTCATGGCGCCATCTAGTATACCACAGGCAAATCGGTGGGCTCACCCTAGTTAGACGGTTCCTCTTGGAGCTCCTCCTCCAAAGCTGGTGTAGACTCTTCTTCAACTGGTGTTGTATTGTGGCAAGGGTGAGTACTTGGTACTCAGCAAGTCATGCACAAGTATAAGATCAATAACTTTTCCAGGAGTTAAATAACATCTTTCCCATTCCTAATCCACATTTCCATCAACATCATTATTAAACCAAACCCAACCTTTCAAGTCCAAGTTATATTCAAGAAAGTCTAACCCTTGACTGTAATTCCCGAGCAATGTCCAATGCCGTGGACACGGCTATTCGAATAGATTTTACACTCTGCAGAGGTTATGCACTTTACCCACAAGATACAGCCAAACGCCACAAAGGCGAGTGTCCGTAACAAAGTCTTTCAGAAACTTCTAGCAGCACAAGTGGGCCTCCCTGGTTACCGCACACTAACCCTTCCCTTAGTGAAGGCAAAGTTTAGGCCAATCAACCGTTAGATGGGTACCTGGCCGCAGCCCCGGTACGCTCCCCCGTACAACTACACAAAAGGTATAGTTGACACCCCGAGGTCCCACAGGTACGGTATTAGCAACTTAATCAACTAGGTCCATCCCATTACAGACATGTGGTTGCACGTCTGACTCAGTTCAAAGGCTTGCAAGGTTAAGTCCTTAGGGTGACCAGGGCAAGACTACCCGAAGAACCAAAACAATGTTCCCGGTGCCACGACTGGCCTGCCCGATCATTCTTGCCACATGCCCCGGTCGAAATCTATTTATCAAAGCCCCTAGTTGATTACCATGTACCACGTGCCATCGACAACCATAACACATGATACTTCTCTCAAAAACAGGTGCAATATCTCATTAAGTCAATATTAGCATTTGATTGTCCAAAACGTCTCACGTGGCAAGGCTAAGCTTACTATGTCGGTCTAACTACCCATGTTGGCAATTTAATAACGTCCAACTAGTAATACACAACTAGGGTGACAAGGGGTCATGGCACATACTTAATTAACCAAGTTGTCATACAGCAATTTGCATTTATCTAGTTTCCCAGAATTAAATAAAGTATTTCCTAATTAAACTAGCATGCAATAATTTAAACCAAATTAATTTGAAGATGGGATCAACATGGTCAAAGCACAACTTGCCTTCAAAGAGTACTTGCTCTTGGTCTTGAGCTGGCTCCTGGGTCAACACTTCACCTTCGAAGCCTTCGGGCACTTCAACGTCTACTCGTAAAGCGTGCAAATAGCAATAAATAAATAAACAGTAGATAAAAAGTGTCCAAACATCCAAATGAAGTCCATAAACAGAGAGAGCATAATTTTATGAATTTTTAGGAATTTGAATCGGCAAAATCGGAGTTAAAACGCAATAGTTACAAACATTTAAGTTTAAATAATGAATTAAATAATATTACAGAGAAAAACTTTGGTCCAAAAATTAAATAAAATTCACCATTAGGTAGATCTCAATTTTATGAAAATTTAGAAATTTGAATCACTCAAATCGGATTTGAATTGCAAAAGTTATAAGCGTTTGAAGTTTCAAAATTCAAATAAATTAATCCGAATTAATCTATTTATTTTTATACTGAAAAACCTAATAATGATGTCAGCATGACGTCAGCGTGGATTTTTATTTTCCACCGAATTATATTTTCTATTGAAAAATCGATTTATTGCGTCAGCTGGTCCATGGACGTGGTCCACGGTTCGGTTTGGGTCCGTGGACCCTGGTCCACGGTTCGGTTTGGGTCCACCGTGGACCCTGGTCCACGAATACATGTCTCACTGACATGTGGGCCCCACCGGATGACGTCAGCGGTGACGTCATCACGCTGGCCGAGGGACGGCCGATACCGGTGGGCCCCACCGTGACGTCGGCCGGTGACGCGTCATGGTGCGGTTCGGTGGCCGACGCAGCGTGGAGTCGACGACGCCACGTGTGACGTCAGCGGTGACCGGGCGGCGACCGCGCTGACCGCGACGGTCAGACTACCGCCCACGTGGCTAGATCTCGGCCGTTGATTTGAAAATCAACGGCCCAGATCGGATCTGGTTTCGCGCGATAGGAAACAACTCGGTCCATCTGGACCGTTTGATCTTGATCGGACGGTCAAGATCCAATCTAGCGTTTACAACGTGGCTAACTCTAGCTGTTCGATCTAGATCTAACGGCTGACATCTATTCAAGCACGGTGCGGTTTTAGCTACGTGGCACAATCTAAACCATTGGATCTAGATCCAACGGTTAGAAACAGATCTAGACATTAACACGTGAGATCTCACCGGGGGTGACGTGGACGAATCTGGGCCCTTGGATCTTGATTGGACGGTTGGTGGAGCTCGAGCGACGGTGATAGTGTGCGGCGGAGCTGGCTCACCGGAGACGAGGATGACGACCACGGCAACGGCGTTGCGGAGCCCCTCCGGCGAAGTGAATGGTACTCTCCGACGCGGCTTGACCTTGCGGTTCCGGATCTGGACTCAACGGCGGCGGAAACGACGCTTTACCACGGCGGAACCCTAGCGCAACTATGGCGAGCGATTGCGGCGCAACCACGGCGGCTTGAGCTCGGTGAGTTAGGGCTACGGGTGCGCAAGGAAACGGAGATCACGATGGCAGCGGCGGTGCATTAAATAGGTCCCTCGGCGTCCGTGAAAATCGTGAAAACCGAGGCCCACACGGCTGCGGCGGCGGAATCGGAAATGGATTCAGATTGGGTGACGTGGCTCAACGTGAACCGTTGGATCAAGATCCAACGGCACGGGGGTTTGGGCTCGGGTCCGGCTCGGGCGACCTGGTTGTATCGGTCGGGCTCGGGTTCGGGCGACGTGGTGCGATCGTGGCCATTGGATCTCGATCCGACGGTCACGCGCGTTAGGGTTTGGTGACTGGGTTCGACCGAGACGGCTGGCGCGGTCGGGTCCGGGTCGGACTCGAGTCTGACTCGGACTCGGGTCCGGTCGGATGAACAGTGAAATCGGTTTGGGTTTTTTCCAGCGATTAAATAATCAAATTAATTCCCAGAAATTCATTTAATTCATTATAAATAGCAAAACACTCAGAAAAATTACAGAAAAATTCTAGAAAATATTTTGGAACATTTTGGACTCAAATAAAATATTTCCAACAAAATTTTATTTGCAAAATTAAATTATTTAATTATTTGAAAAGGGAATAAATTCAAATAAATTCCAAATAAATCCAAATAAATCCCAGAAAATTCAAAAAATTCACAAAAGTGCCAAATCTTATTTAAATTCATGAAAAGCAAAAATTGGGGTGTTACATCAAGGTTACCAAAGAAACGTGCATCTCTCAAAGCATTAAAAATAGCACGCAATTGTTCCACATGTTCTTCATGAGACTTGCTATATATCAGGATATCATCAAAGTAGACCACCACAAATTTACCAATGAATGCACATAAAACTTCGTTCATCAGACGCATGAAAGTTCTAGGGGCATTAGTTAACCCAAAAGGCATGACTAACCACTCGTATAAGCTGAACTTAGTTTTAAATGCTGTTTTCCACTCGTCACCCAATTTCATTCTAATTTGGTGGTATCCACTACACAAGTCAACCTTTGAGAAAATAATAGAACCATTCAATTCATCAAGCATGTCGTCTAACCTAGGGATAGGATGACGATACCTTATTGTAATTTTATTAATGGCTCTACAATCCACACACATACACCAACTACCGTCTTTCTTAGGAACTAAAAGAACAGGAACAACACATGGACTAAGGCTTTGTCGTACGTACCCTTGGTCCAAAAGCTCTTGGACTTGTCACTGAATTTCCTTAGTCTCCTTCGGATTTGTCCTATATACAAAGACGGTTTGGCAAAGTAGCTCCCAGGATCAAGTCGATTTGGTGCTCAATACCTCGAATAGGTGGCAGCCCGGGGGTATCTCAGCTGGGAACACATCATCATACTCCTGCAAAAGGTTAATGACAGCAGGAGGCAAAGAGCTAGACATATCATAAAATGGAAATAAAGCTTCTTTGCATATCAAAGCATAGCATGGTGCATCATTCTCATTAATTTCAGCAAGATCAGATTTTGTAGCAAGCATAACACCACCATTCAATTTAATTCCCTCGAACCTAGAACTAGGTTCTTTCTTGTCTTTCTTAGGTGGGAAAACATTTTTAGCCACTTGCTGATTTTCAGATTCTAGTGCACTCTCTTTTCTCTCATTTTCAGCTCTCTCTTTATCAGATTGCACAATTTCAGCAGGGGTCATAGGAAGCAAAGTGATTTTCTTCCCTTTGTGCATAATAGTGTATTTATTACTTCTACCATGATGAATTGCATCAGTATCAAATTCCCATGGATGGCCTAACAAAAGTGAACATGCTTGCATAGGCACTACATCAAAATCTGCAAAATCATGGTATGTTCCAATGGAAAATTGCACTCTCACAGTTTGTGTTACCTTCACCTTACTGCTGTTATTGAACCATTGAATATGGTAGGGATGAGGGTGTGCACGTGTGGGCAAGCAAAGCTTCTCCACCAGATCTGAACTCACCAAGTTATTAGCTCCCACCATCAATTATGACATGAACACAATGGTCCTTGACGACGAGGTACATTTGAAACAAATTATGGCATTGTAGCTTGTCCGCTTGCTCCATTTGAGCACTCAACACTCGTTGCACAATGATTGTCCTATAATTCTCGGTGGCTGCAGTCCCTAAAACCTCCTCATCATCCTTGTCCATCTCATGGTCATCCTCATTATCTGCAAGGTTAGCTGCAAGAGCATTTTCATCCTCAACATCACTAGTACTAATGTATCCACCTTCTTCTGTTGCAATGTACACTTGACGACTTGGGTAATCCTTCATGACATGGCCCATCCCCTTGCATCGGTGGCACACAATTCCCATTGTACGACCCGTGGAAGCAACCAATGAAGAACACTTTGTTGGTGCCTGCACATGGTTAGCTTTGCTCACCTCGGGTGCACGTGATGGTGATGGTGTTGCTGAACGCGCCCTACTCGTGGAGGGGGCAGCAGGCCGAGTGGTGGAAGGTAGGGTTGTTTGGGCTTGTCCCAGTGACCATCTTGGTGCCGATACACCACAAAAGTTGCTCCGTGTCCTTTGTTGTCTTCCCTGCAATTCTTTTTCTCTCCTTTTTTTGCTTCTCCTTTTGCTCTTCTTTTGTTTTTCTTTTTGCCGGTTCGGCTATTTCTATCCTCTTATATATTTTTTTTTCACCATTTTTTTTACTTTATCACAAATATATACGTCTTAACTCAGAGGAGAAATAAGAATCTCGCATTTTGGAACAACAGACGACTATAAACAGATGACTGAAAGAATTGACAAAATAGGGCAGCAAACTTCTGGGGGCCGAAACTCGGTCTTAGATGATTTTTTTGAGGGTCTAAAAATGTACAGGTCTAAAGACGTGTGAAATTTTCACATGCGCATCGTTGTCCCCTTCGAAAAAAAAGTAGACCCAAATCGGAGTTCGTATGCAAAAGTTATGGCTGTTTTACTGAACACTACACAGATTGGGTCTATCTCGGGCTCCACTTCCTTTCTGCGGTTCCAGTTAGGTTTAAGCTATCAATAGGACTGCGGCTGAAGATGGGAGGTTAGCAGTGCAGGGCTATTAACACAAGGCGGCTCGCGACCTATCTAGGAGCTTGCGGGATGACAGATAACACAAGGCGACTCAAGAAGGGCAAACCGAGCAGGACTCGGTTTGGTTTCGGATGTGGTTTGTGGTGGGATGATCTAGGGTAGTGGAAAGGCATCAATCCAGAACTAAGTTCAAGACTACAACCAGCAACAAGATGATGACTATGGACACAAATTCAACAACGCAAACTTAAGACAAAAATTGTAATGGCACAAGGGGTTGTAGGACAGTGGAATGATAACGAACAGATCATGAACAATTTTTTTTTGTAGGGCTAATTTTCTAGACTCTAGGACGATGGCAACAATGATAAAGATGCGGAAACTAGGGTTACCAATCGGGCAACGATGTCTCTGATACCACTTGATGCGCACGGTGGCCCAATCTTCCGATAGGTGGAGGTAAGTCGATTGTTGGAGACTCGACATTGACGATCCGGCTTCCGATCTGAACCCTGCAATCGCTACACCACGGCTCCATTGGTTATCAACCACGCACAACACGGTAGACCTCACCAAGAAGGCTTATCCTTGCAAGCGAATCAAGAACACAAGCAAGAACGCAGAAGAGCAATGTAAAATTGCGAATTGAATTAAGCACACGAAGTTGGGGTTCTACAAACCAATGTTCGGTGAAAACTGAAAATGTGTCTAGTCCAAATCTAAGCAAAACCCGCGACCTAAAGTGGCAGCTTCTGAATATATAAGAGGGAGGGACGTGAGAGGGAAGAGCTAGGGTTATGTGCGGCTAGGGGGGCGCACACAACTTGGCCTCAGACCCCCACATGCTTACAAGGCCCAAAACAACCCAAATCAGTGATTATGCACATTTTAGTGCAATGTTGTCTGCTGACTCCGAACTGAACCACTCGGTGCTGATCGGGAGCTACTCGGCGCTGATCGGAAACCACTCAGTGCTGTTAGGGTGACACTCGGCGCTGGTTGGAAACCACTCGGCGTTGATCGGAAATCGCCAATGATGCCAACTGTAACACCCCGGCATCTAGTATGCCCGAATGCTACCAAACATAGACTAAACAACACTTAAAAACCATAGATAAAGATAAATTACAGCAAAGGCACAAATGCTAAAAACCAAAATTTCGGCAGCATCTCCTTTGTTTTAACATGAATTGAAGCAACAACTATATCATAGCAATGTATGGCAATAAATGAGACATCTAAAACAGCAATAAATAGTGGTATGACAGCAATATAAGTCCAACTTTAAGCATTTAAAGTCTCCATGAGCCAAACGAACAGTAAGGCTCTCATAACACAAAACTAAACCATAAACCAGTTTGCATCACACTAAATTTATTATCGAAACACCAACTGAATAACTGTGGAAACAAATGTGTGACGCTACGTGTAGGAGTGTGACTAGTTCCCTTCCCCGCATGTCGGTCTCATGGTACCTAAAACAACAAGAAAGCACAAGCGTGAGTTCAACACTCAGCAAGTATATTGCAATGGACCAACAAGAACAATTCAACGTTATCATCACTACATACCATGATCAATATCATGAACAAGTCATAGTTGCATATACCATATCTGTGGGATGTCTGAGATAGGAGTCCCGCAAGTGGGGCCTATACCCGACTGGGCTAGACGGGCGGAGTAGTAGGCCCAAAGCCCAGAAGCACCACGACGGGCCTGGAGGAGGTTTTCGACTTGTTCCCCAAGGCAACTCCCGATCCTTCGGGGAAGCTTCGTGCCACGCCCAAACAACCCGCCAAAAACGAAGCATGCAGCCTGACACTCGCAGAGCCTGCAGACGCTGGAACCTAACAGGGCGGCAGGCGTGGGTCGGGGAAAGCACAACCACCTCTCCAAGACGTAGTGCGCCATAGCCGACGAAGACAAAATATGTGTTGGTGAGGCCACCATGTGGAGGGCCCGGTGGCGCCCATCTGTCATGTACCCTTCCCCCAGTATATAAGGGGAGGAGGGAGAAACAAGAAAAGGGGGGACGCTCATATATCCAAGAACACAGGACTAGGGTATTATCTCCTCCGAGAGAGCCCGAACCTGTCTAAACACTGACGCCTCGCATCTCGTGTTACCATCAAGCTCAGATCCCGCACAAATCCCCTAGAATCACAAATCTCATTGCCGCGAAATCGATCGTCGGCAGGTTGGCGCCGCTGTAGGGGCTTGTGTCAAGATCTTCGTCAAGCTTGATGGTCTGCGACGAGCGGAGCCTCCACAGCTCTTCTTCCGGTCAGTCTTCCGTTTCGAAGCCTGACCTTCATCTCCAACGACCTCGGAACCTTTCCTCTCTAAGGGGACCGTGGCCGCAAAGACGGTAAGGTTTCCGGTGGCCATCGTCGCGACTTCCACGCCGATCGGGGTCCCCGCCTCGCGCTCTAAAGTGCCGAGTAGGGGACCGAAGGCGTCCGACCAGGTGAGTCGGACCCAAGGACGCCGAGGTACGAATGGTGGGGGTTCTCGCCGCCAAACCACTCGGCACCTCCGAGCGCCTGGAGTTATCCTCTTCAGGCTCACCCAGCTCAGCGGCCGAGTCAGAAGAAAGCCTAGAGAGCTGCTGGAATTTCCGTAGAGTCTGCGTAATCGAGGGCTCGCGGGCGGATTCTCAGCTAGCGGCTCGACACTTCGCCGCCGACTTGGAAGGTGGCCGAGCAATCGAACCCGACGCTACGGCGCTGGCACACGGGATCGCCGGGGTTGTCAATGAAGACATTCTGCAAGCTAAGATGGGGGACCAAGCTGTTTTCCGTACCCCACAGCAGAATATCGTCGCCTCCAAGACACTCCTGGATACCCTGAGCCCTATGCTGGGGGCGGGTGATCCAGTCGCCCCGATCGTGGCCCAAGTAAAGGCCATGGTGACAATGGCGGCTATCCAAAGAAGCCTGCACCGACCAGCAAGCAAAGGAGCTATCACGTGGTCGGTGAGGACCCAGACGGCCAAGAGCTCGGCCAGTCGGGAAGCCCGCCAGACGCATCATGTTCCACCTGCGGAGAGACGACTTGCGACATAGCATCAACCGCGACTGCTCGCAGACCTCGACGCCAGCGCCGCGATCGAGAAAGGGAGGAACAACGCCGCCATGCCAATGAGTACGAACGCTACGGCATCCTTCCACGAGATCGCTGGCACGCTAAGCGCGATCCCTCCGCGTCGATCACCGCCGGAGGTTGTCGCGGGTCATTGAAGGGGTTCGCGGCGTTTACCCTCACCTACGCCGAGTGGTTTGGCCTGATGGGTTTAATCCTAAAGGCATCACTAGGTTTGACGGTGAGAGGGACTCAAGGCTTGGCTCTGTGTATACGCTTTCCGCAATGGGCCACCGGGGATCAAAGTAATGGCAAACCACTTACCGGTTACCCTCTCGCCCCTGCCCAAGCATGGTTTCATCAGTACTCCCAAATAACTCTATAAATTCTGGGGAGATCTGTGTGAGCAGTTCATTTCAAATTTCCAAGGCACTTACGAGCGCCTGTGCACCCTTGGGACCTATATCAGCTACACCAAAGGAGGAACGAATCCTCCGGAGTTCATCAAGCGCTTCATGCATAGAAAAAGCACCGTCGATGTCACGGATGCGATTGTGATAGCTGCCTTCCGTATGAGTCGCCGACCGATCTCATCAAGAAGATGTCTCGAAAGCCACCAACGTCGGTCCGTGAGCTGTTCGCTCTAGCGGACCGTTACGCTTCAGCCTCCGAGGCTTTGGCGGAACGGCGTGACGAGGGGAAGGATCAGGCTGAACCCCCCCGGTGGAAGGAAAAGAAGCGCAAGGGCGAAGAGCTGGTGGCAATCGCTGCACCAACTCACCCACGCGCCCTCAAAGAAGATGGGTATGACAAGGTGATGAACTCGCTTTGCCCCTTCCATCCGAAGGGGAGACATGCCGCCAAGGATCGCTTCACTCAAGAGATTCGCTCGCGAGAGCCGGACACGCCGCCGACAAGCCACCTCCCTCAAGCCGAGGAGGACTATCAGAAGTCCATCTCGAGCTCAACTACATATTCGGGGCTCGGCCGCATATGAGTCCAAGCGAAGCAAAAGCTCACCGCCTCGACATCTACGCAGCGGGAGCCGGAGACCCCCAATATGTACGGTGGTCCGAGGTCGCGATAACTTACGCACCGCCGGACCACCCAGATCGTGGTCCCATTCCCTCGACTGTATCCTCTTGTCTTGGCGCCCGTCGTCCGCTGCATCAAGCTCAAGAGGGTATTGATCAACGGTGGAAGCGGCTCAATGTCCTCTTTGTCAAAACCCTTGACGATATGGGGATTCTCGCGATCGGAGCTAAAGCGCGGATCGCCGCTTTCCACGGTGTCATACCTGGAACTTCGCGACACCGCCGACAAATCACTCGCGGTTACTTTTGGCTAAGGGAAAATTACCGGACAAAGAACCTTGGCTTCGAGGTGGCTGATTTCGCGACAAAGATATCATGCCATCTTGGGAGACCAGCCGCCAAGTTCATGGCGCGTCCACTACGCATACCGACATTGAAGATGCCAGGGCCGAGTGGTATCATCGCTTCACGCAGATGACATAAGGCGCTTTTTCCGTGACAAGGAGAGGCTGCGAGATGGCCGAGTCCTGGAGGTGCGAGCGGTCGAGGGGATTCGGCGAGAAGCGGATTCCGACAAGCCGGAAGGCAGCGCCCCTACCCGCAAAGCGAAACCGGATCGCCCCGAGGAAGGTACCAAAAGAATCCTCCTCGACCCGTCCGATCCGTCGCGAACCGCCTCGACGGACAGGGCTCGGAGACAAATAGGAGGACACGCTCGTCACTTTTACGCGGGCAAACAGAGACGTCTTTGCCTGGAAGCCGTCGGACATGCCCGGGGTCCCCAGGGAGGTGATCGAGCACGCACTAAATGTAAACCAATCAGCCAGGCCAGTCAAGCAAAGGCTGCGCCGATTCGCCGTAATCCGCCGACAAGCCATCGTGGAGGAGATCACAAGCCGCTAGCCGCAGCTTCATCAAAGAAGTGTATCATCCCGATTGGTTGGCAAACCTCGTACTGGCCCGTAAGAAGAATAAAAGTCGGGCGCATGTGTGTTGATTACACCGACCTCAACAAGGCTTGCCCGAAAGATCCCTTCGGTCTCCCCCGTATTGATCAGGTGGTAGACTCCACCACTGGATCCCAACTACTTAGTTTTCTGGACGCCTACTCAGGCTATCATCAAATCCGACTTCGAGAGGAGGATTGCGAGAAGACTTCGTTTATCACCCCATTCGAGCATATTGCTACATCACCATGCCGTTTGGCTGAAGAATGCCGGGCGCAACTTATCGGTAGCGATACAAATGCGGTGTTTTCACCATTAGCTCCTGACGCAATGTGGAAGCATATGTGGATGATATAGTGGTTAAAACCAAGACAGAAGACAGCCTCACCTCCGACCGGCCGAGACGCTCGCAAGTCCGAGGGCTGCCCAGATGAGGCTAAACCTCGAGAAGTGCTGGAGTTTCTTCCGAAACTACTCGGTTCATTGTCTCTCATCGTGGGATCGAGCCAAACCCAGAGAAAATCGGGCCGTCATAAGGATGGCCCCGCCGCCACCCAAAAAGATGTCCAAAGGCTTACCGCTGCATGGTAGCGCTATGTGTTTATCTCCGGTTGGGAGTTCTGGGATGCCTTTCTTCAAGCTCCTCAAGAAACAGGACCGCTTTGAATGGACGGCAGAGGCACAAAGCAAGCCTTTGAAGAACTCAAGGTGTTCCTCTCCACCCCTCTCGATTCTAGTCTCGGCCGGGTGCCAGGTGAACCTCTCACCTTTCTACATAGCGGCAACAACTCATGTAGTCGCCAGTGATAGTTGTGGAGCGGGAAGAATCTGACACCGCTTCGGCGTGCAACGCCTGGTTTATTTTGTCGGGCGTCGGCGAATCCAAGGCGCGATATCCTCAAATTCAGAAGCTGCTGTACGCAATTTTGATCTCGTCGCGGAAGCTAAAGCATTATTTCCAAGGACACTCGATTTCAGTAGTGACTTCTTTCCCCGTGGGAGAGGTCCTCCATAATCGAGAAGCTATTGGAAGAATTTCAAAGTGGGCAGCCGAGCTTGGAGCTTTCAACGTCTCGTTCAAGCCACGCACCGCCGTCAAGTCCCAGGCTTTGGCCGACTTTACGGCCGTGTGGACCGAATCCACGCCCCCCACACGGAAGAAGAGCCGGAGTATTGGACCATGCACTTCGATGGATCTCTCATGCTTGGTGGAGCAGGGGCGGGAATTCTCCTTGTCTCGCCGAAGGGCGATAGGTTGAAGTACGTCCTTCGGATTCACTTCCTGGCCTCGAACAATGCCGCAGAGTACGAGGCTCTCATCCATGGGCCCGTGATCGCCACATCGCCGAATCCGACGATCGGGCGGTTCGTGGTGACTCCCGCTTGGTGGTGAGCCAAGTACGTATGATTGGTCGTAAGGCCGATCGACTATGACGGTGTATTGCCAGCAAGTCCGAGAATTGGAAGGCAAATTTGACGGTCTGGAGCTGGTCCATGTCCTCCGCCGCAATAATGAGGCAGCCGACGAATTGGCCAAGATGGGAGCCACTCGGGTCGAGGTTCCGAGTGGTATCTTCGCCCAGGATCTTTACGAACCGACCGTCGCGAAACGGTGGGAGCCAAGCAAAGATCCTGAGGCCGGAGTCCTTCTCATTAATCCCGACTGGATGGCCCCATACCTTGATTATCTCCTGAAGGATAAACTTCCAGAAGCAACCGCTCTGGCAGGGCGCATCTCCCGACAAGCCAAATCCTACGTGGTGGTTAGCGAGGAGCTCTTTCGCAAGAGCACGTCAGGTGTCCTCAGGCGGTGCATTTCGGGACAAGTGGGAAGAGATCTGCTCCAAGAAATCCACTCGGGGATGTGTGGCCATCACGCGGCGTCAAGCGCCTTGGTTGGGAAAGCCTACCGCTAGGGCTTTTTCTGGCCTACGGCAGTGACGGATGCTAAGGAGATCGTTCGAACTTGCGAGGGCTGCCAGTTCTATGCAAGGCAGACACACTTGCCGGCGCAGGAGCTGCAAACTATCCCCATCTCCTGGCCCTTCGCGGTCTGGGGGCTCGACTTAGTGGGCCCACTCAAGAAGGCTCAAGGTGGCTTCGCCTACCTTTTCGTAGCCATTGACAAGTTCACCAAGTGGATCGAAGCTAAACCAGTCGCCACTATCACTGCGGTTAAGGCCAAGGAGTTCTTCCAGGATATCGTGGTTAGATTCGGAGTGCCCAACCGGATCATCACGGACAATGGCACCCAATTCAGGAGTGAAGAATTTCAAGAATGGTGCGAAGGCGTCGGGATCAAGATCTGCTTCGCCTCGGTGGCTCATCCACGAAGCAATGGGCAGGTAGAGCGGGCTAATGGCCTGGTCCTACAGGGCCTCAAGGCCAGGATCTTCGATCGCCTCAAACCATACGCTGCCCGATGGGTGAAGGAGTTACCGTCGGTACTGGGACTCGTAACCACCTCACCGAGTTAACCGGCCAAACACCCTTTTTCCTAGTCTACGGGCGCAGAGGCGGTTCTCGCCGACCGAACTAGGATTCGAATCCACGAGGGTTCGGAATTACAAGGAGGCCAAGTCCGAGGAGAGCCGAATGGTGGAGCTTGATCAACTCGAGGAGGCTCGAAGCGTTGCAGCCATCCACTGGCTAAGTACCTCCAGGGACTTCGACGTTACCATTCTCGCAATGTCGTAAGCGTAGTCTTTTCAAAGGAGATCCGGTCCTCGGGAGGAACCGTAAAAGCGAGCACAAGCTCTCTCCAATTTGGGAAGGACCGTACATTGTGGAGGAGACGGTCCGGTCGGGTGCTTATCGACTCAGACGTGAAGATGGCGAGGCTTTGGCGAATACTTGGAACGCCGAACAGCTCCGTCGCTTCTACGCATAAGTTATGTACCCGACTCTCACATGCTAAATAAAATGGAGATCTGTTTCATGTTCTGAACTTCTACTGTGTAATGCTAGCCCCGAGTGGTTATTACCCAACTGGTGTAGCACCTAACCCTGGTCAGGCCGGTACAAAACGCACGGAAATAAAAACCGCGATAAGCGGACAACTCCGGCGGTTTATACCAAAGACGCTGGCGGGAAGAGTAGAGCCTGAAAGCACTAACCACTCGGGGACTACAATTCGCAGCGCCAGAATTTAACCGAGATTCGCCTAGTCGTGGGTCTCTAGCTGTCAAAAGCTCGAGCCTCAACGCCTCGTTGCTGGCGCTGGAGCAACTGACTAGAACGCTTGATTAGGCGAAACCTTAAACTCGGGATAATTATGATGGCACGGACTGGGCAAGATTTTGCATTTTGTTCCATAATATTAATAATTTACATTACTGACTTTCTTTTTCATTTTCTCGCGCTAAAAAAAAGGGGGAGGGGTGGCTCCTACCGCCAATCCTGCTGCCGCCGCATCTCGTATCGCTTCTGCGCTACTGGGAGGTCCGGGGCGGGTCGTCGAGGTCGACGCCGGCGCAAGCGACGAAGCGCCGCCAGATTCGTCCCTCAACCACCCAAAGGGGTGGTGTAAGGTGGACGAGAGCCCTAATGGCTAGGTCGTCGCGGTGCTCGCGCCCGATCATCTCCGTGATGATCTCGGCCACCTCATGGAGCCCCGGAGCCACCTCCAAAGAAGGCGGCCATCGCGCGGCGTTGCTGGGCGGCTCCTTCCTCCTCCTCCGCCTCTAGAGCAGCAAAGTCAAGCTCCTCCCAAAACTCCGCCTCCGAGCCGTGGAGCAGCCAAGAATCGGCGCGGAAGAACGCCGCTAGAGGGGCCAACGAATCTTCTCATGTTAGCCATGGAGGAAGGCCGGGAGGGAAAAAGAGGAAGAAGAGAAAGAAGAAGGGGACGACGCTTCAAGGGCGGTGACGTTCCATTTATAAGCTGTGCATGGCTCTGGAGCCGAGGCGACGCCATTTAAAAACGTAGAAGATGAAGCGACGCCGCAAGACTGCCAATTTATTCGGAGTACGAAGAAGATCAGCACATTAAACAAAATTAAGAGACATTTCGCCAGACACGTGTCACGAGCAGTTCAGTTAATTTGGCCTTCCGCCACTTCGCCCAGCTTAAGCGAGAAGTCCGGGTCATGAGCCGAGGCGACAATGCAAACTGGGGTGAAGCACTCCACCACTTAAAAGCGTGTCCGGCGAAAGGCCACGGGCCAAGGCCCCGGGCGCTTGGGAGCCATACCACGGTGATCAAGGCCATCCAGAGGCGCAACGGGGGCCAAAAGGCCGTGGCCACAATGTAAGTCCCGACGCTCGAGAGCTGCACTCCAGCCACTCGGAAAAGCGTGTCCGGGCGAAAAGGCCACGGGCCAAGGCCCTGGCGCTTGGGAGCCATACCAGTCGGTTGAAGGCCATCTAGAGGCGCAACGGGGGCCAAAAGGCCGTGGCCACAACGTAAGTCCCGACGCTCGAGAGCTGCACTCCAGCCACTCGGAAAAGCGTGTCCGGGCGAAAAGGCCACGGGCCAAGGCCCTGGTGCTTGGAAGCCATACCACGATCAAGGCCACCCAGAAAGGCGCAATGGGGCCAAAAGGCCGTGGGCCTATATTCTAGCAACTCGCATAAGGGGAAAGAGTAAAGAGGTCCGGAGCCCACTTAGCAGAGGACAATACTGCATAAATTGTATTCAAGTGAGAAAATACAACGCTTCAAATCAGAGGGGAGGACCAAAGACTCGGCATTAAGGTTCACATCGAAATCAGAATTCAAGATTCTCTAACAAGGCTTGCGATGTACTGCAGACCTCTTCGAGGAGCGCTGCTGGCTTTGTCTTCATCACAGCAAAACCTCTTTCATACCTTCAAGGTCAACTCTCTGATAATGAGACTTGACCACCGCCAACGCCTGGTTCGCACTCATGGTTGCGGACTCCTTGGCATAAGCTCGATCCTATCGGCCTCCAGAGAGAAGCGGAACAGCGTCGCCCCCTCGGCCCGGCTCAGCCTCCTTCAATACGCAGAAGGTGCAGAAATGGCTCGCAGCGACGCCAGCGGCTGTCCGGCCCGTTCGGCAGTGGTCATCTTCTCCTTGCATTACGCACGAAGCCGAACCGCCATCGTAAAACACACCCGATGCCAAGTACACGCTCAATCCAAGTCAAAGAAATTTACCCTTCAGCTCCGTTGTATCCTCTCCAAGCCGACTCGAGCTTTGAGGTCGTAACTTTCGAAGCTTCGGTCGGGCTCTCACCAAAGAATGGTCGAATCGCGCTCTGAAACACAAGAGCGTCATCATCCTTCCCAACTGTCCAAAAAGATGTCCAAACCAAGTCCAGGGGAGGATCTCACCTTCGAGCGCATGCTCAAGCTTCTCCTTCTCCTCCCGATCGCCATACACCGGGCCTCAAGCCCGTGGACCTCCTTCCATCTGCCGGGCCGATCTCGCTGAGCTTGTCCTCGATATTTCCGGTGCTCCTTGAGCTTCGGGAGCACTTTCCAAAAACTACGACCTCTGCCTCCGAGCGCCCCATGTCCTAGGTAACAGGCGTAATCTCGTGGGGAGGCCAGCAGAAACAGATCAAGAAAGACAAGAAACTCACCTCGACGAAGCGTGCTTACACTGACGGTGAGCTTGTAAAGCTCCGCCCGAGCCGCCTCTCTCCGTCTCTTCGTCCTCTTCCATCCCGTTTCAGTGAACCCTCCCACCATACGGTCCAATTGGGGCTTCGGCAGAGGACCGAGCGGCGGTGGCTCTCGATGTACCTCCTCCACTTCGAGAGACGGTGCCGGGTCAAGCTTCGTCGACCACGGACCACCAGATGGTTCAACGGGCCGGGCCGGCACCAGGTGGCGACGCCAGCAGCCGACGGGGAGGGTGACTGCCGACGCGGGGTCCCCTTGAGAAGCTTGCCTGGGCTCCTTTTCAGGAGACCCTCCACCGGGACGCCCATAGTAGGAGTCCTGAATCGGCAAAAAGGGAAAACATCTCGGCTACTGTAATAACAAAAAGACGAGGATAGCCCAAAAGAATACCTCCTGGATTTCTTGAATTTCATCCTGTGTCTCATCCGAGTCCCAAGACCACTTGAGGGGAACCAGACTCAAAGACCAAAGAAATGAGTCGCCTCGAGATGTAAGGTCAGGCGCCAAGGCCATGATCCGGCACGCCGGAGGTCGGCGTCCGACCGACGAAAGGCCAAAGAGCTTCCTCCGCCGATTCCTGCCAAGCACTCATCGGCCGAGGTGTCACCCGCCGCTTGGCCTCGAGCATTCTCAGCCGAGAGAGGCCGACACCGGAAAGGCCAGAGAAGAAGGACGCGCGTTCTCGAAAAGGAACGATCGCGACTCGCCGTAATCACACATCGTGCAAAAAATCATGGGACGCTTTTTCGAGAGAGTGGTGCACTTACGGAGGTGGAGGCCTCGCCGCCAAAAATTTGTGAGGGCAGCCCCTGTTGGTGATCACAAAGGCTGTGCACGAAGAGGTCAACTACCCGCTGCCAATGCATCCTTCGATAAGGACGTGTCCGCCTCCCGTGGGATCCCGAGACCCGCTGCATCGAACCCCAAATGGATTCTCTCCTTTAAGGGCTGCACTGGCGCTTCACAAAGCCGATCGCGATCCCGGGCCCGTTAGCCTCGGTTCTTGGATCGTTAATCCATGCCGAAGCTCGGAGACTTGGTCCAAACCGCCGCCATCCGGCATCGCCTCCAAAGATCGTGAAGCTTTAGAAGCGCCAACGAAGGGGGCGAGAAAAGGGTCAACATTGGCACAATAGAACCACTCCCGCCTCCAACCTTTGAGGGAGGTCTTGAGGGGATGACGAAATACTGTTTCTTCAAGCCCTCTCGCAGCTGGAGCCCGGCGCCCCAATGATGCTGGGAGCGGCCCGGTTCGGATGAGGCTTGAGCAAGAAGAAGGAGCGGAACAAGTCCAAATGAGGACGTATCCCAAGATACGCCGCAAAGTCGAACGAAGATAGTAATGTGAAGAATGGAGTTGGGGTTCAAGTTGATCACCGATTTTGTAAAGTGAAGGAGCCCTGAAGAAGGCGCTCAGAACGCTAAATCCTTGCCGAAGAAGGACTCGAACACCACAATCTCATTTTCTAGAGGTGTGGGGTAAGGGTCACCAAGGGCGGACGGCGGAGATCAACTCCAGCGGAGGAAGGAAGCCGCGGTGACCAGCTCCTCCAAGCGGACGTCGTGGTGATGGAGGTCTCCCACCCCGCGGCTGTGGTCGGTGTTACCCTCCGACGCTGATGAGGATTCCAAAGAAGAAGACATCTCGGTGAAGGAGACCGGTGGGAGGAACCGCCGAGGGTCTTGGGCGCGAAACTAGAAACCCTAGGTCGCCCAAATCGCCAAAGGAGACTTAAAGATTTCTCAACCGTGGTGGGGGAAGGGCAAAGGTATCTTCGCCTAGCAAGTTTTCCCTCATTTATAAGGAATAAGCCTTAATTTTCGCCTTACGGCGGGAAAAGCAAGGGCCTCCGCGCTCGATTCTGGGCCAGATCTAGGGCACGCCCCATGTCGGGCCGAAGTCGAGTTATGCAAAACGCGACCAGGTGTCAAGTCTGGTTCGAAGTTTGGGATAAAGTGCGCCCCATGATGGGCCCGAACGCCGGCCGCCACGGAAGCTTGGGGCCGGGCACTTTCTGAACATCCTCAAGCGGTATGCCCCATAATTTGGGGTCAATTGTTGGTCACTGCTTCTTAGCGTGATTGGGTACTGTGGGCGAATTTTCACTAAACCGGTCTTGAGAATGCGCCCCATGAGGGTCTGAAGCAGTGAGCCGTAAGCGGGCACAGGCATTACTCTGAATGACCAAGGTATGCCCCATGAGGGTCGGTTGGGCCTCACAAGCCAATCACCGCACACCGTAAACGGTAAGTGGTACCGCCGCCCCGAGCCAAAAGAATACGGTATGCCCCACGAGGCCACCGAGCGACAAGCCGGTTGTCACAAGACCGTGAACGGGCGCGGGTACCACTCAGCCCCGAGCCAAAAAGACTACGGTATGCCCCCCGAGGGCCAGCTGAGCGACAAGCCGGTTGCCGTGCACCTTCAATCGGCGCGGGTACCACTCGGCCACGAGCCAAAAGACTACCAGACGCCCACGAGGGCCACCGAGCGACACGCCGATTGTCAGCGCAAGACCGTGAACGGGCGCGGATACCACTCACCACGAGCCAAAAGACTACCAGACGCCCCACGAGGGCCACCGAGCGACAAGCCGATTGTCACAAGACCGTGAACGGCGCCGGTACCACTCGCCACGAGCCAAACGACTACGGTACGGCCCACGAGTGCCAGCTGATCTTCTATCCGGTTGACTCGCACGGTGAACGGGCGCGGTTACCAATCGTCCACGTGCCATCCAACCTGGGTGGCTTCTCATTACAAGTTCTTTACGATCTTTTTTCCGTATAATCTTTATGACAGATAAGAGACGGAAATCCGATCCTAAAGCACTTGGGGGCTGTGGGATGTCTGAGATAGGAGTCCCGCAAGTGGGGCCTATACCCGACCGGGCTAGACGGGGCGAGTAGTAGGCCCAAAGCCTGTAAGCACCACGACGGGCCGGAGGAGGTTTTCGACTTGTTCCCCAAGGCAACTCCCGATCCTTCTGGGAAGCTTCACGCCACGCCCAAACAACCCGCCAAAACGAAGCATGCACCGACACTCGCAGAGCCTCGCAGACGCTGAACTCCGACAGGCGGCAGCGTGGGTCGGGAAAGCACAACCACCTCTCCAAGACGTAGTGCGCCATAGCCGATTTAAGACAAAATATGTGTTGGTGAGGCCACCATGTGGAGAGCCCGTGGCGCCTATCTCATTATGTACCTTACCCCAAGATATAAGGGGAGGAGGGAGAAACAAGAAAAAGGGGATGCTCATATATCCAAGAACACAGACTAGGTATTATCTCCTCCGAGAGAGCCCGAACTGTCTAAACACCGCTGCCCTCGCATCCTCGTGTTACCATCAAGCTTCAGATCCCGCACAAATCCCCTAGAATCACAAATCTCATTGCCTACAAATCGATCGCCGACAATATCATACTCATGTCTCAACATCATTGTACTCATTTCATCATCATCATGTATGCAATGCAAATGCTCATATCTCCACGAAGCACATACCGGTATTGCAGAGTGCACACTGTCGCGTGCACCCCTTCCCCTTCCGTCCCGTAGATGGAGGGTGCCTACTTTATCGACTCGCTCCCATGCACACACGTGGATGGGACTACGAGGTAGGTCTTTCGTGTTTACTACGTGTGAACACAGAGGCCCGCATCAACATGGGACACCTCTTTCATTATGAATGCACATATGACATAAACATGTAAATATTGGCATAAACATTAAATACCACACAATCATAGTCAATATGAAATCATGTTCATCATGTCATAGGCAAACATCATTCTTAGCATCATATCATAAAGCAAGTTGTATCCAATCAAGTTTAGCAATAATCTAAACGATACCCATTCCAATACACTTGCCTTAACCTCGGGCGACGGATTGGCGAGAGGATGAGGGCACTCCCGGGGTCACACCACCTTCGCCCGATGAACGAAGAACCCATGGATCTCCTCCTGGTCAGCGATCTCCTTCCTCGCTTCCAAATGCACCGGATCTCCTCGTCGCTGAGCGCTCCAATGGACGGATCTACGGGGTGGTGAGGTGGATAACTCCGCTAGGGCAGCAAGGGTGGTGGAGAGGAGAGGAGAGGGGTGGTGGTGCAATGGGGAGGAGGGAGGAGGAGGGTGGCACACAAGGGGGAGGGTGGCGGCTACCTTGGGGGAAGAGGAGGAAGTGGGGGGCAGCTAGGGCTGCTTGGGGCGCACAAGAAGGGCAGGGGGAGGCGCCCCAACTAGGAAACCCACTCCCACTTGGACTCAAACTCCTTCCCACCAAAGCCCACTACCCTTTCCCTTAGGCCTAAATTTCCCCGGAAAGGCCCAAACTTCCTGAATCGGCCCGGAAACGCGAATAAACCTCATACCATATGGTTTCAACCTCCGATTTCACATTTTATTATATTTTTGACCTCAACATTCACATTTTATAAGATTACGACACTCCGTGGTATCACACCAACAAATCGAGTACTTGTGGTTGTCCTGTTGGCGCTTCCCCATGTTTCTAAGCAATAAAACATCACAAATACTTGGTAGCATCCCATCCTCAATAATATTACTATGACTAGCGAGAAACGAGCTCACCACATGATTTAATTGACGTGCACGAGCTCATGTCATAGGACCATGATGTAGGCGTGTATCCAAAGGAGTGATGTCCTCATCAATAGTCACCATCAGGGGAACATAATTGAAAAAATCCGCAATAGCTGTACTACAACTTGTGGTAGTGATAGCCACCAACTGTAACTGATGGGTGAAACAATGAACATAAAACGCCGATGGATTATCATCTCGAATAAGTTTTTGCAAGTCATTAAATTCATATCTCATATTAGAAACTCCATCATAGCCTTGGCCACATAGCATAGAAATTGGTACATCATGTAGACCAAACACACCAACCAAAGCTTCTTTCAATGTCGTAGATATACAATTTGTGATATGCTTAATAGTAAGAAACCTTTCCATGATATTCCCTTGATTGTTGACAAATCTATATGTCACAAAATTTGCAAAGTTAGAAAAACACAATAACACATAAATAGTATGACTAAAAAAATGTAGAACTAACCTCACAATAACTACCATTAGCTCCTTTGTTGATACATCTTGACAATCATCAATAAGCACTACAAAATTTCTATCTCCAATCTCACCCCTAATCACTTCCGTGACTTCTTATGCACATCATTTCGAAAGTTCCTTTTGAATATCTAGAGAAATCATAACTGCATGCCCTGGAGCTATATCAAATGCATCCTTCACTTCCTTCTTATCTTTGTACCAATCCAACAACTCTTTAAAATTAACCTTGTTAACGGAAGTAGATTATTCATCGTGTCCACAAAAAGCTTCACCTTGTGCTATAAGATATATTGCAAAGTCTAAAGATGCAGTCAAATGAATTTTGTATTCAATTTCTGCCTCTTAAGTGTAAATACTCATTTTACTGTATACACTTGGCCGTTGATTTTTGAAGTCTTCACACTCATCCCTTACAATATTGTGAAAACTATTTGGACCACCGACATATTGATTGAAAAGGAAACAATAGAGACAAAATGCGGTATCTTTTTCCATACTATATTCTGTAACACCCCAAAATTTTGCTTTTCTTAAATTCATGTGTGATTTGGCACTTTGGTGAATTTTTGGAATTTTCTGGAATTTATTTGGATTTATTTGGAATTTATTTGAATTTATTTCATTTTGAAATAATTAAAGAATTTAATTTTGCAAATAAAATTTTGTTGGAAATATTTTATTTGAGTCCAAAATGATCCAAAATATTTTCCGTAATTTTTCTCGAATTTTTCTCGAGTCTTTTGCTATTTTTAATGAATTAAATGAATTATCGGGAATTATTTTAAATATTAATTCGCTGAAATTCAACTCGGTCAAGTACTATTCCTCCGATCGAAGTCAACTCCGAGTCGGATCGAGTCCGACCCGAGCCACCGACTTGACCGAACCACGCTGAACCTTAATCCCACGTGGACCGCTGGATCGAGATCCAACGGCCATGATCGATCGACTTCGACTCCGAAGCCGCGGTCCGACCGACCCGCTCGCGCTAAGCCATCGTGGCCGTTGATCGCGCCACGCGGACGGCCGCGATTTCGCTGCCTCGCCGGATCCGAGCCGAGTCCTCCGCCGCCGCCATCAGTGTCAACCTCGGCTTCGCGCTTACACTGGCCGAGGCCCTTTAAATACGCGCCGCCGCTTATCGGAAGCGCACAACCGTCCGCACTCGAGCCCCTTCTCACCTCGCCTCGAGCCGCCGCCCGTCCGCTTATTGCTCGCCGAGTAGAGGAGGTCTTCCGCCGCGTTTTTCGCTGATCCTCGCCAGATCCGCCGCCTTCCGACGACACCAAACCTGTGAATCGAGATCGCCGTGTCGCGCCGGCGCTGGGAGTGCCACCTTCACGCCGGAGTTGCACGGAACGCCGCGACGGAGGTCGTCGCCGTCTCCGGTCAAGCCAACGCCGCGCCGACATCAACCTCGCGAGCTCGAGACCGTGCGTCCGATCCAGGATCCCGGCCGTCACGGTGAGATCACGCTCTAGATCCCTGATCTAATCCCACCGCTGGATCTAGATCCAACGGTCCAGATTAGCCACGCTCACCCCGTAACGCGCGTCACCCGATCAATCCGGGCCGCTGATTTTCGAATCAACGGCCGAGATTGTGCCACGCTGCCCTGGAAGGTCGACTGCCGCGGCCAACAAGAACTGGCCAAGACACGCCAGCTGTCGCTGACACGGCGGGCCCGCGCGTCAGCGGGACAGCGGAACTGCACCATGACGACATCGCTGACGTCACGGTGGGGGCCGCTTGTCGCAGCCTGTCCCAAGAGCAGGCCGACGCCAAGAATGACGCTATCTGTAGGCCCCACCGTCGGGCCGATCGTGAGTTGTGGATCGAGTCCACAGAGACCCGAGCCAAGCATGGACCAAGTCCATGGACCGGCTGACGTCAGCCGCCCAATCAGAGGCTGCCACGTGTCCATGCTGACGCAATAATTAATTTCCGAAAAAGAAAATGATTTATTAATTCGAATAATGATTTCAGATTTTGTTCCAAATTTCAAACGCTTTATAACTTTTATGCTTCAACTCCGATTTGAGTGATTCAAATTTCTAATTTGTATAAAATTCAGATCTACTCAGATATGAATTTTATTTAATTTTTGGACTAAAGTTTTTCTCTGTAATATTATTTAATTGATTATTTAAACTTTAATAAATCATAACTTTTGCATTTTAACTCCGATTTGAACGATTCCAGTTCCTAAAAATCCAGAAAATTATGTTCTCTCTGTTTATGGATTTTATTTGGATGTTTGGATACTTTTTGCCTATTGTTTATTCGTGTATTTGCTATTTGCACGCTTTACGAGTAGACGTTGAAGTGCCGGAAGGATTCGAAGGAGAAGTGTTGACTCAGGATCCAACTCAAGACCAAGAGCAAGTACTTTTTGAAGGCAAGTTGTGCTTTGACCATGTTGATCCTATTTCGAAATCTATTTTGATTTAAACTATTGCATGCTAGTTCAATTAGAAAAATACTTTGTTTAAACCTGGGGGTTAGATAAATACCAATTTGCTATATGACACCTTGATTACTTAAGTATGTGCCATGACCCTTTGTCACCCTAGTTGTGGTTTACTAGTTGGACATTATTAACTTGCCAACATGGGTTTAGACCGCTGTAGTATACTGCTTAGATCTGCTACGTGCTCATAACATGATTTTGGACAATCAAATGTTAATATTGACTTAATGATATATTGAACCTGTTTTGGGAAAAGTATCATGTGATGTTGATGGCACGTGGTGCATGGTAATCAACCTGGGTTTGATAAACGCTTTTGACCGGGCATGTGGCAAGAGTAATCAAAGTGGGCCATTGTGGCATTGGGAGTGTTGATTTGGTTTTTCGGGTAGTCTTGCCCTGGTCACTCTAAGGACTTAACCTTGCAAGCCTTTGAACTGGGTCATACTTGCAACCACATGGTCGGAATGGGACGGCCCTAGTTGACTAAGTCGCTAAGGACTCGCTTGTGGAGCCTCAGGGTGTCAATTACACCGCTTGTGTGATTGTACGGGGAGCGATCGTGGTCGTGGGCCGATACCCATCTAACAAAGGTGTTGGTCCCATACTTCGCCTTGGCTAAGGGAAGGGATGGTGTAGAGCACGAACCTGAGAGGACCACCTGTGTTGTTTGAGGCTTCCGAAAGGCTTTGTTACTGAACTCGCCTTTGTGGTGTTTGACTGTATCTTGTGGGTAAAGTGCATAACCTCTCGCAGAGTTTAGAATCTATTTAAATAGCCGAGTCCACTGTGATCGACAATGCTCGGGAATTACTGATCAAGGGTTAGATTTTCCGAAAATAACTTGGATTTGGAAGTTGGTTTGGTTTAATAATGAAGATGATGGAAATATGGTTTAGGATGGGGAAAAATGTTTATTAAACTTCTTGAAAAGTTATTTACGCTTTACTTATTTCTACCGCTTTCGAATCTACTTATATTACTTTTCGAATGTCAAGCATCGCAAATATACCTTGAGCTATTCCTTTGTATCAAGCCATGCATATAGTATATTAGCTTGCATTCTCGTGCATGACTTGCCGAGTACCAAGTACTCACCCTTGCCTCAACACAATATCGCTTGAAGAAGAGATCGCATCAGCTTTGGAGGAGGAACTCCAAGAGGATCCGCTCTACTTAGGGAAGCGAGCCCAGTTAGTTGCCTCGTGGTATACCGGATGGCGCCACGGGTTATTTGATTTTCCGCCGCTATTATTTCTCTTTTAATAAGTTTCGCCTTAAGTAGGCATACATTTGTAACTTGACCATAAGGTCAAGTAACCAGCTTGGTTATTTAAATAAAGCACTTTTGATAATATCGATTGGTATGATTGTGATATTTACCGATGTTAAGACTGTGCACTAGCTGCTCCTGGACTAGTGCTGAATACACAGAGGGTCCGGATTTGCAAATTCGGGTCCCGACAGAGGTGGTATCGTGAGCCATACTTGACTGTAGGCTCAACCCTAGCTAGAATGGTCGAGTGAGGATAAAACCTATTTTCTAAAGCTAAAAATTTGTGAAGACAAGAAATGACATCTCGACTTATCCCTTCTCTCTTTCTTGCCTCTTGCTGAAATTTTCCCTTACCTTGTCACAATTTAAAAATTCCGAAGTTCTTACGTAAAGCACTCTTGTGACAGATGGAGGAAGAGTTCAACCACGCTGATCTCGGGAGTTGGTCACGCTGAACTTTGGCATATGCTACAGACTCTCGGAGATTTTGAGAAGCCCCAATACCAAGTGGAAGTGATCGGACAAGCGGGATTGATCAAGGCTTGTGACGTGAGGATTGAGGTACCTGCTAGGAAAAAGGGCCTGTGCAATCGCCTCGATACACCGTGACCGCCAGGAGGTCTACAATGCATGGGTATCCAAGAAGTATCACGACGAGCAATGCGGCACATTACCCGTATTCACGCCAGAGAATTGGAGCGCACGGTGTTCCGCTACTATCCGCGCAAGAGCGATAACCTTCTTGACCAAGGCGATTCAGGATGAGGATGCCACGGTTACATAGCTTGGCACGATTTGTCGTCGCCAGGAGGATGTACTAGATAATACAAGCAAGGAGCTACAGAAGGCCCGCAAGGAGATCACGACAGAGAAGAACAGATGGCGGGAAGCTCAAGAGTATGTGGCACACCTTCTACGAAGGATTGACGAGTTGGAGATGACCTTGTACGGACCAGACCCAGAGCCAAGATTGAGCTACACGAGCCAGATCCAGAGGAGTCAGATCTCGATGAGGACACTGCTTCTTCGACTACCATAGAGGACACAGTTGCTGGACATGGCAATCGTTTCGCGCCTATGCCACAGCACCCGTACCCAGGCCGTGGAGGTTTTCTCGATGAGTGAGCGTAGGATCTATAGCGAGACTCCTTCGCTGAGTCGCGTCATAGAATAAAGAGTCACCCTTTAGGCGTTAGACTCCAGAGTTAGTTCGATTTGGATTTGCTTTGTTTGCTGAGTGTGCAGTATGTGTTGCAAGGCCCTTAGGCATTGTAAGCAGCCATACCAAGTTACTAATAATAAAGTTGGACCTTAAGGCTACACCTTTCGCCCCGCATAAGTTCCATACTACTTGTCTATTCTTGTTTCCCTCTCATCTCTAAACCTAGAGCAAATCGACAGATGGTGAATACCCGTGGAAACTTTGGAAGCAATGGGAGTGGTTCTCGCCACAGAAACCCCAATGATGGAGCACCAGCACCGCCATCGGATATGCAGAATTTCGAGCTTTTCTTGTCGCCTGCACTCGCTTGATGCATGCTATGATGCAACAAATGCAGCACGTCATCGCTCAGGCCATCGCTAATCAAGTTAATCAGTGACCACGCCAGAATACAAGACTATCGAGTTCATGAGAACTCACCCACCCACTTTCTTCCGGGAATGCCAATCCATTGGAGGCCGATGATTGGTTAAGATCAATCCAGAGGAAGCTACACATAGCTCAATGCATAGGAAATGAGAAGGTACTCTACGCTTCTCATCGCTTGGAAGGAACAAATACGAATGGTGGGAGAACTTCGTGCACGCAGGAGAACCCTCAAGATATCACTTGGGAAGAGTTCACACCGCATTCCGACAAGATCACGTGCCTGAAGGAATCATGGACCTTAAGAAGGAGGAGTTCAGAGCACTGAAACAAGGTAATCAGCCAGTGGTCGACTACTCCGAACAAGTTCACACAGCCTAGCACGCTACGCACCGAGGATGTAGCGACAGATAAATCCGCATAGCCTCGCTTTATGAAGGGACTCAACTCAGATTGCAAGTAGGATTGATCACCCACACCTTTCCAGATTTCCAAGAGTTGGTGAATAAGGCGCTTATTCTTGAGGACAAGCGCAAGGAATCGGATGAGAACAGAAGCGCAGGATGCAACAAAGAAGGATCACGCCAGGAACGCAATACCGAGAGTTGCACCAAATCAATTCTTCAGATTCCAACCACGAGAATGCAACAAGGACACCATCCTCAAAGACCAAGACCTGCCAATCAGAACTACTGCACCCCCACCCGCTAGAAACACTACCTGTGCAGCAATAACAGGAACAAATGAGACGCTGCTACAACTACAACGAGCCAGACACTTTGCCAACAGCTTGTCCAAAGAAGACAGCAGGAGTGACCCCGCCGCTTCAATCTAGGAACCACCCCAGCTAGGA
The DNA here is from genome assembly GCA_036346355.1 of Rhipidocladum racemiflorum. Taxonomy (NCBI): domain Eukaryota; kingdom Viridiplantae; phylum Streptophyta; class Magnoliopsida; order Poales; family Poaceae; genus Rhipidocladum; species Rhipidocladum racemiflorum. The sequence goes on from CM070577.1 coordinate 32,133,045, forward strand.
CGCCAAAGATCAGGAGCCATTCCCTGCATCGTGGTGAGAGGCCGAGTCAACCATGTCACCGCAGATGCACTGCAGAATGCTACTGACGTCAGATCGGGTAAGTTACTTGTTAACTCAAGCACTGCACAGCTTTTGTTTGACTCACGGAGCTTCGCATTCGCTTGTTTCGCAAGGCTTTGCTATCGAAATGATTTGAGGATTGCAAGGCTTAAGTGCATGCTTTAGTTCAAACCCTGGTTCCGAACTCCGAACGAAAGTAGGATGTTCCGGTGAGAATACTAATAGATGGAAGAGAGTTCCTAGCAAACCTTATAATTTTGGAGACCTGCACCTAGACTTTATATTGGGAATGTATTGGTTATCCAAGCACAATGCTTTATTGGATTGTTGACGTAGGACTATCTCAGTTGATAGCCCGTGTGTGAAGAAAGTGGAATTTCTAGCCACCGCAGCTTAGAGATGGGCAATGATGGTTAACAGCATCAAGGCAATCAGCATAGAGGATGTCTCAAAGAGTGAGTGAGTACCTGATGTTTTTCCCGAGGATCTACCTGTATGCCGCTGCACAGGGACATAGAGTTTGTGATAGAGCTTGTACTGCACAAAGACCGATAGCAAAGAGACCCTATCGGATGTCCACCAAGGAGTTGGTAGAAATGAAGAAACAGCTAGAAGAGTTAATGGAGAAAGGATTTATCGTGATCGAAGTTCGCGCCGTGGGGAGCACCGGTTTTATTTGTCAAGAAGAAGGACGAGAGTTTCAGGATGTGCATTGACTACCGTGCACTCAATGAAGTCACCGTGAAGAATAAGTATCCGCTACCCGGATTGATGATTTGTTTGATCGCTTAAGAGGAGCCGGAGTTTTCCAAGATTGATCCGAGATCGGGATACCATCGATTGAAGATCCGATCGTAAGATATTCAAGACCGCATTCTCGCCAAGATATGGACATTACGAGTTTACGATACGTCTTTCTGGCCTCGACAAATGCGCCAAAGATATTTCATGAATATGATGAATAAGGTGTTCATGGAATATTTGGACCAGCTTTGTCGTCGTGTTCATAGACGATATCCTAATCTACTCCAAGACAGAGAGCTTAACATGCCGAACACTTAAGGCGAGTTTTGGAAAAGTCAAGGAACAAAGCAACTTTTCGCCAAGTTCAGCAAGTGTGATTTTTGGAAGGACAAGGTGGAGTTTCTTGGACATGTAATGACCGCAGATGAGTCGCCAGAGATCCAAGCAAAGTAGAAGTCGTGGTTACATTGGGAGCACCAAGGCGTGACCAGATTCGGAGTTTCCTTGGAATGGCAGGATACTACCGCCGCTTTCATCAAGGCTTTTCGACAATTGCGAAACCTCTTACGCAATCTGAAGAAGGAAAAGAATTTTGCATGGATGCCGAATGTGAGAAAGGATTTCAGAGCTGAAGAAGCGATTGACGCCTGCACGGTGTTAGTTCTACCGGATGTTGCTCAAAGCTTCGATATTTATTGTGACGATCGCGCCAAGGACTTGGATGTGTGCCGATGCGTAATGGAAAGGTCGCCGCTTATGCATCAAGGCGCTTGAGGCCGCATGAGGAAAATTATCCGACGCATGACCTAGAGTTAGCTGCCGTAGTGCATGCTTTGAAGATATGGCGTCACTATCTGATTGGAAACAGATGTGAAGTATATACGGATCATAAGAGCCTTAAGTACATATTCACCCAGTCGGATCTGAATATGAGGCAAAGGAGATGGCTAGAGTTGATCAAAGACTATAATGTTGGAATCCATTACCATCCCGGGAAGGCCAACGTGGTAGCCGATGCCCTGAGTCGGAAAAGCCATACCGTGAGTACGTTGCTAGCCACAAGTCAGGATGAGTTATGTGAGGATTTTCAGAAAATGAAGATTGAGGTTGTACCTAGCGGATTCTTGGCCACATTAGAAGTAAAGCCTACCCTAGAGAATCAGATCCGAGAAGGACAGAAGGATGATGACAAGATCCGCAGGATTAAGTCCATCAAGAAGGAAGGCAAGGCAGAGGACTTCAAGTTGGATGAGCAAGGCACGTTGTGGATGAAGGATCGCATTTGTGTGCCTAACAAAAAGGAGTTAAAGCAATCGATTCGAAGAAGCCCATGACTCCAAGTACTCAATTCATCCTCGAAGCGCCAAGATGTATCAGGATCTCAAGAGAGATTCGGTGGCCGAGTATGAAACGTGAAGTTGCCGAGCATGTTGCATTGTGCGACGTATGCCGAGAGTCAAGGCAATGCATCGAGACCACAGGATTGCTACACCATTGAAAATACTCGAGTGGAAGTGGGAGGAAATCGGAATGGATTTCATTACGGTTCATGGAAGACTCAAGGAGGTTATGACTCCATATGGGTTATAGTGGATCGCTTGACTAAAGTAGCCCATTTTATCCTCGTGAAGACCACTTACTCGGAGATAAATTAGCGTAATTGTACATGATCAGATTGTCTGCTTGCACGGAGTGCCAAAGAGGATTGTATCAGATGCAGGTACCCAATTTACCTCAAGGTTACGGAATAAGTTGCATGAAGCCATGGGAACCCGCTTTGAACTTCAAGATACCTTATCATCCGCAGACGGATGGACAGACCGAAAGAGTCAACCAGATTCTGGAGGATATGTTGAGAGCTTGTGCATTGGCTTATGCTACCTCTTGGGATAAGAGTTTGCCGTGATGCCGAGTTTAGTTACAACAATAGTTATCAAGCTAGTTTACAGATGTCACCTTTGAGGCATCAGATGGTCGACCTCGCCGAACGCCATTGAATTGGAATGAGACCGTGAGCGCCGTGTCTTTGGGCCTGATATTCTTCAAGAGGTCAAGAACAGATCGCCATGATTAGGGAAAGGTTGAAGATAGCCCAATCACGACAAAAGAGTTATGGCCGACAATCGTCAGCGAGACTTGAGTTTTTAACCGTAAGACTTTGTATACCTCAGAGTTACGCCTCTCGGGAGTTAAGAGGTTCCATGCCAAAGGGAAACTCGCACCTGCTATGTTGGACCATTTAAGATTTTGAGTCGCAGAGGCGGTTGCTTACCGGGAGTTGCCAGCGATCGTTAGCAGGAGTACATGACGTTTTCCATGTGTCTCAGTTGAAGAAGTGTCTCCGAGTACCTAAGGAACAGACACCGCTAGAGTCAATCGAGTTGCAAGAAGATTTGACTTATAAGGAACATCCCGTGAGGATTCTAGACACAATGGATCGAGAGACCAGAAATAAGTCAACCTGCTTCAGAGAGTTCAAGTGGAGTAACCATGCAGAGAGCGGCGACTTGGGAGCGAAGAGGATTTGATTAAAGAGTTTCCAAAACTATTCCTTTAGTAAGACCTGAATCTCGGGGACGAGATTCTATTAAGGGGGGGAGGTTTGTAACACCCCAAAATTTTGCTTTTCTTAAATTCATGTGTGATTTGGCACTTTGGTGAATTTTTGGAATTTTCTGGAATTTATTTGGATTTATTTGGAATTTATTTGAATTTATTCCATTTTGAAATAATTAAAGAATTTAATTTTGCAAATAAAATTTTGTTGGAAATATTTTATTTGAGTCCAAAATGATCCAAAATATTTTCCGTAATTTTTCCGGAATTTTTCTGAGTCTTTTGCTATTTTTAATGAATTAAATGAATTATCGGGAATTATTTTAAATATTAATTACTGGAAATTCAACTCGGTCAAGTACTATTCCTCCGATCGAAGTCGAACCCGAGTCGGATCGAGTCCACCCGAGCCACCGACTTGACCGAACCACGCTGAACCTTAACCCACGTGGACCGCTTGATCGAGATCCAACGGCCATGATCGATCGACTTCGACTCCGAGCCGCGGTCCGACCGGACCTGTTCGCGCTAAGCCATCGTGGCCGTTGATCGCGCGCCACGGACGGGCCGCGATTTCGCTGCCTCGCCGGATCCGAAGCCGAGTCCTCCGCCGCCACATCAGTGTCAACCTCGGTTTCAGCGCTTACACTGAAGCCGAGGCCCCTTTAAATACGCCGCCGCCATCGGAAGCGCACAACCGCCTGGCACTCGAGCCCCTTCTCACCTCACCTGAGCCGCCGCCGCCGCTTCGCTATTGCTCGCCGGAGTAGAGGAGGTCTTCCGCCGCGTTTTTCGTTGATCCTCGCCAGATCCGCCGCCTTCCGACGACACCAAACCTGTGAATCGAGATCGCCGTGTCGCGCCGCGCTCGGGAGTGCCAGCCTTCACGCCGGAGTTGCACGGAACGCCGCGACGGAGGTCGCTCTTCGCTCTCCGGTCAAGCCAACGCCGCTGCCGACATCAACCTCGCGAGCTTCTGACGGCCGTCCGATCCAGATCCGACCGTCACGGTGAGATCACGCCTAGATCCTCGGATCTAATCTCAGCCGTTGGATCTAGATCCAACGGTCCAGATTGGCCACGCTTCAGCCCGTAACGCGGCGCCACCCGGATCAATCCGGGCCGTTGATTTTCGAATCAACGGCCGAGATTGTGCCACGCTGCCCTGGAAGGGCCGTCGCCGGTCGGGCCAAGAATCAGCCGCGACACGCCAGCGTGTCGCCGACACGGCGGGCCCGCGCGGCGGGATAGCGGAATCGCACCATGACGCGACATCGCCGACGCCACGGTGGGGCCGCTTTGTCGCCAGCTGTCGGCAGGCCGACGCCAAAGAATGACGCCATCTCAGAGGCCCCACCGCCGGCCGATCGTGAGTTGTGGACCGAGTCCACTGTGAGACCCGAGCCAAGCATGGACCAAGTCCATGGACCGGCCGACGCCACCGCCCAATCGAGGCTGCCACGTGTCCATGCCGACGCAATAATTAATTTCCAAAAGAAAATGATTTATTAATTCGAATAATGATTTGATTTTGTTCCAAATTTCAAACGCTTATAACTTTATGCTTCAACTCCGATTTGAGTGATTCAAATTTCTAAATTTGTATAAAATTCAGATCTACTCAGATATGAATTTTATTTAATTTTTGGACTAAAGTTTTTCTCTGTAATATTATTTAATTGATTATTTAAACTTTAATAAATCATAACTTTTGCATTTTAACTCCGATTTGAACGATTCCAGTTCCTAAAAATCCAGAAAATTATGTTCTCTCTGTTTATGGATTTTATTTGGATGTTTGGATACTTTTGCCTATTGTTTATTCGTGTATTTGCTATTTGCACGCTTTACGAGTAGACGTTGAAGTGCCTAAGGATTCGAAGGAGAAGTGTTGACTCAGGATCCAACTCAAGACCAAGAGCAAGTACTTTTGAAGGCAACTTGTGCTTTGACCATGTAGATCCTATTACTAAATCTATTTTGATTTAAACTAATGCATGCTAGAACAATTAGAAAAATACTTTGTTTAAACACAGGGGTTAGATAAATACCAATTTGCTATATGACACCTTGATTACTTAAGTATGTGAAATGACCATTTGTCACACTAGTTGTGTTTTACTATTTTGACATTATTAAATTGCAAACATGGGTTTAGACCGTTGTAGTATACTGCTTAGAACTGCTACGTGCTCATGACATGATTTTGGACAATCAAATGTTAATATTGACTTAATGATATATTGAACCTGTTTTGGGAAAAGTATCATGTGATGTTGATGGCACGTGGTGCATGGTAATCAATCGGGGTTTGATAAACGCTTTTGACCGGGGCATGTGGCAAGAGTAATCAGTGGGCCATTGTGGCATTGGGAGTGTTGATTTGGTTTTGGGTAGTCTTGCCCTGGTCACTCTAAGGACTTAACCTTGCAAGCCTTTGAACTGGTCATACTTGCAACCACATGGCTGGAATGGGACGGCCCTAGTTGACTAAGTCGCTAAGGACTCGCTTGTGGAGCCTCAGGGTGTCAATTACACCGCTTGTGTGATTGTACAGGAGCGATCGTGGTCGTGGCCAGATACCCATCTAACGGTGTGTTGGTCCCATACTTCGCCTTGGCTAAGGGAAGGGATGGTGTAGAGCACGAACCAGGAGAGGACCACTGTGTTGTTTGAGGCTTAGAAAGGCTTTGTTACTGAGGAACTCGCCTTTGTGGTGTTTGACTGTATCTTGTGGGTAAAGTGCATAACCTCTGCAGAGTTTAGAATCTATTTAAATAGCCGAGTCCACGGTACTGGACAATGCTCGGGAATTACAGTCAAGGGTTAGATTTTCTGAAAATAACTTGGATTTGGAAGTTGGTTTGGTTTAATAATGAAGATGATGGAAATATGGTTTAGGATGGGGAAAAATGTTTATTAAACTTCTTGAAAAGTTATTTACGCTTTACTTATTTCTACTGCTGAATCTACTTATATTACTTTTCGAATGTCAAGCATCGCAAATATACCTTGAGCTATTCCTTTGTATCAAGCCATGCATATAGTATATTAGCTTGCATTCTGCATGACTTGGTCGAGTACCAAGTACTCACCCTTGCCTCAACACAATATCGCTTGAAGAAGAGATCGCACAGCTTTGGAGGAGGAACTCCAAGAGGATCCGTCTACTTAGGGAAGCGAGCCCAATCGGTTGCCTGTGGTATCTTGGATGGCGCCACGGGTTATTTGATTTTCATTGCTATTATTTCTCTTTTAATAAGTTTCGCCTTGCGAGGCATACATTTGTAACTTGACCATAAGGTCAAGTAACCAGTTTGGTTATTTAAATAAAGCACTTTTGATAATATCGATTGGTATGATTGTGATATTTACCGATGTTAAGACTGTGTGCACTAGCGCGTTCCTGGACTAGTGCTGAATACACAGAGGGTCCGGATTTGCAAATTCGGGGTCCCGACATATTCCAACCAATCAAACATATCAAACCATTCTTTTTAAAATGATCTCCAGATTTTTTCCATCCAATGTCTTTGGAAAGGCATTCCCAATTAGTTGAGTTGGACCATTGTCGGGACCCAGATTTATGAATCCAAAACCCTCTGTATATACTGTACTAGTCCAGGATCATGCTAGTGCACACAGTAGCAATAAAGATGAAATATCATTCCATTCTACGAATTAACTAAGAAAGTAATAAATAGTAACAACAAACCTTACGGTCAATGTTTACATAACTGTGCCTTAAGTGCTTAAGAAACAAATAAACTCTTGCAACGGAAATAAAATAATTTCGGCCATACGACATACCACACGCAATCATCTGGGGAAACACCTTCCTAGTTCACGTAGTCTTCATAGTACTCCTCCTCGTAGAACTCAGTATTTTCTTGTTCTTCCTCAGAAACGGATCAATAAAAGCATAAAGTCATGAGTACAAAAAGTACTCAGCAAGTCGTAGTGAATGATGCAAATAATTCATGGCTTGATAAAGGATAGTTTTATGGTTCTTTTGCAAAAAGTAATTTTGCAGAAGGTAATAACTTGAATGTAAATACAATAAATAGATTCAAATTATATTTGACAAAAGATAATAAATAACTGGTAAACTAATGGTAGACAGTAACAAAGAGTGGTGAGGCATCACCCATCACCATCTGAAACTATCATCAAACACTGAACTCAACAGTATTAACTCTTGACAATAAAAACAATAGTGAACTTTCCGTTCACTTCCAACAATTCCAACTTTGAACATTTTATGAAAATTATATACCACATGTGAAATTCCCAGGCATGTCCATGACCGCAAACATGGCTATTCGAATAGTTTGACACACTCTGTAGAGGTTGTACAGCTTTACCCACAAGATATGATCATTCTTACAATGTTGGCCATTACACATTTCCTTAGGTGTGTGACTAAGAAGATCATAACAAAGCCTTTAGAATGCTTTGTCTAAATTCAGTATTGCCTACTAAGGTTTCACCCTTGATGGCCCCCTCTTACTCCATGTGAGTCTACCCGTCCATCCCAGATCCCACACAACCACAATAGTACTCAAATTTAGATATTACAAATTATTCAGGCAGGTATGCCCCATACTACATATGTGGTTGTCCAATTAGGCTCAGTTCAATAGTGGACAAGATTAAGTCCTTAAGTAGTCTCAGGCAAGACAACCACATCCCACATGTGCTAACAGCAGCCCCTTTACTGTACGATCACTTGCTTGAGTGAAATCAATTTGGTATAACCAAGATGAATGGCAAATCCTTTCCATGGCACAATGTAACACCCCAATTTTTGCTTTTCATAAGTTTGAATGTTATTTTGCACTTTTGTGAATTTTTGGAATTTTCTGAAATTTATTTGAATTTATTTGGATTTAATTTGAATTTATTCCCTTTTGAAATAATTAAAGAATTAAAAGTTTTAAATAAAGTTTTGTTGGAAATATTTTATTTGAGTCCAAAATGTCTCAAAGTATTTTCCAGAATTTTTCTGATTATTTTGCTATTTTTCTCGAATTATTTGAATTTATAGAAATTAATTAAATTATTTAATCACTGGAAAATCTATCGGGTTAGCACTGTTCATCCGACCCGAGTCTGACTCGAGTCCGACCCGAGCCGGACTGACCGGACCAAACCCATTCGCGTGCAACCGTTGGATCTTGATCCAACGGCCACCGTTGCGCCACATCGCCCAATCCAAATCCAATTCAGATTTCGCCGCCGCAGTCGGGTGGACCTCGGTTTCCGTGATTTTCACGAAAGCTGAGGCCCCTATTTAAAGCGCCGCCACCACCATCGCGTAGCCCTCTTCCTTGCGCACCCGTAGCCCTAGACCTTCGCGCTTGAGCCGCCGCCGTTCGCCCGCTAGAGCTCGCCGTAGTTGGATTAGGGTTCCGCCGCGGTTTTCCGTCATTTGCCGTCGACTCCGCCGTCCTCTGCCATGATCGAGCCCAGATCCCGAACCGCCGCATCAAGCTGCGTCGGAGAGTACCACTCATCTCGACGAAGGATCCCCGAAGCGTCGCGGGCTTGTTCGTCGTCACCGTCTCCGGCCACCCAACTCCGCCGCGACACCATCACCATCCACGAGCTCTGTGCACCGTTGGATCTTCATCGGACGGCTACGGTGAGTCCACGTTTCCCCGAGACCGTAGAAAACCAGATTAGATCTGGACCGTTGGATCAAGATCCAACGATCCACGTTTGTCCACGTCACCCCGTAACAAATCCACGTTGCGGTTCTTCGATCCAATCCCAACCGTTGGATCTAGATCCAACGGCTTAGATGGAGCCACGTAGCCGTAACCGCACCGTGCCTAGAGCGATCCTAACCGTTCGATCGAGATCGAGCGGCGTAGAGCCCGCCATGTGTCGCGCGCCGGGTCAAGCCACGTCACCCCCAGAGACGCGGTGAAACCCGATCGGATCTCGACCGTCCGATCAAGATCGAACAGTCCAGATCAACCGCGTTATTTCCAAACGCGTGAGGTTAGATCTGATCTGGACCGTTGATTTTCAAATCAACGGCCCAGATTATGCCACATGTGAGGGAGCCGAACAAGCGCTGTCAGGGCGGTCGCGCCCGGTCGTCGATGACGTCAGCGCGTGACGTCAGCGAGGGGCCCGCATGTTAGCGGCTAGCCCAACATCTCCATGACGTCACCCGTGACGTCATGCTGACGTCACGTGGGGCCCACGTGTCAGCCGTCCTCGGCCGAGCCGTGCTGACATCAGCTGCTGACGTCAGCAGTGAGTCCCACGTGTCAGTGACACGTGAACCCATGGACCGAGTCCATGGTGGACCAGGCCCGGGCCGTGGACCGAGTCCATGGACTGGCTAACGTCATAAATCAGATTTTCAATAGAAAAATAAATGAATTAATTCGGTTTATTGATTTATTTGAATTTTCAAACTTCAAACGCTTATAACTTTTGCATTTTAACTCCGATTTGAACGATTCCAGTTTCTAAATTTTCATAAAATTGAGATCTACTTGAATATGAATTTTAATTAATTTTTGGACATGAATTTTCCTCTATTTATATTTAATTAATAGATTCTTTAAACTTTAAACAATTATAACTTTTGCAATTCAACTCCGATTTGGGCGATTCAAATTTCTAAAAATTTTAAAATTATGCTCTCTCTGTTTATGAATCTTATTTGAAGTTTTGAACACTTTTTTTGTACTATTTTATATATTTATTGTTATTTGCACGCGTTACGAGTAGACGTTGAAGTACCCGAAGGCTTCGAAGCTGAAGTGTGACCTAGGAGCCAGCTCAAGAGCAAGAACAAGTACTTTTTGAAGGCAAGTTATGCTTTGACCATATTGATCCCATTTTTGAAATCTATCTGATTTAAATTATTGCATGCTAATTGAATTAGAAAATGCTTTAAATAATTCTGGGAAATTAGATAAATGCCAAATTGCAGCATGACACCTTGATTAATTACTTATATGCCATAAACCCTTATCACCCTAGTTGTGGATTATTTAGTTCGACATTATTAAATTGCCAACATGGGTAATTAGACCGTTGTAGTATATTGCTTAGGCTTGCCACGTAGTCACAACATGATTTTGGATAATTACATGTTAACACTGACTTAATGACATATGGAACATGTTTTTGACAAGTGTTATGTGTTATTGATGTTGTTATCGATGGCGCGTGGTGCATGGTAATCAACTGGGGTTTGATAAATAGATTTAGACCAGGGCATGTGGCAAAAATGATATGGTGGGCCATGATTGGCACCAGGGAAGTTGATTTGGTTCTTCGGGTAGTCTTGCCCTGGTCACCCTAAGGACTTAACCTTGCAAGCCATTGAACTGAGTCAAACGTGCAACCACATGTCTGTAATGGGACGGACCTAGTTGATTAAGTTGCTAATAACGTACCTGTTGGACCTTGGGTTGTCAACTATACCTTTTGTGTAGTTGTACGGGGGAGCGTACCGGGGCTGCGGCCAGTTACCCATCTAACGGTTGATTGGCCTAGACTTCGTCTTTGCTAAGGGAAGGGTTAGTGTGCACAACCGGGGAGGCCCACTTGTGCTGTTAGAAGTTTTCGAAAGACTTTGTTAGGAACACTCGCATTTGTGGTGTTTGGCTGTATCTTGTGGGTAAAGTGCATAACCTCTGCAGAGTGTAAAATCTATTCGAATAGCCGAGTCCGCGGCATTGGACATTGCTCGGGAATTACAGTCAAGGGTTAGACTTTCACAAAATGACTTGACTTTGGAAAGATGGTTGGTTTGGAATGATGAGTTGGGCCTAGCATCGAAAAATGTTGTATTTGTGAGATCATCGTGAAAAGTACTCTATTCATTATTGTTTTACCGCTTGCAATCTATTTTTGTATTTACTCATGCTACTTTACTGCAAATGAACCTGTTAGCCTATCCTTTGTAATAAGCCATGCATGTAGAATATTAGTTGTCATTCTGTGCATGACTTACTAAGTACCAAGTAATCACCCTTGCCATAATACAACATCAATTGAAGAAGAGTCAACACCAGCTTTGGAGGAAGAGTACCAGGAAGAGCCGTCTAACTAGGGAGCGGGCCCAGTCAATTGCCTGTGGTATACTGGATGGCGCCACGAAATCTACTTTACTCCACTGCAATTATTTCTCTTTTAATAAGTCTTCGCCCTGTGAGGCGTATCTTTGTAACTTGACCATAAGGTCGGGCCACCAGTTTGGTTATTTAATTAAGATACTTTACTATTTCATTGAGTATGATTGTGATATATACCGATGTTGAGACTATGTGCACTAGTGTGATCCTGGACTAGTGCTGAATACACAGAGGGTCCGGATTTGCAAATTCGGGTCCCGACAGAGGTGTTATCAGAGCCATACTGACTGTAGAACTACCCTTAGTTAGAATGGTCGTAGTGAGGATAAAACCTATTTTCTAAAGTTAAAAGTTGTCAAGGTAATGAATGAATTCTCGACTTATCCCCTTCTTTCTTGTTCATACCCCCTTGCTTAGTTCTTTCTATTTCCACCTTGATTTTAAATGTTGCATTTTTACGCGAGTGTCTTTTGGCAAATGTTGATGAAGAACAACTACGCCGAGCGTGCAGGAGGCTATGCCGCTGAGTTGTGGCGTATGCTGCAGGTACTTGGAGGTTTCAAGAGGCCACTTTACCAGGGAATCACCATAGTGCAGGTTGGATTGGTCACGGCATGGGACGTCAAGATCACAGTGTACGCTCGAGAGAAGACAAAGTTCAGTCGCCAATGCTACTTCACAGCCAGGAGGTCTACATTTGAGATGAGAATCCAGGAGGTGTCACGCCGGGCTATGAGGCACATTGCTCGCACCTATTCCCGAGAGCTAGAAGGCACAGTGTTTCGTCACCACTCACGCCGAGACAACAGGATCGAGCGAGAGCCGATTGAAGATGAAGATGTCACCGTCACACACATGGCGATGTTCGTCGTCGCGCAGGAGGATGCACTTGATGATACGGTGCAGGAGCTGCAGAAGGCCCGTGAGGAGGTCAAGAAAGAGAAGAAAAGTCTGCAGGAAGTTCAAGAGTATATGTCTCATCTTCTGCGATGGATCGACGAGCTAGAAATTGCGTTGTACGGACAGGAGCTAGAGCCAGTATTGGAGCTGCACGAGCTAGATCCCGAGGAGCCGCAGCTCGAGCCACAGTCGGAGCCTGAGCCTGAGGACGATGCCGTTTCTTCGACAACTGCCGATGTGGGGCACGGTGATCGCTTCGCACCTATGCCGCCGCATCCACCAAAAGGAGGTAGTGGAGGTTTTCTTGATGAGTGAGCATAGGTTTTGCAGTTGAGACTCCTTTGCCGAGTTGCGTATTGGAATAAAGAGTCACCCTTAGAGGCGTTAGACTCCAGTGTTAGTCGATTTGGATTTCCATTGCTTGCAGAGTGTGTGATATGTGTTGCAAGGCCCCTAGGCATTGTAAGCAACCATACCTAGTTATTAGCGATTAGTTAATAAAGTTGGATTTTGAGTTACACCTTTTTCCCGCATAAGTTTCCCTAGTACTTGTCTATGCTTGTTTCCCTTTCATCTCTAAAAACCTTGGAGTAATCGACAGATGGTGAACACCCGCGGAAACCTTGGAGGCAACGGGAGTGGTTCTCGCCCCGTAGTGAACCCCAATGATGGAGCACCTACACCGCAACCAGCACCGCCAGTGGACATGCAGAACTTTGGAGCCTTTCTTGCTGCACAGACACAGCTGATGCATGCCATGATGCAGCAGATGCAGCACGTCACTGCTCAGGCCGCCGCTAATCAAGTAAATCAAGGACAGCGTCAGGGCTCAGTGTTGTCCGAATTCATGAGGACTCATCCGCCCATCTTCTCTGGAAACGCCAATCCACTGGAGGCGAATGATTGGTTAAGGTCAATTGAGAGGAAGTTGCACATTACCCAATGTGTGGGAAATGAGAGGGTGCTCTACGCCTCTCACCAGCTAGAAGGAACTGCAGCTGAATGGTGGGAGAACTTCTGCGCCACGCGGGAGAACCCACAGGATATCACTTGGGAGGAGTTCGCAGCTGCTTTCCGCCAGTATCATGTGCTGGAGGGAATTATGGACCTCAAGAAGGAAGAGTTCAGGGCTTTGAAGTAGGGCAGCCAGTCAGTGGCTGATTACCTGAACAAGTTTACACAGTTGGCACGCTACACACCTGAGGATGTTGCAACAGACAAGGCTAGGCAATCTCATTTCTTGAAGGGAATGAACTCTGGACTGCAGGTGGGACTGATCATCCACACCTTTTTAGATTTCCAAGAGTTGGTGAACAAGGCGCTCATCCTTGAGGACAAGCGCAAGGAATTGGATGAGAACCGGAAGCGCAGAATGCAACAACAGGGATCGCGTCAGGGAGCGCAGCAACATTTGAGGGTTGCGCCAAATCAGTTTTTCAGATTCCAACCGCAGAATGCAGCAAGGACACCGTCGCCAACACCGAGGCCTACTAACCAGGGTTACCAGACACCAGCACCAGCCAAAAACGCCGCTTTGGGCATTCAACAGGGAGTAGTGAGATGATTCTACACATGCAACGAGCCAGGACACTTTGCCAACAATTGCCCTAAGAAGACAGCAGGAGTGACCCTAGTTCGCTTCAATCTGGGATCCACACCAGCCAGGACCCCCGCACCAGGAGCCAACCACGGGAGAGCACAGCCAGGAGCCGCGCCCCAGACCGTGGTGAGAGGCCGAGTCAACCATGTCACCGCAGATGCACTTCAGAATGCCACGGACATCGTACTGGGTAAGTTACTTGTTAACTCAGTACCTGCAATAGTTTTGTTTGACTCTAGAGCTTCGCATTCGTTTGTTTCTCAAGGTATTGCTGGTAAGAATGATTTAGAGATTGCAAGACTTAAATGCATGCTTCTAGTTCAAACCCCTGGTTCCGAACTCCGAACGAAAGTAGGATGTTTTGGGGTAAGAATATTAATAAATGGGGTAGAGTTCCTAGCGAACCTTATTATGTTGGAAACCCAGACCCTAGATGTTATCTTGGGAATGGATTGGTTATCCCAGCACAAGGCCATGTTGGACTATGGACAAAGAGTCATATGAGTTGAGAGCCCATGTGGAAGAAAAGTGGAATTTCAAGCAAACTGGCTGCTCGAGATGGACGGTGATGGTCAACAAAGACGAAGGCAATCAGCATAGAAGATGTTTCGGTGGTGAATGAGTATCACGATGTTTTTCCCGAAGATTTGCACGGAATGCCGCCACAGAGACATAGAATTTGTGATTGAGTTAGTACCCGGAACAACACCAATAGCAAAGAGACCCCATCGGATGTCAACCGAGGAGTTAGTAGAGATGAAGAAGCAGCTTGAGGAGCTGATGGAAAAAAGGATTCATTAGACCGAGTTCGTCGTCGTGGGGAGCGCCAGTTCTGTTTGTCAAGAAGAAGGACGGGAGTTTCAGGATATGCATTGATTACCGTCCACTCAATGAAGTCACCGTGAAGAACAAGTATCCGCTACCAAGGATCGATGATCTGTTTGACCAGTTGAGAGGAGCCGGAGTTTTCTCCAAGATTGATTTGAGTTCAGGATATCACCAGTTGATGATCCGATCAAAGGATATTTCGAAGACCGCATTCTCGTCAAGATATGGACATTACGAGTTTACTGTTATGTCCTTCGGTCTAACGAATGCGCCAGCTTACTTCATGAATATGATGAACAACATTTTTATGGAATACCTGGATAAGTTTGTAGTTGTGTTCATAGATGATATCTTAGTCTACTCCAAGTCAAGAGAAGAGCACGCAGAACATCTGAGACTAGTGTTGGAGAAGCTGAGGGAACAGCAACTCTTCGCCAAGTTCAGTAAGTGTGATTTTTGGAAAGACAAGGTGGAGTTTCTTGGACACGTGATGACCGCAGAAGGAGTCACTGTTGATCCAAGCAAGGTAGAAGCTGTGTTACATTGGGAGCAGCCGAAGACCGTGACCCAAATTCGGAGTTTTCTTGGGATGGCAGGTTATTATCGCCGCTTCATCGAAGGCTTTTCAACGATTGCGAGACCCCTTACGCAATTGTTGAAGAAGGAGAAGAAGTTCACATGGATGCTGGAGTGCGAGAAAGGTTTTCAGGAGCTGAAGAAACGATTGACATCAGCATTGGTGTTAGTTCTACCGGACGTCAATCAAAGCTTCGATATTTATTGTGATGCATCGCGCCAAGGACTTAGATGTGTGTTGATGCAGAACAGAAAGGTTGTTGCATATGCGTCAAGATAGTTGAGACCGCATGAGGAGAATTATCCGACGCATGACTTAGAGTGTGAAATCATGTGCTGAAAAATTGGCTTAGAATTGAATTTGCAAAATGTGTTTGTTCATGTGTTTTGACAATTTGACAAGAAACAGTAAGTTTTGCTTTGGCGCCGGACCAAACTTAAAGAAAATAGTAAGTTTCCCATCTACGATGGACCAAATTTTTTGGTCCTACGTGAACATGTTTTTGGCAACCTCATTTTCCCATGTACGACAAACCAAATTTTTTGGTCCTACGTGAACATGTTTTTGGCAACCTCATTTTCCCAAGTACGACAAACCAAATTTTTTGGTCCTACGTGAACATGTTTTTGGCAACCTCGTTTTCCCATGTACGACAGACCAAATTTTTTGGTATGTCGTAAATGTGCTTCCAAGGTTTTTAAAGGGACCAAGTTCTTAAAAACAAGAAGTTTTACATGTACGCTGGACCAAATTTTTTGGTCCGTCGTGAATGGTTTTTCGAGTGACTTTTTCATGTGTACGCCGGACCATATTTTTTGGTCCGTCGTTGTGACACCACGAAGTGTAGTAACCTTATAAACTGTGCATGATGAGGTCAAAAACATTATGAAATATGCTATTGGAGGTTAAAACCATATGGTATGAGGTTTAATTGCGTTTTCGGGCCGTTTCCGGGAGTTTGGGCCTTTCTAGGGGAGTTTGGGCCTAAAAGAATGGGTTGTGGGCTTTGGTGGGATGGAGTATGAGTCCATCTAGGATTAGGATTTTGTTTGGGCTGGTAAAAAGGGGCTCCCTCTGCCCCTTGGTGCGCCCCCACCCAGCCCATGTGCGCCCTCACTCCCTCTCCCTCCATGCCCTAGCCGCCACACCCCACGTCCCCCACTCCCTTGCATGCGCCCCACCTCCCCCTTTGCCTCCTTGGCTCTCCAACTCTCCACCACCTATCCTCCACCCCTTTCTGCCCTAGGGTAGCCTCCCCACCCCTGCATCTCGAGGATCCATCCGTTGGAGCGAGGAGCGAGGAGCGATCCGGGAGGAGATCTATTGGGTTTTCGTGCGTCGGGCGAAGGTATGGCCATGGGACTCCTTGGGGTTGGGCTAGGTACTGTTCTAAGGATCAATATCATGTTTTTAGATCAATTGGTGTTGCTGGAATTGAGTAGATTAGATGAATTCTAGAAGTGGTCACGTTCTCTGTTTCGGACAGCATGAGCAATCCACCTAGGGTTTGGTTTTTTGCCAATTTAGGGTCCGAATTTGGACGTCCACCTGTTGAAGAAGTTGTAGATAATTTCCATATCTTTCCGTGGATATGAAGAACGTCCAATTCCGATCATCCGTTTGAAAGTTATGGCTGTTTTACCGAGCGTGTTAAAATCTGTGACGTGATTGGAACAGATCTCGGTATTTTGTAGATTAAACAACTTTAGGGTCCGAATCAGTCTTTCCATATACTTAGAAAAAGTTGGGAAATTTCCTAAGCTACGCGAGGATGTACTCGTTTAATTGATTCGGAGTTTTAGAACCCGAGTTATGCCTTTTGGAAGGCTGCTGTCCTGGCGGGACAGAACCTCTGTTTTTGGGTTTTGCTAGTAGTTGGCAATGTCGGGGTAGATGAGGGTTAGCGTACTGTTTTGTGGACATGATTGTGAGTGTGTGGTACCTATATGCAGGTGGTGTGACCCCAGGAGTGCCTTCTACTTCCATCCAATCTGTTGCCCGTGGTTGAGGCAAGTGTATTGTAATGGATAGCGGTTTGTAGGTTGCTTTTTGATAATAGATGAAATTGATTATATGATATGATCACTTGCCATGCTTTAATGATTGCCAATGTTATGATGAGCATGTTTACTATGTTATGATGCCATGTGTTAATGTACAAGTTAATTATGATGTTGGCATATTGTAACACCCCAAAATTTAGCTTTTATTAAATTCATGTGTGATTTGGCACTTTGGTGAATTTTTGGAATTTCTAGAATTTATTTGGAATTTATTTGAATTTATTCCC
Organism: Rhipidocladum racemiflorum; assembly: GCA_036346355.1. Lineage (NCBI taxonomy): Eukaryota > Viridiplantae > Streptophyta > Magnoliopsida > Poales > Poaceae > Rhipidocladum > Rhipidocladum racemiflorum. Next base: position 32,150,705 of record CM070577.1, read on the forward strand.
TTTTGAAATAATTAAAGAATTTGATTTTGCAAATAAAATTTTGTTGAAAATATTTTATTTGAGTCCAAAATGTTCCAAAATATTTTTCAGAATTTTTCTGGATTTTTTCTGAGTGTTTTGCTATTTTTAATGAATTAAATGAATTTCTGAGAATTAATTGGATTATTTAATCGCTGGAAAATGCGAGTTGGTTTGTATCGTATTCATCCGATCGACCGAGTTCGAACCAGTCGACTTTAGTCCGACCGAGCCACCGATTTGGTCGAACCTATCGCTTAACCTAACCCTCTCGACCGTCCGATCAAGATCGAACGGCCGAGATTGAGCCACGTAGCCCGATCCCGAGCCCGACCGAGCCAGCCAGCTCGCCCGAGCCAGACCCGCGCCCAAACCCCCGCACCGTTGGATCTTGATCCAACGGCCGATGTTGAGCCACGTCAGCCAATTCGAATCCAATTCGGATTCTGCCGCCGTAACGGAGTGGACCTCGGTTTCCGCGTGTTTCACGGACGCCGAGGGCCCTATTTAATGCGCCGCCGCCGCTGTCGTGTTGCCGACTTACGTGCGCACCCGTAGCCCTAGCCCGCCGAGCTCAAGCCGCCGTGGTTGCGCCGCAATCGCTCGTCGTAGTTGGCCGTGCGTTCAACCGCGGTTTTGCGCCGTTTCCGCCGCCATTGAGCCCAGATCCGGAATCGCGAGGTCAAGCCGCGTCGGTGAGTACCACTCACTTCGCCGGAGAGGACCCGCAACGCCGTTGGACGTGTCGCCGTCTCCGTCTTCGGTGACCTTGCTCCGCCGCGCGCCGTCACCGTCGTTCGAGCTCCCTCCACCGTCCGATCCAGATCCAAGGGCCCACATCGCGCCACGTCACCCCAGTGAGTTTCCACGTTGAAATTCCCAGATCTATTTCCAACCGTTGGATCTAGATCCAACGGTTTAGATTGTGCCACGTAGCCTAAACCGCACTGAGCTAGGATAGATCTCAGCCGTTAGATCTAGATCGAACGGTTAGGGTTAGCTGCGTTGTAAACCTTAGATTGGATCTTGACCGTCCGATCAAGATCGAACGGTCCTAGATCGGTAGGAGTAGTTTTCCTCTGCGTGAACCCAGATCCAACTGGTGTTGATTTTCAAATCAACAGTAGAGATCTAGCCACGTGTGACTCGGGACCAAGAACAAGTACTTTTTGAAGGCAAGTTGTGCTTTGACCATATTGATCCCATTTTCAAATTAAATTGGTTTAAACTATTGCATTCTAGTTTAATTAGAAAATGCTTTATTTAATTTTGGGAAATTAGATAAATGCCAAATTGTTGTATGACACCTTGGTTAATTAAATATATGCCATGACCCCTTGTCACCCTAGGTGAGGATAAAATAGTTGGACATTACTAAATTGCCAACATGGGAATTTAGATCGTTGTAGTATATTGCTTAGACCTGCTACGTGCTCATGACATGATTTTGGACAATCAAATGTTAATATTGACTTAATGATATATAGAACTTGTTTTGGAAAGGTATCATGTGTTGTGATGTTGATGGCACGTGGTGCATGGTAATCAAGCGGGTTTGATAAATAGTTTTTGACCAGGGAATGTGGCAAGAATGATCGGAGTGGGCAGTTGTGGCACCAGGAACGTTGTTTTGGTTCTTCGGTAGTCTTGCCCTGGTCACCCTAAGGACTTAACCTTGCAAGCCTTTGAACTGAGTCAAGCGTGCAACCACATGTGCTGTAATAGGACGGACCTAGTTGAATAAGTTGCTAATAACGCACTGTGGGACCTCGGGATGTCAACTACACCCTTTGTGTAGTTATGCAGAGGAGCGTCTGACGGGCTGCGGCCAGGTACCCATCTAACGGTGGATTGGCCTAAACTTCGCCTTCGCTAAGAGAAGGGTTAGTGTGCAATCACCGGGGTGGACCACTTGTGCTGTTAGAAGTTTTCGAAAGACTTTGTTACGGACACTCGTCTTTGTGGTGTTTGGCTGTATCTTGTGGGTAAAGTGCATAACCTCTGCAAAGTGTAAAATCTATTCGAATAGCCGTGTCTGCGGTATTGGACATCACACAGGAATTACAGTTAAGGGTTAGACTTTCTTGAAAATAATTTGGTCTTGAAAGGTTGGGTTTGGTTTATTAATGATGTTGATGGAAATGTGGATTGGAATCGGGAAAGATGTTTATGTAACTCCTGGAAAAGTTATTGATGCTATACTTGTTTTTACTGCTTTTGAAACTACTTATGATACTTGTTAAATGCTGTTCTACTGCAAATATACCCTGAACTATTCCTTTGTACTAAGCCATGCATGTAGTATATTAGTTGCATTCCGTGCATGACTTGCTGAGTACCAAGTACTCACCCTTGCCGCAATACAACACCAGTTAAAGAGGAGTCTACACCAGCTTTGGAGGAGGAGCTTCCAGAGGAACCGTCTAACTAGGGAGCGAGCCCAGTCAGTTGCCTGTGGTATACTGGATGGCGCCACGAAGTTATCTTATTTTCCGCTGCAGTTATTTCTCTTTTAATAAGTTTCACCCTGCGAGGCGTATATTTGTAACTTGACCATATGGTCGAGCAACCAGTTTGGTTAACTAATTAAAGTACCCTATTATTCGTTGAGTATGATTGTGATATTTTGTCGGGACCCCGAATTTGCAAATCCGGACCCTCTGTGTATTCAGCACTAGTCCAGGAACGCGCTAGTGCACACAGTCTTAACATCGGTATATATCACAATCATACCATACGATACTATCAAAGTACTTTATTTAAATAATCAAAGGGTTACTCGACCTTATGGCCAAATTACAAATATATGCCTTGCAAGGCGAAACTTATTAAAAGAGAAATAGCAAAGAAATGAAAATCAAATAAACTGCGTGGCGCCATCCAAGATACCAGCAACTGATCGGGCTCAGATCCCTAAGTAGGCGGGTCTTCTTGGAGTTCCTCCTCCAAAGCTGGCGTAATCTCCTCTTCAACTGATATTGTGTTGAGGCAAGGGTGAGTACTTGGTACTCAGCAAGTCATGCACAGAATGCAAGCTAATATACTATATGCATGGCTTAGTACAAAGGAATAGCTCGAGGTATATTTGTAGTAAACGACTTTTGACAAGTAATATAAGTAGATTCGGAAAGCGAGAAATAAGTAAAGCATAAATAACTTTTCAAGAAGTTTAATAAACATTTTTCCCATCCTAAACCATATTTCCAACATCTTCACTGTTAAACCAACCCATCTTTTCAAAACCAAGTTATTTTGAAAGTCTACCCCTTGACTGTAATTCCGAGCATTGTCGATGCCGTGGACTCGGCTATTCAAATAGATTCTACTCTCTGCAGAGGTTATGCACTTTACCCACAAGATACTGATCAAACACCACAAAGGCGAAGTTCGTAACAAAGCCTTTGGAAGCCTCAAACAACACAGTGGTCCTCTCCGACGTGCTCTACACCATCCCTTCCCTTAGCCAAGGCGAGTATGGGACCAACACACCGTTAGATGGGTACTGGCCACGGCCACGATACGCCTCCCGCACAATCACACAAAAGGTGTAAGCGACACCTCGAGGCTCCACAAGTGAGTCCTTAGCGACTTAGTCAACTAGGGCCGTCCCATTCCACCCATGTGGTTGCAAGTATGACCGATTCAAAGGCTTGCAAGGTTAAGTCCTTAGAGTGACCAGGGCAAGACTGCGAAAAAACCAAATCATCACTCCCAATGCCACAATGGCCCACCTGATTACTCTTGCCACATGCCCCGATAAATCTGTTTATCAAACCCGATTGATTACCATGCACCACGTGTCAACATCACATGATACTTTTCCAAAACAGGTTCAATATATCATTAAGTCCATATTAGCGTTTGATTGTCCAAAATCATGTCATGAGCACGAAAGTGTCTAAGCAAAGATACTACAACGATCTAAACCCATGTTGGCAATTTAGTAATGTCCAACTAGTAAACCACAACTAGGGTGACAAAAGGTCATGGCACATACTTAAGTAATCAAGGTGTCATATATCAAATTGGTATTTATCTAACCCTGAGTTTAAACAAAGTATCTTTCTAATTGAACTAGCATGCAATAGTTTAAATCAAAATAGATTTGAAATGGGATCAATATGGTCAAAGCACAACTTGCCTTCAAAAAGTACTTGCTCTTGGTCTTGAGTTGGATCTGAGTCAACACTTCTCCTCGAATCCTTGGCACTTCAACGTCTACTCGTAAAGCGTGCAAATAGCAAATACACAAATGAACACTATGCAAAAGATCCCAAAACTCCAAATAAAATCCATAAACAGAGAGAACATAATTTTCTGGATTTTTAGAAACTGGAGATAAATCAAATTTGGAGTTAAAGCATAAAAGTTATGATTATTTAAAGTTTAAATAATCAATTAAATAATTTTACAGAGAAAAACTTTAGTCCAAAAATTAAATAAAATTCATATTTAGGTAGATCTCAATTTTATACAAATTTAGAAATTTGAATCGCTCAAATCGGAGTTGAAAGCGCAAAAGTTATAAGCGTTTGAAGTTTGAATCTAAATTTGAATCAATATTTCGAATTAATAAATCATTTTCTTTTGGAAATTAATTATTGCGTCGGCATGGACACGTGGCAGCCTCTCGATTGGCTCGCTGGCGTCACCGGTCCATGGACTTGGTCACGCTCGGCTTGGGTCTACTGTGGACTCGGTCCACGACTCACGTGTCGTCGACATGTGGGCCCTCTCGGGTGGCGTCATCGGCCCGGCGTCGGTAGGCTTCGACCACAGTCTTGGCAGTGGGACCCATTGTGACGTCATGGGTGGCGTCGGCGCTGGCGAAGTCAGCCAGCGACATGCGGCCCCTCGACACGCGGGCCTTGGCGTCGGCGTCACTGCCTTGGCGTGGGCGGCGTTGACGCGCGGCGGTCCATCTTCCCGACACGTGGCGCCAATCTCACCGTTGGTTTGAAAATCAGCGGCGCGGATTAGATCCAGGGTTAACTGCGTTGAAACTACTCGTTGCTCGTGGGCGTTCGATCTAGATCGGGCGGTCGAGATCTAATCCTATATTCGCCTGCCTACTGACGTGGCAATTGTGAACCGTTGGATCTTGATCCAGCGATCGAATCTAATCGGGTTTGGGAACACGTGAGCTCACCTCAGCCGTCCGTCTGGATCCGACGGTCCTCCGAGCTCGCTGACGGCGATGGCTTCACGGCGGCGCGGCTTGACGAGAGCAGGGGCGACAGCGAACCCGACGGGCGTTTGGGGCGTGCTCGGCGAGATGAAGCCTCCCTTCGGGTGCGTCTCGTCAGCGAGGACTCGGATCTGAGCTCCTTCTCGGCGGAAAACGGCAGCCAGACGGCAGCGAAGCAGCGCAAACCGCGGCGGAGGAAGAGACAACTCCGGCGAGCGATTGCGGCTCAACGGTGGCGGCTCGGCGAGATGGCTCGAGGAACGGGTGCGCAAGGATGAGGCAACCTCGGGGGCGTCTCACGCTTTAAATAGCCTCGGCGTCGTGCCCTAGACGGAAACCTAGTTCGCTACGGCGGGCGCGCGGCGGCGGAGTCCAGCTCGGACTCGGCGAAGACGACGAAATCGTGGCCGTCCACGTGTCGCGATCAACGGCCACGATCGCACGGGCGCGATCGGATCCGGCCGATTCTGGCTCGAACCGTGCAGGCGGATCTCGGCCGTTGGATCTTGATCCAACGGTTGGGATTGATTAGGTTTAGAGTGGGTTCGGTCGAGTCAAGCGGCTCGGTCGGGTTCGGTCGGACTCGAGTTCGACTCGGTCGGATGAAACGATTTCTGACCCGAGTTGGATTTCGATTTAATATTTAAAATAATTTCCAATAATTCATTTAATTCATTAAAAATAGCAAAAGACTCAGAAAAATTCCAAAAAAATTCTGGAAAATATTTTGGAACATTTTGGACTCAAATAAAATATTTCCAACAAAATTTTATTTGCAAAATTAAATTCTTTAATTATTTCAAAATGGAATAAATTCAAATAAATTCCAAATAAATCCAAATAAATTCCAGAAAATTCCAAAAATTCACCAAAGTGCCAAATCACACATGAATTTAAGAAAAGCAAAATTTTGGGGTGTTACAAACCTCCCCCTTAATAGAATCTAGTCCACAGAGATTAGGGCTCACTAAAGAATAGGTTTGGAAACTCTTTCTTCAAATCCTCTTCGCTCCCAAGTCGCCGCTTTCCTCATGGTTGCTCCACGGAACTCTACGGAAGCGGGTTGACTTGTTTCTAGTTTCTCGGTCCATTGTGTCTAGAATCCTCACAGGATGTTCCTTATAAGTCAAATCCTCTTGCAACTCAATTGACTCTAGCGGTGTCTGCTCTCGGGAACTCGGAGACACTTCTTTAAGCTAGGACACATGGAATACATCATGTACTCACCTTAACTTGGCGGGCAACTCCGGTGATAAGCAACTTAGCCTCTGCGGCTCAAAATCTTAAATGGTCCGACATAACGAGTGCGAGTTTCCCTTTGGCATGGAACCTCTTAACTCCCCGAGAGGCGTAACTCTGAGGTAAACAAAATCTTACGGTTCAAAACTCAAATCCGGCGACGATTGTCGGCATAACTCTTTTGTCGAGATTGGGCTATCTTCAACCTTTCCTAATCATAGCGACCGCTCTTGACCTCTTGAAGAATATCAGGTCCAAAGACACGGCGCTCGGCCGGTCTCATTCCAATTCAATGGCGTCCGACATGGTCGACCATCTGATGCCTCAAAAGGTGACTTACGTAAACTAGCCTGATAACTATTGTTGTAATCGAACTCGACATACGGCAAACTCTTATCCCAAGAGGTAGCATAAGCCAATGCACAAGCTCTTAGCATATCTTCGAATCTGGTTGACTCTTTCGATGTCCATCCCGTCAAATGTGGATGATAAGCCGTCTTGAAGTTCAAACGGGTCCCCATGGCTTCATGCAACTTATTCCAAAACCTTGAGGTAAATTGGGTACCTCCGTCCGATACAATCCTCTTGGGCACTCCGTGCAAACAGACAATCTGATCATGTACAATTACGCTAATTTATCTCCGAGTAAGTGGTCTTCACGGGATAAAATGGGCTACTTTAGTCAAGCGATCCACTATAACCCATATGGAGTCATAACCCCTTGAGTCTTGGCAAGCCGGTAATGAAATCCATTCCGATTTCCTCCCACTTCCACTCAGGTATTTTCATTGGTAGCAATCCCGCCGGTCTACGATGCATTGCCTTGACTCTCGGCATCGTCGCACAATGCAACATGCTCGGCAACTTCACGTTTCATACTCGGCCACGAGAATCTCTCCTTGAGATCTGATACATCTTGGCGCTTCGAGGTGAATTGAGTACTTGGAGTCATGGGCTTCTTCCAAAATCAGTTGCTTTAACTCCTTTTTGTTAGGCACACAAATGCGATCCTTCATCCACAACGTGCCTTGCTCATCCAACTTGAAGTCCTCTGCCTTGCCTTCCTCCTTGATGGACTTAATCCTGCGGATCTTGTCATCATCCTTTTGTCCTTCTCGAATCGATCCTCCGAGGGTCGGTTTTACTTCTAATGCGGCCAAGAATCCGCTAGGTACAACCTCAATCTTCATTTTCTGAAACTCCTCACATAACTCATCCTGACTTATGGCTAGCAACATACTCGCGGTATGGCTCTTCCGACTCAGAGCATCGGCAACTACGTTGGCCTTCCCGGGATGGTAATGGATTCCAACATTGTAGTCCTTGATTAACTCTAGCCATCTCCTTTGCCTCATATTCAGATCCATTTGGGTGAATATGTACTTAAGGCTCTTATGATCCGTATACACTTCACATCTGTTTCCAATCAGATAGTGGCGCCATATCTTCAAGGCATGTACTACGGCAGCTAACTCCAGGTCATGTGTCGGATAATTTTCCTCATGCGGCCTCAACTGCCTTGATGCATAAGCGACGACCTTTCCATTCTGCATCAGCACACATCCAAGTCCTTGGCGCGTCGTCACAATAAATATCAAAGCTTTGAGCAACGTCAGGTAGAACTAACATCGGTGCTGATGTCAATCGCTTCTTGACTCTGAAATCTTTTCTCACATTCTGGCGTCCATACAAACTTCTTTTCCTTCTTCACAATTGCGTAAGAGGCTTCGCAATTGTCGAAAAGCCTTCAATGACACGGCGGTCGTATCCTGCCATTCCAAGGAAACTCCGAATCTGGGTCACAGTCTTCGGCGGCTCCCAATGTAACACAGCTTCTACTTTGCTTGGATCTCTGGCGACTCCTTCTGCGATCATTACATGTCCAAGAAACTCCACTTTGTCCTTCCAAAAGTCACACTTGCTGAACTTGGCGAAAAGTTCTTTGTTCCTCGGCTTTTCCAAAACTCGCCTTAAGTGTTCGGCATGTTCATCCTCTGTCTTGGAGTAGATTAGGATATCGTCTATGAACACGACGACAAACTTGTCCAAATATTCCATGAACACCTTATTCATCATATTCATGAAATAAGCCGGGCGCATTAAATCGACCCAAAGGACATAGCGTAAACTCGTAATGTCCATATCTTGACGAGAATGCGATCTTGAATATCTTACGATCGGATCTTCAATCGATGGTATCGATCTCAGATCAATCTTGGAGAAAACTCCGGCTCCTCTTAACTGATCAAACAAATCATCAATCCTGGGTAGCGGATACTTATTCTTCACGGTGACTTCATTGAGTGCACGGTAGTCGATGCACATCCCGAAACTCCGTCCTTCTTCTTGACCAACAAAATCGGTGCTCCCCACTGGCGACTAACTTGGTCTCGATAAATCCTTTCTCCATTAACTCCTCTAAATTTGTTTCTTCATTTCTACCAACTCCTCGGTAGACATCCGATAGGGTCTCTTTGCTATCGGTCATCTTGCAGTACAAGCTCTATTACAAACTCTATGTCCCTGTCTGGCGGCATACCAGGTAGATCTTCGGGAAAGACATCTGGGTACTCATTCACTACTGAGACATCCTCTATGCTGATCGCCTTGGTACTATTAACCATCAACTGTCCGTCTCTAACTGCGGTGGCTTGAAATTCCACTTTCTTCCCACACGGGCTCTCAACTGAGATAGTCCTTCGTCCACAATCCAATACGGCCTTGTGCTTGGATAACCAATCCATTCCCAATATAACATCTAAGGTCTGGGTCTCCAAAATTATAAGGTTTGCTAGGAACTCTATTCCATCTATTAGTATTCTCACCCCGGAACATCCTACTTCCGTTCGGAGTTCGGAACCAGGGGTTTGAACTAAAAGCATGCACTTAAGTCTTGCAATTCTCAAGTCATTTCTAGCAGCAAAGCCTTGCGAAACAAGCGAATCTGAAGCTCGAGTCAAACAAAGCTGTTGCAGTCTCGAGTTAACAAGTAACTTACCCAAGACGACGTCCGTAGTAGCATTCTGCGGTGCATCATGCGGTGACATGGTTGACTTCGGCCTCTCACCACGGTGGGGTGTGGCTCCTGATCTTTGGCGTCCTAGCTGGGGTGGTTCCTAGATTGAAGCGGCCCGGGAGTCGCTCCTGCTGTCTTCTTGGACAAGCTGTTGGCAAAGTGTCACGGCTGCGTTGCGATTATGCAGCGTCTCACTTTGTTCCTTCTTGTTGCTGGGGGTAGCGTTTCTAGCGGGGCTGGGGTTTGGTAGTTACGATTGGCAGGTCTTGGTGCTTTGAGGATGGTGTCCTCGTTGCATTCTGTGGTTGGAATCGAAGAATTGATTTGGTGCAACTCTCAGCGCCATTGCGTTCCTCGACGTGATCCTTCTTTGTTGCATCCTGCGCTTCTGTTCTAATCCAGTTCCTTGCGCTTGTCCTCAAGAATAAGTGCCTTATTCACCAACTCTTGGAAATCCGGAAAGGTGTGGGTGATCAACCCTACTTGCAATCTGAGTTAAGTCCCTTCATAAAGCGAGGCTATGCGGATTTATGCATCGCTACATCCTCAGGTGCGTAGCGTGCTAGCTTTGTGTGAACTTGTTCAGGTAGTCGACCATCGGCTGATTACCTTGCTTGATGCTCTGAACTCCTCCTTCTTAAGGTCCATAATTCCTTCAGCACGTGATCTTTGTCGGAATGCATTTTGTGAACTCTTCCCAAGTGATATCTTGAGGGTTCTCTGCGTGGCACGAAGTTCTCCCACCATTCGGCTGTTTCCTTCCAAGCGATGAGAAGCGTAAAGTACCTTCTCATTCCTATGCATTGAGCTATATGTAGCTTCCTCTCGATTGATCTTAACCAATCATCGGCCTCCAATGGATTGGCATTTCGGAGAGAAAGTGGGTGGGTGAGTCCTCATGAACTCGGCGACCTTGTATTACGGCGTGGTCCCCGATTAACTTGATTAGCAGTGGCACGGCAAAGGCGTGCTGCATTTGTTGCATCATAGCATGCATCAACTGGTCTGAGCAGCAAGAAATGCTCCAAAATTCTGCACATCCGGTGGCGGTCTTTGGTGCTCCATCATTGGGGTTTTCATTGGGCGAGATCCACTCCCATTGCTTCCAAAGTTTCCACGGGTGTTCACCATCATCGATTTGCTCTAGGTTTAGAGATGAGAGGGAAACAAGAATAGACAAGTAATATGGAACTTATGCGGGGCAAAAGGGGTAACTTTAAGGTCCAACTTTATTATTAATAACTTGGTATGGCTGCTTACAATGCCTAAGGGCCTTGCAACACATCTTGCACACTCAAAGAAACAAAGCAAATCCAAATCGAACTAACTCGGAGTCTAACGCCTAAAGGGTGACTCTTTATTCTATGACTCGGCGAAGGAGTCTCACTATAGAACCTAAGCTCACTCATCGAGAAAACCTCCACGGCTGAGTACGGGTCTTTGCGGCATAGGCGCCGAAACTTGATCGCCATGTCCAAATGACTATGTCATCTGTGGTAGTCGAAGAAGCTGATGTCCTCATCGAGATCGACTCCTCTGGATGCAGCTCGTGTAGCTAATCTTGGCTCTGGGTGCAGGTCCGTACAAAGTCATCTCCAACTCGTCAATCCTTCGTAGAAGGTGTGCCACATACTCTTGAGCTTCCCGCCATCTGTTCTACTATGTCGTGATCTCCTTGCGGGACTACTGTAGCTCCTTACTTTTATTATCAAGTACATCTTACTGGGCGACGACGAATCGTGCCAAGCGTGTAACCGTTGCATTCTCATCCTGAATCTTCTTCTGGTCAAGAAGGTTATCGTTCTTGCGGATGATAACGGAACACCGTGCTTTCCAACTCTCTGGCGTGAATCTTGGTAATGTCTTTGCATTGCTCGTCGTGAAACTTCTTGGATACCCATCTGCATTGTAGATCTTCTAGCAGTCTGGTGTATCGAGCGCATTGCACAGGCCCCTCTTCCTCGACAGTACCTCAATCCTCACGTCACAAGCCTTGATCAATCACAGCTTGTCCGATCACTTCCACTTGGTATTGGGGCTTCTCAAAATCTCCGAGAGTTTGTAGCATGTGCCAAAGTTCCTTGGCGTGACCAACTCCTAGATCAACGTAGTTGAACTCTTCCTCCATCTGTCACAAGAGTGCTTTACGTAAGAACTCGGAATTTTTAAATTGTGACAAGGTAAGGGAAAATTCCAGCAAGAGACAAGAAAAGAGAGAAGGGGATAAGTCGAGAGGTCATTTCTTATCTTGACAACTTTTTAGCTTTAGAAAATAGGTTTTATCCTCACTACGACCATTCTAGCTAGGGTTGAGCCTACGGTCAAGTATGGCTCTGATACCACCTCTGTCGGGACCCCGAATTTGCAAATCCGGACCCTCTGTGTATTCAGCACTAGTCCAGGAACGCGCTAGTGCACACAGTCTTAACATCGGTATATATCACAATCATACCATACGATACTATCAAAGTACTTTATTTAAATAATCAAAGGGTTACTCGACCTTATGGCCAAGTTACAAATATATGCCTTGCAAGGCGAAACTTATTAAAAGAGAAATAGCAGCAGCGGAAAATCAAATAAACTTCGTGGCGCCATCCAAAGTATACCACAGTAACCGATCGGGCTCGCATCCCCTAAGTAGGCGGGTCTTCTTGGAGTTCCTCCTCCAAAGTGGCGTAATCTCCTCTTCAACTGATATTGTGTTGAGGCAAGGGTGAGTACTTGGTACTCGACCAAGTCATGCATGTAATGCAAGCTAATATACTATATGCATGGCTTAGTACAAAGGAATAGCTCAGGGTATATTTGCAGTAAACAGCTTTTGACAAGTAATATAAGTAGATTCGAAAGCAGTAGAAATAAGTAAAGCATAAATAACTTTTCAAGAAGTTTAATAAACATTTTTCCCATCCTAAACCATATTTCCAACATCTTCCCTGTTAAACCAACCCATCTTTTCAAAACCAAGTTATTTTCAGAAAGTCTACCCCTTGACTGTAATTCCCGAGCATTGTCCAGTACCGTGGACTCGGCTATTCAAATAGATTCTACTCTGCAGAGGTTATGCACTTTACCCACAAGATACACCAAACACCACAAAGGCGAGTTCAGTAACAAAGCCTTTGGAAGCCTCAAACAACACAGGTGGTCCTCTCCAGACGTGCTCTACACCATCCCTTCCCTTAGCCAAGGCGAAGTATGGGACCAACACACCGTTAGATGGGTACCTGGCCACGCCCACGATACGCTCCCAGTACAATCACACAAAAGGTGTAAGCGACACCACTGAGGCTCCACAAGTGAGTCCTTAGCGACTTAGTCAACTAGGGCCGTCCCATTCCAGCCATGTGGTTGCAAGTATGACCAGTTCAAAGGCTTGCAAGGTTAAGTCCTTAGAGTGACCAGGGCAAGACTACCCGAAAAACCAAATCATCACTCCCAATGCCACAACCTGGCCCACTGATTACTCTTGCCACATGCCCCAGTCGAAATCTGTTTATCAAACCCCAGTTGATTACCATGCACCACGTGCCGTCAACATCACATGATACTTTTCCAAAACAGGTTCAATATATCATTAAGTCCATATTAGCGTTTGATTGTCCAAAATCATGTCATGAGCACGAAAGTGTGTCTAAGCAAAGATACTACAACGATCTAAACCCATGTTGGCAATTTAGAAATGTCCAACTAGTAAACAACAACAAGGGTGACAAAAGGTCATGGCACATACTTAAGAAATCAAGGTGTAATATATCAAATTGGTATTTATCTAACCCTGTGTTTAAACAAAGTATCTTTCGCATTGAACTAGCAGGCAATAGTTTAAATCAAAATAGATTTCGAAATGGGATCAACATGGTCAAAGCACAACGTGCCTTCAAAAAGTACTTGCTCTTGGTCTTGAGTTGGATCTGAGTCAACACTTCTCCCTCGAATCCTTCCGCACTTCAACGTCTACTCGTAAAAGCGTGCAAATAGCAAATACACAAATGAACACTATGCAAAAGATCCCAAAACTCCAAATAAAATCCATAAACAGAGAGAACATAATTTTCTGGATTTTTAGAAACTGGAATAAATCAAATTTGGAGTTAAACGCCAAAAGTTATGATTATTTAAAGTTTAAATAATCAATTAAATAATTTTACAGAGAAAAACTTTAGTCCAAAAATTAAATAAAATTCATATTTAGGTAGATCTCAATTTTATACAAATTTAGAAATTTGAATCGCTCAAATCGGAGTTGAAACGCAAAAGTTATAAGCGTTTGAAGTTTGAATCTAAATTTGAATCAATATTTCGAATTAATAAATCATTTTCTTTTTCGGAAATTAATTATTGCGTCAGCATGGACACGTGGCAGCCTCTGATTGGCCTGCTGACGTCGGTAGGTCCATGGACTTGGTCACGCTCGGCTTGGGTCTAGTGGACTCGGTCCACGACTCTACGTGTCCCGACATGTGGGCCTCTCGGGTAGCGTCATCGGCCCGGCGTCGGCGAGGCTCGGCCCGCAGTCTTGGCAGGTGGGACCCATTGTGACGTCATGGGTGACGTCGGCGCTGGCGGGTCAGCCAGCGACATGCGGCCCCTCGACACGCGGGCGCGGCGTCTGCGTCACACGCAGCGTGGGCGGCGTTGACCATGGCGGTCCATCTTCCCGACACGTGGCGCAATCTCACCGTTGGTTTTGAAAATCAGCGGCGGATTAGATCCAGGGTTAACACGCTGAAACTACTCGTTGCTCGTGGGCGTTCGATCTAGATCGGACGGTCGGAATCTAATCTATATTCGCATCGCTACAAAGACGCGTGGCAATTGTGAACCGTTGGATCTTGATCCAACGATCGAATCTAATCGGGTTTGGGAACACGTGAGCTCACCTCAACCGTCCGATTCGATCCGACGGTCCTCCGAGCTCGCGGACGGCGATGGCTTCACGGCGGCGCCGGCTTGACCGGAGGCAGGGACGACGACGAACCCGACGGCGTTTGGGGCGTGCTCGGCGAGATGAAGCCTCCTTCGGTGCGTCTCGTCGCGAGGACTCGGACCGGGCTCCTTCGGCGGAAGACGACGACGACGGCGAAACCGGCGCAAACCGCGGCGGAGGAAGAGACAACTCCGGCGGCGATTGCGGCTCAACGGTGGCGGCCCGGCGAGATGGCTCTGGAACGGGTGCGCAAGGATGAGGGCAACCTCGGGACGTCTCACGCTTTAAATAGCCTCGGCGTCCGTGCCTAGACGGAAACCTAGTTCGCTCTGGCGCGGGGCGCTTGGCGCGAAGTCCGCTCGGACTCGGCGAAAACGACGAAAATCGTGGCCGTCCCACGTGGCGCGATTAACGCGACCACGATACGCCGCGGGCGCGATCGGATCCGGCCCGATTCTGCGCTCGAACCGGTACGGGCGGATCTCAGCCGTTGGATCTTGATCCAACGGTTGGGATTGATTAGGTTTAGGAGTGGGTTCGGTCGAGTCAACTGGCTCGGTCGGGTTCGGGTCGGACTCGAGTTCCGACTCGGTCGGATGAACAGTACTTGACCCGAGTTGGATTTCCAGCGATTTAATATTTAAAATAATTCCCAGTAATTCATTTAATTCATTAAAAATAGCAAAAGACTCAGAAAAATTCCAAAATTACGGAAAATATTTTGGAACATTTTGGACTCAAATAAAATATTTCCAACAAAATTTTATTTGCAAAATTAAATTCTTTAATTATTTCAAAATGGAATAAATTCAAATAAATTCCAAATAAATCCAAATAAATTCCAGAAAATTCCAAAAATTCACCAAAGTGCCAAATCACACATGAATTTAAGAAAAGCAAAATTTTGGGGTGTTACATATTTGCCAATGTTGAGACTGTTTGCACTAGCGCGTTCCTGGACTAGTGCTGAATACACAGAGGGTCCGGATTTGCAAATTCGGGTCCCGACACATATTTGTATACATGGCATGTTACATGGCCCGGGCGGTGAGAAAGTCATAACTAGTCCGGGGAAGGTTGGTGAGAAAGTTATGACTATTCCGGAGAGCCAATGAGTAAGTCATACATCGTGATTCCATTCACCGCGGTGAACGGAAGCGAGGAGTAGGCACCCTCCATCTTCGGGATGGAAGGGGGGAGAGGGTGCACACCGACGGGTGTGTACTCAACCATACCGGTATGAGTTTCCAAGGAGATATGAGCATCGCATCGCATTACATCATAATGATGATGATAATGATTTGTGATCATGAATGAGATGACATACATGATGTGAGTTGTTGTAGCCATGTAATTGTTTATTTTTGTACCATTGCAATATACTTGCTGAGTGATGAACTCACGCTTGTGTTTATGTTGTTTATTTTAGGTACCATGACACCGACATGTGGGAAGGGGAAATAGCTACACATCTTCACATAGTCCAGCCACATTTACTATTGTTTAGTCAAGTTCATAATAAGTTCCATGAACTAGGTGTTTGGAATAACTTTTGTGTGCTTGTGGTCCTTATTTGCTTAGCCATAGTTTATGGAGTGGTTGGCTTTAGTATTATTGTCTTATGTTGATGCTATATTCGTTTATATTGTTGTTTTAGATGCCATATGTTTTGCTATGAACTGCCTTGTTATTGCTATCGCTTCAATTCATGTTAAAACAAAGGAGATGCTGCCGAAATTTCGGTTTTTAGCATGTGCGCCTTTGCTGTAATTTATGTTTAATTGTGGTATTTAGATGTTGTTTAGTATATGTTTGGTAGCATTCGGGCAAACTAGATGCCGGGTTGTTACAGTCGTGAATGCGTTTTTGCTCGATTAGGGTTTTGAGCAAAATTGGAATTGTGTTTGATTTGTTTTTGAGATTATGAAATTTGTGAGAATTTCATGATGCTTGTTTTGAAGTGGACTTTATGCAATGCTCGTGTGAGTATTTGCATGGACTAATGTTGAGTCAAGTCGTGGACTTGTGCTCGGATTCGTTTTGTGGTTTGTTCATGTGCAGGTATTGCTCGAGGGCGAACGTGGTCAATGACGGGACCAGAACTAGGTTCATGGAGGAACTGAGGTTCGGGACTAGGTTCAGGAGGAGCTGAGGTCTTGGTGGTCAAGGATGTCATGCGGGACATTCGGGCTAAGAGAATGATGCACATGAAGAATGGTTAGTCACGTGAGTGTGGCAGGTGGCCATGCGCGTGCAAAGTGTTAGTCACGTGAGTATGGTAGGGTTGCCATACGCGTGCAAGTGTTGTACTTGGCCAGGTTGGGCCAAGTAGAGTTGTGTTGGATACATATTCCTTCTAGGATTAGGAGTGGGATTCCTTCTAGGATTAGGAATTGTATTCAGGACTCCTTGTGGGTTGGTCCTTTAAATAGGAGGGGTTGTCTCCTGTTAAAGGGTATCGATCGATCAAATAGAGCTGAGCACATTAAAAGCTTAGAGCTTTGTTTTAGGGTTTGTACTCTTTTGATGGGAGTACTTTAGACAAAAGAAATAAAGATCAATTCTTCATACCCTTGCGTGCTACAGTAACCACGTTGCTACAGTATTTTCTGTTTTGGTTCTTGTTTGCATGCTTGTTCTAATTCTAGATTGGTTTTTGTTCTTTGAGATTCATCTTGATTTGATCCATCAAAAACCTCTCTAGGGTATTGATCTAGTGTTCCTCAAAGTTTTGTTGATTAATCTTTTGTTGTTCTTGAATAATCTACAAGTTTTGATTGGATTTATTTTCGTCAAGTTCTGGAACAACAAGCTTGCAAAGCTCATAACTTTTGATCTGTAAGTCCGATCGAGCTGATTCTTTTTGGGTTCGATTCGTATTGGAATCTAGTTTCTTGTGTCCAAAGTTCAGATCAATCTAACGGTTGGATCTCTAGGAATTCGCGTTTTACCGAACCTCTGTCATTCTGTTTTTGTCGAATATGAGGCAATTATTTGGTTCTGTTTTGGGGTGAACTTTTAGTAGATTAAGAATTTTTTTTAGCTTCCGCACAATCATTCACCCCCCTCTGATTGCTATATTCGTGTCTTTCGATCCTACAAGTGGTATCAGAGCAAGGTTTTTCTAATCTATCTTAACCGTTGATTAGATCAATGGATCATTATTCGACAAAACCATGTGTGTTGATGGTGTTGATTTTCAGTTTTGGAAGGCCAAGATGGAGGCGTTCATCCAAGCACAGGGCTTCACAATTTGGGAGAAAGTCTACAAGCCATATGAAGTCCCTGCAAACGACAACGTCAACGACACCAATCGCACACATGTTGAAGCAAACAAAGAAGGCGGCGCAACTTGATCATCCAAGGTTTGGGACGCAGCGACTTTGACCATGTGATCCATCTCAAATCAAGATATGAGGTATGGAAATCTCTTTGTGATTACCATGAGGGTTCTAACACTATCAAAGAGGTTCGTCAAGATCTTTACAAAAAGAATACATGCAATTTGAGATGAAGCTTTGGTGAGTCACTAGATGATTTCTTTGCACGCTTTAATAAGATTCTTAGCAATTTGCGTCTTTGTTGGAGTTAGCTTTGATGATGCTGCTAATCCTAGACAATTGCTTGGTGCATTAGACATGTCTATTTGGGAGATAAAAGTTACATCCATTAGAGAATCTACTATCATGAGTACACTTACATTAGATGTTCTGTATTCTAAGTTGAAAACTCATGAGTTGGATGTTCTTGCTAGGAAGGGTAATATTAAATCAATTGCTTTGATCTCTAATACTAACATGTCAAATGCAAATTCTTCTTCTAGCTTTGCCTGTCCTCCTTGTCTTCTTTAACAGATGAGCAAATTGAAGAATTTCTGAAGAAGACTTGGCACTACTCTCTTCTCGCTTTAACAAAGCTTTGCAGAATGTGAGAATGAGAAAGAGAGGTGGTCCTCCAAGGTGCTATGAGTGTGGTGATCTCAACCACATGAGATCAAATTGTCCAAAACTTGCAGGTAAAACATCATGGGAGGAGAAGGACAACGATAGAAGAAAAGAGAAGAAGAAGTTCCCTTCAAGTGATAGAAAGAAGAAGAACTTCATCAACCGCAAAGTTGTTCACCGAGTTCTTTCTGCTCTTGAACAAGTCAATTTGAGCGATGTGGATTTGTCGGGACCCCGAATTTGCAAATCCGGACCCTCTGTGTATTCAGCACTAGTCCAGGAACGCGCTAGTGCACACAGTCTTAACATTGGTAAATATCACAATCATACCAATCGATACTAATAAAGTACTTTTATTTAAATAGTCAAACTGGTTACTCGACCTTATGGTCAAGTTACAAATGTATGCCTCGCAGGGCGAAACTTATTAAGAGAGAAATAGTAGCAGCGGAAAATCAAATAACTTCGTGGCGCCATCCAGTATACCACAGGCAACTGACTGGGCTCGCTTCCCTAAGTAGACGGTTCCTCTTGGAGTTCCTGCTCCAAAGCTGGTGTAGTCTCCTCTTCAACTGGTGTTGTATTGTGGCAAGGGTGAGTACTTGGTACTCAGCAAGTCATGCACAGAATGCAGGCTAATATACTACATGCATGGCTTAATACAAAGGAATAGCTCAAGGTATATTTGCAGTAAACAGCATTTGACAAGTAGTATAAGTAGATTCGAAAGCAGTAGAAACAAGTAAAGCGTAGATAACTTTTCAAGAAGTTTAGTAAACATCTTTCCCATCCTAATCCACATTTCCAACATCATTATTAATCCAGCCCAACCTTTCAAGTCCAAGTTATTTTTGAGAAAATCTAACCCTTGACTGTAATTCCCGAGCGATGTCCAATACCGCGGACACGGCTATTCGAATAGATTCTACACTCTGCATAGGTTATGCACTTTACCCACAAGATACAGTCAAACACCACAAAGGCGAGTTCCCGTAACAAAGTCTTTCGGAAACTTCTAACAATACAAATGGTCCTCCCCGATTATTGCGCACTAACCCTTCCCTTCGCTAAGGCGAAGTCTAGGCCAATCAACCGTTAGATGGGTACCTGGCCTCAGCCGACGCTCCCTGCATACAACTTACACAAAGGGTGTAGTTGACCTCCTGAGGTCCCACAGGTACGTTATTAGCAACTTAGTCAACTAGGTCCGTCCCATTACAGACATGTGGTTGCACGTTAGACCCAGTTCAAAGGCTTGCAAGGTTAAGTCCTTAGGGTGACCAGGGCAAGACTACCCGAAGAACCAAATCAACATCCCCAGTGCCACAACTGGCCCACCTGATTACTCTTGCCACATGCCCCGGTCGAAAACTATTTATCAAACCCCAGTTGATTACCATGCACCACGTGCCATCAACATCACATGATACCTTTTCCAAACAGGTTCAATATATCATTAAGTCAACATTAGCATTTGATTGTCCAAAATCCTGTCATGAGCACGTAGCAGGTCTAAGCAGTATACTACAACGGTCTAAAACCCATGTTGGCAAGTTAGTAATGTCCAACTAGTAAACCACAACTAGGGTGACAAGGGGTCATGGCACATACTTAAATAATCAAGGTGTCATACAGCAAATTGGTACTTATCTAATCCCCCATATTTAACTAAAGTATTTTTCTATTGGAACTTAGCATGCAATAGGTTAAATCAAAATAAGTTTCAAAATAGGATCAACATGGTCAAAGCACAACTTGCCTTCAAAAAGTACTTGTTCTTGGTCTTGAGTTGGATCCTGAGTTAATACTTCTCCCTCAAATCCTTCCGGCACTTCAACGTCTACTCGTAAAGCGTGCAAATAGCAAATACACGAATAAACAATAGGCAAAAAGTGTCCAAACATCCAAATAAAATCCATAAACAGAGAGAACATAATTTTATGAATTTTTAGAAACTGGAATCGTCAAATTTGGAGTTAAAATGCAAAAGTTATGATTATTCAAAGTTTAAATAATCAATTAAATAATTTTACAGAGAAAAACTTTAGTCCAAAAATTAAATAAAATTCATATTTAGGTAGATCTCAATTTTATACAAATTTAGAAATTTGAATCACTCAAATCGGAGTTGAAACGCAAAAGTTATAAGCGTTTGAAGTTTGAATCAAAATCTGAAATCATTATTTCGAATTAATAAATCATTTTCTTTTTCGGAAAATCATTTATTGCGTCAGCAGGGACACGTGGACCAATCGGGTGACGACGCGTGGCCTCGGGTCCACGGACCCGGCGTGACGATCTCGGCTCGGTCCACCGTGGGCTCGGCCCACGGCTCCGCGATCGGCCAGGCGGGCCTCGACACGCGGGCCGGCGTGTCGATGTCACCTGCGCTGCCAGCGTGGACGGCGCTGACCGCGACGGTCAGCCTTCTCGGACACGTGGCTCAATCTCGGCCGTTGATTTGGAAATCAACGGCCCAGATTAGATCTGGCTAACGCGCTTGGAAAACAACTCCATTGATCTGGACCGTTCGATCTTGATCGGACGGTCAAGATCCAATCTACCGCTATGAACGTGGTTCAATCTAAGCCGTTGGATCTAGATCTAACGGTTGAGATTAGACCTGGAGATCAACACGTGATTCTTTACCGTGGGTGACGTGGACGAATACGACCGTGCGATGAAGATCCGACGGTGGAGAAGCTTCGAAGTGCGATGTCCACGGCGAACTCGGCCGGCGTTGAGAACGAAGACCACACCGACGGCGTTTCGGGCACGCTCCGGCGAAGTGGGTGGTCTCTTCGGGTGCGTCTCGAAGCGGGGATTCCGGATCTGGGCTCCTTCTCGGCGGAAGACGACGGACGGCGGCGGAAAACGGCGCAAACCGCGGCGAAACAGGATTCTAACTCCGGCGAGCTCGTACGGGCAAACGGCGACGGCTCAGGCGAGATGGCTCGAGGACACGGGTGTGCACGGAGGAGGGCAACCTCGGGGCGTGACCTGGGCTTTAAATAGCCTCGGCGTTCGTACCCGAGACGGAAACCTAATTCTCCACGGCGGCGGGCGCGGCGGCGGAGTCGGCTTTCGGACTTTCGGCGGAGAACGACGGCCGATCGGCCGATCCACGTGGCGCGATCAATAGCCCACGATCGCACGCGGCGCGACCGGGTCGGTCCGATCTCGGCTCGAACCGATGCGATCCAATCGGACCGTTGGATCTCGATCCGACGGTCGGGATCAACAGGTTAGGGTTGGGTTCGACCGACTTGGCTGGCTCGTGACTTTTCGAGAGTCGACTTCGAGTGCGACTTCGGTCGGATCAACGAGTGCAAACCCATTCGCATTTTCCAGCGATTTAATAATTAAAATAATTCCCGAGAAATTCATTTAATTCATTAAAAATATCAAAATACAAATAAAAATTCAAGAAAAATTCTGGAAAATATTTTGGAACATTTTGGACTCAAATAAAATATTTCCAACAAAATTTTATTTGCAAAATTAAATTCTTTAATTATTTCA
Source organism: Rhipidocladum racemiflorum (assembly GCA_036346355.1). Lineage (NCBI taxonomy): Eukaryota > Viridiplantae > Streptophyta > Magnoliopsida > Poales > Poaceae > Rhipidocladum > Rhipidocladum racemiflorum. The sequence continues at coordinate 32,172,565 of CM070577.1, forward strand.
AAATGGAATAAATTCAAATAAATTCCAAATAAATCCAAATAAATTCAAGAAAATTCCAAAAATTCACCAAAGTGCCAAATCACACATGAACTTAAGAAAAGCAAAATTTTGGGGTGTTACAAACCTCCCCTTAATAGAATCTCGTCCAGAGATTCAGGGCTTACTCTGAGAATAGGTTTGGAAACTCTTTCTTGAGATCCTCTTCGGCTCCCAAGTCGCCGCTCTCTGCATGGTTGCTCCTTTGAATTCTCTGAAACGGGTTGACTTGTTTCTAGTCTCTCGATCCCTGGTGTCTAAAATCTTCACGGGATGCTCCTTGTAAGTCAAATCTTCTTGCAACTCGATTGACTCTAGCGGCGTCTGTTCCTCAGTACTTTCGGAGACACTTCTTCAAGCGGGACACGTGGAATACGTCATGTACTCCTGCTAACGATCGAGGCAACTCCGGTGATAAGCAACTTCGCCTCTGCGACTCAAAATCTTAAATGGTCCAACATAACGGGTGCGAGTTTCCCTTTGGCATGGAACCTCTTAACTCCCCGAGAGGCGTAACTCGAGGTATCACGAAGTCTTCTCGGTTCAAAACTCAAATCTCGGCGACGGTTGTCGGCATAACTCTTCATCGTGGATCGGGCTATTTTCAACCTTTCCCAAATCATGGCAATCTGCTCTTGACCTCTTGAAGAATATCAGGCCCGAAGACACGGCGCTCGCGGTCTCATTCCAATTCAATGGCGTCAGCGAGTCGACCATACGATGCCTCAAAAGGTGACATATGTAAACTAGCACGATAACTATTGTTGTAATCGAACTCGGCATCACGGCAAACTCTTATCCCAAGAGGTAGCATAAGCCAATGCACATGCTCTTAACATATCCTCCGAATCGATTGACTCTTTCGGTCTGTCCATCCGTCTGTGGATGATAGGGCATCTTGAAGTTTAAACGGGTTCCCATGGCTTCGTGCAACTTATTCCAGAACCTTGAGGTAAATTGGGTACCTCTGTCGATACAATCCTCTTTGGCACTCCGTGCAAGCAGACAATCTGATCATGTACAACTCGCTAACTTATCTCCCGAGTAGGTGGTCTTTACGGGGATAAAATGGGCTACTTTGGTCAAACGATCCACTATAACCCATATGGAGTCATAACCTCCTTGAGTCTTAGGCAAACCGGTAATGAAATCCATTCCGATTTCCTCCCACTTCCACTCAGGTATTTTCAATTTGTAGTAATCCTGCTGGTCTCTGATGCATTGCCTTGACTTTCTGGCATACATCGCACAATGCAACATGCTCGGCAACTTCACGCTTCATGCTTGGCCACCAGAATCTTTCCTTCAGATCCTGATACATCTTGGCGCTTCCAGGATGAATTGAATACTTGGAGTCATGGGCTTCTTCCAGAATCAGTTGCTTTAACTCCCTCCTATTAGGCACACAAATCCGATCCTTCATCCATAACGTGCCTTGCTCATCCAACTTGAAGTCGTCTGCCTTGCCTTCTTCCTTGGTGGACTTAATCCTGCGGATCTTGTCATCATCCTTCTGTCCTTCCCGGATCTGATCCTCTAGTGTAGGCTTTACTTCTAATGTGGCCAAGAATCCACTAGGTACCACCTCAATCTTCATTCTCTGGAAATCCTCACATAGCTCATCCTGACTTGTGGCTATCAACATATTCACGGTATGGCATTTCCGACTCAGAGCATCGGCTACTACGTTGGCCTTCCCGGGATGGTAATGGATTCCAACATTGTAGTCCTTGATAAACTCTAACCATCTCCTCTGCCTCATATTCAGATCCGACTGGGTGAATATGTATTTAAGGCTCTTATGATCCGTATACACTTCACATCTGTTCCCGATCAGATAGTGACGCCATATCTTCAAGGCATGCACTACGGCAGCTAACTCTAGGTCATGCGTCGGATAATTCTCCTCATGCGGCCTTAACTGCCTTGATGCATAAGCGACGACTTTTCCGTTCTGCATCAGCACACATCCAAGTCCTTGGCGCGATGCGTCACAATAAATATCGAAGCTCTGATTAACATCCGGTAGAACTAACACCGGTGCTGATGTCAATCGCTTCTTCAGCTCCTGAAATCCTTTCTCACATTCTGGCGTCCATGCAAACTTCTTTTCCTTCTTCAGCAATTGCGTAAGAGGTTTCGCAATTGTCGAAAAGCCTTCAATGAAACGGCGATAGTATCCTGCCATTCCAAGGAAACTCCGAATCTGGGTCACAGTCTTGGTACGCTCCCAATGTAACATGACTTCTACCTTGCTTGGATCTACGGCGACTCTTACTGCGGTCATTACATGTCCGAGGAATTCTACCTTGTCCTTCCAAAAATCACACTTGCCCGAACTTGGCGAAGAGTTGCTGTTCCCTCAGCTTTTCCAAAACTCGCCTTAAGTGTTCGGCATGTTCCTCCTCTGTCTTGGAGTAGATTAGGATATCATCTATGAACACGACAACAAACTTGTCCAAATATTCCATGAACACCTTATTCATCATATTCATGAAATATGCTGGCGCATTCGTCGATCCAAAGGACATAGCGTAAACTTCGTAATGTCCATATCTTGGCGAGAATGCGTCTTCGGATATCTTACGATCGGATCTTCAAGCGATGGTATCGATCTCAGATCAATCTTGGAGAAAACTCCGGCTCCTCTTAATTGGTCAAACAAATCATCAATCCTGGGTAGCGGATACTTATTCTTCACGGTGACTTCATTGAGTGCACGGTAGTCAATGCACATCCTGAAACTCCCGTCCTTTTTCTTGACGAACAGAACTGGTGCTCCCCACGGCGACGAACTCGGTCTGATAAATCCTTTCTCCATTAACTCTTCTAACTGTTTCTTCATCTCTACCAACTCCTCGGTAGACATCCGATAGGGTCTCTTTGCTATCGGTGCTGTACCAGGTACAAGCTCTATCACAAACTCTATGTCCCTGTCTGGCGGCATACCAGGTAGATCTTCAGGAAAAACATCTGGGTACTCATTCACTACTGAGACATCCTCTATGCTGATTGCCTTGGTACTGTTAACCATCAACTGTCCATCTCTAACGGCAGTGGCTTGAAATTCCACTTTCCTTCCACACGGGCTCTCAACTGAGATAGTCCTTCGTCCACAATCCAATACGGCCTTGTGCTTGGATAACCAGTCCATTCCCAAAATAACGTCTAAGGTCTGGGTCTCCAAAATTATAAGGTTCGCTAGGAACTCTATTCCATCTATTAGTATTCTCACCCCGGAACATCCTACTTTCGTTCGGAGTTCGGAACCAGGGATTTGAACTAAAAGCATGCATCTAAGTCTTGCAATCCCCAAATCATTTTTAGCGGCAAAGCCTTGCGAAACAAACGAATGCGAAGCTCCAGAGTCAAACAAAAGCTGTTGCAGTCTTGAGTTAACAAGTAACTTACCCGATCTGACGTCAGTAGCATTCTGCGCAGTGCATCTGCGGTGACATGGTTGACTCGGCCTCTCACCACGATGCGGGTGTGACTTCGTCTTTGGCGTCCTAGCTGAGGTGGTTCCTAGATTGAAGCGAATCGGGTCACTCCTGCTGTCTTCTTTGGACAAGCTGTTGGCAAAGTGTCGGCTCGTTGCGATTGTAGCGGCGTCTCCTTGTTCCTTCTTGTTGCTGGAGCGGCGTTTCTAGCGAAGTGGGAGTGCAGTAGTTACGATTGTGAGGTCTTGGTCTTTGGTGACGGTGTCCTTGTAGCATTCGTGGTGGAATCGAAGAATTGGTTTGGTGCAACTCTCAGCGCTGTTATGCGTTCCACTGGCGTGATCCCATTTGTTGCATTCTGCGCTTCTGTTCTCATCCAGTTCCTTGCGCTTGTCCTAAAGAATAAGCGCTTTATTCACCAACTCTTGGAAATGCGGAAAGGTGTGGGTGATCAATCCTACTTGCAATCTGAGTTAAGTCTCTTCATGAAGCGAAAGCTGCGGCTTTATCTGTCGCTACATCCTCGGTGCGTAGCGTGCAAGCTGTGTGAACTTGTTCGTAGTCGACCACCGGCTGATTCCCTTGCTTCAGTGCTCTGAACTCCTCCTTCTTAAGGTCCATGATTCCTTCAGGCACGTGATCATGACGGAACGCAGCAGGGAACTCTTCCCACGTCATGTCTTGAGGGTTCTCTTGCGTGGCACGTAAATTCTCCCACCATTCGGCTGTTTCCTTCCAACTGATGAGAAGCGTAGAGTACCTTCTCATTTCCTATGCATTGAGCTATGTGTAGCTTCCTCTCAATTGACCTTAACCAATCATCGGCCTCCAATGGATTGGCATTCCCAGAGAAAGTGGGTGGGTGAGTCCTCATGAACTCTGACAGTCTTGTATTCTGGCGTTGTCCCTGATTGACTTGATTAGCTGTGGCCTGGGTAGTGACGTTTTGCATTTGTTGCATCATAGCATGCATCAACTGAGTCTGAGCAGCAAGAAAAGCTCCAAAATTCTGCATATCAACTGGCGGTGCTGGTGCTCCATCATTGGGGTTTTCTGCTGGGCGAGAACCACTTCCATTACTCCCAAAGTTTCCGCGGGTGTTCACCATCTGTCGATTTGCTCTAAGTTTTAGAGATGAGAGGGAAACAAGAATAGACAAGTAATATGGAACTTATGCGGGGCGAAGGGTGTAACTTTAAGGTCCAACTTTATTATTGATATTAATAACTTGGTATGGCTGCTTACAATGCCTAAGGGCCTTGCAACACATACTGCACACTCAGCAAACAATGGAAATCCAAATCGAACTAACACTGGAGTCTAACACCTAAAGGGTGACTCTTTATTCTATGACGCGACTCGGCGAGGGAGCCTCACTATAGAACCTACGCTCACTCATCGAGAAAACCTCCACGGCCTGGGTACGGATGCTGCGGCATAGGCGCGAAACGATTGCCATGTCCAGCAACTGTGTCATCTGTGGTAGTCGAAGAAGCAGTGTCCTCATCGAGATCTGACTCCTCCGGATCTGGTTCGTGTAGCTCGAGTACTGGCTCTGGTTCTGGTCCGTACAAAGTCATCTCCAACTCGTCAATCCTTCGCAGAAGGTGTGACACATACTCTTGAGCTTCCCGCCATCTGTTCTTCTCTGTCGTGATCTCCTTGCGGGCCTTCTGTAGCTCCTTGCTTGTATCATCGAGTACATCCTCCTGGGCGACAACAAATCGTGCCAACTGTGCAACCATGGCATCCTCATCCTGAATCGCCTTCGGGTCAAGAAGGTTATCGCTGCGCGGGTGATAACGGAACACCGTGCTCTCCAACTCTCTGGCGTAGATATGGGTAATGTGCCGCATCGCTCGTCGTGATACTTCTTGGATACCCATCTGCATTGTAGACCTCCTGGCAGTGCAGTGTATCGGGCGATTGCCTGGGCCCTTCTTCCTAGCAGGTACCTCAATCTTCACGTCACAAGCCTTGATCAATCCTGCTTACGATCACTTCCACTTGGTATTGCGGCTTTTCAAAATCCCCGAGAGTCTGAAGCATATGCCAAAGTTCTGCGGCGTGACCAACTCCCAGATCAACGTAGTTGAACTCTTCCTCCATCTGTCACAAGAGTGCTCACGTAAGAACTCGAAATTTTAAATCGTGACAAGGTAAGGGAATATTCAGCAAGAGACAAGGAAAGAGAGAAGGGGGTAAGTCGAGATGTCATTTCTTATCTTGACAAATTTTTAGCTTTAGAAAATAGGTTTTATCCTCACTACGACCATTCTAGCTAGGGTTGAGCCTACGGTCAAGTATGGCTCTGATACCACCTCTGTCGGGACCCCGAATTTGCAAATCCGGACCCTCTGTGTATTCAGCACTAGTCCAGGAACGCGCTAGTGCACACAGTCTTAACATTGGTAAATATCACAATCATACCAATCGATACTAATAAAGTACTTTTATTTAAATAGTCAAACTGGTTACTCGACCTTATGGTCAAGTTACAAATGTATGCCTCGCAGGGCGAAACTTATTAAGAGAGAAATAGTAGCAGCGGAAAATCAAATAACTTCGTGGCGCCATCCAGTATACCACAGGCAACTGACTGGGCTCGCTTCCCTAAGTAGACGGTTCCTCTTGGAGTTCCTCCTCCAAAGCTGGTGTAGTCTCCTCTTCAACTGGTGTTGTATTGTGGCAAGGGTGAGTACTTGGTACTCAGCAAGTCATGCACAGAATGCAGGCTAATATACTACATGCATGGCTTAATACAAAGGAATAGCTCAAGGTATATTTGCAGTAAACAGCATTTGACAAGTAGTATAAGTAGATTCGAAAGCAGTAGAAACAAGTAAAGCGTAGATAACTTTTCAAGAAGTTTAGTAAACATCTTTCACATCCTAATCCACATTTCCAACATCATTATTAATCCAGCCCAACCTTTCAAGTCCAAGTTATTTTTGAGAAAATCTAACCCTTGACTGTAATTCCCGAGTGATGTCCAATACCGCGGACACGGCTATTCGAATAGATTCTACACTCTGCAGAGGTTATGCACTTTACCCACAAGATACAGTCAAACACCACAAAGGCGAGTTCAGTAACAAAGTCTTTGGAAACTTCTAACAATACAAGTGGTCCTCCGGTTATTGCGCACTAACCCTTCCTTCGCTAAGGCGAAGTCTAGGCCAATCAACCGTTAGATGGGTACTGGCCTCGGCCCAGACGCCCCGTACAACTTACACAAAGGGTGTAGTTGACCTCCCGAGGTCCCAGTGCACGTTATTAGCAACTTAGTCAACTAGGTCCGTCCCATTACGGACATGTGGTTGCACGTTAGACCCAGTTCAAAGGCTTGCAAGGTTAAGTCTTTAGGGTGACCAGGGCAAGACTACCCGAAGAACCAAATCAACATCCCGATTACCTGGCGGCCCACCTGATTACTCTTGCCACATGCCCCGGTCGAAAACTATTTATCAAACCCCAGTTGATTACCATGCACCACGTGCCATCAACATCACATGATACCTTTTCCAAACAGGTTCAATATATCATTAAGTCAACATTAGCATTTGATTGTCCAAAATCCTGTCATGAGCACGTAGCAGGTCTAAGCAGTATACTACAATGGTCTAAAACCCATGTTGGCAAGTTAGTAATGTCCAACTAGTAAACCACAACTAGGGTGACAAGGGGTCATGGCACATACTTAAATAATCAAGGTGTCATACTGCAAATTGGTACTTATCTAATCCCCCATATTTAACTAATGTATTTTTCTATTGGAACTTAGCATGCAATAGGTTAAATCAAAATAAGTTTCAAAATAGGATCAACATGGTCAAAGCACAACTTGCCTTCAAAAAGTACTTGTTCTTGGTCTTGAGTTGGATCCTGAGTTAATACTTCTCCTTCAAATCCTTCCGGCACTTCAACGTCTACTCGTAAAGCGTGCAAATAGCAAATACACGAATAAACAATAGGCAAAAAGCGTCAAAACATCCAAATAAAATCCATAAACAGAGAGAACATAATTTTATGAATTTTTAGAAACTGAATCGTCAAATTTGGAGTTAAAATGCAAAAGTTATGATTATTTAAAGTTTAAATAATCAATTAAATAATTTTACAGAGAAAAACTTTAGTCCAAAAATTAAATAAAATTCATATTTAGGTAGATCTCAATTTTATACAAATTTAGAAATTTGAATCACTCAAATCGGAGTTGAAACGCAAAAGTTATAAGCGTTTGAAGTTTGAATCAAAATTTGAAATCATTATTTCGAATTAATAAATCATTTTCTTTTTCGGAAAATCATTTATTGCGTCAGCAGGGACACGTGGACCAATCGGGTGACGACGCGTGGCCTTGGGTCCACGGACCCGGCGCACGGTCTCGGCTCGGTCCACCGTGGGCTCGGCCCACGGCTCGCGATTGGCGGTGGGCCCCTCGACACGCGGGCTCCGGCGTGTCGGCGTCCTACACTGCCAGCGTGGGCTGGCGGCCCGACGCGACGGTCAGCCTTCTCGACACGTGGCTCAATCTCGGCCGTTGATTTGGAAATCAACGGCCCATTAGATCTGGCTAACGCGCTTGGAAAACAACTCCATTGATCTGGACCGTTCGATCTTGATCGGACGGTCAAGATCCAATCTACCGCTATGAACGTGGTTCAATCTAAGCCATTGGATCTAGATCTAACGGTTGAGATTAGACCTGGAGATCAACACGTGATTCTTTACCGTGGGTGGCGTGGGCGAATGCGGGCCGTGCGATGAAGATCCGACGGTGGAGAAGCTTCGCGGTCTGCGATGTCCACGGGCGAGCTCCGGCGGCGTTGAGAACGAAGACCACACCGACGGCGTTTCGGGCACGCTCCGGCGAAGTGGGTGGTCTCTTCGGGTGCGTCTCGAAGCGGGGATTCCGGATCTGGGCTCCTTCTCGGCGGAAGACGACGGACGGCGGCGGAAAACGGCGCAAACCGCGGCGAAACAGGATTCTAACTCCGGCGAGCTCGTACGGGCAAACGGCGACGGCTCAGGCGAGATGGCTCGGGGACACGAGTGCGCACGGAGGAGGGCAACCTCGGGGCGTGACCCGGGCTTTAAATAGCCTCGGCGTTCGTACCCGAGACGGAAACCTAATTCTCCACGGCGGCGGGCGCGGCGGCGGAGTCCGGCTCGGACTCGGGCGGAGACGACGACGGTCGACCGTCCACATGGCGCGATCAACGGCCACGATCGCACGGGCGCGATCGGGTCCGGTCCGGTCTCGGCTCGAACCGATGCGATCCAATCCGGACCGTTGGATCTCGATCCGACGGTCGGGATCAACTTGGGTTAGGGTTGGGTTCGACCGACTCGGCTGGCTCGGGTCGGACTCGAGTCTGACTCGGGTGCGGCTCGGTCGGATGAATAGTGCAAACCCATTCGCATTTTCCAGCGATTTAATAATTAAAATAATTCCCAGAAATTCATTTAATTCATTAAAAATAGCAAAATACTCAGAAAAATTCCAGAAAAATTCTGGAAAATATTTTGGAACATTTTGGACTCAAATAAAATATTTCCAACAAAATTTTATTTGCAAAATTAAATTCTTTAATTATTTCAAAATGGAATAAATTCCAAATAAATCCAAATAAATTCCAGAAAATTCCAAAAATTCACCAAAGTGCCAAATCACACATGAATTTAAGAAAAGCAAAATTTTGGGGTGTTACAGGATTCAGAGAGCAGCGAGGACGATGCAACCCCAAGCAAACGTGACTTGACAGGGTTGTGTCTCATGGCAAGCAGCAAGGATAGCTTCACCTTTTGTTGCTAAAGACACAAGAAAGGGCAAATCTGATTTTGTGCATAAGAATACTCCTGTTGTGCCTACTTTGTTGCATCGTGTGTCTCAGTACTGGATTCCCAAAAATCTGAGTTCTAACCCCAGTACTGAGACCTCGACATGTTTTGCTATGTAGGCTTCTCGCGCGAGGAAGGAGAACATATGGCTAGTGGATTCCGGATGCTCACGCCACATGTCCGGTGATAAGAATTGGTTCTCCTCCCTCACTCGTGCATCTCGTGCTGAAAGTGTTACTTTTGGAGATGCTTCTTCCTCTTTTGTTGTGGCAAAAGGTACAATAAAGGTAAGTGACAAGTTTATGTTCAATGATGTGGCTCTTGTTGAAAATTTAAAATATAACTTGATTTCTGTCTCACAAATGCTTGATGAAGATCTTGAGATAAGCTTTAAGAAAAATGAATGCAAAGTGCTAGATGCTTCAGGTGATCTTGTGTTCAAGATATCACGCTTTGGGAGAGTATTTAAAGCTGATTTTGATACATCACCTTCTTCTAAGCATAGGTGTCTAGTTGCCAATGTTTCTAAAGATCTATTCTTTTGGCATCGTAGACTTGGTCATGTTGGTTTTGATCATCTTACTCGTGTAAGTGGTTTAGATCTCATACGTGGCTTGCCTAAGCTTAAGGGTGATAGCAATCTAGTATGTTCTTCTTGTAGACATGGTAAGATGATTACAGGTTCACATCCACCTCTTACCATGGTGATGACAAACGCTCCAGGACAGCTACTACATCTTGACACGGTTGGACCATCTCGAGTTCAATCTTTTGGAGGCAAATGGTATGTGCTTGTGATTGTTGATGATTTTTCTATATACTCTTGGGTGTACTTTATGGCATCTAAGGATGAGGCTTTTAGTCAATTTAGTAGTCTTGTTCTTAGGCTTTCTATTGATCATCCAGGAGCTCTCAAAGCTATTAGAAGTGATAATGGAACTGAATTCAAAAATGCTTCTTTTGATCACTTTTGTGCTGAAAAAGGAATTGATCATCAATTTTCATCACCAAGAGTGCCTCAACAGAATGGTGTAGTTGAAAGGAAAAACAGAATGTTGGTTGAGATGGCTAGAACTATGCTAGATGAACATCACACTCCTAGAAACTTTTGGGCTGAAGCAATTCAATTGCATGTTATGTTTCAAACCGTGTGTTTTTGAGATCAAAATTGGGTAAGACTCCATATGAGCTTCGGTTTGGGCATAGGCCTACTGTTTCTCACTTTAGGGTTTTTGGACGCAAATGCTTTGTCTTGAAATCTAGAAATCTTGATAAATTTGAAGCTAGATCAATGGATAGCATTTTTCTTGGATATCCTGCTCATACTCGTGGCTATCGTGTGCTTTATTTGGAGACTAACAAAATTGTGGAAACTTGTGAAGTTACTTTTGATGAGGCTAGTCCAGGCACTAGTCAGAGTGATGCTGGTACAGGTGCATACAATCAGGGGGAGAAAACCTTTGAAGACAATGATGATGAGATTGAGGATGAGGTGTTGACTCTTCCCAATGCACAACCAGTTGTAGCACCTTCTGCGCCTACTTCTACTCTACCTACAACTGAACATCCACAAGCTACAGCATCATCTATACATGCTGAAAATGAAGAAGGAGAAGGAGAAGTTTCAAAAGCCAAAGCTCCCTTGCACATTCAGAAAATGCATCCATCTGAACAAATGATTGGAGACCTAAATGAGAGAGTCACTCGATCCAGGTTTATTCATTCTGACACTCATGTTCAGTCTGCTTCAGTTGCTTCTTTTGAACCCAAAGATATATCTCATGCATTATCTGACGAATCTTGGATCAATGCCATGCATGAAGAATTAGAGAATTTTGAATGAAATAAAGTTTGGAAACTTGTATCACCACCTCCTAATTTTAATGTTATTGGAACTAGATGGGTTTTCAAAAATAAACAATGTGAGGATGGTGTTGTTGTTAGAAACAAGGCTAGATTGGTTGCTCAAGGTTTTACCCAAGTTGAAGGCTTAGATTTTGATGAAACCTTTGCTCCTGTTGCTAGAATTGAAGCCATTAGAATCCTTTTAGCATTTGCTGCATCCAAAGGTTTTAGATTGTATCAAATGGATGTGAAAAGTGCTTTTCTTAATGGCTACATAAATGAAGAGGTTTATGTCAAGCAACCACCCGGTTTTGAAAATCCCAAGTTTCCAAATCATGTTTTCAAACTGTCAAAAGCTTTGTATGGTTTGAAACAAGCCCCTAGAGCATGGTATGATAGACTAAAAACCTTTTTACTTGAAAAGGGGTTTTCAATGGGAAAAGTGGACAAAACTCTCTTTTTACTCAAGCAAGGCAATGATCAATTGTTCGTTCAGATTTATGTTAATGATATTATCTTTGGTGGTTCCTCTCATGTTTTAGTGTCTGAGTTTTCAGAAACCATGAGAAAGGAATTTGAGATGAGTATGATGTGGGTGAGTTGACCTACTTTTTGGGACTGCAAGTCAAACAAACAAAGGATGGTACTTTTGTCCATCAAAGCAAATACACAAGAGACTTGATACATAGATTTGGAATGGAAAACAGCAAACCAATCATGACACCCATGGAAAGCAATTGCACACTTGATCCGGATGAAGATGGTGAGCCGGTTGATCAAAAAGAATATAGAAGCATGATAGGTTCACTTTTTGTAACACCCCAAAATTTTGTTTTTCTTAAATTCATGTGTGATTTGGCACTTTGGTGAATTTTTGGAATTTTCTGGAATTTATTTGGATTTATTTCGAATTTATTTGAATTTATTCCATTTTGAAATAATTAAAGAATTAAACTTTGCAAATAAAATTTTGTTGGAAATATTTTATTTGAGTCCAAAATGATCCAAAGTATTTTCTAGAATTTTTCTGGAATTTTTCTGAGTCTTTTGATATTTTTAATGAATTAATTGAATTTCTGGGAATTATTTTAATTATTAAATGGCTGGAAAATGCGAGTGGGTTTGTACTGTTCATCCGACCGGACCCGAGTCCGAGTCCGACTCGAGTCCGACCCGAGCCACGTGGTTGAGCCGAACCCACTCGGCCGAACCCTAGCCACGTGACCGTTGGATCGAGATCCAACGGCCGTGACGGCGCCATGTCACGCGAGCCCGATCCGACAGGATCCGGGTCGGACCCGTTCGCGCCAAGCCATCGTGGCCGTTGAACACGCCACGTGGACGGTCCGGGGTCATCGTCCCCGATCCGGAGACCTCGCCGCGGCCGTTGCCCTCCGCCGCCGCGTCGGACTCGGATCCCGCGCTATAAAAGCCGTGGACCCCCTCCCGAGGACCGTCGTTTGACGCCGCGCCCGTTGCCCTAACCCACGCCTGCAGGGAAACCCTAGCGCCGCCGCAATTCCTCGCCGTAGTTAAGAACAGCCGCCGTGTGTTCTTCGTTCTTCGCCGCAAACCAGCCGCGCTCCGCTGCCTCCATGGTCAGATCCGCAACCCCCGCGACGAGGCGAACCTGGGTGCGTACTTCATCTCGCCGGAAGCCCTCGGAAACGCCGCGCGGAAGGTCGCCGTCCTTGTCTCCTGAGCTCGAGCCCGGCGCCGCCATCAACCGCGCGAAGCTTCTGGACCGTCCAATCCCGATCGAACGGTAGCGGTGAGCCCACGTTCTCCCCCAAACCCTAGAATCCAGATTAGATCTGGACCGTTGGATCAAGATCCAACGGCCCACGATCGGCCACGTCGCCCGTACTGTGGATAACGTTACGGGTTAGGATCGTTTCAACCGTTGGATCAAGATCCAACGGCTCAGATTGACCGCGTTCACCCCAAACGCGCGTGAAGCATAGATCCAATGCGGGCCGTTGATTTTCAAATCAACGGCGAGATTGTGCCACGCGTGTACCCAAGCCACGCCACGCCGCTGAGCGCTGTTCTCGACACGGGGCCCGCGTGTCGGCCGGGACAAATCGAACCGCACCATGACGCCACCGCCGACGCCACGGTGGGGCCGCGTGATGTCAGCGAGTTGGACCGCACGGGTTAATTGCGTGCGTGACACTGACATGTGGGGCCCACATGTCAGTGACACAAGGAGCCGTGGACCGAGTCCACGGTAGAACCGAGCTGAGCGTGGACCAAGTCCATGGACCGGCTGACGTCAGTCAACCAATCAGCGGTTGCCACGTGTCCAGGCTGACGCAATAATTAATTTCCGAAAAAGAAAATGATTTATTAATTCGAAATAATGATTTCAGATTTTGTTTCAAACTTCAAACGCAACTTTTGCGTTTCAACTCCGATTTGAGTGATTCAAATTTCTAAATTTGTATAAAATTGAGACATACCTAAATATGAATTTTATTTAATTTTTGGACTAAAATTTTTCTCTGTAAAATTATTTAATTGATTATTTAAACTTTAAATAATCATAACTTTTGCATTTTAACTCCAAATTTGACGATTCCAGTTTCTAAAAATTCATAAAATTATGTTCTCTCTGTTTATGGATTTTATTTGGATGTTTGGATACTTTTTGCCTATTGTTTATTCGTGTATTTGCTATTTGCACGCTTTACGAGTAGATGTTGAAGTGCCGGAAGGATTCGAAGGAGAAGTATTGACTCAGGATCCAACTCAAGACCAAGAACAAGTACTTTTTGAAGGCAAGTTGTGCTTTGACCATGTTGATCCTATTTTGAAACTTATTTTGATTTAACCTATTGCATGCTAGTTCAATTAGAAAATACTTTATTTAAATATGGGGATTAGATAAATACCAATTTCTTGTATGACACCTTGATTATTTAAATATGTGCCATGGCCCTTGTCACCCTAGTTGTGGATTACTAGTTGGACATTATTAAATCGCCAACATGGGTTTTAGACCGTTGTAGTATCGCTTAGACACGCTACGTGCTCATGACATGATTTTGGACAATCAAATGTTAATATTGACTTAATGATATATTGAACCTGTTTTGGAAAGGTATCATGTGATGTTGATGGCACGTGGTGCATGGTAATCAAGCGGGTTTGATAAATAGTTTTTCGACCAGGGGCATGTGGCAAGAATAATCAGTGGGCAGCTTGTGGCATTGGGGATGTTGATTTGGTTCTTCGGGTAGTCTTGCCCTGGTCACCCTAAGGACTTCACCTTGCAAGCCTTTGAACTGGATCTAACGTGCAACCACATGTACGTAATGGGACGGACCTAGTGGATTAAGTTGCTAATAACGCACTGTGGGACCTTAGGAGGTCAACTACACCCTTTGTGTAAGTTGTGCGGGAGCGCATCGGGCCGAGGCCAGTACCCATCTAACAGTTGATTGGCCTAAACTTCGCCTTAGCTAAGGGAAGGGTTAGTGTGCAATAACCGGGAGGACCACTTGTATTGTTAGAAGTTTCCGAAAGACTTTGTTACAGAACTCGCCTTTGTGGTGTTTGACTCAGATCTTGTGGGTAAAGTGCATAACCTCTGCAGAGTGTAGAATCTATTCGTATAGCCGTGTCCGCGGTATTGGACATCGCTCGGGAATTACAGTCAAGGGTTAGATTTTCTCAAAAATAACTTGGATTTGAAAGGTTGGGTTGGGATTAATAATGATGTTGATGGAAATGTGGATTAGGATGGGAAAGATGTTTATTAAACTCCTTGAAAAGTTATCTATGCTATACTTGTTTCTACTGCTTTCGAATCTACTTATGCTACTTGTCAAATGCTGTTTACTGCAAATATACCTTGAGCTATTCCTTTGTACCAAGCCATGCATATAGTATATTAGCTCATTGCGTGCATGCATGACTTGCTGAGTACCAAGTACTCACCCTTGCCACAATACAACACCAGTTGAAGAGGAGACTACACCAGCTTTGGAGGAGGAGCTCCAAGAGGATCCGTCTACTTAGGGAGCGAGCCCAGTCAGTTGCCTGTGGTATACTGGATGGCGCCACGAATTTATTTGATTTTCCGCTGCTACTATTTCTCTCTTAATAAGTTTCGCCCTGCGAGGCATACAATTGTAACTTGACCATTAGGTCGAGTAACCAGTTTGACTATTTAAATAAAGTACTTTATTATTATCGAGTGGTATGATTGTGATATTTACCGATGTTAAGACTGTGTGCACTAGCGCGTTCCTGGACTAGTGCTGAATACACAGAGGGTCCGGATTTGCAAATTCGGGGTCCCGACAGAGGTGGTATCAGAGCCATACTGACTGTAGGCTCACCCATAGCTAGAATGGTCGTAGAGAGGTTAAAACCTATTTTCTAAAAAGCTAAAAGGTTGTCAAGATAAGAAATGATATCTCGACTTGCCCCCTTCTCTCTTTTCTTGTCTCTTGCTGAATTTTTCCTTACCTTGTCACGATTTAAAAATTTCGAGTTCTTACGTGAGCACTCTTGTGACAGATGGAGGGAGAGTTCAACTACGTCGATCTAGAGGTTGGTCACGCCGCAGAGCTTTGGCATATGCTACAGACTCTCGGAGATTTTGAGAAGCCGCAATACCAAGTGGAAGTAATCAGACAAGCAGGATTGATCAAGGCTTGTGACGTGAAGATTGAGGTACCTGCTAGGAAGAAGGGCCTGTGCAATCGCCTCGATAAACCGTGACCGCCAGGAGGTCTACAATGCAGATGGGTATCCAAGAAGTATCACGACGAGCAATGCGGCACATTACCCGTATTCACGCCAGAGAGTTGGAGAGCACGGTGTTCCGTTATCACCACAAGAAGAATAACCTTCTTGACCAAGGCGATTCGGGATGAGGATGCCATGGTTACACAGCTTGGCATGACTTGTTGTCGCCCAGGAGGATGTACTCGATGATACAAGCAAAGAGCTACAGAAGGCCCGCAAGGAGATCACGGCAGAGAAGAATAGATGGCGGGAAGCTCAAGAGTATGTGTCACACCTTCTGTGAAGGATTGACGAGTTGGAGATGGCTTTGTACGGACTAGAACCAGAGCCAATACTCGAGCTACACGAGCCAGATCCGGAGGAGTCAGATCTCGATGAGGACACTGCTTCTTCGACTACCACAGATGACACAGTTACTGGACACGGCAATCGTTTTGCACCTATGCCGCAGCATCCGTACCCAGGCCGTGGAGGTTTTCTCGATGAGTGAGCGTAGGTTTTATAGTGAGACTCCTTCGCCGAGTCGCGTCATGGAATAAAGAGTCACCTTTAGGTGTTAGACTCCAGTGTTAGTTCGATTTGGATTTTCATTGTTTGCTGAGTGTGCAGTATGTGTTGTAAGGCCCTTAGGCATTGTAAGCAGCCATACCAAGTTATTAATATCATTAATAAAGTTGGACCTTAAAGTTACACCTTTCGCCCTGCATAAGTTCCATATTACTTGTCTATTCTCGTTTCCCCCTCATCTCTAAAACCTAGAGCAAATCGACAGATGGTGAACACCCGTGGAAACTTTGGAGGCAATGGAAGTGGTTCTCGCCCAGCAGAAAACCCCAATGATGGAGCACCAGCACCGCCGCTGGATATGCAGAATTTTGGAGCATTTCTTGCTGCTTAGACTCAGTTGATGCATGCTATGATGCAACAAATGCAACACGTCGCTGCTCAGGCCACTGCTAATCAAGTCAATCAGGGACAACGCCAGAATACAAGACTGTCAGAGTTCATGAGGACTCACCCACCCACTTTCTCTGGGAATGCCAATCCATTGGAGGCCGATGATTGGTTAAGGTCAATTGAGAGGAAGCTACACATAGCTCAATGCATAGGAAATGAGAAGGTACTCTACGCTTCTCATCAGTTGGAAGGAACAAATTGAATGGTGGGAGAACTTCTATGCCACGCAAGAGAACCCTCAAGATATCACTTGGGAGGAGTTCACGGCTGCGTTCACAAGATCACGTGCCGAAGGAATCATGGACCTTAAGAAGGAGGAGTTCAGAGCATCAAGCAAGGTAATCAGCCAGTGGTCGACTACCTGAACAAGTTCACACAGCTAGCACGCTACGCACCGAGGATGTAGCGACAAATAAAGCCAGCGCCTCGCTTCATGAAGGGACTTAACTCAGGACTACAAGTAGGGTGATCACCCACACCTTTCCAGATTTCCAAGAATTGGTGAATAAGGCGCTTATTCTTGAGGACAAGCGCAAGGAACTGGATGAGAACAGAAGCGCAGAATGCAACAGCAGGATCACGCCAGGAACGCAATGGCGTCGAGAGTTGCACCAAATCAGTTCTTGATTCCAGCCACAAAATGCAACAAGGACACCGCTACCAAAGATCAAGACCCGGCCAATCAAAACTACGGACCCAGCCCGCTAGAAACGCCGCTCAGGCAGCCAACAAGGAACAAGTGAGACGCTGCTACAATCGCAACGAGCCAGGACACTTTGCCAACAATTGCCCAAAGAAGACAGCAGGAGTGACCCTAGTTCGCTTCAATCTAGGAACCACCAGCTAGACGCCAAAGACCAGGAACCACATCCTGCATCGTGGTGAGAGGCCGAGTCAACCATGTCACCGCGGATGCACCTGCAGAATGCTACGGACGTCAGATCGGGTAAGTTACTTGTTAACTCGCACTGCACAGCTTTGTTTGACTCGAGCTTCGCATTCGCTTGTTTCGCAAGGCTTTGCTGCTAGAAACGATTTGGGGATTGCAAGACTTAAGTGCATGCTTTTGTTCAAACCCTGGTTAGAACTCCGAACGAAAGTAGGATGTTCCGGTGAGAATACTAATAGATGGAATAGAATTCCTAGCGAACCTTATAATTTTGGAGACCTGCACCTTAGACGTTATTTTGGGAATGGATTGGTTATCCAAGCACAAGGCCGTATTGGATTGTGGACGAAGGACTATCTCGATTGAGAGCCCGTGTGGAAAGAAAGTGGAATTTCAAGCCACCGCAGTTAGAGATGGACAGTTGATGGTTAACAAAGCACCAAGACAATCAGCATAAAGGATGTCTCAAGAGTGAATGAGTACCAGATGTTTTTCCCGAAGATCTACGGGTATGCCGCCAGACAGGGGACATAGAGTTTGTGATAGAGCTTGTACTGCACAAAGACCGATAGCAAAGAGACCCTATCGGATGTCCACCGAGGAGTTGGTAGAGATGAAGAAACAAATGGAAGAGTTAATGGAGAAAGGATTTATCGCACCGAGTTCGTCGCCGTGGGGAGCACCAGCTTTGTTTGTCAAGAAGAAGGACGGAGTTTCAGGATGTGCATTGACTACCGTGGCACTCAATGAAGTCACCGTGAAGAATAAGTACCGTTACCCAGGATTGATGATTTGTTTGATCACCGAGAGGAGCCGGAGTTTTCTCCAAGATTGATCTCGAGATCGGGATACCATCGATTGAAGATCCGATCGTAAGATATTCAAGACCGCATTCTCGCCAAGATATGGACATTACGAGTTTACGCTATGTCCTTTGGATCGATTTAATGCGCCAAAGATATTTCATGAATATGATGAATAAGGTGTTCATGGAATATTTGGACAAGTTTGTCGTCGTGTTCATAGATGATATCCTAATCTACTCCAAGACAGAGGATGAACATGCCGAACAATTGAGGCGAGTTTTGGAGAAGCTGAGGGAACAGCAACTCTTCGCCAAGTTCAGTAAGTGTGATTTCTGGAAGGACAAGGTGGAGTTTCTTGGACATGTAATGACCGCAGAAGGAGTCGCCGTTGATCCAAGCAAAGTAGAAGCTGTGTTACATTGGGAGCAACCGAAGACCGTGACCCAGATCCGGAGTTTCCTTGGAATGGCAGGATACTATCGCCGTTTCATTGAAGGCTTTTCAACAATTGCGAGACCTCTTACGCAATTGCTGAAAAAGGAGAAGAAGTTTGCATGGACGTCAGAATGTGAGAAAGGATTTCAGGAGCTGAAGAAGCGATTGACATCAGCACCGGTGTTAGTTCTACCAGATGTTAATCAAAGCTTTGATATTTATTGTGACGCATCGCGCCAAGGACTTGGATGTGTGCTGGTGCAGAATGGAAAGGTCGTCGCTTATGCATGAAGGCAGTTGAGGCCGCATGAGGAAAATTATCCGACGCATGACCTAGAGTTAGCTGCCGTAGTGCATGCCTTGAAGATATGGCGTCACTATCTGATCGGGAACAGATGTGAAGTGTATACGGATCATAAGAGTCTTAAATACATATTCACCCAGTCGGATCTGAACATGAGGCAGAGGAGATGGTTAGAGTTGATCAAGGACTACAATGTTGGAATCCATTACCATCCCAGGAAGGCCAACGTAGTTGCCGATGCCTTGAGTCGGAAAAGCCATACCGTGAGTATGTTGCTAGCCACAAGTCAGGATGAGTTATGTGAGGATTTTCAGAGAATGAAGATTGAGGTGGTACCTAGCGGATTCTTGGCCGCATTGGAAGTAAAGCCTACCCTAGAGGACCAGATCCGGGAAGGATAGAAGGATGATGACAAGATCCGCAGGATTAAGTCCATCAAGGAAGAAGGCAAGGCAGAGGACTTCAAGTTGGATGAGCAAGGCACGTTATGGATGAAGGATCGGATTTGTGTGCCTAACAAGAAGGAGTTAAAGCAACTGATTTTGGAGGAAGCCCATGACTCCAAGTATTCAATCCACCCAGGAAGTGCCAAGATGTATCAGGATTTGAAGGAAAGATTCTGGTGGCCGAGCATGAAGCGTGAAGTAGCCGAGCATGTTGCATTGTGCGACGTATGCCAGAGAGTCAAGGCAATGCACCAGAGACCAGCAGGATTGCTACAGCCGCTGAAAATACCTGAGTGGAAGTGGGAGGAAATCGGAATGGATTTCATTACCGGTTTGCCTAAGACTCAAGGAGGTTATGACTCCATATGGGTTATAGTGGATCGCTTGACCAAAGTAGCCCATTTTATCCCCGTGAAGACCACTTACTCGGGGGATAAATTGGCAGAATTGTACATGATCAGGATCGTCTGTTTGCACGGAGTGCCAAAGAGGATTGTATCGGACAGAGGTACCCAATTTACCTCAAGGTTCTGGAATAAGTTGCACGAAGCCATGGGAACCCGTTTGAACTTCAGTACAGCCTATCATCCACAGACGGATGGACAGACCGAAAGAGTCAACCAGATTCTGGAGGATATGTTAAGAGCATGTGCATTGGCTTATGCTACCTCTTGGGATAAGAGTTTGCCGTATGCCGAGTTCAGTTACAATAATAGTTACCAAGCTAGTTTACAGATGTCACCTTTTGAGGCACTGTATGGTCGACCCTGTCGGACGCCATTGAATTGGAATGAGACCGGCGAGCACCGTGTCTTCGGGCCTGATATTTTTCAAGAGGCTGAAGAGCAGATTGCCATGATTAGGGAAAGGTTGAAGATCGCCCAATCACGACAGAAGAGTTATGCTGACAATCGTCGCCGGGATTTGAGTTTTGAACCATAAGACTTTGTATACCTCAGAGTTATGCCTCTCAGGGGAGTTAAGAGGCTCCATGCCAAAGGGAAACTCGTACCCCGTTATGTTGGACCATTTAAGATTTTGAGCCGTAGAGGCGAAGTTGCTTATCAGCTGGAGTTGCCACAGTCGTTAGCAGGAGTACATGACGTATTCCATGTGTCCTAGTTGAAGAAGTGTCTTCGAGTACCTGAGGAACAGACGCCGCTAGAGTCAATTGAGTTGCAAGAGGATTTGACTTACAAGGAGCATCCCGTGAAGATTTTGGACACTATGGATCGAGAGACCAAAAATAAGTCAACCCGTTTCTGTAGAGTTCAGTGGAGCAATCATGAAGAAAGCGAAGCGAGTTGGGAGCGCGAAGAGGATTTGAAGAAAGAGTTTCCGAACCTATTCCTTAGTTAGCCCTGAATCTCGGGGACGAGATTCTATTAAGGGGGGGAGATTTGTAACACCCCAAAATTTTGTTTTTCTTAAATTCATGTGTGATTTGGCACTTTGGTGAATTTTTGGAATTTTCTGGAATTTATTTGGATTTATTTGGAATTTATTTGAATTTATTCCATTTTGAAATAATTAAAGAATTAAACTTTGCAAATAAAATTTTGTTGGAAATATTTTATTTGAGTCCAAAATGATCCAAAGTATTTTCCAGAATTTTTCCAGAATTTTTCTGAGTCTTTTGATATTTTTAATGAATTAATTGAATTTCTGGGAATTATTTTAATTATTAAATCGCTGGAAAATGCGAGTGGGTTTGTACTGTTCATCCGACCGGACCCGAGTCCGAGTCCGACCCGAGCCACGTGGTCGAGCCGAACCCACTCGGCCGAACCCTAGCCACGTGACCGTTGGATCGAGATCCAACGGCCGTGACGGCGCCACGTCACGCGAGCCCGATCCGACCGGATCCGGTCGGACCTGCTCGCGCCAAGCCATCGTGGCCGCTGATCACGCCACGCGGACGGGTCCGGTCATCGCCCCTAATCCGGAGACCTCGCGCGGCCGTTGCCCTCCGCCGCGTCGGACTCGGATCCCGCGCTATAAAAGCCGTGGACCCTCCCGAGGACCGCTGCTTGACGCCGCACCCGTTGCCCTAACCCACGCCCGCAGTGGAAACCCTAGCGCCGCCGCAATTCCTCGCCAGAGTTAAGAACACCGCCGTGTGTTCTTCGTTCTTCGCCAAGAAACTACCAGCGCTCCGCCGCCTCCGTGGTCGATCCGCAACCCCGCGACGAGGCGAACTCGGGCGCCAGATTTCATCTCACGGAGGCCTCGGAAATGCCGCGGAAGGTCGCCGTCCTTGTCTCCGTGAGCTCGAGCCCGCGGCCGCCATCAACCGCTGGAAAGCTTCGGACCGTCCGATCCCGATCGAGCGGCCGGTGAGCCCACGTTCTCCCCAAACCCTAGAATTCAGATTAGATCTCGACCGCTGGATCAAGATCCAACGGCCCACGATCGCCACGCCGCCTGCATCGTGTGGATAACGTTACGGGTTAGGATCGTTTCCAACCGTTGGATCAAGATCCAACGGCTCAGATTGACCGCGTTCACCCCAAACGCGTGAAGCATAGATCCATCCGGGCCGCTGATTTTCAAATCAACTACGAGATTGTGCCACGCGTACCCAAGCCACGCCACGAGCGCGTGAGCGCTGTCTCTCGACACGCGGGCCCGCGCGTGTTAGCGGGACAACCGAACCGCACCATGACGCCACCGGCCGACGTCACGCGGTGGGGCCCGTGATGTCGGCCGAAGTTGGACCGCGACGGGTTAATTGCGTGCGTGATAATCGACATGTGGGGCCCACATGTCGCTGACACAAGGAGCCGTGGGCCGAGTCCACGGTAGAACCGAGCCGGCGTGGACCAAGTCCATGGACCTACCGACGTCGACCAACCAATCAGCGGTTGCCACGTGTCCAGCCGACGCAATAATTAATTTCGAAAAGAAAATGATTTATTAATTCGAAATAATGATTTCAGATTTTGTTTCAAACTTCAAACGCTTATAACTTTTGCGTTTCAACTCCGATTTGAGTGATTCAAATTTCTAAATTTGTATAAAATTGAGACCTACCTAAATATGAATTTTATTTAATTTTTGGACTAAAGTTTTTCTCTGTAAAATTATTTAATTAATTATTTAAACTTTAAATAATCATAACTTTTGCATTTTAACTCCAAATTTGACGATTCCAGTTTCTAAAAATTCATAAAATTATGTTCTCTCTGTTTATCGATTTTATTTGGATGTTTGGATACTTTTTGCCTATTGTTTATTCGTGTATTTGCTATTTGCACGCTTTACGAGTAGACGCGTTGAAGTGCCTAAGGATTCGAAGGAGAAGTATTGACTCAGAATCCAACTCAAGACCAAGAACAAGTACTTTTTGAAGGCAAGTTGTGCTTTGACCATGTTGATCCTATTTTGAAACTTATTTTGATTTAACCTATTGCATGCTAGTTCAATTAGAAAATACTTTATTTAAATATGGGGGATTAGATAAATACCAATTTGCTGTATGACACCTTGATTATTTAAATATGTGCCATGACCCTTGTCACCCTAGTTGTGGATTACTAGTTGGACATTATTAAATCGCCAACATGGGTTTTAGACCGTTGTAGTATACTGCTTAGACCTGCTACGTGCTCATGACATGATTTTGGACAATCAAATGTTAATATTGACTAAATGATATATTGAACCTGTTTTGGAAAGGTATCATGTGATGTTGATGGCACGTGGTGCATGGTAATCAACTGGGGTTTGATAAATAGTTTTTCGACCGGGGCATGTGGCAAGAATAATCAGGTGGGCCAGTTGTGGCATTGGGGATGTTGATTTGGTTCTTCGGGTAGTCTTGCCCTGGTCACCCAAAGGACTTCACCTTGCAAGCCTTTGAACTGGGTCTAACGTGCAACCACATGTCTGTAATGGGACGGACCTAGTTGATTAAGTTGCTAATAACGTACCTGTGGGACCTCAGGAGGTCAACTACACCCTTTGTGTAAGTTGTGCGGGAGCAGACGGGCCGAGGCCAGGTACCCATCTAACGGTTGATTGGCCTAAACTTCGCCTTAGCTAAGGGAAGGGTTAGTGTGCAATAACCGGGGAGGACCACTTGTATTGTTAGAAGTTTCCGAAAGACTTTGTTACGAGAACTCGCCTTTGTGGTGTTTGACTGTATCTTGTGGGTAAAGTGCATAACCTCTGCAGAGTGTAGAATCTATTCGAATAGCCGTGTCCGCGGTATTGGACATCGCTCGGGAATTACAGTCAAGGGTTAGATTTTCTCAAAAATAACTTGGATTTGAAAGGTTGGGTTGGGATTAATAATGATGTTGATGGAAATGTGGATTAGGATGGGAAAGATGTTTATTAAACTCCTTGAAAAGTTATCTATGCTATACTTGTTTCTACTGCTTTCGAATCTACTTATGCTACTTGTCAAATGTCACATCGCAAATATACCTTGAGCTATTCCTTTGTACCAAGCCATGCATATAGTATATTAGCTCGCATTCTCAGGCATGACTTGCTAAGTACCAAGTACTCACCCTTGCCACAATACAACACCAGTTGAAGAGGAGACTACACCAGCTTTGGAGGAGGAGCTCCAAGAGGATCCGTCTACTTAGGGAGCGAGCCCAGTCAGTTGCCTGTGGTATACTGGAGGGCGCTACGAATTTATTTGATTTTCCGCTGCTACTATTTCTCTCTTAATAAGTTTCGCCCTGCGAGGCATACAATTGTAACTTGACCATAAGGTCGAGTAACCAGTTTGACTATTTAAATAAAGTACTTTATTAGTATCGAGTGGTATGATTGTGATATTTACCGATGTTAAGACTGTGTGCACTAGCGCGTTCCTGGACTAGTGCTGAATACACAGAGGGTCCGGATTTGCAAATTCGGGGTCCCGACACTTTTGTACCTCACTGCATCAAGGCCGGATATACAATTTGCTGTGTGCTTGTGTGCTCGTTTTCAAGCTTCCCAACGTGCTTCACATCGACAAGCTGTCAAAAGGATTTTTAGGTATCTTCATAGAACTCAAGATTTTGGCATTTGGCTTTCTACTTCCTCATGCATTAGTTTAAGTACATCTGATTTTGGAGGATGTAGAATTGATAGAAAAAGTACATCTGGTACATGTGATTTTTTGGGCAATTCTCTTATTGCATGGTCATCTAGAAAACAATCTTCTGTTGCACAATCAACTGCGGAATCTGAATATGTGGCTGCTGCTAGTTGTTGTTCTCAAATTCTTGGATAGTAGCTACACTTAAAGATTATGGGGTTAATTTGGATAGTGTTCCCCTTTTGTGCGATAACACTAGTGCAATTTGTATTGCTAAGAACCCTGTGCAACATTCTAGGACAAAACACATTGATATCAGATTTCACTTTCTTAGAGATCATGTTGAAAAAGGAAGCATTGTGCTTCACCATGTGGATACGGAACATCAATTGGCAGACATTTTCACAAAACATTTGTCTTCTTCTCATTTTGCTTTTATTCGGGGAGAACTTGGGATTGTTCATCCAATGGGTTTGTTTTGAGGGGGAGTTTCTTTGCCAAGTTCTTTCACTTGATGAGCTCACTTTATTATATTTCTTTATATGTTATGTAATTGAGCAAATATATGATAATCTAATTGTCTCACTTGAACTAAAAATGACATTGCGGAATTCCCTGGACTGATTGCCTATAGCTAAATACTCTGTGATATCTTACTCTTCTAGGTTTGTTATTGAATCTTCTTGACAAATTTGGGTTATGGAGCAAGTGTGTTTTCAGCTTTACTCTTTCATAAGACCTTTTAATCACTTTTGCATGTTTACAATCAAAGAAAAAGTAAAGGAAAAGGGAATCAGTTTTAAAAAAAGGGGTTGTTAAAAGCAAAAAACCTCAAGTTATGTGCTTCAGGATGCTTTCCCTAAAAGATAAGATGTATGCTTCAAGCATGCCATTCCCTCAAAAGACAAGATGTATGCTTCAAGCATGCCACTCCAAGGAAATAAAAGAAGTATGCTTCAAGCATGCCACATGCAGTTTACTGTTTAAAGATTAAATTGGTCCACTAGATTGGAGTTGAAACTACTTGCTCGCCCTGATTTGTTATTTGCTTCAACTTTGAGCCTTTGTTTTTCTACTAAAGGTTTTGCTTAGTACTTGGCTATAGTTGACTGAATTGAGGTTGAGATGCATGTCATTCCCTAACTTGTTAAAATCACATCAAGATCATGTATTTTGCATATTATGTGATATATAAGGTTATATGATCGAATGAACTCATCTTTTCCTATCTTGGCACTCCCTTGAAATCATTAATACAAGAAAAATTTTGAACACGTTCTCTCTTTTGCACTCTTGATGAATCCATTGTCAAAGGGGGAGAAGTTTTGAGAAGTTTGGGGAGAAGTTGGAAAAAGGGGGAAAAGTTTTTGGAAATTTGAGAAGTTTGGAGAATTTTGAAATTTTGGGCACATTGCACATTCACACACATTTTACTTCTTAGGGGGAGTTTTTCACTTTGCATATTTGTCAAAGGGAGAGATTTTCTGTTTTTATGAGCTTTGATTTTAATCCTTTGGTTTTCAAAATCTTTTTAAAAGTGAATGCCAAAATGTTCAATTCTAAGTGGTGTTGCCAATGTTTTCATCAAGGGGGAGATTGTGAAATCATGTGCTGAAAAATTGGATTAGAATTGAATATGCAAAATGTGTTTGTTCATGTGTTTTGACAATTTGACAAGAAACAGTAAATGTGCTTCTGAAGGTTTTTGCGCGGGACCAAGTTCTTAAAAACAGTAAGTTTTACATGTACGCCGGACCAAATTTTTTGGTCTGTCGTGAATGGTTTTTTGAGTGACTTTTTCATGTGTACGCCGGACCATATTTTTTGGTCCGTCGTGAATGCGTTTTTGCTCGATTAGGGTTTTGAGCAAAATTGGAATTGTGTTTGTTTTGTTTTTGAGATTATGAAATTTGCGAGAATTTCATGATGCTTGTTTTGAAGTGGACTTTATGCAATGCTCGTGTGAGTATTTGCATGCACTAATGTTGAGTCAAGTCGTGGACTTGTGCTCGGATTCGTTTTGTGGTTTGTTCATGTGCAGGTATTGCTCGAGGGCGAACGTGGTCAATGACGGGACCGGAACTAGGTTAATGGAGGAACTGAGGTTCGGCACTAGGTTCAGGAGGAGCTGAGGTCTTGGTGGTCAAGGATGTCATGCGGGACGTTCGGGCTAAGAGAATGGTGCACATGAAGAATGGTTAGTCACGTGAGTGTGGCAGGTGGCCATGCGCGTGCAAAGTGTTAGTCACGTGAGTATGTTAGGGTTGCCATACGCGTGCAAGTGTTGTACTTGGCCAGGTTGGGCCAAGTAGAGTTGTGTTGGATACATATTCCTTATAGGATTAGGAGTGGGACTCCTTCTAGGATTAGGAATTGTATTTAGGACACCTTGTGGGTTGGTCCTTTAAATAGGAGGGATTGTCTCCTGTTGAAGGGTATCGATCGATCA
This sequence comes from Rhipidocladum racemiflorum, assembly GCA_036346355.1. NCBI lineage: Eukaryota > Viridiplantae > Streptophyta > Magnoliopsida > Poales > Poaceae > Rhipidocladum > Rhipidocladum racemiflorum. The sequence continues at coordinate 32,199,815 of CM070577.1, forward strand.
AACAGAGCTGAGCGCATTGAAAGCTTAGAGCTTTGTTTTAGGGTTTGTACTCTTTTGATGGGAGTACTTTAGACAAAAGAAATAAAGATCAATTCTTCGTACCCTTGCGTGCTATAGTAACCACGTTGCTACAGTATTTCCTGTTTTGGTTCTTGTTTGCATGCTTGTTCTAATTCTAGATTGGTTTTTGTTCTTTGAGATTCATCTTGATTTTATCAATCAAAAACCTCTCTAGGGTATTGATCTAGTGTTCCTCAAAGTTTTTTTGATTAATCTTTTGTTGTTCTTGATTAATCTACAAGTTTTGATTGGATTTATTTTCGTTAAGTTCTGGAACAGCAAGCTTGCAAAGCTCATAACTTTTGATTCGTAAGTCCGATCGAGCTGATTCTTTTTGGTTTCGATTCGTATTTGAATCTAGTTTCTTTTGTCCAAATTTCAGATCAATCTAACGGTTGGATCTCCGGGAATTCATGTTTTACCGAACCTCTGTCATTCTATTTTTGTCGAATACGAGGCAATTATTTGGTTCTGTTTTGGGGTGAACTTTTAGTAGATTAAAAATTTGTTTTTAGTTTCCGCACAATCATTCACCCCTCCCCCTCTGATTGCTATATTCGTGTCTTTCGATCCTACATAGAGTTAGCAGCTGTAGTGCATGCCTTGAAGTTGTGGCGACACTGCCTGATTGGAAATAGATGCGAAGTGTATATGTACCATAAGAGTCTTAAATACATCTTCACCCAATCGGATATGAATATGAGGCAGAGGAGATGGTTGGAATTAATCAAGGACAACAATGTTGGGATCCATTATCATCCCGGGAAGGCTAATGTGGTGGCTGATGCCTTGAGTCGGAAAAGCCATACCGTGAATATGTTGATAGCCACGAGTCAGGACAAGCTATGCAAGGAGTTTCAGAAAATGCAGATTGAGGTGGTACACGAGGGATTCTTGGCCGCATTGGAGGTAAAGCCTATTCTGGAGGATCAGATCCGAGACGGACAGAAGGACGACGACAAGGTCCAGCGAATCAAGTCCAAGATAGAGGAAGGCAAGGCAAAAGGCTTCAAGCTGGATGAGCAAGGCACATTGTAGATGAAGGACCGCATCTGTGTGCCGAACAAAAAGGAGCTGAAGCAGTTGATTCTAGAGGAAGCTCATGACTCCAAGTATTCCATTCACCCAGGAAGTGACAAGATGTACCAAAATCTGAAGGAAAGGTTCTGGTGGCCAAGCATGAAGCGGGAAGTCGCCGAGCATGTTGCATTGTGCGACATATGCTAGAGAGTCAAAGCAATGCATCAGAGACCAGCAGGATTGCTGCAACCATTGAAGATACCCGAGTGGAAATGGGAGGAAATCAGAATGGACTTCATTACCGGTTTGCCTAAAACTCAAGGTTGTTATGACTCCATATGGGTTATAGTGGATCGCTTGACTAAGGTCGCCCATTTCATCCCAGTAAAGACCACTTACACGGGAGATAAATTAGCAGAGTTGTACATGACCAAGATCGTCTATTTGCACGTAGTGCCGAAGAAGATTGTTTCGGACCGAGGTACCCAATTTACCTCGAGATTCTGGAATAAGCTGCATGAAGCCATGGGGGCCCGTTTGAACTTCAGTACAGCATATCATCTGCAGACGGATGGACAGACCGAAAGAGTTAATCAGATTTTAGAGGACATGTTAAGAGCTTGTGCATTGGCCTATGCAACCTCTTGGGATAAGAGTCTGCCGTATGCCGAGTTCAGCTATAATAACAGTTATCAGGCCAGTCTACAGATGTCACCTTTTGAGGCACTGTATGGTCGACCTTGTCGGACGCCATTGAACTGGAATGTGACAGGTGAACGTCGTGTCTTTGGGCCGAACATTCTTCAAGAAGCTGAAGAGCACATTGCCATGATCAGAGAAAGATTGAAGATAGCCCAATCGAGACAAAAGAGCTACGCCGATAATCGCCGCCGGGATCTGAGTTTTGAACGGGAAGATTTTGTATACCTCAGAGTTGGACCTCTCAAGTGGCTCTTCGAGTTGCTGGATCGGGTCATTGATGGTCGTCACCGTGCCCACTTCGCCACTACTTTTCCAGAGGAGGGAGGCGATCCTGTGCAGCTCGGCATCCTTCGACCGAGGACACTTGTAGGATCGATATATATAAATATAGCAATCAGAGGGGTGAATGATTGCGCGGAAGCTGAAATCAAAATTTTGTTGATTATCAGAACACCCCTAAACAAAACATAAAAGATTGCTTCGGTTTAATGCAAAAACAGATTGACAAACATCCACCAAAACGCAAATACCCATAGATCCAACATGCGGATTGACGTGAAATTGTTACTGCAGAGACTAGATTCAATTTAGAAACTAACACAATAAGAATCAGCTCAATCGGATCTTCATATCAAGAGTTATAAGCTTTGCAAGTTGGCTGTTTCGAAATTGACTAGTTCGGACTAGTCCGATCGTGAGCGTCAAGTTCGGACCGCTCCGATCTAGGTTCGAACCACTCTGATCAAGGTTCAGACCACTCTGATCAGAGTGGTCAAGTTCGGACCAGTCCGATCGGGAGTCGTCAAGTTCGAACCAGTCCGAACTTGATGATATCGCATTTTTCAGATGTGTTCGGTAAAACACGAATTCCTGGAGATCCAGCCGTCGGATTGACTTGAAATTTTAACACAGGAAACTAGATTCCAATACAAATCTAACAAAAGAAGAATCAACCCAATCGGCCTTACGGATCAAAAGGTATGAACCTCACAAGCTTGCTGTGACAAAAGATGACGAGAATTGATCTAAGCAAAACTTGTAGATTAAACAAGAACGAAAAAAGATTAATCAACTAAACTTTGAGGAACTCTAAATCAATACTCTAGAAAAAAAAATTTATGGATCAAATCAAGATGAAACTCAAAGAACAAAAATTTATGGATCAAATCAAGATGAAACTCAAAGAACAAAAATTTATGGATCAAATCAAGATTAATCAACTAAACTTTGACGGTGTGGCTGGTTAGGGCCATCACCGAAGAACTATTAACCCCTATAGGAGAAGAGTGCTTACCCTTTCTGTCGTAGATCTGGTAGTTGACTGGAGTCAAATAGAACAGTTTGGTGGTGGATTCCTTCGGATGTTCTTTATCGTTCTGTGGTCGGTCTTGGTTGGTTTTCTTGGTTTTAGTTGATGGAAACCAAAAGAAAAGTGTTTGGTATTGGATTTTCGCGGATCGTTCCGTATGCGGTGTGTGGTTTTGTCTTCCTTGGTTGAAGACGAAGAAGAGGAGTCTAGTGTTGCGCTTCTTTTGGGCGCCATTCCAGTTTTGATGTCTAGTTTGTTGATTGCTTTATGGGGAAGAAGCATTCAATTTATTCATGTGTTTGTCTTTCTCCGAGGTTAAAGGAGTTATGGCGGAGTTGTGCCGGACACATTTGTCGGGGGCTGAAGTTCTGTGGCTTTATAGGAGTAAGTGGAGTTTGATTTCGTTATTTTGTTGGTTTAAGAAATCATCTTTGAAGAACCCTTCTTGTTTCGTGAAAGTTTGGGGTTTGGTGTTAAGGTTTTATTTGCAAAGGTTTAATTGAGCGCTTGGTTCCCTTTCAAGAAAATTGTCTTTCAACCATTTTCCTTTATGGGAGTCTTTGAGATTGAAAAGTGTTTTGTAGAATTCCTTTTGCATGACTAAGTTTGGGGTTTGTCTCATTGCAATTTTAAGAGTCAAGTTTCCTTATGAATTTGGGATGAGTTTTAAAACTAAAATGTTGCAAACAAAGTAAGTAGTCTTTTGACTGAAATCGTTTGTCCCTAGTAAGAATTGTTGTTTAGCATGTTATGTAGCATGTACCAATGTGGTTTATGGGATGATGTATTGTTAAGTTAAATTGCGAGTGGAGTCAATTCAATGTGATTAATATCTCTAGCTTGAGAATAAATAGACTAATAGTATTGTAGTTTACTCTTAGCGAGAATGAGTAAATGTGTTAATGTGCATGCTTAGAATCTGTTGCTTTGTTATAAAAGTGCTTGACCCCCGATAATGTTTAAAGTTTTAAACCTTGATGCATAGTTAAAACATTAAGATGATGTAGACTGCTGTTATTATTAAAGAAACTTTGCTGTTGTTGCTCCTTCAAATCATGTTAAAACAAAGGAGATGCTACCAAAATCTCGGGTTTTAGCATTTACTCCTTTGCTGTAATTTACCTTAATTCTTGGTATTTAGATGATGTTTAGCTTATGTTTGGTAGCATTCATGCATACTAAATGCCGGGGTGTTACACAGACGCACCCCTTGACGACATGCCGTAGTACTCCTGGGGGTCTGCTGTCCTCTGCAGCACGTATCGGGCCCTCTGCAACGGCTGTACTCGGATCAGCAACGAGTCGACCTTCGAAGGATGCCCACTACTGGTACAGTTGTGGGCATACGAGAGGTTCCAGATCGGGTGGCCCGACATCAACCTAGAGCCTCTTCAGCCTGCAGGCAACGACGACGTTGATGGTCCGACCATGGGCACCATCTAGTGCCACCGATGGGTAAGATATTGAAATTACGATTTTGGTACTTTTGCTTTAACATTTGTGAGTACTAATGGTAACGTTCTATCGTCATTGCAGCCTAGGTGGGCACACAGGACGGTGCGGATGGGCTACCCACAGTTTGTCGCTGTGTTCGACCACCACACCGACGACCACGTGCGTTGGACGCCGTACGCACAGGCAGAAGTCCAGCTTCGTGTGATGGGCGCCCTGTCGACCCTTTGCACATGAGACGCGACGTACTGGTGCACACGGCGGTTCCTCGTGTTCGACGTCCAGGTCGAGGCCTACGCTATCCATCGAGTGATGAGGCAGTTCGGCCACAACAGGAGTTCCCAGTCCCGGTCGGCTGTCTGGTCCCACACGCCGCCCACTCGTAAGTTCCCTCGATCGATGTTCCATAATTACTATCGTGTATTGTCATCTAATAATTCTATATTCATTTCTGATCCATAGCCAGACTAGGAAGGGGGTGCATGGGGCCACCCCCTAGCATGTACGGATGGCATCATGGGTCGAGGAGTGGGCCGGAGCCCTCGAGGACGTCCATGCTGACGATGCGCCGTACGACCTGGAGACGTACCAGGCCTACCGACAGTGGTTCACTTCTCGTACCCATGTGCGTCTGGTACACATTGACCCGGATCCTCCCAGGCACGTCCCCAGGCCGAGAGACACGTATCCCGCCCATACGGACTCGACTCTGCACACTGCGATACGTTGTGTCCTATATACGATTTCATGCTAAATCATTTCGTAGCTATGCTAACTAATTCGTGATGTCTTTTTCAGACTGATATGCTAGCCCGATTCTACAAGGACTCTTCGAGGTTGCTCTCCCGATTGACCAACTGCTTGCCGGTGACCAGAGAGGACGTCACCAGCTTGCTCGTTAGGTTTTAGGACGGCTCTGCACGCGCCCTCGAGTTGGCTGGATGCCGCTTGCCTCCCGATGTGGGCCCCGACGTGTCGCTTGGGACAGGCAGGGGATCTGCGGCTGGTGCAGCCTTTCACGCTGGAGGTGTTGAAGGTGAGTACTGCAATGCACTTTTCATGTTTTGCATTCACTTTTCATGTTTTGCACTCACTTTTTGAATGCTCTTAATAATTCTTCACTTCCTACAGGTACACAGACATAGTGGTTGCCGCCTGCAGCTGATGACTACGACGAGCAGGGTGATGATCAGGAGGACTACGAGGACGACACCGTGCCGAGGTTCTTCGTCGATCCACAACCAGTTCAGCTTGGTACCTCACAGCAGCAGTGGGCACCACAACTGACGCAGTGGCAGACACCACCACCACCACCACTGACGCAGGCTAGGTCGTCGCAGTGGTAGCCACCACCACCACCGACGTAGCCTGGGTTGGCGCAGTGGCAGCCACCACCACCATCGACACAGCCTGGGTCGGCGCAGTGGCAGCCACCACCACCATCGATGCAACCTGGGTTGGCAGAGTGGCAGCCACCACCACCACCGATGCAGCCTGACCAGCCGGTGTACGCCACACCTCCAGCGAGACCACAAAGATCCCACCGCGCGCCAACGCAGCTGACATACTCTCGGAGTCAGATTCGGAGGAGGACTACACAACCGCGAGGAGCCGCCCCGAAAAGGGTCGGCACTAGTTTCTTTTGTTTTTCATTGTTCGTAGTTTCTTTTGTTTTTTATTGTTGGTACTTTATTTTGTTTTTTTATTATTGGTAGTTTCAATCATATGTAATTAGTTAAACCTTCAAAATACGCACTTAGTTAAACCAATCGATGATTTTCATGCGACCTGCTCATGTTTCACTCAAGATTTCAAAAAGAAACTTGGCACGAGGATGTAGCACGACCAGCTTTCACAGAGTAAAATGAGGAGGGCCACTCGAAAGCCTTGAATTGTGCGAGCACGGCCTGCAGGAAGTGGATGACAACACATTGACTACTCATTTATCAGTTGGAAAAGCAGATATGACAACACGCTGAAAAAACAGATGTGACAAAAGCTAAAAAAGCAGATATGACAACACGCTAAAAAAGCAAGTATGACAACACGTTGAAAAAGCAGGTATGACAACACACTGAAAAAGATAAAAAACCATGAATTAACATCACACTGCCAGCAGCTCTCTCAGGCCAATTGGAAAACATGCTCTCACCGAAAACTTGCTATAAATACGGATGCATGCCCAGCATATTCATTCCACACTGAAACGTCAAGAGCATTTCATATCCTCTTCCTCCTCTTGGTCATATCCTTGACTTCCTAATCCCACTTCATCGTTCTTCCCTTGTGTGAAGACCATGTCTCAAACATCGAGCTCAGCGAATCGGAGAGCCCTTGCGCTTGCCAATGCAAGGCGGGTCAATTGCCCTAATTGCCATGTGGAAGCTAATATGTTATACTTCACCACTCCAACAAATTACGGTCGGGTGTTTTATAAATGCCCTAATTACTCTGTAAGTGAAAATGTAGTTCGATTTCTTCAAGTTTTGATGATTATTCTCTTCTCCGCGTTGTCTGTTTCTTCTAAGATCTGCTTTCTTTCCATCGTCATGTAGTCTGCAGGGTGCCAATATTTTCAGTGGGCAGACACCCTGAATATATCGATATAGTGACGTAGTAGCGCAACACCTTAGAGGATGCTGCCCGGCCTTGAGCAGAGGATGGATCCAACGCTTGACCAGAGGATGAACCCAATGCTCGAGCAAAGGCTTAACATGCTGACCTTAAAGGTGGAGCGCATTTTAGATCATATCAAGTGGCTAGAGAAGATGATGTATGCAGTTATCCTTGTAATAATTTTGTCTGCAATTGTGAACTAGTTCGGGCTGTATGCGCCACGTATGTTAACTTTTTTTTCTATGTCATGTAATGAAGAGTCTGGTTCGTGGTACTCCTTCCAGTTTTTAGCCGTAATAAAGAGTCTGGTCGGTGCTTCCCTCTACGTGCTTTTCACAATTATCGTAATAACTTAAAACACTTTAGCTAGACCACAAAGGGCCCACCGCGCGCTGGCTTGATGGGTGACACGTCGTACAGCCTTTCACAGAGGGTGACAGGTGCTGCAGCTTTGATTATGGGTGACACGTCCTGCAGCCTTTCACAGAGAGTGACAGGTGATGCAGCTTTGATAGACATAAAGAGACAAGTGTTGTAGTTAAGTGGAGAAGCCCCTCACCAGCACTATAAAAACCAGCTGAGGGAGGGATAGATGCATCACACTCCCAAACCAGCAATAAACTTTAGCCGACTTTACACAAATTAGGGCACGATGTCGTTCTACCGGAGTTGCCGCGGCCGAAATGTGACAGCAACCTTCTGGCGAAGATGATTCAGTCTACGCACGGAGATACGACCGCCCGCGCTCACTATTGTTGTGGACGCGGCTACAAGGTAAACCAATTGGTGTCCATTCAAATTAGGGTAACACTACCATTTCATGTATCGTTCTTTATTTTTTTAGCATGAGGGCTGGTGTTGCTTTTTCCAATGGATTGATGGCCCGGAACGACGTGACTACGAATTTATCTACAACTACCACGACGCCTACCCCACTTGGCTCGAGAACTTCACCCGGTGGGAGAGGCCGCCAGGATATGTCCCCTATCTAGATCGACCGGAGTCAAGGGCCGGTGGGTAAGGGACCAACCAATTGGTGAGTTTCATGCAACATGCTTATGTTTCACTCATAAAGTAGTAATTCTGAACCAGTTCATCACATACAGGACTTCAAAAAGAAATTTGCGAAATTATTCAAGTCAAAGGAGAAACCTCCTGCCCCCGAAAGCCCCGAATTGTGACGGCCTGCAGGTAGTGGTTGATACCTGCCACGAGGATCTAGGAGACCGAAGATTCTACTGGTGCCCTTTACCTGAGGATGAATGGTGCTAGTACTTCAATTGGGTGGACCCGGAGACGTACCACCTACATCTCAAACTTCCTGTCTCGGATAACTGGGGAGCAACCCTCGCCGTGGTGCTACTACCTCCCAAAAAAGGCCGACCCCGAGTACGCCTATGGTATTATTCAACGACCACAGCGGGCATATTGCATTGACTACAGGGCACGCTTCCGGTTGTATAACAACAAGCCCAACACACACCTCCTGCACCATATAGTGGGGTGCGAGCCGAAACAGAGGAGGCATCTCGGCAAGTCTTCGGAAGTGCAAGAGGGTTCCTCCTCTCGAAGAGAAAGGGATAAGGGGAAGCAACCGGCCGAGGTCCGCACTACGTAGCAAATCCTTGACGGATTACAAAGACCATCCGGGAACCCGAGTGGTATTAACATAGGGGATGCGGGTAATCGGGAGGGAAGAGATCCACATAAAAAAGATAAAAAAAATTATGTTTTATACCCCCAAGACGTTCGGCATAGGCTACCCATTCGGCAACAGCTGGAAGCACTGCGCACCCCATGGAGCTCTTTCATAAGAGAGATTGAACGGTGTCCGAGAACAAATCGTGAAAGATTGACGGGTGATGTAATATGTAGAAAATGTGGCGCGTCATTCCCATTCTACGAACATAGGCGGAGCGATCACTTATTCCACCATGACAATCAGTGTTATCGTCGGTTCTTCTAGCAATGTCGTCACTGTTGTAATGCCCATTGTAATAAAATCTGTTGCTTATGTCATCATCTGAACTTTCGTTGTATCTGCCCTACTAAGGTTGTTGGCTGCATCTACACGCTTTTCACAATGACCGTAATAACTTAAAACACTTTGGCTAAAGTTTTCCTGGGCTACACTATTCATATCATGAGTTGTTGTCGACTAGGGTAATTGCACTAGTAGAATTTAGATGCAAAGAAAGATGTAAATAAAATATTTTTCCAGAATATGGTAGTCCATATATCAAATAGCAAATCTGATTCCTTCTTTCCAAAAACTATATTTAAACTTCATATTTTACGGCCAGCCGAAAATGCTAAACTGTTTCGTGTAAGAGAGGCTTCTTATAGTTATTTGGTTTATTTAACCGATTTCATTCGTAAATATTTTTGGAAAAATGGGACATCTAAGACCGTACGAATAAGTGATATTTATTTCATGATTTTTTGAGCCATGGTTTGTATAGTTCCTTCATAATACATAAAAGGATCTTTAATTAAACTTCATTTAAACAATTTTAATTTGCATGGAACATAGTAATTTTTATTACATAATCTGGATCCTTATAGCTTAATAAAAATTTAGAAATTTATTTCGTTCAATTTGGAGCGTAATAAAACTTACAAAATTGTCCCCAAGTCTGTGTCGCCCATTGATAGGGCGACACTTCTTTTGTCGTCAATTAATACGGCGAGTTTTCTTCTGTCGCCCATTGATATGGCGAGTTTCCTTACGTCGCCCGTCTATTCGGCGAGATCTTCTCATGTCGCCTGTTTGTTGGATGATAGAGTAGTGTCGCCCAACCAACGGACGACAGACGTATATTTCTATAATTTCATTTCCCCAATGTTTAGTTTTGCAATTTTGATTAAAAATTGTATTATTAAAAAAAATTCTTAAACCGTCGCTGGAGAACAAGTCCCACTTGAGTTCAGGACCTTCTTTTGGTGGTGACCAAAGGAAAATATGGTCTGGTGGAAATCTAGCGAATAGAAAGAATCAAAATTGAGTGAGAGGTGAATTTCAATATTGACCAAGATGATCTTCTATATGTGTGACAAGCTTTTCTGTACTTCAATATTTTGGGGACTTGAACTGATCAAGTACTTTGTTCTAGATTCTATTCAAGGGTTACTGTACTTCTCTCTCAAGTTGGATTCTCAATTTTCTGATTTAATTTTTTTCCTGAGATAATTCTGATCAATTTGGGGACCAAAGTACTTGAATGATTATTATCTGTAACAGTATGAATTTTTCTGAAAGTTACTGAGATAATTCTGATCAATTTTAACATGTTAATTATCTGTAACAGAATCTTGTTTCTGAGCAACCTCAACTGCCTTGGAACTCCTCAATGTCTGTTGATCCAAATAATGCACTGTTTGTTTCCAAATACAGATCACGAGCTTCTTATGATCAAATTAAGAAAATGATGCCATAAAAACAGGACAGAATCCCAAAGATGAGCTTTCAAACAACAATCTTAGGGCTTGTTTTTATATAACTTGAAGAATGAACACGCAAACCTGATATTCAGATATAGTGTATGACTTGTCTGAAAAGAAGATTCTGTCTAGGGGTCACTAGAAGTGAAGGTTAGATGACACATTATTTTTTTATCATGATAATGGAAAAGAGAAATGATTTCATAAAGCCCTTACAATGCCATCCATTTTGCTCTTCTTTTTTATGTAAAAAACAAGTAAATCAACGACAAGGTCATGCCAATCAAAATGTACCATACGAAAAGACATTCAAAGATTCAAAACCTCAAGGTCCATAACTAACAATGTAACAATAAAACTTCAGCATCGATCTAAGTCACACGCAATCCCTGTTTTATGCTTTAGAAGGGGAGAATTTAGGACCTAGAAACATTAACTAATTTACATAGTCAACTAGCATGAGTACTGACAAAAATTTATTATGCCAAAGATACATTTGTAGAATGTTTTATGCTTATAATAAACGACTAAAGGGGTGTTTGGAGGAGGGGGGTTTGTTTGGCACTTTTTGTGGATTTAGCTTGAACTAAATCCTAAGGATGTGATTCCACATTCTGCCTATCTAAACAGGCCTTGTATCTACATAATTTAAAGAGGCATTAAAACCTTGTCTACAAGGATCATCTTGAGCATACATCTCACTTAGTTATTCAATATTAATAGTGATTCATGGGGTTAAAACGGGTCTCATTTGAAATCCCATTCAACTGTTAGCGCAAGTTGTGCCTGGCCCTGATTTCTAAAATCAATTACGATCACAATTCCCTTTCTCACCACTATACTCCAAATACAAACAAAACAAAATCTCTGCAAAAATTAACGTTAACTGCAGTTTTGAGCAGATAAGTAGCCTTGCTTAAAAATTCCTCTGCGATCACCTTTACTTTGCTCTTATCCATTAAACAGAACTCAAGTTAACTCTGTTACTCCTGACTCTCATCACAAGCTGTATACCCAACTATTTGTAAGACATATCTTGAGTACCAGACCAGGTCGTTAGCATACAATTCATACATAGGATTCAAAAAACAACTTCGGTCATTGAAAAAACTTGTTAACCTGCCTGATTCATCAACATGTGTCGGAAATGACAAGGCGCAGAACAAGAAGAAATCAAAGGGGCTTATAAATTAGAAACCTTTATTGATGATTACTTGTTCCTCTCTAAACTGTATGAAACAGTACACCCGAGTCCTGAACTTACTGCCCCATCTAAAAGCTGGGACCTTTCCTTTTATTGAGACATCTAGAACAGCACTACTAAGTACCAACCCCCTTGAATTCTTACAGCAGCAACAAGAGCAAGATTATCCATCCAAGAAGTACTTGAATTTTGAATCGAGTCTCTGGCTCTGCAAGAAGTGGATAGGATTTCTAGAACGCACCTCGCAGGCGCAGGCTCGATTCCGCGGGCTCTTGCTGCGGCAGCAGGAGGCTGTCGCAGTCGAAGCCGCAGCCGCAAGTGGGGCACTCGAGGAAGTTGTCGATGCCGAAGTCCGCGGAGACGATGCCGACGGAGAAGCTGAGCTGGTCGCCGTGGCGCGTGACCTCGACGATGTTGAGCCAGAAGAAGAGGACCTCGACGGCGACGCCCTCGAGCTTGGAGAGGCGGTCCACGGCGATGCGACCAGTGATGGTGGGCTGGTAGCGGAGCGAGTAGGAGCCACGGATGGAGAACTCGCAGGTGGAGGACGTGTTGAGGGTCGCCGTGAAGTCGCCGGTGGAGTTGTCGAGGGTGTAGGAGACGACCCCCTTGGGGAGGATGCCCGGGGGGAAGTCGAAGTTGGCGAGCGCCTCGTACGCCGTCGGCTTCGTGGTGCCAGCGGCGGCGCCGGCCAGTAGGTGGAGGAGGAGGAGGAGGTGGGGAAGCATGGCGGATTGGTGGTTTCGTTTTTGGGGATGTTTGGGAAGGAAAGGAGGTCGGTGGATATGGGGCGTTTTGCAGCTGCGAGATGCACTGCGGATCCTACCTTACCCATGTGAGGTCAGCTAATCCATGCTTCTCTCATGGTCTATGGGTGTGTTTGGTTACCTGCACCATCCTAGCTTGTTTCGTATAAACTATCCAGGTTAGTCTTGGTCTAACTGAGTGGATGAAAGTTAAGTTGTTTGGTTGCTTGTTTGTGTATCTCACGGGCCTGCATTAGAGAGAAGTCCAATTTCTGTGTTTTCTTCATCATGTATAAGTGGGTGTAATTGCATCCACTTGGCCAGGATGAATAGGAAACCTAACATGTGTCTAACAAATACAATTGCATTCACTTATGCGATTCAGACACCATGCAGGCAACCAAACACACCCTATATGGGCACTTCCAACACATTATTTCTAAAGCAATTTTTAAGAGATAATAGAACATATTAAATAAATATTTAATACAACTATCTTAATATATAGTATTTATATGTTGTATCTAAGGGTCAACAAAATTATTTATTATTATATATGAGAAAAGATCAATTGTAGCATATTTTCCTGTGTAGCTAGCATTTTAGTTCTCTCAAGTGACACAAATGATCCGTACATGATAGCAAAACGTGTAAACTACGACTCAAGCTATAGTGCATTTTCAGAATGGTTTCTAACTTCTTGGCTCTCTCAAATGTGCTATATCTTGTATGAGATATAGCTTACTTCCCTTCCTCATTAACTATCCCTCCACATCACGGTTTGTCCTATATGGCATATTTTGAGAAATGGTGACTAGGATCATTGGGAGTGCCCTAAGCTATACCACCGGAAAGGAGAAAGTAAAAAGAGAGTGTAGCTGTCTTTTCATAAAAAGATGATTATATAGATAGTACAAAATACTATCGTATAATTTATTATTTTTAACAAATAATTTTTATATCATATTTAAAAGATTATGTTATCTTATAGAGACAATCTTAAGATATCATATATTATCACTACACCATGATCCAATATTACCGTCAGATGACTGTCGGAAATAATCAGTTATCAGCAACAAACTATCTGTCGGCAAAGTTACAAACAAGCTATCTGTCGGTAATAATGCTTTCTGAGTTAGATTATCTATCGGCAATTGTACATGTATTAAGGACTGATTATGTGTCGGCAAATCTTATATTGTGTGTCAAACTATCAGTCGGTAAAAACTTTTTGACGGATTATGTGTCTACGATATTTTGGTGGCACGCGGGAAATTTAGGCGCTAGAGGAATAGGATTTCTCACTTTCTCTTCGCGATAGAAGACCTCTCCAATCGCTGCTGATCGACTCCAAGCCCTCACGACTCCAATCTCTCCAAGACTCCAAGCCCTCCAGATCCCACGCCGTCGCCGCCAGCCGCTCACGATCCCACCGCCTCCCGCGCTTGACGCTCCCGGCCCCGCCACCTCCCGCCCCCGCCGCCTCCAGCCCCCGCTGTTCCTTGCCCCGCCGCTCCTGACCCCGCTTTCCCGCCTCCTGCCCTCCGACGCTCCCAGCCCCGCCGGCTCCAACGCTAGCCGATGCGGACCCCGTCGCCTCCAATCCCCGCTGCCTCCAGTCCCCACCTCTCCAGACCTCGCCGCTTCCAGTCCCCGCCGCTCCCGACCTCACCGCTTCCCTCCCCCTCTGCTCCCAACCCGGCTGCCTCCCACCCCCGACGACGCCTCCTGCGCCCGTCGCCTCCCTACCCCCGCCGCCACCCTCCTGCCCCCAACCTGTGGGTTTCCAGGGTAAGGACTAGTTGTTATTTTGCTTGCTCAGATTTCATGGACTTGTATGTTTGCTCATGTTAAGATCTTTCATTATTCAGTAACTATGATTTATCTTTGTCGAAATGCATGCATGGTGCATCTCTATGGATCTATGATTTATCTTGTTATGTAGCTTAGCTCGGCAATATAGGATCGATCGATCGAGCAACTAGCTAATGCATACTCAGTCAATCATGTACCAGACATGTTCTAGTCTTAGTTCTTTATTATATCATAATTCTGATTCATAATTAGTTATTTATAATATCATGCATATTCTCAATATGTGCTTGCTTAATTACTTCTTAGTTTTGATGGCTCGTACTTTGTATTGTTGAATAATATTGAAACAATTTAGTTCTATTTTGAACATAGGAATTTCACAAGAATCCCACATGGTTTTCATAGGAACCAGTTAATTTCCCATAGGATTAAGGAAAAATTCCCATGTTTCAAACGGGGCTCCATCTTTTCGGCACTTTCTTTTTTGTTGACTTTAATTTCAGGTCATACGTGAGAGGAGGAGTAATAATTAATTCACTGCATTAACAGTTAGCTTAATCAGCTTCCCGGTCTTAGTACATTAGCACTTGACAGCGTGATGAAGGCTTATGGAGGACTGAATTATTCCATATTTTGTCATGCATGATTCAGGGCACACATGTTGACAATATAGTGCAGAAGATGACAATAAATCACATGCATGGAAATATCCATCTATACTAGCTAGTAGCTCAGTACACAAATTAAGGATGTGAATTCATTGTACGTAGATAGTGCTCATAACACAGTATTGTATCTAGAACTCTTTGTGCATGCTAGATTACAAACATTTTGAGGCACCTGTTTTCTTGTCATGTTGGATGAGACTTATAGCATTGGTATCAATTGGCAATTATTGGAAAATTTGTTTCCAAGAATCAAAACATAGTTCAACTAAGCCATTTGTAGGCATCTCATACTATTGTCTTAGCGCCCGAGACTTGTATAGGGATTTCGTTCATTTTTATAATTTGTTCTGGAATAGAAATATATCATAGTTTCAAGCATCCATTCTCAAGAACTTCAGCACCTGGGGATGGCTATCTAACTAATCTAAGCACTAATGTTCGACAATTTGGGAGTTATTGAGTTATTGTTTCTGCATTGTGTTCATTTTTTTTCTCAGTGTTTTCACCCTTCCGTGTCAAAATGGGCTCTGCCAAGAAGCTTTTATTTTATAAATAGTGATTGTGATAACATTTCTTTTCAATATATGCAAAGATGAAAGATGTGACCTCTCAATACCTGCATTTGCAAGATGGAAGATGCAACTATCTTCCATAGGCTCCAAGTCCATCTTCAAACAAACCTACTAATGCTCAGGGAAAGGATATTGGCAGGTAAATGCTACAATACATGCAACTACAATCTTGCATTCATTGCTTAGATTATGTTAAAATATATGCAACTACAATCTTGCATTCGTTGCTTACTTCTCTTATGAACGTGTGTTGCTTTCAGTATCGAGGAGATGGTGTGCACACTACGAATCATTTGACCAGGCATTTGGACTGCAGCAAATCAGTAGTACTTGACTACTCCGGATAGTGTCTAAATTTGTAAGGTACTCTCTTTCATTCTTGTCCTTTCTTAGTTATTTTTACCATCATACGTACCTAATTTCATATATATATATATATCTGATTTGGGCGTAAAAGGACATTACGGATGTGTTGTACTGAGTGACACAATTCAATAGTGTTGTCTAATTTTGGTTTTATTTGGTTGATTTTATGCAGCTGTATATGTCTATACTTATAACCTATACACTGAAATTAGATAGCTCACCAACATAGCTGGTAAACATCCTACATGGATAACAGCTGGATCGATGAGCCTAGGTACAACACTATTCTTTTATATAATTATCAGGTGTTAGTAGTAGTCAACATTTAAACTAACTTGCTGCATATATACTACATGTAGGCACACAAAGGTCTATGTTGAAGGGGTAAACACATTCCTAACTTCTGCATTTAGAAATTCAGTGAAAGGAAAGAAAATATTGCGCCTTTGTATAAATTGTGTGAACGCCATTTGGAGAGGAGAAAGCGAAGTGCGTGAGAACTTGATATGTGAGGGATTTTTCGAACAGTACAAAAAACAGATGCTTCATGGAGAAGCCAGCTCCTTTTTTGTTAATAGTCATGACCACAATCGAGCCAAGTTTGGGGAGAAGTCAGACGAAGATGATGATATTTCTGATTTGTTGCATGACTTAGCTTGTGGTTTAGATAATGGCGGGGATTTCGAGGATGATGGTGGTTTAGAGCAGCCCCATGAAGATTTAGAACCTCTCCAATAGCTGGCAAATGACTATAGTCAAGAGCTATATCCAGGGTGTAAGAAATTCTCAAAGTTGCGTTTCCTAGTTAGACTACTACGTACATGCTAAATTGCTTGGTGGATGGTCTGATAAAAGCTTTGACCGGTTACTAAATTTTCTAAAAGATGCTTTTCCTGAAGGGTCAGCACTACCTAAAAACAACCATGAATCTAAGAAAATGGTGAAATGCCTAGGGCTTGGGTATGTAAGTATTCATGCATGTAAAAATGATTGCATTCTATTTTGGAAGGACCATGATGATTCTAATTGCTGTCCTACATGTGAAACCTCACGTTGGAAATCAGAAAAACAAAGTTTAGATGGGAAACGCGTACACAAGGTTCCTAATAAAGTTCTTCGCTATTTTCCAATAAAGAAAAGGCTTCAGAGGTTGTTTGTGTCCTCTAGAACTGCAATTCACACAAGATGGCACGATGAAGAGCGCAATAAAGATGGTTTGCTTAGGCATCCGGCAGATTCTCCTCTTTGGAAGGATTTTGACCATAAGAATCCAGAGTTTGCTTCAGACATCCGTAATATTAGAATTGCTCTAGCTACTGATGGTTTTAATCCATTTAGGTCCATGAATGTTGGTTACAGCATTTGGCCTGTTATTTCAATTCCTTATAACTTTCCACCTTGGATGTGTATGAAGCAACCAAATTTTATCCTCTCATTGTTGATTCCAGGTCCAAAAGCTCCTGGTAGTGATATGGCTGTTTATCTTGAGCCTTTGGTAGATGATCTGATAGATATGTTTGTTAATGGTGTTAGAACATTTGATGCATCCAAGGGTGAATACTTCCAATTGCGTGCTGCCATATTTTGTACAATTACTGATTACCCTGGTCTAGGCTATGTGTCTAGTTGCACAACCTTCGGTGCAGTAGAATGTCTTGAATGCCACTCAGATACATGTTCTCTTCGATTGAAAAATGGTGCCAAGTCTTGCTATATGGGACACCGTAGGTTTTTACATGCAAACCACAGGTTTAGGTTTGATGCTCACTCATTTGATGATAAAACTGAGCTTAGGCCAGCACCTGCTCCACTTTCTGGGGAGGAGATTTTGATGCAGACAGAGAATATTCATACTGTTTTTGGGAAGGATCCATCTAGGAAGAAACAGACAAAAAGGCAAAAGCACAAGGAGGGTGAGCCATTGATCATTTGGAAAAGGAGGTCTATTCTGTTCAAGTTGCCATATTGGAAAGACTTACTGTTGCGACATAATTTAGATGTCACGCACATAGAGAAGAATGTCTATGATAATATAATTAATACGCTTTTGGGAATTGATGGGAAATCCAAGGATAATTTGAATTCTCGTTTGGACCTTCTGTCTCTAGATATTAGAAGGGATCTTCATCCTATTGAAGTAGAAGATGAATTTTATTTACCTCCAGCACCTTACTCAATGAGTTCTATTTAGAAGAAGTTATTTTGTGAAGTATTAAAAGGAGTTAAGTTTCCTGACGGTTATGCATCTGACATACGTCGTAAAGTCCTTGTTAATGAGAAAAAGATAATAGGGCTAAAGAGCCATGACAACCATGTTCTTCTACAACATTTACTACCACTTGCTGTTAGAAGAATATTGCCAGAAAAAGTCAGTGCTGCATTGATTCGTGTAAGCAATTTTTTCAAGAAGATATACTCCCCTGTTATTCGCATAAGTGATATGCAAAAATTAGAAGCTGAAATAGCTGAGACCTTATGTATTCTCGAGACTATATGTAACACCCCGGCATTTAATATGCCCGAATGCTACCAAACATAAGCTAAACAACATCTAAATGCCACATTTAAACATAAATTCCAACAAAGGGATATATGCTAAAAACCGATATTTCGGCAGCATCTCCTTTGTTTTTCCATGAATTAACACAATATCGAAATCATGGCAAGATATATCATAGCACACGACATCTAGAACATCAACATAAATGGACATATCATCGAATTACGCCATTAATACCACGCTCAACCACTTCATAATCTATAACGAAGCAAATAAGGAATCACAAGCATGCTAAATTAAACCATACATTAAGTTTAAGGCATAACTCTTAATATCATGTCTCCAAGTGTGTATTTATGGATTATGATGGTGGAGCTACGTGTAGAAGTGTAGCTAAACCCCTTTTTCCCGCATGCCGATCTCAAGTACCTAAAAAACAACATAAAACACAAGCGTGAGTTCGAAAACTCAGCAAGCATATTGCAATGGACAACAAGATCATTTACAAGACAATAATACCTCACGTCACATATAACATCTCATACTTGAACAAATAACAACATCCTCATCATTTAATATGTATTGTAATGCAATGCAATGCAATGCTATGCTCATATCTGTAACACCCCAAAATTTTGCTTTTCTTAAATTCATGTGTGATTTGGCACTTTGGTGAATTTTTGGAATTTTCTGGAATTTATTTGGATTTATTTGGAATTTATTTGAATTTATTCCATTTTGAAATAATTAAAGAATTTAAATTTGCAAATAAATTTTTGTTGGAAATATTTTATTTGAGTCCAAAATGATCCAAAATATTTTCCAGAATTTTTCTGGAATTTT
Organism: Rhipidocladum racemiflorum; assembly: GCA_036346355.1. Lineage (NCBI taxonomy): Eukaryota > Viridiplantae > Streptophyta > Magnoliopsida > Poales > Poaceae > Rhipidocladum > Rhipidocladum racemiflorum. The sequence goes on from CM070577.1 coordinate 32,219,132, forward strand.
TCTGAGTCATTTGCTATTTTTAATGAATTAAATGAATTACTGGGAATTATTTTAAATATTAATTGCTGAAAATCCAACTCGGCTGGCATCGTTTCATCCGACCGAAATGACTCGAGTCCGAATTTGAGCCGCTTGACTCGATCAACCTACTCCTAACTCCTAATCAATCCCAACCGTTGGATCAAGATCCAACGGCCGAGATCCGTCCGACCTGCACTGAAGCCGCGGTCCGGACGACCCGGCCGCGCCGCGATCGTGGCTGCTTGGTTGTGCACGCGGACGGCCACGATTTCATCGCTCCGCCCGAGTCCGAAGCCGACTCCGCCGCCGTGTCCGCCGCCGGGTGAGAGCTAGGTCTCCGCTTCGCACGACGCCGAGGTTATTTAATGCCCGGCATACCTCGAGGATCGCCATCCCACGCCGGCCCGGAACCCTAGCTCGCGCCGCTTAGGATCTCACCGGCCTCGCCGCTATTGCTCGGGCCGGAGTTGGAAGTCTGCTCGCCGCGACAACGCCGATATTGTCGCCGGCCCGCCGCCCTCCGCCATCAAGCCTGCATCCGATTCCCCAAGACGAGACGCGCTCGAGTACCTCACTTCGCCGGAGCGCCGTAAACGCCGACGGCAAGGTCGCTGCCCCTGCCTCCGGCCAAGCTACGCCGCTGCGCTATCACCGCCCTCGAAGCTGCGGCACCGTTGGATCCAGATCGGACGGCAACGGTGAGTTCACGTGTTTCCCAAACCCTAGAAACCCGACAGATCTGGACCGTTGGATCAAGATCCAACGGTTCACAATCGCCACGCGTCAGTAGCAAAGGCGATTATAGGATTAGATCCGGACCGTCCGATCTAGATCGAACGGCCCACGAGCATCGAGTAGTTTCAACGTGTTAACCCCGGATCTAATCCGCGCCGCTGATTTTCAAACCAACGGACGCAGATTGCGCCACGTGTCCGAAGTTGGACCGACGCGTCGCCGGCCCACGCGCTGGCAGTGTAGACGCCGACACGCGGCCCGCGCGTGTCGAGGGCCCGCATGTCGCTGGCTAACCCAGCCTAAGCGCCGACGTCACCCATGACGCCGCTGGGTCCCACTGCCGCCGGGTCGAGCCTCGCCGACGCCGATGACGTCTACCCGAGCGGGCCCACATGTCGGGCCACGTGAGCCGTGGACCGAGTCCACCGTGGACCCGAGCCGAGCATGGACCGAGCCCATGGACCGGCCGACGCCAGCAGCCAATCAGAGCTGCCACGTGTCTATGCCGACGCAATAATTAATTTCCAAAAGAAAATGATTTATTAATTCGAATAATGATTTCAAATTTAGATTCAAACTTCAAACGCTTATAACTTTTATGCTTTCAACTCCGATTTGAGCGATTCAAATTTCTAAATTTGTATAAAATTAAGATCTACCTAAATATGAATTTTATTTAATTTTTGACTAAAGTTTTTCTCTGTAAAATTATTTAATTGATTATTTAAACTTTAAATAATCATAACTTTTGCATTTTAACTCCAAATTTGATTTATTCAGCTTTCTAAAAATCCGTAAAATTACGTTCTCTCTGTTTATGGATTTTATTTGGAGTTTTGGGATGTTTTTGCCTATTGTTTATTGGGTATTTGCTATTTGCACGCTTTACGAGTAGACGTTGAAGTGCCGAGGGATTCAAGGAGAAGTATTGACTCAGATCCAACTCAAGACCAAGAGCAAGTACTTTTTGAAGGCAAGTTGTGCTTTGACCATGTTGATCCTATTTCGAAATCTATTTTGATTTAAACTATTGCATGCTAGTTCAATTAGAAAAATACTTTGTTTAAACCTGGGGGTTAGATAAATACCAATTTGCTATATGACACCTTGATTACTTAAGTATGTGCCATGACCCTTTGTCACCCTAGTTGTGGTTTACTAGTTGGACATTATTAAATTGCCAACATGGGTTTAGATCGTTGTAGTATACTGCTTAGACCTGCTACGTGCTCATGACATGATTTTGGATAATCAAATGCTAATATTGACTTAATGATATATTGAACCTGTTTTGGAAAAGTATCATGTGATGTTGATGGCCTGTGGTGCATGGTAATCAACTGGGGTTTGATAAACAGATTTTGACTGGGGCATGTGGCAAGAGTAATCAGGTGGGCCAGTTGTGGCATTGGGAGTGTTGATTTGGTTTTTCGGGTAGTCTTGCCCTGGTCACTCTAAGGACTTAACCTTGCAAGCCTTTGAATTGGGTCATACTTGCAACCACATGGCTGGAATGGGACGGCCCTAGTTGACTAAGTCGCTAAGGACTCACTTGTGGAGCCTCAGGGTGTCGATTACACCTTTGTGTGATTGTACGGGAGCGATCGTGGTCGTGGCAGGTACCCATCTAACGGTGTGTTGGTCCCATACTTCGCCTTTGGCTAAGGGAAGGGATGGTGTAGAGCACGAACCTGAGAGGACCACCTGTGTTGTTTGAGGCTTCAAAGGCTTTGTTATGATCGCTCATTCGCATACTCTTGTATGGCGATTCACTACCGACGTGGTGAGTGGATTGTATCTTGTGGGTAAAGTGCATAACCTCTGCAGAGTGTAGAATCTATTTGAATAGCCGAGTCCACTGTGATCGACAATGCTCGGGAATTACAATAAGGGTTAGATTTTCTGAAAATAACTTGGATTTGCAAAGTTGGGTTGGTTTAACAAAGAAGATGATGGAAATATGGTTTAGGATGGGGAAAAATGTTATTTAAACTTCTTGAAAAGTTATTTATGCTTTACTTGTTTTTACTGCTTTCGAATCTACTTATATTACTTGTCAAATGCTGTTTACCGCAAATATACCTTAAGCTATTCCTTTGTACCAAGCCATGCATATAGTATATTAGCTTGCATTCTGTGCATGACTTGATGAGTACCAAGTACTCACCATTGCCACAACACAATACCGCTGAAGAGGAGATTACGCCAGCTGAGGAGGAGTTCCAAGAGGACCCGTCTACTTAGGATGCGAGCCCGGGCCATTGCCTGGTATCTGGATGGCGCCACTAAGTTTATTTGATTTTTCCGCTGCAGCTTATTTCTCTTTAATAAGTTTCGCTTGCAAGGCATATATTTGTAACTTGGCCAGAAGGTCAAGTAACCACTTTGGTTATTTAAATAAAGTACTTTGATAATATCGATTGGTATGATTGTGATATTTACCGATGTTAAGACTCAGGTGCACTAGCTGCTCCTCGACTAGTGCCGAATACACAGAGGGTCCGATTTGCAAATTCGGGTCCCGACAGAGGTGGTATCGAGAGCCATACTTGACTGTAGGCTCAACCCTAAGCTAGAATGGTCGAGTGAGGATAAAACCTATTTTCTAAAGCTAAAAGTTTGTCAAGATAAGAAATGACATCTCGACTTATCCCCTTCTCTTTTCTTGTCTCTTGCTAAAATTTTTCCTTACCTTGTCACAATTCAAAAATTCCGAGTTCTTACGTAAAGCACTCTTGTGACAGATGGAGGAAGAGTTCAACTACGCTGATCTAGGAGTTGGTCACGCCATGGAACTTTGGCACATGCTACAAACTCTCTGAGATTTTGAGAAGCCCCAATACCAAGTGGAAGTGATCAGGCAAGGTGATTGATCAAGGCTTGTGACGTGAGGATTGAGGTACCGCCAGAAGAGGGGCCTGTGCAATCGCCCGATACACTGCACTGCTAGAAGATCTACAATGCAGATGGGTATCCAAGAAGTTTCACGACGAGCAATGCGGCACATTACCAGTATCCACGCCAGAGAGTTGGAAAGCACGGTGTTCCGTTATCATCCGCGCAGCGATAACCTTCTTGACCAAGACGATTCAGATGAGAATGCCACGGTTACACAGTTGGCACGATTCGTCGTCGCCCAGGAAGATGTACTAGATAATACAAGCAAGGAGCTACAGAAGGCCCGCAAGGAAATCACGACAGAGAAGAACAGATGGCGGGAAGCTCAGGAGTATGTGGCACACCTTCTACGAAGGATTGACGAGTTGGAAATGACTTTGTACGGACTGCACCAGAGCCAAGATTGAGCTACACGAGCCGATCCAGAGGAGTCGATCTCGATGAGGACATCGCTTCTTCGACTACCACAGAGGACACAAATACCGGACATGGCGATCAAGCTACGCTTATGCCACAAAGACCTGCACTCTGTGCCGTGGAGGTTTTCTCGATGAGTGAGCATAGGTTCTATAGTGAGACTCCTTCACGAGTCGAGTCATAGAATAAAGAGTCACCCTTTAGGCGTTAGACTCAGAGTTAGTTCGATTTGGATTTGCTTTGTTTGTCGAGTGTGCAAAGATGTGTTGCAAGGCCCTTAGGCATTGTAAGCAGCCATACCAAGTTATTAATAATAAAGTTGGACCTTAAAGTTACCCCTTTCGCCTCGCATAAGTTCCATATTACTTGTCTATTCTTGTTTCCCTCTCATCTCTAAACCTAGAGCAAATCGACAGATGGTGAACACCCGTGGGAACTTTGGAAGCAATGGGAGTGGATCTCGCCCAACAGAAAACCCCAATGATGGAGCACCAAAGACCGCCATCGGATGTGCAGAATTTTGGAGCATTTCTTGTCGCTCGCACTCCGCTTGATGCATGCTATGATGCAACAAATGCAGCACGCCATCGCCAGGCCATCGCTAATCAAGTTAATCAGGGACCACGCCGTAATACAAGGCCGTCGAGTTCATGAGGACTCACCCACCCACTTTCTCTCGGGAATGCCAATCCATTGGAAGCCGATGATTGGTTAAGATCAATCGAGAGGAAGCTACACATAGCTCAATGCATAGGGAATGAGAAGGTACTTTACGCTCGTCGGACCCCGAATTTGCAAATCCGGACCCTTCGTGTATTCAGCACTAGTCCAGAACGCGCTTAGTGCACACAGTCTTAACATCGGTATATATCACAATCATACCAAACGATACTATCAAAGTACTTTATTTAAATAATCAAAGGGTTACTTGACCTTATGGCCAAGTTACAAATATATGCCTCGTAGGGCGAAACTTATTCAGAGAGAAACAATAGCAATGAAAATCAAATAAACCGTGGCGCCATCCAAAGATACCACAGTAATCGATCGGCTCGCAGATCCCTAAGTAGTCTGTCCTCTTGGAGTTCCTCCTCCAAAGCCGGGCGTAATCTCCTCTTCAACTGATATTGTGTTGGGGCAAGGGTGAGTACTTGGTACTCAAAGAAGTCATGCTGTAATGCAAGCTAATATACTATATGCATGGCTTAGTACAAAGGAGTAGCTCAGTGGTATATTTGGCAAGAAATGCCTTTTGACAAGTAATATAAGTAGATTCAAAGGTGAGAAATAAGTAAAGCATAAATAACTTTTCAAAAAGTTTAAATAACATTTTTCCCCATCCTAAACCATATTTCCATCATCTTCTTTGTTAAACCAACCCAACTTTTCAAATCCAAGTTATTTTAAAAGTCTAACCTTGACCTGTAATTTTGAGCATTGTCCAAAGATCGTGGACTCGGCTATTCAAATAGATTCTACACTGGCAGAGGTTATGCACTTTACCCACAAGATACAATCCACTCACCACGTCACCGTGAATCGCCATACAAGAGTATGCGAATGAGCGATCATAACAAAGCCTTTCGGAAGCCTCAAACAACACAGTGGTCCTCTCCTAAGACGTGCTCTACACCATCCCTTCCTTAGCCAAGGCGAAGTATGGGACCAACACACCGTTAGATGGGTACCTGGCCACGCCCACGATACGCCCCTGCATAATCACACAAACGGTGTAATCGACACCCGAGGCTCCACAAGTGAGTCCTTAGCGACTTAGTCAACTAGGGCCGTCCCATTCCAGCCATGTGGTTGCAAGTATGACCCAGCCAAAGGCTTGCAAGGTTAAGTCCTTAGAGTGACCAGGGCAAGACTACCCGAAAACCAAATCAACACTCCCAATGCCACAACCGGCCCACTGATTACTCTTGCCACATGCCCCGCCGAAATCGCTTATCAAACCCCGCTTGATTACCATGCACCACGTGCCATCAACATCACATGATACTTTTCCAAAACAGGTTCAATATATCATTAAGTCCATATTAGCATTTGATTATCCAAAATCATGTCATGAGCACGAAAGGTGTCTAAGCAAAGATACTACAACGGCCTAAACCCATGTTGGCAATTTAATAATGTCCAACTAGTAAACCACAACTAGGTGACAAGGGATCATGGCACATACTTAAGTAATCAAGGTGTCATATAGCAAATTGGTATTTATCTAACCCCTGTGTTTAAACCAAAGTATCTTTCTAATTGAACTAGCATGCAATAGTTTAAATCAAAATAGATTTCAAATAGGATCAATATGGTCAAAGCACAACTTGCCTTCAAAAAGTACTTGCTCTTGGTCTTGAGTTGGATCCTGAGTCAACACTTCTCCCTCGAATCCTTCCCAGCACTTCAACGCCTACTGTAAAGCGTGCAAATAGCAAATACACAAATGAACACTATGCAAAAGATCCCAAAACTCCAAATAAAATCCATAAACAGAGAGAACATAATTTTCTGGATTTTTAGAAACTGGAATCACAAATTTGGAGTTAAACGCATAAAAGTTATGATTATTTAAAGTTTAAATAATCAATTAAATAATATTTCAGAGAAAACTTTAGTCCAAAAATTAAATAAAATTCATATTTAGGTAGATCTCAATTTTATACAAATTTAGAAATTTGAACCACTCAAATCGGAGTTGAAACGCAAAAGTTATAAGCGCTTGAAGTTTGAATCTAAATTTGAATCAATATTTCGAATTAATAAATCATTTTCTTTCGAAATTAATTATTGCGTCAAAGATGGACACGTGGCAGCTCCTGATTGGCCTGGCCGACGCCACCGGTCCATGGGCTCGGTCCACACTCGGCTTGGGTCCACGGTGGACTTGGCCCACGGCCCACGTGAGATCGACATGTGGGCCCACTCGGTGACGCCATTGTCGACGTCGGGCTCACCACGGTGCCGACAGTGTGGGTCCCACCGATGACGCCATGGGTGACGCCACAAGATCGCCGCCGACACGCGGCCCCGCGTGTCGCTGATCACACGACGCCGCTGGGCGCGGCTGCCGGCTTTCCTGGACGCTGCGTGGCACAATCGCGTGGCCGCTGGTTTGAAATCCGACTACCGGGATTGAGTTTGGCCTCATGTGCTTGGGGCGCACGTGATCGATCGTAGGCCGCTGGATCTAGATCCAACGGTTGGGATTAGATCTAGGATTTTCAACGGGAAACTCACCGAAGTGACGTGGCACGATCCGGGCCTTTGGATCTTGATCGGACGGTTGGTGGAGCTCGAGTCGGCGATGGCTTCACGGCGGAGTTGCGCTGCCGGCGCTGAGGAGCGACCACCCAAACGGCGGTTGGGGCGTGTTCGGCGAGATGGAGGGTGTCTTCGCGCGCGCTTCGGGGTTTCGACTGGGGTCAATGGCGGCGAGGACGGCGGACGGCGGCGAGGCGAGGCAAGGACCGTGGTGGCGCTTCAAGCAACTACGGCGAGCGATTCCGGCGAACCTACGGAGGCTAGAGCTAGGCGGGTTAGGGCAAGAAGTGCGCGGGGTCACGGCGGTCCTCGGTGCGATCCGGCATTAAATAGCCGGAGGCGTGCTCAGGGCGAGCCCTAATCGATCACGGCGACTCGGCGGCGGAGTCCGGCTGATTCTGGAAGACGACGAATCGTGGCCGTCCACGTGTCTCGATCAACGGCCACTATCGCACGGCGCGATCTGGTCCGGTACGAACACGGCTCGGTCGGGGTGTGGCGGATTTCAGACGTTGTATATTGATCCAACGTTTGGGATCGATTAGGGTTAGGAGTGGGTTTGGTCGAGTCAATCGGCTCGGTCGGACTCGAGTCCGACTCGATCGGATGAACAAGATACTTGACCCGAGTTGGATTTTCCAGCGATTTAATATTTAAAATAATTCCCAAGAATTCATTTAATTCATTAAAAATAGCAAATGACTTTAAAATTCCAAAAATTTTGGAAAATATTTTGGATTATTTTGGACTCAAATAAAATATTTCCAACAAAATTTATTTGCAAAATTAAATTCTTTAATTATTTCAAAATGGAATAAATTCAAATAAATTCCAAATAAATCCAAATAAATTCCAGAAAATTCCAAAAATTCACCAAAGTGCCAAATCACACATGATTTTAAGAAAAGCAAAATTTTGGGATGTTACACCTTCTCATCAGTTGGAAGGAACAAATTACGAATGGTGGGAGAACTGTGCCACGCAGAGAACCCTCAAGATATCACTTGGGAAGAGTTCACAAATGCATTCGACAAGATCACGTGCCTGAAGGAATCATGGACCTTAAGAAGGAGGAGTTCAGAGCATCAAGCAAGGTAATCACCAAAGGTCGACTACCCGAACAAGTTCACACGCCTAGCACGCTACGCACCGAGGATGTAGCGACAGATAAATCCGCATACCTCGCTTTTATGAAGGGACTTAACTCAGGATTGCAAGTAGGGTTGATCACCCACACCTTTCCAGATTTCCAAGAGTTGGTGAATAAGGCGCTTATTCTTGAGGACAAGCGCAAGGAACTGGATGAGAACAGAAGCGCAGGATGCAACAAAGAAGGGATCACGTCGAACGCAATACCGAGAGTTGCACCAAATCAATTCTTGATTCCAACCACGTAATGCAACAAGGACACCATCCCCAGACCAAGACTCCGCCAATCGTAACTACTGCACTTCACCCCGCTAGAAACGCTACCCAGGCAGCCAAAGAAGGAACAAAGGAGACGCCACATAACCGCGAACGAGCCAGGACACTTTGCCAACAGCTTGTCCGAAGAAGACAAAGCAGGAGCAACCCGATTCGCTTCAATCTAGGAACCACCCCCTAGGACGCCAAAGATCAGGAGCCACACCCTGCATCGTGGTGAGAGGCCGAGTCAACCATGTCACCGCAGACGCACCGCAGAATGCTACTGACGTCGTGATCGGGTAAGTTACTTGTTAACTCAGTACCTGCAACAGTTTTGTTTGACTCTGGAGCTTCGCATTCGTTTGTTTCGCAAGGCTTTGCTACTAGAAATGATTTAAGGATTGCAAGACTTAAGTGCATGCTTTTAGTTCAAACCCCTGGTTCCGAACTCCGAACGGAAGTAGGATGTTCCGGGGTGAGAATACTAATAGATGGAATAGAGTTCCTAGCAAACCTTATAATTTTGGAGACCCAGACCTTAGATGTTATATTGGGAATGGATTGGTTATCCAAGCACAAGGCTGTATTGGATTGTGGACGAAGAACTATCTCAGTTGAGAGCCCGTGTGGGAAGAAAGTGGAATTTCAAGCCATCATAGCTTAGAGATGGACAGTTGATGGTTAACAGTACCAAGGCAATCAGCATAGAGGATGTTCGGTAGTGAATGAGTACATGACGCTTTTTCCGAAGATCTACCTGGTATGCCGCCAGACAGGGACATAGAGTTTGTGATAGAGCTTGTACCTGGTACAGCACCGATAGCAAAGAGACCCTATCGGATGTCTACCGAGGAGTTGGTAGAAATGAAGAAACAGCTGGAAGAGTTAATGGATAAAGGATTTATCAGACCAAGTTCGTCGCCGTGGGGAGCACCAGTTTTGTTTGTCAAGAAGAAGGACGGGAGTTTCAGGATGTGCATTGACTACCGTGCACTCAATGAAGTCACCGTGAAGAATAAGTATCCGCTACCCAGGATTGATGATTTGTTTGATCAGTTAAGAGGAGCCGGAGTTTTCTCCAAGATTGATCTCGAGGTCGGGATACCATCGCTTGAAGATCCGATCAGAAGATATTCCAAGACCGCATTCTCGCCAAGATATGGACATTACGAGTTTACGCTTATGTCCTTTGGACTAACAAATGCGCCACTTATTTCATGAATATGATGAATAAGGTGTTCATGGAATATTTGGACAAGTTTGTCGTCGTGTTCATAGACGATATCCTGGTCTACTCCAAGACGAGAGGATGAACATGCCGAACACTTAAGGCGAGTTTTGGAAAAGCCGAGGAACAGCAACTTTTCGCCAAGTTCAGCAAGTGTGATTTTTGGAAGGACAAGGTGGAGTTTCTTGGACATATAATGACCGCAGAAGGAGTCATTTGTGGATCCAAGCAAAGTAGAAGTCGTGGTTACATTGGGAGCACCAAGATCGTGACCTGCATTCGGAGTTTCCTTGGAATGGCAGGATACTACCGCCCGTTTCATCGAAGGCTTTTCGACAATTGCAAAACCTCTTACGCAATTGTCAAGAAGGAAAAGAAGTTTGCATGGACGCCAGAATGTGAGGAAGGATTTCAGGAGCTGAAGAAGCGATTGACATCAAGACGGTGTTAGTTCTACGGATGTTGCTCAAAGCTTCGATATTTATTGTGACGCATCGCGCCAAGGACTTGGATGTGTGCCGATGCAGAATGGAAAGGTCGCCGCTTATGCATCAAGGCGATTGAGGCCGCATGAGGAAAATTATCCGACACATGACCTAGAGTTAGCCAGAGGTGCATGCCTTGAAGATATGGCGTCACTATCGATTGGAAACAGATGTGAAGTATATACGGATCATAAGAGCCTTAAGTACATATTCACCAAATGATCTGAATATGAGGCAGAGGAGATGGTTAGAGTTGATCAAGGACTATAATGTTGGAATCCATTACCATCCCGGAAGGCCAACGAGTAGCCGATGCTCCGAGTCGGAAAAGCCATACCGTGAGTACGTTGCTAGCCACAAGTCGATGAGTTATGTGAGGATTTTCAAAAGATGAAGATTGAGGTTGTACCTAGCGGATTCTTGGCCGCATTGGAAGTAAAGCCTTCTTTAGAGGACCAGATCCGAAGGACAGAAGGATGATGACAAGATCCGTAGGATTAAGTCCAAAATGGAGGAAGGCAAGGCAAAGGATTTCAAGCTAGACGAGCAAGGCACGTTATGGATGAAGGATCGCATTTGTGTGCCTAACAAAAGGAGTTAAAGCAATCGATTCTGGAAGAAGCCCATGACTCCAAGTACTCGATTCATCTGGAAGCGCCAAGATGTATCAGGATCTCAAGGAGAGATTCGGTGGCCGAGTATGAAACGTGAAGTTGCCGAGCATGTTGCATTGTGCGACGTATGCCAGAGAGTCAAGGCAATGCATCGAGACCAGCAGGATTGCTACAATTGAAAATACCCGAGTGGAAGTGGGAGGAAATCGGAATGGATTTCATTACCGGTTTGTCAAGACTCAAGGAGGTTATGACTCCATATGGGTTATAGTGGATCGCTGACTAAAGTAGCCCATTTTATCCTCGTGAAGACCACTTACTCGGGAGATAAGTTAGCGAGTTATACATGATCGTGATTGTCTGCTTGCACGGAGTGCCAAAGAGGATTGTATCGGACAGAGGTACCCAATTTACCTCAAGGTTACGGAATAAGTTGCATGAAGCCATGGGGACCCGCTTGAACTTCAAGATACCTTATCATCCACACGGATGGACAGACCGAAAGAGTCAACCAGATTTTGGAGGATATGTTAAGAGCTTGTGCATTGGCTTATGCTACCTCTTGGGATAAGAGTTTGCCGTATGCCGAGTTTAGTTACAACAATAGTTATCAGGCTAGTTTACAGATGTCACCTTTTGAGGCACTGTATGGTCGACTTCGGACACCATTGAATTGGAATGAGACCGTGCGCCGTGTCTTTGGGCCTGATATCCTTCAAGATTGAAGAGCGGATCGCCGTAATTAGGGAAAGGTTGAAGATAGCCCAATCTCGTGAGAAGAGTTATGCCGACAATCGCCGCCGAGATTTGAGTTTTGAACCGTAAGACTTTGTATACCTCAGAGTTACGCCTCGGGAGTTAAGAGGTTCCATGCCAAAGGGAAACTTCGCACCCTGCTATGTTGGACCATTTAAGATTTTGAGTCGCAGAGGTGAAGTTGCCTACCACCGGAGTTGCCACGATCGTTGGCGAGGAGTGCATGACGTATTCCATGTGTCCTGGCTTAAAGAAGTGTCTCCGAGTTCCCGAGGAACAGACACCGCTAGAGTCAATTGAGTTGCATGAGGACTTGACTTATAAGGAGCACCACTGTGAGGATTCTAGACACAATGGATCGGGAAACTAGGAACAAGTCAACCCGATTCTCAGAGTTCAGTGGAGCAACCATGAAGAAAGTGAAGCAACTTGGGAGCGCGAAGAGGATTTGAAGAAAGAATTTCCAAACCTATTCCTTTAGTAAGCCCTGAATCTCGGGGACAAGATTCTATTAAGGGGGGGAGGTTTGTAACACCCCAAAATTTTGCTTTTCTTAAATTCATGTGTGATTTGGCACTTTGGTGAATTTTTGGAATTTTCTGGAATTTATTTGGATTTATTTGGAATTTATTTGAATTTATTCCATTTTGAAATAATTAAAGAATTTAAATTTGCAAATAAATTTTTGTTGGAAATATTTTATTTGAGTCCAAAATGATCCAAAATATTTTCGAATTTTTCTCGAATTTTTACGAGTCATTTGCTATTTTTAATGAATTAAATGAATTCATCGGGAATTATTTTAAATATTAATTACTGGAAAATCCAACTCGGGTCAAGTAATCGTTTCATCCGACCGAGTCGGACTCGAGTCCGACCGAGCGATTGACTCGACCGAACCCACTCCTAACCCTAATCAATCCCAACCGTTGGATCAAGATCCAACGGCTGAGATCCGTCCGACCCAGACCCGAGCCGTGTCCGGACCGGACCCGGTCGCGCCGCGCGATCGTGGCCGTTGGTTGTGCCACGTGGACGGCCACGATTTCATCGTCTCCGCCCGAGTCCGAGCTGGACTCCGCCGCCGTGTCCGCCGCCGTGGAGAGCTAGGTCTCCGTTTTCTGCACGGACGCCGAGGCTATTTAATGCCCGGGGCATACCCCGAGGATCGCCATCCCACGCCGGTTCCGAAACCCTAGCTCGCGCCGCTAGGATCCCCACCGTCTCGCCGTTATTGCTCGCCGGAGTTGGAAATGCATTCGCCGCGATTAACGCCGATATTCTTTGCCGTCCGTCGTCCTCGCCGCCGTCATCAAGCCCAGATCCGGATTCCCCAAGGCGAGACGCGTCGAGTACCCCTCACTTCGCCGAGCGCCGTAAACGCCGACGGCAAGGTCGCCGCCCCCGTCTCCGGTCAAGCAGCGCCGCCGCGTGCCATCACCGTCCACGAGCCGTGCACCGTTGGATCGGATCGGGCGACAGCGGTGAGTTCACGTGTTTCCCAAACCCTAGAAACCCGATTAGATTCCGGACCGTTGGATCAAGATCCAACGGTTCACAATCGCCACGTCGTGAGCAAAGGCGATTATAGGATTAGATCCGACCGTCCGATCTAGATCGAACGCCCACGAGCATCGAGTAGTTTCAACGTGTTAACCCTGGATCTAATCCGCGCCGCTGATTTTCAAACCAACGGACGAGATTGCGCCACGTGTCGGGAAGTTGGACCGACGCGTCGGCCGGCCCACGCTGGCAGCAGGGCAGACGCCGACACGCCGGGCCCGCGTGTCGAGGGGCCCGCATGTCGCTGGCTAACCCGCCAAGCGCCGACGCCACCCATGACGCCACGCGGGTCCCACTGCGCTGCGAGCCCCGCTGACGCCGGGCCGATGACGCCACCCGAAAGCGGGCCCACATGTCGGGCCACGTGAGCCGTGGGACCGAGTCCACCGTGGACCCGAGCCGAGCATGGACCGAGCCCATGGACCGCCGACGCCAGCAGCCAATCAGAGCTGCCACGTGTCTATGCTGACGCAATAATTAATTTCCGAAAAAGAAAATGATTTATTAATTCGAATAATGATTTCAAATTTAGATTCAAACTTCAAACGCTTATAACTTTTGCGTTTCAACTCCGATTTGAGCGATTCAAATTTCTAAATTTGTATAAAATTAAGATCTACCTAAATATGAATTTTATTTAATTTTTGGACTAAAGTTTTTCTCTGTAAAATTATTTAATTGATTATTTAAACTTTAAATAATCATAACTTTTGCATTTTAACTCCAAATTTGACGATTCCAGTTTCTAAAAATCCAGAAAATTACGTTCTCTCTGTTTATGGATTTTATTTGGAGTTTTGGGATGTTTTTGCCTATTGTTTATTGGGTATTTGCTATTTGCACGCTTTACGAGTAGACGTTGAAGTGCCGGAGGGATTCGAAGGAGAAGTATTGACTCAGGATCCAACTCAAGACCAAGAGCAAGTACTTTTTGAAGGCAAGTTGTGCTTTGACCATGTTGATCCTATTTCGAAATCTATTTTGATTTAAACTATTGCATGCTAGTTCAATTAGAAAAATACTTTGTTTAAACCTGGGGGTTAGATAAATACCAATTTGCTATATGACACCTTGATTACTTAAGTATGTGCCATGACCCTTTGTCACCCTAGTTGTGGTTTACTAGTTGGACATTATTAAATTGCCAACATGGGTTTAGATCGTTGTAGTATATGCTTAGACTGCTACGTGCTCATGACATGATTTTGGATAATCAAATGCTAATATTGACTTAATGATATATTGAACCTGTTTTGGAAAAGTATCATGTGATGTTGATGGCCCGTGGTGCATGGTAATCAACTGGGGTTTGATAAACAGATTGTGACTGGGGCATGTGGCAAGAGTAATCGTGGGCCGATTGTGGCATTGGGAGTGTTGATTTGGTTTTTCGGGTAGTCTTGCCCTGGTCACTCTAAGGACTTAACCTTGCAAGCCTTTGAACTGGGTCATACTTGCAATCACATGGCTGGAATGGGACGGCCCTAGTTGACTAAGTCGCTAAGGACTCACTTGTGGAGCCTCAGGGTGTCGATTACACCTTTTGTGTGATTGCACGGGGAGCGTATCGTGGTCGTGGGCCAGGTACCCATCTAACGGTGTGTTGGTCCCATACTTCGCCTTTGGCTAAGGGAAGGGATGGTGTAGAGCACGTACCGGAGAGGACCACCTGTGTTGTTTGAGGCTTCCGAAAGGCTTTGTTATGATCGCTCATTCGCATACTCTTGTATGGCGATTCACGGCTGACGTGGTGAGTGGATTGTATCTTGTGGGTAAAGTGCATAACCTCTGCAGAGTGTAGAATCTATTTGAATAGCCGAGTCCACTGTGATCGACAATGCTCGGAATTACAAATAAGGGTTAGATTTTCTGAAAATAACTTGGATTTGCAAAGTTGGGTTGGTTTAACAAAGAAGATGATGGAAATATGGTTTAGGATGGGGAAAAAATGTTATTTAAACTTCTTGAAAAGTTATTTATGCTTTACTTGTTTTTACTGCTTTCGAATCTACTTATATTACTTGTCAAATGCTGTTTACCGCAAATATACCTTAAGCTATTCCTTTGTACCAAGCCATGCATATAGTATATTAGCTTGCATTCTGTGCATGACTTGCTGAGTACCAAGTACTCACCCTTGCCTCAACACAATACCAGTTGAAGAGGAGATTACGCCAGTTTCGGAGGAGGAGTTCCAAGAGGACCCGTCTACTTAGGGATGCGAGCCCAGTCAGTTGCCTGTGGTATACTGGATGGCGCCACGAAGTTTATTTGATTTTTCCGCTGCAGTTATTTCTCTTTTAATAAGTTTCGCCTTGCAAGGCATATATTTGTAACTTGGCCAGAAGGTCAAGTAACCACTTTGGTTATTTAAATAAAGTACTTTGATAATATCGATTGGTATGATTGTGATATTTACCGATGTTAAGACTGTGTGCACTAGCGCGTTCCTGGACTAGTGCTGAATACACAGAGGGTCCGGATTTGCAAATTCGGGGTCCCGACAATATCTCCTTGGAAACTCATACCGGTATGGTTGAGTACACACCCGTCGGTGTGCACCCTCTCCTCCCTTCCATCCCGAAGATGGAGGGTGCCTACTCCTCGCTTCCAAACACCACGTGGATGGAATCACGATGTAGGACTTACTCAATGGCTTTCCGGATTAGTCATAACTTTCTCACCGACCTTCCCGGACTAGTTATGACTTTCTCACCGCCCGAGCCATGTAACATGCCATGTATGCATTTATGCCAACATCATATTTAACTCACATATTAACACATGGCATCATAACATATTAAACATGCTCATCATATCATTGGCAATCATAAAAGCATGGCAAGTGATCATATATCATGTAGTCAATTCCATCTATTCTCAACAAGCAACCTACAAATCGCTATCCATCACAACACACTTGCCTCAACCACGTGCAACGGATTGGCGGGAAGTAGAGGGCACTCCCGGGGTCGCACCACCTGCACATAGGTACCACACACTCACAAACATAACCACAAAACAGTACGCAAACCCTCATGTACCCCGACATTGCCATCTACTCGCAAAACCTAAAAACAGAGGTTCTGTCCCGGCGGGACAGCAGCCTTGCAAAAGGCATAACTTGAGTTCTGGGACTCCGAATCAATTAAACGAGTACATCCACACGTAGCTTAGGAAATTTCCCAACTTTCTCTAGGTATATGGAAAGACTGATTCGGAATCTAAAGTCGTCTAATCTACAGATTACCGTGATCTGTTCCAATTACGTCACAGATTTTAACACGCTCGGTAAAACAGCCATAACTTTCAAACGGCTGATCGGAATTTAACGTGCTTTATGTCCACGGAAATATAATTAAATTATCTACAACTTCTTCAAAATCCGTACGGACATAATCGGATTCTAAATCGACGAAAACTCGAACCCTAGCCCGACTGCTCAAGCTGTCCCAAAACAGAAACGTGGCAACATCTAGATCTAACCCAAATTACTCCAATCCAGCACCTCCAATTGATCTAAAAACTTGATAAACACCTTAATAACAGTACCCATATCAATCCCCAGGGTTCCCATGGTCATACCTTTGCCCGACGCACGAAAACTCCAATAGATCTCCTCGCTCTTCGCTCCTCGCTCCTCGCACCTCGCTCCTCGCTCCTCGCTCCTCGGATGGATCCATGAGGATGCAGGGGTGGGGAGGCCACCCTAGGGCAGCAAGGGGTGGAGGAGAGGTGGTGGAGAGGTGGGGAGCAATGGGGCAAGGGAGGGGGAGGCGCACGGCCAAGGGAGGAGGGAGGCGGCTAGGGCAAGGGCAAGTGGGGGGACGGGCGCACACGGGGCCGGGGTGAACGCCCAAGGGCTGGTGGGGAGCCCTTTTACCAGCCCCCACACCCAATCCTAGTCCGTTACGGAGACCTACTCCATCCCACCAAAGCCCACTTAAGGCCCAAACTCCCCCGGGAAGGCCCAAAACTCTAAAACGGCCCTAAACGGCCCTAAACGTTATTAACCTCCATACCTTATGGTTTTAACCTGCCATACCATATTTCATAAAGTTTTTGACCTTAACATGCACCATTTAAAAGGTTACGACACTCCGTGGTGACACATCACTTCAAACGGCCCAAAAACGCAAGTAAACCTCAAGTCGAAAGGTTTTATTCTCTAATTTCACATTCTATAATGTCACACCATACCGTAGTGTCACATTCTCCCCCCCCCTTCAACAGGATTCGACCTCGAATCCAAAGGACGCCAAAATCAATGACAAAATCCCCAAGGGACAAACGGCTTCTCTGCAGCACAAAACATTCACACAACGACTAAAACCGGAGCAAACAACAAACTAGTTCCCAAAACCAACACATAGAGAAAAAGTGTTGATTTAGCTCAACTAAGGGCAACCCCTCACAAATCGACCTTCACTTCAATTCCCCAACAGAATCTGCGTTTCAACCACAAAGGGCTCCATCAACCCAAAACGCTCGAATCCTCACGGCAAACACTTCATACTTCTATCACAACCAACCTGACTACCATACTCCATTAAACTCAACATGACATAATCAAAGGAAGTAACAATTCCTTTAACGACCTTTCTACATTCCCGAAAATTTCCATCGAGGGGAAAACTCATTAAGGCACACTTGCCCTTCCGATACACCATCATACTAACATTTTATTCCATCCTTTCCCAAACAAGACTCAAATCCAAGAACAACTAGTGACGACAAATGCTCACGGCAGGACAAATATCACCGAACTACCGTCAACTTCACTTCCACCCATCGCTACACTTAATAATGGTTAAACCCATACATCATCAACCTCCATCACAAACCACCCTTATACCACTAGGGTTCAACACCTAGCCCCAAGCTAGGATCGAAAAACCTTACCAAACCACAATTGGTTCCTTTCTTAAGAGGGTCTCGCCCACACACAAAAACACTTAGGTATCAACCCCAAGTATACACACGACAACTCAAACCCAAAGCGTTAACAACCATTTTGGAAAGAATTCGGCAACATCCAAGCCAAATCACAAAGGAAGCATAAATCCCCTACACTACAACCAAAATACCATAATTTCTTCATTCTTTCTTTTCATACTAGAAAGAAATGGACATCTCGATTCTTGACATGCATGCACACTTTTCAAGAGCACTCCGGATTAGTCATATATCCTTATATGACTTTCTCACCGACCTGGCTCGTCGACTCCTTTATGATTAATTATGCATAAACAATGTCTCGCTTTTCCTTTTTCACCCTTCATTCATCATGTAACAACGGCACCGAATAGTCATTCACCAAATGACTTCTTCCTGTGATCAAATGATGGAATCACAATTAACATCGAAGGTTGCGGAAATTCATATAGACTATGACGGCAGCATAGTTGATAAGAAACACCATGTCGTAAAAGACCCCACATCAATTGAAAACTGAACTTGCACAACATTGCATTTCATCCAAATTCAACATTTTGGAAAAGAACATCAAAATTTCAAGTCGAGCATCTGCTCCCACAACCATCACGAACTTCCTCAAGGAGAGGGAAAGTCATTCCCAAAAGGGGAACACCTCACTAACAAAATCACTTTGTAAAACTTTCATAAAGTCCACCTTTTTGAAGCACTCACAACATCACACACATTTTCAAAACAACTCCAACTCTAGCCAAAAAGAGTTACACATTAAGGGCTCAACTCAAAAGTTTCCAACACAACCCTTTAAGACCATCTGCTTCCTTTTAAAATTAATTCCAAAGATAATCCAGTGCGAATGCGAAAGGGCGCGATCGACTCAAAACTTTTGGATGTAAATCCAAACTCACAACACGAACTAAACAAATTCGCCAAAACCAAAGGTCGACACCAAACATTACGAGTTTTGGGGAAACTCTGAAACACAAAGATAAGGAACACCTTGACCGAAAACCCTTCAACCAAAATGGCAAACAACCAAACCAGGTCCAAAAGCTTTTAAACACAAGCTCGGCATAAAAAGAACCATCTCTAGAATTCCACTACGCTTTCCATTAAAAGACTTTAATAATCACTTTTACTCCCTCGAGGAGCCCCAACACAATTCAACCAAAAGCTTCACAACAAATTCTTCCTCTAGTTACCATTCCCAAAACTTTTAATAAGGGTTTATGATGCTTATCAAGAAGGCACCCAACCAAGACTATAATGATATGATCCCCACGGATCACCGAATCATAATACTTCTTATTCTAAATTTGAAACATAGTACTTCCACAAATCTTTCAAAGAAGATCAACATATAAATTTCATACCTCCTATCTATTCACGTCTCGATAACCGAACGTTATTCAGTTAAACAACGACTTCAACATGTAAATATTATCTCTACAAGACAAAGTTCATAGCTAGGATTCCAAGGCATACATTCATTAAGGATAAAACTCTATATCAGGTTAATTATCCATGGTTCACTCCATCACCATAGGTTACAACACCCTCCATTTAGTCAATGGTTTCCAACAAGTATTCTACACAACTACCACCACTACTAAGTCATCAATAAAAACAAATGGGCATAATCATCAACCGATCAACATTACTTTTAGCTACCCTATACATAGGTGATAACAAAATTACAACATACTCCAACTATTTAAAATAGATTGAAAACTAGCATTGAAGGGTCACAAGTGCATACTTCCAAATATACTAGTAGTTTGCAACAACATAAATAACCACTCCAATCAACTTCCAAATTAAAGTCACTAGTCTCTACTAATCCGTTAGATTAGCACATCTTTAAACACCAAGCAAAGCTTCTTAACAATATCAGCTTTACATCATCTTAATGTTTTAACTATGCATCAAGGTTTAAACTTTTAACATTAACGAGGATCATAAGCACTTTTAAAGCAAGGCAACAGATTCTAAGCACGAACATTAACACTTTCAATCATTCTCGCTAAGAGTGAACTACAACACTAGTAGTCTATTTATTCTCAAACTTAGAGATTTTACTCACATTGAATTGATTCAACTCAAAATTTAACTTAGCAACACATCAATCCATAAACCACATTGTTACCTACTACATAACATGCTAAACATCAATTCTTACTAGGGACAAACGATTTCACTAAAAGACTACTTACTTTGTTTACAGCATTTTAGTTTTAAAACTCATCCCAAATTCATAAGGAAACTTGACTCTCAAAATTGCAATGAGACAAACCCAAACTTGGTTATGCATAGGAATTCTCCAAAACACTTTTCAATCTCAAAGACTTCCATAGAGGAAACTGGTTGGAAGACAACTTTTCTCGAAAGGGAACCAAGTGCTCCATTAACCTTTTCAAATAAAACCTTAACACCAAACCCCTAACTTTCACGACTCAAGAGGGACTTTCAAAGATGATTTCTCAAACCAGTAAAATGATGAAATCAAACACCACTTACTACTACGAAGCCACAGAACTTCAGCCCCGACACCTGTGTCCGGCACAACTCGAACAAAACTCCTTTAGCCTTGGAGACAGACAACCACAGGAATAAATCGAATGCTTGTTCTTCATAAAGCAATTAACAGGCATCAAAAACTGGAAAGGCGCCCAAAAGAAGCGCAACACTAGACTCCTCTTCTTCGTCTTCACCCAAGGAAGACAAAACCACACACCGCATTCGGAACGATCCGCGAAAGCCCATCACCTTTTCATTTGGTTCAAAACAGCTAAAGCCAAGAAAAGCAACAAACACCGACCGCCGTAACGACAAAGAACATCCGAAGGAAACCACCATTAACTCTTCCTTTTCGTCTCCAATCAACTACCCGATTTACGACAGAAAGGGTAAGCGCTTTTCTCCTACAGGGGTTAACAGTTCTTCGGTGATGGCGCTAACCGGCCACACCGTCAAACCTCACCCTAACTATAAACAACAAGAGGTGACCGAAACCCTTCGGTACCACAACCCCACTCTTATCACCACAACATATATCATTGACATAGCAACATGCATTAGCAAAAGAAGCATTCAACATCAAAGCTTAAATACAACATTTAAGCGTAAAGAAACGATACCCATACCCTTTCCTACTGTGCATCCAGTGTGTGTCAAATTTTGAATTAGTTATACCATTTTTTGCAAGTTTTAATGTTGCTATCCTATGACAAAGTTTTAGTTGAAACCTAAGCCATGTTTCTAAGTTATTCCACATCATATTTTAGTTGTACCCTATGGCATGACACTAAAAATACGCATTCGAAGGACCTACAGCCCGCTCTGATATCAACTGTAACACCCCGGCATTTAATATGCCCGAATGCTACCAAACATAAGCTAAACAACATCTAAATGCCACATTTAAACATAAATTCCAGCAAAGGGATATATGCTAAAAACCGATATTTCGGCAGCATCTCCTTTGTTTTTCCATGAATTAACACAATATCGAAATCATGGCAAGATATATCATAGCACACGACATCTAGAACATCAACATAAATGGACATATCATCGAATTACGCCATTAATACCACGCTCAACCACTTCATAATCTATAACGAAGCAAATAAGGAATCACAAGCATGCTAAATTAAACCATACATTAAGTTTAAGGCACAACTCTTAATATCAGGTCTCCAAGTGTGTATTTATGGATTATGATGGTGGAGCTACGTGTAGAAGTGTAGCTAAACCCCTTTTTCCCGCATGCCGATCTCAAGTACTTAAAAACAACATAAAACACAAGCGTGAGTTCGAAACTCAGCAAGCATATTGCAATGGACAACAAGATCATTTACAAGACAATAATACCTCACGTCACATATAACATCTCATACTTGAACACATAACAACATCCTCATCATTTAATATGTATTGTAATGCAATGCAATGCAATGCTATGCTCATATCTCCTTGGAAACTCATACCGTATGGTTGAGTACACACCCGTCGGTGTGCACCCTCTCCCCCCTTCCATCCCGAAGATGGAGGGTGCCTACTCCTCGCTTCCAAACACCACGTGGATGGAATCACGATGTAGGACTTACTCAATGGCTTTCCGGATTAGTCATAACTTTCTCACCGACCTTCCCGGACTAGTTATGACTTTCTCACCGCCCGAGCCATGTAACATGCCATGTATGCATTTATGCCAACATCATATTTAACTCACATATTAACACATGGCATCATAACATATTAAACATGCTCATCATATCATTGGAAATCATAAAAGCATGGCAAGTGATCATATATCATGTAGTCAATTCCATCTATTCTCAACAAGCAACCTACAAATCGCTATCCATCACAACACACTTGCCTCAACCACGTGCAACGGATTGGCGGGAAGTAGAGGGCACTCCCGGGGTCACACCACCTGCACATAGGTACCACACGCTCACAAACATAACCACAAAACAGTACACAAACCCTCATGTACCCCGACATTGCCATCTACTCGCAAAACCTAAAAACAGAGGTTCTGTCCCGGCGGGACAGCAGCCTTGCAAAAGGCATAACTTGAGTTCTGGGACTCCGAATCAATTAAACGAGTACATCCACACGTAGCTTAGGAAATTTCCCAACTTTCTCTAGGTATATGGAAAGACTGATTCGGACTCTAAAGTCGTCTAATCTACAGATTACCGTGATCTGTTCCAATTACGTCACAGATTTTAACACGCTCGGTAAAACAGCCATAACTTTCAAACGGCTGATCGGAATTTAACGTGCTTTATGTCCACGGAAATATAATTAAATTATCTACAACTTCTTCAAAATCCGTACGGACATAATCGGATTCTAAATCGACGAAAACTCGAACCCTAGCCCGACTGCTCAAGCTGTCCCAAAACAGAAACGTGGCAACATCTAGATCTAACCCAAATTACTCCAATCCGGCACCTCCAATTGATCTAAAAACTTGATAAACACCTTAATAACAGTACCCATATCAATCCCCAAGGTTCCCATGGTCATACCTTTGCCCGACGCACGAAAACTCCAATAGATCCCCTCGCTCTTCGCTCCTCGCTCCTCGCACCTCGCTCCTCGCTCCTCGGATGGATCCATGAGGATGCAGGGGTGGGGAGGCCACCCTAGGGCAGCAAGGGGTGGAGGAGAGGTGGTGGAGAGGTGGGGAGCAATGGGGCAAGGGAGGGGGAGGCGCACGGCCAAGGGAGGAGGGAGGCGGCTAGGGCAAGGGCAAGTGGGGGGAAGGGCGCACAAGGGGCAGGGGTGAACGCCCAAGGGCTGGTGGGGAGCCCTTTTACCAGCCCCCACACCCAATCCTAGTCCGTTACGGAGACCTACTCCATCCCACCAAAGCCCACTTAAGGCCCAAACTCCCCCGGGAAGGCCCAAAACTAAAACGGCCCTTAAACGGCCTAAACGTTATTAACCTCCATACCTTATGGTTTTAACCTGCCATACCATATTTCATAAAGTTTTTGACCTTAACATGCACCATTTAAAAGGTTACGACACTCCGTGGTGACACATCACTTCAAACGGCCCAAAAACGCAAGTAAACCTCAAGCCGAAAGGTTTTATTCTCTAATTTCACATTCTATAATGTCACACCATACCGTAGTGTCACACTATATTCGTCCCATCTTTTTTTGATCTTATGGTACACTTGATGGTTCATCTTCCTGCCCAAGCAAGAACGGCTGGTCTAGTACATTTTCGAAACATGTACCCTGTTGAGAGGTATTTGATGAGGTGCAAGGGTTATGTTCGCACTAGAAGTCACCCAGAGGGATCGATCGCGGAGAGCTATTTGTTTGATGAGAGTCTTACATTTTGTTCTCGCTATTTACAAGGTGAGACTCGGTTTAATCGACAAGTTAGAAATGATGACGGTGTGCATATGGAAATTAGTAATACAACTCCTTTCTTCCACAATATTGGTCAAGGATTAGCTGGCAAATGCAATGTGACATTAGACCACAAAACTTGGCTTCAAGCACATAAATATGTCTTGTTCAACTACAACAAGATAGAACCTTATTTGAAGTAAGATATCTAAATTATTTTAGTGCTATATGATTCCTATCCAAAATTGTTGAGGGGCTCATTTAACCTTTGCAGCAAGCATTGTGACTCTCTTTCCTCAATTGGTGTTCGGAATAAATGAGAAATCAGCCGTGCACATTATGAGACCTTTCATGAGTGGTTTAGGTTGCATGTAAGTACACACATGATCTTGCCAACATGTGATTTCACATGGAATTCCATTTTAGTTTAATAATAGTACTCCATATTTACAGGTTGTAGAAATGGATGAGGAAGCATCGGAAGAGATAAGGATTTTAGCA
The DNA here is from genome assembly GCA_036346355.1 of Rhipidocladum racemiflorum. Taxonomy (NCBI): domain Eukaryota; kingdom Viridiplantae; phylum Streptophyta; class Magnoliopsida; order Poales; family Poaceae; genus Rhipidocladum; species Rhipidocladum racemiflorum. The sequence goes on from CM070577.1 coordinate 32,243,838, forward strand.
AATGAGCCAAACATGGTTGCATGCAAGTATAGTAGCTACACAACAAATGGGCTTAGTTTCCATACACAGTCCTACGTTTAGGGTAGGCCAGTTCAATGTAGTGGAGTAGGTCTAGATGCACAAACTTCATGTTTTGAAAGGGGAAACAATGACAACCTCATAATAGGAAAGAAGACATATTATGGTATTATAAAGGAAATTATTGAGCTAGACTATCACCATAAGGGAAATGTGGTTCTCTTCAAATGTGATTGGGTTGACAATCGCATCCAAGACAAATGGGTAAAAACTGATCAATTTGGGGTCACCTTTGTCAATTTTAAGCATTTATTCAATACCGGTGAGAGGATATCAGATGAGCCTTTCATTTTAGCTTCCCAAGAAACTCATGTTTACTATGTTCAAGATCCCATTGATATTGAATGGTTTGCAATTATCCAGTCAAAACCACGAGACTTTTATGATATGGGTCGATCGGACGATGAAAATTTAGATGATAGTTATGAAATAGGTGTTGCACTGCCTGACCTACACACCAATTTCACTGTGAATGTTGAATATGGAGGTATTGATTGTGTTAGGACAGACATAGATGGAGCTATTGTTGATGCAAAGATACAAAGAAAGTAAGCCTCACAATTAAGTATGTATTGCCAAACATCTGTTGCACTACAATCAATTAAGTATGAATTGCTAACTTTTTCGTGTCTTGTTCTAGGAGGAAAAATGGCAAACGCACAAGGAAAGGCTAAAGATGGGAAGCTCAATGAGTATGAACTAGAGAGGAATGCAAACATTGCAAGAAACAAACAGCTGCTACAATCTCTTAATATCCAGCCTGTTGACACTACAGGGCTACAAGGAGCTAGCTCATCATCTCGAACGAATAAAACACAGGTTATATATCTGTTTCCTCTTTTTTTGGTTAGTAAAACAAAGGTTATACAACTGCTACAATCTGAGCTAAATTTCCTCCCACACCCTTAACATAATATGCAACTTCTTGCAGAAAACTCAACGTCAAGAAGAAGCTATTGGAGGTCCTAATTTGAGGTCCAAGTCAAGAAGAAGCACTATTGAGAATGAAGAGGAACCCAATGGTGAAGATCATGAATATCAATCCCTAGAAGAGGAAATACATGCAGATATGAATCTTGGGCAACAAAAGAAGAGGAAAGGAAGGGGTATCTGTCGGGACCCGAATTTGCAAATCCGGACCCTCTGTGTATTCAGCACTAGTCCAGGAACACGCTAGTGCACACAGTCTCAACATTGGTAAATATTACAATCAAACTCAACGAAATAATAAGATACTTTAATTAGTTAATCAAGCTGGTTGCTCGACCTTAAGGTCAAGTTACAAATATACGCCACGCAGGGCGAAAACTTAATAAAAGAGAAATAACAGCAGCGGAATGTAAGATAACTTCGTGGCGCCATCCAGTATACCACAGGCAACTGACTGGGCTCGCTCCCTAGACAGACGGTTCCTCTTGGAGCTCCTCCTCCAAAGCTGGTATAGACTCTTCTTCAATTGGTGTTGTATTGTGGCAAGGGTGAGTACTTGGTACTCAGCAAGTCATGCACAGAATGCAAACTAATATACTACATGCATGGCTTAGTACAAAGGAATAGCTCAGGGCATAATTGCAGTAAAACAACATTTGACAAGTAGCATAAGTAGATTCGAAAGCAGTAGAAACAAGTATAAGATCAATAACTTTTCCAGGAGTTAAATAACATCTTCCCCATTCCTAATCCACATTTCCATCAACATCATTATTAAACCAAACCCAACCTTCCAAGTCCAAGTTATTTTCCAGAAAGTCTAACCCTTGACTGTAATTCCCGAGTGATGTCCAATGTCGCGAACACGGCTATTCGAATAGATTTTACACTCTGCAGAGGTTATGCACTTTACCCACAAGATACAACCAAACGCCACAAAGGCGAGTGTCCGTAACAAAGTCTTTTAGAAACTTCTAACAGCACAAGTGGTCCTCCCCGGTGATTGCACACTAACCCTTCCCTTAGCGAAGGCGAAGTTTAGGCCAATCCACCGTTAGATGGGTATAGTTGACACCCCGAGGTCCCACAGGACGTTATTAGCAACTTAATCAACTAGGTCCGTCCCATTACAGACATGTGGTTGCACGTTTGACTCAGTTCAAAGGCTTGCAAGGTTAAGTCCTTAGGGTGACCAGGGCAAGACTACCCGAAGAACCAAATCAACATTCCTGGTGCCACAACTGGCCCGCCCGATCATTCTTGCCACATGCCCCGGTCGAAATCTATTTATCAAACCCCAGTTGATACCATGCACCACGTGCCATCAACAATTATAACACATGATACTTCTTTCGAAAACAGGTGCAATATCTCATTAAGTCAATATTAGCATTTGATTGTCCAAAGCATTTCACGTGGCAAGGCTAATTATACTACGTCGGCCTAACTACCCATGTTGGCAATTTTAATAATGTCCAACTAATAATCCACAACTAGGGTGACAAGGGGTCATGCCACATATTTAACTAACCAAGGTGTCATACAGCAATCTGGCATTTATCTAATTGCCCATAATTAAATAAAGCATTTTCTAATTAAACTAGCATGCAATAATTTAATCCAAATTAATTTGAAAATGGGATCAACATGGTCAAAGCACAACTTGCATTCAAAGATTACTTGTTCTTGGTCTTGAGCTGTGTAACACCCCAAAATTTTGCTTTTCTTAAATTCATGTGTGATTTGGCACTTTGGTGAATTTTTGGAATTTTCTGGAATTTATTTGGATTTATTTGGAATTTATTTGAATTTATTCCATTTTGAAATAATTAAAGAATTAAACTTTGCAAATAAAAATTTGTTGGAAATATTTCATTTGAGTCCAAAATGTTCCAAAATATTTTCCAGAATTTTTCTGGAATTTTTCTGAGTCTTTTGCTATTTTTAATGAATTAAATGAATTTCTGGGAATTAATTTGAATATTAAATCGCTGGAAAATCAAACCGAGTCGGTTACTGTTCATCCGACCGAGTCGGAACCCGAGTCGGGCTCGAGTCCGACCCGAGCCAACAGACACGACCCAAACCTGGCCCTAACCCTACTGATCCCGACCGTTGGATCGGGATCCAACGGCCCAGATTGGACCGTGACGGCTCGAGCCGAAACCGGCCGGGTCCGATCGTGTTCGCGCGATCGCGGACCGTCGATCGCGCCATGTGGACGGTTCTCCGTCGCCGTCCCCGCCGTCCGAGCCGGATTCCTCCGCCAGAGCCGCTGCGGTCTCGTTAGGGTTACGATTTGTGCGGCGTATCCCGGGTTATTTAATGCGTGAGACATCGCTCGAGGTTGCCCTCTTCCGTGGCGCACTGCGTGCCCAAGCCATCTCGCCCGAGCCGTCGCCGTTTTCCAGACGAGCTCGACGGAGTTGGAATTCCGTTCGCCATGGCGTTAACGCCGATTCCGCCGCCGTCGCCGTTCTCCGCCGCCGTTGAGCCTGGGCCTCGAACAGCCAGATCAAGCGCGTCGGTGAGGACCTTTCACCTCGCCGAGCACGCCCCAAAAGCCGTTCGTGTGGTCGCCGTCCTCAGCGCCGTGCAACTCCGCCGTGAAGCCATCGCCGACCCCGAGCTCCACCCAACCGTCCGATCAGATCCCAAAGGCCCAGATCGCGCCACGTCACCCTCGGTGAGTTTCCCCGTTGAAAATCCTAGATCTAATCCCAACCGTTGGATCTAGATCCAACGGCTTAGGTTGCGCCACGTAGCAAGAACTGCACCAGGCTAGATTGGATCTGGACCGTTAGATCAAGATCCAACGGCCCAGATCAACCACGTGCGCCCCAAGCACATGAGGCCCAAACCCAATCCTAGCCGTCGGATTTCAAACCAACGGCCACGATCGTGCCACGTGTCCAGGGAGCCGAACCGCCGCGCCACGCGGGCGTACGCGTGGGTCACTGACACGCCGGGCCCGCATGTCAGCGACAGCACCGTGACGTCACCCATGACGTCATCGGTGGAGTCCCACTGCCGACCGTGGCCGAGCCCCGCCGACGCCAAAGAATGACGTCACCCGAGTGGTCCCACCTGTCAGCGACACGTAGAGCCGTGGACCGGGTCCACGGTGAACCCGAGCCGAGCGTGGACCGAGTCCGTGGACCGGCTGACGTCAGTGGACCAATCAGGAGCCGACATGTGTCCTCGCTGACGCAATAATTAATTTCCAAAAAAGAAAATGATTTATTAATTCGAAATAATGATTTCAGATTTTGATTCAAACTTCAAACGCTTATAACTTTTGCGTTTCAACTCCGATTTGAGTGATTCAAATTTCTAAATTTGTATAAAATTGAGATCTACCTAATTATGAATTTTATTTAATTTTTGGACTAAAGTTTTCCTCTGTAATATTATTTAATTGATTATTTAAACTTTAAATAATCATAACTTTTGTGTTTTAACTCCGAATTTGACGATTCCAGTTTCTAAAAATTCATAAAATTATGTTCTCTCTGTTTATGGATTTTATTTGGATGTTTGGACACTTTTTGCCTATTGTTTATTTGTGTATTGCTATTTGCACGCTTTACGAGTAGACGTTGAAGTGCCGGAAGGATTCGAAGGAGAAGTATTGACTCAGGATCCAACTCAAGACCAAGAACAAGTACTTTTTGAAGGCAAGTTATGCTTTGACCATGTTGATCCCATTTTGAAACCTATTTTGATTCAAATTATTGCATGCTAGTTTAAATTAGAAAATGCTTTACTTAATTATGGGTAATTAGATAAATGCCTAATTGCTGTATGACACCTTGATTAATTAAATATGTGCCATGACCCTTGTCACCCTAGTTGTGGATTACTAGTTGGACACTACTAAATTGCCAACATGGGTTTAGACCGTTGTATTATATTGCTTAGACCTGCTACATGCTCATGACATGATTTTGGTCAATCAAATGTTAATATTGACTTAATGATATATTGAACCTGTTTTGGAAAGGTATCATGTGATGTTGATGGCACGTGGTGCATGGTAATCAACTGGGGTTTGATAAATAGTTTTTCGACCGGGGCATGTGGCAAGAATGATCAGGTGGGCCAGTTGTGGCACTGGGAATGTTGTTTTGGTTCTTCGGGTAGTCTTGCCCTGGTCACCCTAAGGACTTAACCTTGCAAGCCTTTGAACTGAGTCAAGCGTGCAACCACATGTCTGTAATGGGACGGACCTAGTTGATTAAGTTGCTAATAACGTACCTGTGGGACCTCAGGAGGTCAACTACACCCTTTGTGTAAGTTGTACGGGGGAGCGTACCGGGGCTGAGGCCAGGTACCCATCTAACGGTTGGTTGTCCTAAACTTCGCCTTAGCTAAGGGAAGGGTTAGTGTGCAACAATCGGGGAGGACCACTTGTATTGTTAGAAGTTTCCGAAAGACTTTGTTACGGGAACTCGCCTTTGTGGTGTTTGACTGTATCTTGTGGGTAAAGTGCATAACCTCTGCAGAGTGTATAATCTATTCGAATAGCCATGTCCGCGGTATTGGACATCGCTCGGGAATTACAGTCAAGGGTTAGACTTTCTCAAAAATAACTTAGACTTGAAAGGTTGGGTTGGATTAGTAATGATGTTGATGGAAATGTGGATTAGGATGGGAAAGATGTTTATTAAAACTCCTTGAAAAGTTAGTTATGCTTTACTTGCTTCTACTGCTTTCGAATCTACTTATGTTTTTTGTCAAATGCTGTTTACTGCAAATATACCTTGAGCTATTCCTTTGTATCAAGCCATGCATGTAGTATATTAGCTTGCATTCGGTGCATGACTTGCTGAGTACCAAGTACTCACCCTTGCCACAATACAACACCAGTTGAAGAGGAGACTACACCAGCTTTGGAGGAGGAGCCCCAAGAGGAACCGTCTACTTAGGGAGCGAGCCCAGTCAGTTGCCTGTGGTATACTGGACCATAAGGTCAAGCAACCAGTTTGACTATTTAATTAAAGTACTTTATTAGTATCAAGTGGTATGATTGTGATATTTACCGATGTTAAGACTGTGTGCACTAGCGCGTTCCTGGACTAGTGCTGAATACACAAAGGGTCCGGATTTGCAAATTCGGGTCCCGACAGAGGTGGTATCAGAGCCATACTAACCGTAGGCTCAACCCTAGCTAGAAAGGTCGTAGAGAGGATAAAACCTATTTTCTAAAGCTAAAAGTTTGTCAAGACAAGAAATAACATCTCGACTTATCCCATTCTTTCTTTTCTTGTCTCTTGCTGAATTTTTCCTTACCTTGTCACGATTTAAAAAAATTTCGAGTTCTTACGTGAGCACTCTTGTGATAGATGGAGGAAGAGTTCAACTACGTCGATCTGGAGGTTGGTCACGTCGCAGAACTTTGGCATATGCTACAGACTCTCGAAGATTTTGAGAAGCCGCAATATCAAGTGGAAGTAATCAGACAAGCAGGATTGATCAAGGCTTGTGACGTGAAGATTGTGGTACCTGCTAGGAAGAAGGGCCCAGGCAATCGCCCGATACACTGCACTGCCAGGAGGTCTACGATGCAGATGGGTATCCAAGAGGTGTCACGACGAGCAATGCGGCACATTACCCGTATCTACGCCAGAGAGTTGGAGAGCACGGTGTTCCGATATCATCCGCGCAGCAATAACCTTCTTGACCCAAAGGCGATTCAAGATGAGAATGCCATGGTTACACAGTTGGCACGACTTGTTGTCGCCCAGGAGGATGTACTCGATGATACTAGCAAAGAACTACAGAAGGCCCGCAAGGAGATCACGACAGAGAAGAACAGATGGCGGGAAGCTCAAGAGTATGTGTCACACCTTCTGCAAAGGATTGGAGAGTTAGAGACGGCATTGTACGCACTGCAGCGAGCCAATGCTCGAGCCGCACGAGCTGCACCTTGAGGAGCCAGAGCCGGAGGAGGACATCGCTTCTTCAACTACTACAGATGACACGCTTGCTGGACATGGCAATCAAGCTTTCGCGCTTATGCCGCAGGGCCTGCACTCCAGGCCGTGGAGGTTTCCTCGATGAGTGAGCGTAGGTTCTATAGTGAGACTCCTTCGCCGAGTCGCGTCATAGAATAAAGAGTCACCCTTTAGGCGTTAGACTCAGTGTTAGTTCGATTTGGATTTTCTTTGTTTCTTTGAGTGTGCATTATGTGTTGCAAGGCCCCTAGGCATTGTAAGCAACCATACCAAGTTACTATTGATTAAAATAATAAAGTTGGACCTTAAAGTTACACCTTTCGCCCGCATAAGTTCCATATTACTTATCTATTCCTGTTTCCCTCTCATCTACTGAAACCTTGGAGCAATCGACAGGATGGTAAACACCCGCGAACCTTGGAGGCAATGGAAGTGGTTCTCGCCAACGAAAAACCCCAATGATGGAGCACCAGCACCGCCAGATTGATATGCAGAATTTTGAGCTTTTCTTGCTTTGCTCAGACTCGCTTGATGCATGCCATGATGCAACAGATGCAACACGTCCTTTGCTCAGGCCACAGCTAATCAAGTTAATCAGGGACAACGCCAGAATACAAGACTGTCAGAGTTCATGAGGACTCATCCACCCACTTTCTCTGGGAATGCCAATCCATTGGAGGCCGATGATTGGTTAAGGTCAATTGAGAGGAAGCTACACATTGCTCAATGCATGGGAAATGAGAAGGTACTCTCCGCTTCTCATCGCTTGGAAGGAACAAATTACGAATGGTGGGAGAACTTCTGTGCCACGCAAGAGAACCCTCAAGATATCACTTGGGAGGAGTTCACAGCTGCGTTTCATCAGTATCACGTGCCTGAAGGAATCATGGATCTCAAGAAGGAGGAGTTCAGAGCACTAAGGCAAGGTAATCAGCCAGTGGCCGAATACCTGAACAAGTTCACACAGCTTGCTCGCTACGCACCTGAGGATGTAGCGACAGATAAAGCCAGACAGTCTCGTTTCATGAAGGGACTTAACTCAGGATTGCAGGTGGGATTGATCACCCACACCTTTCCAGATTTCCAGGAACTGGTGAATAAGGCGCTTATTCTTGAGGACAAGCGCAAGGAGCTGGATGAGAACAGGAAGCGCAGGATGCAGCATCAGGGATCGCGTCAGGGAGCGCAGCAACGTTTGATGGTTGCGCCAAATCAGTTTTTCAGATTCCAGCCGCAGAATGCAACCCGGACACCGTCACCAGCACCAAGACCCGTTAATCAGAACTATCAGACCCCAGCACCAACCAAAAACACCGCTTAAGGCAGTCAACAAGGAACAGTGAGACGTTGCTACAACTGCAACGAGCCAGGGCACTTTGCCAACAGTTGTCCAAAGAAGACAGCAGGAGTGACCCCAGTTCGCTTCAATCTGGGATCCACCCCAGCTAGGACGCCAGCACCAGGAGCCACACCCTGCATCGTGGTGAGAGGCTGAGTCAACCATGTCACCGCAGATGCACCGCAGAATGCTACGGACGTCAGATCGGGTAAGTTACTTGTTAACTCGCACTGGCGACAGTTTTGTTTGATTCTGGAGCTTCGCATTCGTTTGTTTCACAAGGCTTTGCTGCTAAAAATGATCTGGAGATTGCAAGGCTTAAATGCATGCTTGTAGCTCAAACCCCTAGTTCCGAACTCCGAACGAAAGTAGGATGTTCTGGGGTGAGAATACTAATAGATGGTATAGAGTTCCTAGCGAACCTTATTATTTTGGAGACCCAGACCTTAGATGTTATTTTGGGAATGGATTGGTTATCCAAGCACAAGGCCGTACTGGATTGTGGACGAAGGACTATCTCAGTTGAGAGCCCATGTGGAAAGAAAGTGGAATTTCAAGCTACTGCCGTTAGAGATGGACAGTTGATGGTTAACAACACCAAGGCAATCAGCATAGAGGATGTCTCAGTAGTGAATGAGTACCCAGATGTTTTTCCTGAAGATCTACCTGGTATGCCACCGGACAGGGACATAGAGTTTGTGATAGAGCTTGTACCTGGTACAACACCGATAGCAAAGAGACCTTACCGGATGTCCACCGAGGAGTTGGTAGAGATGAAGAAACAGTTGGAAGAGTTAATGGAGAAAGGATTTATCAGACCGAGTTCGTCGCCGTGGGGAGCGCCAGTTTTGTTTGTCAAGAAGAAGGATGGGAGTTTCAGGATGTGCATTGACTACCGTGCACTTAATGAAGTCACCGTGAAGAATAAGTATCCACTACCCAGGACCGATGATCTATTTGATCAGCTGAGAGGAGCCGGAGTTTTCTCCAAGATTGATCTAAGATCGGGATACCATCAGCTGAAGATCCGATCAGAGGATATTCCGAAGACCGCATTCTCGTCAAGATATGGACATTACGAGTTTACAGTTATGTCCTTTGGTCTGACGAATGCGCCAGCATATTTCATGAATATGATGAATAAGGTGTTCATGGAATATTTGGACAAGTTTGTTGTTGTGTTCATAGATGATATCCTAATCTACTCCAAGACAGAGGATGAACACGCAGAGCACTTGAGGCGAGTTTTGGAAAAGCTGAGGGAACAGCAACTCTTCGCCAAGTTCAGCAAGTGTGATTTTTGGAAGGACAAGGTGGAGTTCCTCGGACATGTAATGACCGCAGAAGGAGTCGCTGTAGACCCAAGCAAGGTAGAAGCTGTGTTACATTGGGAGCAGCCGAAGACTGTGATCCAGATCCGAAGTTTCCTTGGAATGGCAGGTTACTACCGCCGTTTCATTGAAGGCTTTTCGACAATTGCGAAACCTCTCACGCAATTGCTGAAAAAGGAGAAGAAGTTTGCATGGACGCCAGAGTGTGAGAAAGGTTTTCAGGAGCTGAAGAAATGATTGACATCAGCGCCGGTGTTAGTCCTACCGGACGTCAATCAAAGCTTTGATATCTATTGTGATGCATCGCGCCAAGGACTTGGATGTGTGCTGATGCAGAACAGAAAGGTTGTCGCCTATGCATCAAGGCAGTTGAGGCCGCATGAGGAGAACTACCCGACACATGACCTAGAGTTAGCTGCCATAGTGCATGCCTTGAAATTATGGCGTCACTATTTGATTGGAAACAGATGTGAAGTATACACGGACCATAAGAGTCTTAAGTACATCTTCACCCAATCAGACTTGAACATGAGGCAGAGGAGATGGTTAGAGTTAATCAAGGACTATAATGTTGGAATCCATTACCATCCCGGGAAGGCCAACGTAGTTGCCGATGCCTTGAGTCGGAAAAGCCATACCGTGAGTATGTTGCTAGCCACAAGTCAGGATGAGTTATGTGAGGATTTCCAGAGAATGAAGATTGAGGTGGTACCTAGCGGATTCTTGGCCGCATTAGAAGTAAAGCCTACCCTAGAGGATCAGATCCAAGAAGGACAGAAGGATGATGACAAGATCCGCAGGATTAAGTTCATCAAGGAGGAAGGCAAGGCAGAGGACTTCAAGTTGGATGAGCAAGGCACGTTATGGATGAAGGATCGCATTTGTGTGCCGAACAAAAAGGAGCTGAAGCAGTTGATTCTAGAAGAAGCCCATGACTCCAAGTATTCAATTCACCCAGGAAGTGCCAAGATGTATCAGGATTTGAAGGAAAGATTCTGGTGGCTGAGTATGAAGCGTGAAGTTGCCGAGCATGTTGCATTGTGCGACATATGCCAGAGAGTCAAGGCAATGCATCAGAGACCAGCAGGATTGTTGCAACCGCTGAAAATACCTGAATGGAAGTGGGAGGAAATCGGAATGGATTTCATTACCGGTTTGCCTAAGACTCAAGGAGGTTATGACTCCATATGGGTTATAGTGGATCGCTTGACCAAAGTAGCCCATTTTATCCCCGTGAAGACCACTTACTCGGGAGATAAGTTAGCAGAGTTGTATATGACCAGGATTGTCTGTTTGCACGGAGTGCCAAAGAGGATTGTATCGGACAGAGGTACCCAATTTACCTCAAGGTTCTGGAATAAGTTGCATGAAGCCATGGGAACCCGTTTGAACTTCAAGATCTGACCTATCATCCACAGACGGATGGACAGACCGAAAGAGTCAATCAGATTCTAGAGGATATGCTAAGAGCGTGTGCATTGGCTTATGCTACCTCTTGGGATAAGAGCTTGCCGTATGGCGAGTTCAGTTACAACAACAGTTACCAAGCAAGTTTGCAAATGTCACCATTTGAAGCACTATATGGACGACCCTGTCGGACACCATTGAACTGGAATGAGACAGGTGAACGCCGTGTCTTTGGGCCAGATATTCTTCAAGAAGCTGAAGAGCAGATTGCCATGATTAGGGAAAGGTTGAAGATAGCCCAATCACGACAGAAGAGTTATGCTGACAACCGTCGCCGAGACTTGAGTTTTGAACCAGAGGATTTCGTGTATCTCAGAGTCACACCGCTCAGAGGAGTAAAGAGATTCCATGCCAAAGGAAAACTCGCGCCGAGATATGTTGGACCATTCAAGGTTCTCAGCCGCAGAGGTGAAGTTGCTTATCAGCTAGAGTTACCGCAGTCATTAGCAGGAGTGCATGACGTATTCCACGTGTCCCAGTTGAAGAAGTGTCTCCGAGTACCTGAGGAACAGACACCGCTAGAGTCAATCGAGCTTCAAGAAGATCTGACTTACAAGGAGCACCCCGTGAAGATTCTGGACACCATGGACCGAGAGACAAGAAACAAGTCAACCCGTTTCTGCAGAGTTCAATGGGACAACCACGCGGAGAGTGAAGCAACTTGCGAGCGCGACGAGGATTTGAAGAAAGAGTTTCCGAACCTATTTCTTTAGAAAGCCCAAAATCTCGGGGACAAGATTCTGTTAAGCGGGGAGGTTTGTAACAACCCAAAATTTTGCTTTTCTTAAATTCATGTGTGATTTGGCACTTTGGTGAATTTTTGGAATTTTTTGGAATTTATTTGGAATTTATTTGAATTTATTCCATTTTGAAATAATTAAAGAATTAAACTTTGCAAATAAAAATTTGTTGGAAATATTTCATTTGAGTCCAAAATGTTCCAAAATATTTTCCAGAATTTTTCCGAATTTTTCGAGTCTTTGCTATTTTTAATGAATTAAATGAATTTCGGGAATTAATTTGAATATTAAATCATCGAAAATCAAACCGAAGCCTACATTCTTGTTCATCCGACCGAAGTCGGAACCCGAAGTCGGACTCGAGTCCGACCGAGCCAACCGACTCGACCAAACCTACCCTAACCCTACTCGATCCCGACCGTTGGATCGGGATCCAACGGTTCAGATTGGACCGCATCGGTTCGAGCCGAAACCGGGCTGGGTACGATCGCGCCACGTGGACGGTTCTCCGTCGTCGTCCCCGCCGAGTCCGAGCCGGATTCCTCCGCCGCGTAGCCGCCGTGTCTCGTTAGGGTTCCGATTTGTGCGCATCCCGGTTATTTAATCGTGAGACATCGCCGAGGTTGCCCTCTTCCGCGGCGCACTGCGCCCCAAGCCATCTCGCATGAGCCGTCGCCGTTTGCCGCACGAGCTCGCGGAGTTGGAATTCCGTTCCGCCGCAGTTAAACGCCGATTCCGCCGCGCCGTCGCCGTTCTCCGCTGAGCCGTTGAGCGATTCCGAACAGCCAGATCAAGCCGCGTCGGTGAGGACCTTTCACCTCGCCGAGCACGCCCCAAAAGCCGTTCGGTGGTCGCTGAGTCCTCGGCCGGCGCCAACTCCGCCGTGAAGCCATCGCCGACAGAAGCTCCACCAACCGTCCGATCAAGATCCAAAGGCCCAGATCGCGCCACGTCACCCTCGGTGAGTTTCGATTGAAAATCCTAGATCTAATCCCAACCGTTGGATCTAGATCCAACGGCTTAGGTTGCGCCACGTAGCAAGAATCGCACCAGTTAGATTGTATACGACCGCTAGATCAAGATCCAACGGCCCAGATCAACCACGCGGCGCCCCATACACATGAGGCCCAAACCCAATCCTAGCCGTCGGATTTCAAACCAACGGCCACGATCGTGCTAATGCGTGTCCAGGAGCCGAACCGCCGCCACGCCACGCGGGTACACGCGGTCAGCGACACGCCGCCCGCGGCCGATCGCACCGCGGACGTCACCCATGACGCCATCGGTGGGTCCCACTGTCGCCAAAGACCGTGGTCGAGCCCCGCTGACGTCAGCAATGACGTCACCCGAGTGGTCCCACCTGTCAGCGACACGTAGAGCCGTGGACCGGGTCCACGGTGAACCCGAGCCGAGCGTGGACCGGGTCCACGGTGAACCCGAGCCGAGCGTGGACCGAGTCCGTGGACCGGCTGACGTCAGCGGACCAGTCAGGAGCCGACACGTGTCCTCGCTGACGCAATAATTAATTTCCGAAAAAGAAAATCATTTATTAATTCGAAATAATGATTTCAGATTTTGATTCAAACTTCAAACGCTTATAACTTTTGCGTTTCAACTCCGATTTGAGTGATTCAAATTTCTAAATTTGTATAAAATTGAGATCTACCTAATTATGAATTTTATTTAATTTTTGGACTAAAGTTTTCCTCTATAATATTATTTAATTGATTATTTAAACTTTAAATAATCATAACTTTTGTGTTTTAACTCCGAATTTGACGATTCCAGTTTCTAAAAATGCATAAAATTATGTTCTCTCTGTTTATGGATTTTATTTGGATGTTTGGACACTTTTTGCCTATTGTTTATTTGTGTATTGCTATTTGCACGCTTTACGAGTAGACGTTGAAGTCTTGGGAAGGATTCGAAGGAGAAGTATTGACTCAGGATCCAACTCAAGACCAAGAACAAGTACTTTTTGAAGGCAAGTTATGCTTTGACCATGTTGATCCCATTTTGAAACCTATTTTGATTCAAATTATTGCATTCTAGTTTAAATTAGAAAATGCTTTACTTAATTATGGGTAATTAGATAAATGCCTAATTGCTGTATGACACCTTGATTAATTAAATATGTGCCATGACCCTTGTCACCCTAGTTGTGGATTACTAGTTGGACACTACTAAATTGCCAACATGGGTTTAGACCGTTGTAGTATATTGCTTAGACCTGCTACGTGCTCATGACATGATTTTGGTCAATCAAATGTTAATATTGACTTAATGATATATTGAACCTGTTTTGGAAAGGTATCATGTGATGTTGATGGCACGTGGTGCATGGTAATCAACTGGGGTTTGATAAATAGTTTTCGACCGGGGCATGTGGCAAGAATGATCAGGTGGGCCAGTTGTGGCACTGGGAATGTTGTTTTGGTTCTTCGGGTAGTCTTGCCCTGGTCACCCTAAGGACTTAACCTTGCAAGCCTTTGAACTGAGTCAAGCGTGCAACCACATGTCTGTAATGGGATGGACCTAGTTGATTAAGTTGCTAATAACGTACCTGTGGGACCTCAGGAGGTCAACTACACCCTTTGTGTAAGTTGTACGAGGGAGCATACCGGGGCTGAGGCCAGGTACCCATCTATTGGTTGGTTGGCCTAAACTTCGCCTTAGCTAAGGGAAGGGTTAGTGTGCAACAATCGGGGAGGACCACTTGTATTGTTAGAAGTTTCCGAAAGACTTTGTTACGGGAACTTGCCTTTGTGGTGTTTGACTGTATCTTGTGGGTAAAGTGCATAACCTCTGCAGAGTGTATAATCTATTCGAATAGCCGTATCCGCGGTATTGGACATCGCTCGGGAATTACAGTCAAGGGTTAGACTTTCTCAAAAATAACTTAGACTTGAAAGATGGGTTGGATTAGTAATGATGTTGATGGAAATGTGGATTAGGATGGGAAAGATGTTTATTAAAACTCCTTGAAAAGTTAGTTATGCTTTACTTGCTTCTACTGCTTTCGAATCTACTTATGTTACTTGTCAAATGTCAAGCATCGCAAATATACCTTGAGCTATTCCTTTGTATCAAGCCATGCATGTAGTATATTAGCTTGCATTCTGTGCATGACTTGCTGAGTACCAAGTACTCACCCTTGCCACAATACAACACCAGTTGAAGAGGAGACTACACCAGCTTTGGAGGAGGAGCCCCAAGAGGAACCGTCTACTTAGGGAGCGAGCCCAGTCAGTTACCTGTGGTATACTGGATGGCGCCATGAAGTTATCTTATTTTTTCGCTGCTATTATTTCACTCTTAATAAGTTTCGCCCTGCGAGGCGTATATTTGTAACTTGACCATAAGGTCGAGCAACCAGTTTGACTATATAATTAAAGTACTTTATTAGTATCAAGTGGTATGATTGTGATATTTACCGATGTTAAGACTGTGTGCACTAGCGCGTTCCTGGACTAGTGCTGAATACACAGAGGGTCCGGATTTGCAAATTCGGGTCCCGACAAGCTGGCTCCTGGGTCAACACTTCACCTTCGAAGCCTTCGGGCACTTCAACGTCTACTCGTAAAGCGTACAAATAGCAATAAATAAATAAACAGTATACAAAAAGTGTCCAAACATCCAAATGAAGTCCATAAACAGAGAGAGCATAATTTTATAAATTTTTAGAAACTGGACTCGGCAAAATCGGAGTTAAAACGCAAAAGTTACAAGCGTTTAAAGTTTAAATAATCAATTAAATAATATTATAGAGAAAAACTTTGGTCCAAAAATTAAATAAAATTCACCATTAGGTAGATCTTAATTTTATAAAAATTTAGAAATTTGAATCACTCAAATTGGAGATGAAACGCAAAAGTTATAAGCGTTTGAAGTTTCAAACTATATTTGAAATCAATAAACCGAATTAATAAATCATTTTTCTTTTTCAGAAAAATAATGATTGCATCATGGGTGACACGTGTCAGCACCTCATTGGTCCACGTGGACCTGCTGACGTCAGCGCCGACCGAACCCCACAATGACGTCGCCATGACGTCATCATGCCACGTGGCACCACCCGGGTGCTACCATGTGTCCCGGTCCATGGACCCGGTCTACGGGCCAGCCCGGGTCTTTGCGCTCGGCGACGCCATACGATCGGCCGACATGCGGGCCCCGCATGTCAGTGGCGCGCTGTCGGGACCCGAATTTGCAAATCTGGACCCTCTGTGTATTTAGCACTAGTCCAGGAACACGCTAGTGCACACAGTCTCAACATTGGTAAATATCACAATCATACTCAACGAAATAATAAGGTACCTTACTTAGTTAACCAAGCTGGTTGCTCGACCTTAAGGTCAAGTTACAAATATACGACACGCAGGGCGAAAACTTAATAAGAGAGAAACAACAGCAGCGGAATGTAAGATAACTTCGTGGCGCCATCCAGTATACCACAGGCAACTAACTGGGCTCGCTCCCTAGTTAGACGGTTCCTCTTGGAGCTCCTCCTCCAAAGCTGGTGTAGACTCTTCTTCAACTGGTGTCGTATTGTGGCAAGGGTGAGTACTTGGTACTCAGCAAGTCATGCACAGAATGCAAGCTAATATTCTACATGCATGGCTTAATACAAAGGAATAGCTCATGGTTCATTTGTAGTAACAGCATTTAAGAAATAACATAAGTAGATTCGAAAGCGATAGAAATAGTGTAATATCAATAACTTTTCCAGGAGTTAAATAAACATCTGTCCCATTCCTAATCCACATTTCCATCAACATCATCATTTAACCAAACAAAACCTCTCAATTTCAAGTTATTCTCAAGAAAATCTAACCCTTGACTGTAATCCCCGAGCAATGTCCAATACCGCGGACATGGCTATTCGAATAGATTTTACACTCTGCAGAGGTTATGCACTTTACCCACAAGATACAGCCAAACACGACAAAGGCAAGTGATTGTAACAAAGCCTTTCGGAAACGGCTAACTACACAAGTGAACCTTTCCGGTTTTTGCCATACACCATCCCTTCCCTTAACAAAGGCGAAGTATCAGACCGACATACCATTGGATGGGTACCATGCCATCGCCTTGGTATGCTCCCCTCTCAAGCTACACAAAAGGTGTAGTTGACACCCGAGGTATCACATGCAAGTTATTAGTAACATACTCAACTTGGTCCGTCCCATTACGGACATGTGGTTGCACGATTAACTCAGTTCAAAGGCTCGCAAGGTTAAGTCCTTATGTTGACCAGGGCAAGACTACCCGAAGAACCAAACCAACGCTCCCGATGCCGCAACTGGCCTACACGATCATTCTTGCCACATGCCCCAGCCGAAAACTATTTATCAAACCCCAGTTGATTACCATGCACCACGTGCCATCAAAATCACAACACATGATACCTTTCCAAAACAGGTTCAATATATCATTAAGTCAATATTAACATTTGATTGTCCAAAATCATGTCATGAGCACGTAGCAGGTCTAAGTAGTATACTACAACGATCTAAATTCCCATGTTGGCAATTTAATAATGTCCAACTATTTAATCCTCAACTAGGGTGACAAGGGGTTCATGGCATTCAATTATCTATGTCAAGGTGGCATATAGCAACTAGGCAATTAACTAGTTTCCCAAAATTAATTAAAGCATTCTATAATTGAACTAGCATGCAATAATTTAAATCAAAATAATTTCAAAACGGGATCAACATTGTCAAAGCACAACTTGCCTTCAAAGAATACTTGATTTTGATCCTGAGGTGGCTCCTGGGTCAACACTTCACCTTCGAAGCCTTCGGGCACCTCAACGTCTACTCGTAACGCGTGCAAATAGCAATAAATGAATAAAATAGTAGATAAAAATTGTCCAAACATCCAAATGAAGTCCATAAACAAAGAGTGCATATTTTTATGAATTTTTAGAAATTGGAATCGTCCCAATCGGAGTTAAAATGCAAAAGTTATAACCGTTTAAAGTTTAAAGAAAACATTAATTAAATATAAATAGAGAAATATTCATAGTAAAAAATTAATTAAATTTCATATTTGAGTAGATCTCATTTTTATGAAAATTTAGAAATTTGAATCACCCAAATCGGAGTTGAAACGCAAAAGTTATAAGCTTTTGAAGTTTGAATCTAAATTTGAAATCAATAAACCGAATTAAATAAATAATTTCTTTTTCGAAAAATGATTTATTGCGTCAGCATGACACGTGGACCAATCAGAGGCCGCCACGTCACCTCGGGTCCATGGACCCGGCGCACGGTTTGGCTCGGTCCACCGTGGACCCGATCCACGGTGCACGTGTCTCACTGACAGGTGGGCCCCTCGGATGACGTCAGCAGTGACGTCGTCACGCACTGCTTAGGACAGCTGATAGCTGGGCCCCACCGTGATGTCATGGTGATGTCATGGTGCGGTTTGGCTGGGCCGCTGACACGCGGGCCCCACGCTAACGTCGCGCGTGACATCAGCGGTGAACGGGCGGCGACCGCGCTGACCGCGACGGTCAGCCTTTCGGCCACGTGGCTGGATCTCGGCCGTTGATTCGAAAATCAACGGCCCAGATCGGATCTGGGTTTCACACGTGTAAAACGGCTCGGTCCATCTGCACTGTTTGATCCTGATCGGACGGTCAAGATCCAATCTAGAGTTTACAACGTGGCTAACCCTAACCGTACGATCTAGATCTAACGGCTGAGATCATCCCTAGCACGGTACGGTCATAGGCTATGTGGCTCAATCTAAGCCGTTGGATCTAGATCCAACGGTTGGAAACAGATCTAGAAATCGCAATGTGATTACCTTCGGGCGACGTGGCGCAATCTGGACCGTCTGATGAAGATCCAACAGTGCACCAAGCTCGCGGATGACGATGGCGCTACGGTGGTTCACGGCGGCCGGAGACGGTGACGATGACCTCCTGAACGGCGTTTCTTCGCGCTTCCGGCCAGATGAATGGTACCCTCCGACGAGGCTTGTCCTTGCGGTTCCGGATCTGGGCTCAACGGCGGCGGAATCGACGAATAACCGCGGCGAAGACCTAGCGCAACTACGGCGAGCTCTAGCGGGCGAACGGCGGCAGCTCAGGTGATGTGGCCTAGGGCTGCAGTGCGCCACGAGTCGCTTACCGGGGGCGGCGGCGGCGCCTTAAATAGGGGCCTCGGCTTCCGTGTATTGCGCGGAGACCGAGGTCCACCCGGTTACGACGGCGAAATCCGAATCCAATTCGGATTCGGTGACGTGGCTCAACGTGGATCGTTGGATCAATATCCGACGGTTGCGGGGTTTGGGCTCGGGTCTGGCTCGGCGACTTGGCTGGCTCGATCAGAGTCGGGCTCGGGCGACGTGGCGCGATCGTGGCCGTTGGATCTTGATCCAACGGTCACGCAGTTTAGGTTAGGTTGGAACCGGGTTCGGCTCGAACGCGGCTCGGGTCGGACTCAAGTCTGACTCGGGTTTGGGCTCGGTCGGATGAACAGTAAAACCCGGTTTGGGTTTTTCCAGCGATTAAATAATCAATTTAATTCCCAGAAATTCATTTAATTCATTAAAAATAGCAAAACACTCAGAACAATTCCAAGAAAATTCTAGAAAATATTTTGGAACAATTTGGACTCAAATAAATAATTTCCAACAAAATTTTATTTGCAAAATTAAATTGTTTAATTATTTCAAAAGGGAATAAATTCAAATAAATTCCAAATAAATCCAAATAAATCCCAGAAAATTCCAAAAATTCACAAAAGTGCCAAATCTTATTTAAATTCATGAAAGGCAAAAATTGGGGTGTTACAAACCTCCCCCCATAACAGAATCTCGTCCCTGAGATTCAGGGCTTACTAAAGAATAGGTTTGGAAATTCTTTCTGCAAATCCTCCTCACGCTCCCAAGTTGCTTCACTCTCTGCATGGTTGCTCCATTGAACTCTGCAGAAACGGGTTGACTTGTTTCTCGTCTCTCGATCCATGGTGTCAAAAATCTTGACGGGATGTTCCTTGTAAGTGAGATCCTCCCGCAGTTCTATCGACTCTAACGGTGTCTGCTCGTTTGGTACTCGAAGACACTTCTTCAGCTGGGACACGTGGAACACGTCATGTACCCCTGCCAACGACTACGACAACTCTAGCTAATATGCAACTTCACCTCTACGGTTGAGAACCTTGAATGGCCCAACATATCTCGGCGCGAGTTTTCCTTTGGCATTGAATCTCTTGACTCCCTTGAGTGGTGTAACCCTAAGGTACACGAAATCCTCTGGTTCAAAGCTCAAGTCTCGGTGACAGTTATCGACGTAGCTTTTCTGTCTTAACTGTGCTATCTTCAATCTTTCCCGGATCATGGCAATCTGCTCTTCGGCTTCTTGAAGAATGTCCGGCCCAAAGACACGGTGTTGACCTGTCTCATTCCAGTTCAACGGTGTTCGACAAGGTCGACCGTATAGTGCCTCAAAAGGTGACATTTGTAAACTTGCTAGATAGCTATTGTTGTAACTGAACTGAGCATACGGCAGACTTTTATCCCAAGAGGTGGCATAAGCTAACACACAAGCTCTTAACATGTCCTCTAGAATCTGGTCAACTCTCTTGGTCTGTCCATCCGTCTGAGGGTGATAAGCTGTACTGAAATTCAAACGGGTCCCCATGGCTTCATGCAGCTTATTCCAGAATCTCGAGGTAAACTGGGTACCTCTGTCCGATACAATCTTCTTCGGCACTCCATGCAAACAGACGATCCTGGTCATGTACAATTCTGCTAACTTATCTCCCGAGTAAGTGGTCTTTACCGGGATAAAATGGGCGACCTTAGTCAAGCGGTCTACTACAACCCATATGGAGTCATATCCTCCTTGAGTCTTCGGTAAACCGGTAATGAAGTCCATTCCGATTTCCTCCCATTTCCACTCAGGTATCTTCAATGGCTGTAGCAATCCTGCTGGTCTCTGATGCATTGCCTTAACTCTCTGGCATATGTCGCACAACGCAACATGCTCGGCAACTTCACGCTTCATGCTCGGCCACCAGAATCTTTCCTTCAAATCCTGATACATCTTAGCACTTCCTAGATAGATTGAATACTTGGAGTCATGGGCTTCCTCTAGTATCAACTGTTTCAGCTTCTTCTTGTTTGGCACACAAATTCGATCCTCCATCCACAACGTGCCTTGCTCATCCAGCTTGAAGTCTTTTGCCTTGCCATCATCCATTTTGGACTTATTCCTGCGGATCTTGTCATCATCCTTCTGTCCTTCTCGGATCTGATCCTCCAGGGTAGGCCTCACTTCTAATGCGGCCAAGAATCCTTCTGAGACCACTTCAATTTGCATCTTCTAGAAATCCTTGCATAGCTCTTCCTGACTCGCGGCTATCAACATGTTCACCGTATGGCTCTTCCTACTCAAGGCATCGGCCACCACATTGGCCTTACCGGGATGGTAATGGATTCCCACATTATAATCCTTGATCAGTTCCAACCATCCCCTCTGCCTCATATTCAAGTCTGATTGGGTGAATATGTACTTAAGACTCTTATGATCCGTATACACTTCACATCTGTTCCCAATCAAATAATGACGTCACAACTTCAAAGCATGCACTACGACAGCTAACTCTAGGTCATGCGTCGGATAATTCTCCTCATGCGGCCTCAGCTGCCTCGATGCATATCCGACGACCTTCCCGTTCTGCATCAGCACACATCCAAGTCCTTGGCGCGATGCATCATAGTAAATATCAAAGATTTGGTTGACGTCTAGTAGAACTAACACTGGTGCTGATGTCAATCGCTTCTTCAACTCTTGAAAACCCTTCTCGAACTCTGTCATCCAGGCAAACTTCTTCTCCTTCTTCAACAATTGCGTAAGGGGTCTCGCAATCGTCGAAAAGCCTTCGATGAAGCGGCGGTAGTAACCTGCCATCCCAAGGAAACTACGAATCTGGGTCACGGTCTTCGGCTGTTCCCAATGTAACACAGCTTCTACCTTGCTTGCATCTACCGCAACTCCTTCTGCGGTCATTACATGTCCAAGGAATTCTACCTTGTCTTTCCAAAAATCGCACTTGCTGAACTTGGCGAAGAGTTGTTGTTCCCTCAGCTTCTCCAAAACTCGCCTCAGGTGCTCCGCATGTTCTTCCTTTGTCTTGGAGTAGATGAGAATGTCATCTATGAACACAACGACAAACTTATCCAAGTACTCTATAAAAACCTTGTTCATCATATTCATGAAGTAAGCTGGCGCATTTGTCAGACCGAAGGACATAACAGTAAACTCGTAATGTCCATATCTTGACGAGAATGCGGTCTTCGGAATATCTTCCGATCGGATCTTCAGCTGGTGGTATCCCGATCTCAGATCAATCTTGGAGAAAACTCCGGCTCCTCTTAACTGGTCAAACAGGTCATCGATCCTGGGTAGCGGGTACTTATTCTTCACGGTGACTTCATTGAGTGCACGGTAGTCAATGCACATCCTGAAACTCCCATCCTTCTTCTTGACGAACAGAACTGGCGCTCCCCACGGCGACGAACTCGGTCTGATGAAGCCTTTCTCCATCAACTCTTCAAGCTGTTTCTTCACCTCCATCAATTCTTTAGTGGACATCCGGTACGGTCTCTTTGCTATCGGCGCTGTACCAGGTACAAGCTCTATCACAAACTCTATGTCTCTGTCGAGCGGCATCCCAGGTAGATCTTCAGGAAAAACATCTGGATACTCATTCACCACTAAGACATCCTCTATGCTGATTGCCTTTGCGCTGTTAACCATCAGCTGTCCATCTCTAACGGCAGTCGCTTGAAATTCCACTTTCCTTCCACACGGGCTTTCAACTGATATGACTCTTCGTCCACAGTCTAGCACGGCCTTGTGCTTGGATAACCAGTCCATTCCCAAAATAACATCTAGGGTCTAGGTTCCCAATATAATAAGGTTCGCTAGGAACTCTACCCCATCTATTAATATTCTCACCCCAGAACATCCTACTTGAGATCGGAGTTCTGACCCAGGGGTTTGAACTATAAGCATGCACTTAAGATCCACAATCTCCAAATTATTCTTAGAAACAAAATCTTGGGAAACAAATGAATGCGAAGCTCCAGATTCAAACAAAACTGTTGCAGGTACTGAATTGACAAGTATCTTACCAGTATGACGTCCGTCGCATTCTGGAGTGCATCTGCGGTCACGTGATTGACTCTGCCTCTCACCATGGTCTGGGGTGCGGCTCCTGGCTGTGCTGCTCCACGGTTCGCTCCTGGCTGTGCTGCTCCATGGTTCGCTCCTGTGAGAGGAGCCGCCCAGATCGTCCTCGAGTTGTTGGATGATCGGTTGTTCCCGTCGGATTTGGATCCTAGCAACAAATCACCGGAGGTGATCCTGATGCTATTACCCAAGCCCAATGGAGACCACCCTACGAACGTCCAACGACTTGACAACAACCCCGGTATTCCCCCGGTATGCGATCCGAAACTCGCCCAGGATCCCCACATACCGGTTCCCAAGTCATATCACAACAGTTCCCACAAAGGGGCATCGGGCCCAAACTCACTACCAGAGACGCACGAAACGCGGAAGCAACAAAACACACACGGCACACGGAAGCCCAAAGACGACCAAACAAACAGGAAGCGAAGAGCCGACAGGCTCCAAAACAGAAATAAAAGTGCAACAGTTTACAAAAGTAAGCCAACTATCCTATACAACAAAAGTAATACACCCCGGAAGTGTCATGCCCTGAACACCTCCGGGCGCACACGCGCAACGGCCTCTACTCGGTGCCCCGCCCGGTCACCGATAGGCAGTAGGGGCAGAACTCACACCCCTCTGGATCCTCACCTGCAAAACCACAAAGCAGAAGCCTGAGTACGGAAGGTACTCGCAAGTCTTACCCGTGGTCCATATATGACCGACTCCAAAGGACATGCATTTGGATGTAGCAAAAACCAGGCTGAAGGTAAAAGTGCAGAAAGCTTAACATTTGTTACATTAATTACCTAACTACTCAATTCACAATTAAGCAGTTGTAACGGCGCCTACTCCTGAACATGAAGTTGCAATCATTAATTCACAACAATTAATCTCAACACCAATTTAAGTGGGCTCAAGCTCGACGGCGAACCTCGGTTCAAGTTCTTACTACGTGACTGTGCGATGAAAGAGCTTGCTCATAACTGAGAGCGCGGCAATTCGAATCGCTTATTTAACCCTGCAGGGAAGCATTGATCGCACGACACTTACCACAAGGGCCTAGTGTCAACCCCCTCCCAATCATACCCAATCGCTGAAGCGTCCTCCTGTGGCCCGAAAACCTAGCACCCCCTCGAGCAGCCCCAAGCCCGGCTTGGCGCTCGAGAGTCGGCCTAAGCCTCGCCCTCAACCACGTCCAACCACAGGAAGTTACGGTCCATCGATTCCGTATGAGAGAAAGAGTGGCTTACCGTACCATAATCGGGCATGCGACCAACCGGGGTGTGCTCAATCAAAGGGCAACCATCGAATCGGTCCTTAATCGACTCAGACGGGAACTACCACATCGGGTCTCCTTACCCAATGTCCTAACCTTCCCGCCCGGTCTCCAATTCACTTTTCTTTTCCAACTACCCATCCATGCCCACTCTTTTTATCATAGATAAGGTAACGACCTCAAGCGATTTTAACCTTCCGCCACTTGGCCCAATTCCCGACCTCTAAGCAATTCTAAGCGTTGACTCATTTAATACCCATACTAGTTCCAACGGAAGTATTCACAAATCCAAGAGACGAATGTGCGGCAAATAGGATCTAACCCTAACCCAATTCAACTCCTAATGCAGACTTATTTCACCAATTAAGCAATTTATTCACAAAAATACAATTAATATAGGTTCAAGATGCATAGGTGCTTGCCTTGTTCTTCTGGCTGGTGGATCGACAAATGATTTGCCCGTCGGCAACTCTCTCAACCACGGCCACGCTGGGCCGCGGGATCGTTTCTCTACACGAGTACAATGCACAATTAAAATGCATGCAATGCATATGAACGAAGTACAACCGAAAAACCCCGAAGAAATAACGCAACTGCATAACTCGACTCAAGCCCGGGCGAGACCCTAACCTGGACAGTTCGGGTATTTGATCCGGACTCTCCGGACAATCCGGACTCTCCGGCCCATTCGGTCCGGATACTCCGGGCAGAGCGGACACTCCGGACGGGGTGTCTGGACACTCCGGACCTGGCGAGTTTTACTAACTCGACGGATCGAGGTGCCGCCAAGTCCAACGGCATCGCGGGGACCCGATCAATGACTTTCCTACACGTGGCAAGGCCGGAGAAGCTTATAGCTAACCCAACACCACGAGGAATGACACTAATCTATGAAATCACTAGCCAACTCCAAACGACCCTTGGATCGGCATTACCACTACCCGATCTACCTCTCAAGTACCCACATTCACCAATCCAAGCCCCACACTAACCCTAGGATCACTACAACCAAAAACCCTAAAGCTCAAGATCCAACTCCAAAACTTCAAATCTAAACCTAAGCTCTAACTCCCACCATTGATGACCCTAGAACCCAAGAATCCCACGATTCAACCCCCAAGAGAGAGACCTACCTCCAAGGAAGATAGAGGAGAAGCAATGCCGGGAGGAGGAAGGAGGATGCCGGTGCGAGGACGAGCTAGAGGACACCGGGGAGGAGCCACGGAGGTCGCCGGCCGGTGGGCTCACCGGAGTGGAGCTAGGGAGGGTAGAGAGTGCATACACGGGTGGAGGAGCAAAAGGGAGTAGAGTGAAATGAGGTGGGGGCCAAGGAAACGGGATTTTTATACAAAACCCCCGCAGATACCGGACTCTCCGGACGCTCAACCCGGAGACTCCGGGTTGGGGTCTTCGGTGGAATCAACCCGGACACTCCGGACATTCAGTCCGGACACTCCGGGTTGGGGTGTTCGGTCAGCCCAATCCGGATACTCCGGACTTTTATCCGGACATTCCGGGTTGGATCCGGACACTCCGGATGTTGATCCGAATACTCCGGATGTCCCAGGAGTTCTTGAAGTTTGGGGCCTTGACAAACCTGTCGGGACCCCGAATTTGCAAATCCGGACCCTCTGTGTATTCAGCACTAGTCCAGGAACGCGCTAGTGCACACAGTCTTAACATCGGTAAATATCACAATCATACCAATCAATATTATCAAAGTACTTTATTTAAATAACCAAACAGGTTACTCGACCTTATGGCCAAGTTACAAATATATGCCTCGCAAGGCGAAACTTATTAAAAGAGAAATAACACAATGAAAATCAAATAACCCGTGGCGCCATCCAAAGATACCACAGTAACCGACCGGGCTCGCATCCCTAAGTAGACGGATCCTCCCGAGTTCCTCCTCCACACCGTGGCGTAGTCTCCTCTTCAAGCGATGTTGTGTTGAGGCAAGGGTGAGTACTTGGTACTCGACAAGTCATGCATGAGAATGCAGGCTAATATACTATATGCATGGCTTGGTACAAAGGAATAGCTCAAGGTATATTTGCAAGAAACAACATTGGAAAAGTAATATAAGTAGATTCAAAGCAAAGAGAAATAAGTAAAGCATAAATAACTTTTCAGGAAATTTAATAAATATTTTCCCCATCCTAAACCACATTTCTATCATCTTCATTACTAAACCAAACCAACCTTCCAAACCAAAGTTATTTTTGAGAAAATCTAACCCTTGACTGTAATTCCCGAGCGATGTCCAATACCGTGGACTCGGCTATTTAAATAGATTCTACACTCTGCAGAGGTTATGCACTTTACCCACAAGATACAGTCAAACACCACGAAGGCGAGTTCCCGTAACAAAGCCTTTCGGAAGCCTCAAACAACACAGGTGGTCCTCTCCGGTTCGTGCTCTACACCATCCCTTCCCTTAGCCAAGGCGAAGTATGGGACCAACACACCGTTAGATGGGTATCTGGCCACAGCCACGACACGCTCCCCGCACAATCACACAAACGGTGTAATTGACACCACGAGGCTCCACAAGTGAGTCTTTAGCGACTTAGTCAACTAGGGCCGTCCCATTCCACCCATGTGGTTGCAAGTATGACCAGTTCAAAGGCTTGCAAGGTTAAGTCCTTAGAGTGACCAGGGCAAGACTACCCAAGAACCAAATCAACATTCCCAATGCCACAACCGCCCACCTGATTACTCTTGCCACATGCCCTGGCCGAAAATCGTTTATCAAACCCCGCTTGATTACCATGCACCACGTGCTATCAACATCACATGATCCTTTTCCAAAACAGGTTCAATATACCATTAAGTCAATATTAACATTTGATTGTCCAAAATCATGTTATGAGCACGTAGTGAGTCTAAGCAAAGATACTACAACGATCTAAACCCATGTTGGCGATTTAATAATGTCCAACTAGTAATCCACAACTAGGGTGACAAGGGATCATGGCACATACTTAGATAATCAAGGTGTCATACAGCAAATTGGTATTTATCTAATCCCCATGTTTAAGCAAAGTATGTTGCTAATTGAACTAGCATGCAATAGTTTAAATCAAAATAGATTTCAAATAGGATCAACATGGTCAAAGCACAACTTGCCTTCAAAAAGCACTTGCTCTTGGTCTTGAGTTGGATCCTGAGTCAATACTTCTCCTTCGAATCCTTCCGGCACTTCAACGTCTACTCGTAAAGCGTGCAAATAGCAAATACACAAATAAACAATAGGCAAAAACATCCCAAAACTCCAAATAAAATCCATAAACAGAGAGAACATAATTTTCTGGATTTTTAGGAACTGGAATCGTTCAAATCGGAGTTAAAATGCAAAAGTTATGATTATTTAAAGTTTAAATAATCAATTAAATAATATTACAGAGAAAAACTTTAGTCCAAAAATTAAATAAAATTCATATTTAGGTAGATCTCAATTTTATACAAATTTAGAAATTTGAATCACTCAAATCGGAGTTGAAACGCAAAAGTTATAAGCGTTTGAAGTTTGAATCTAAATTTGAAATCATTATTCGAATTAATAAATCATTTTCTTTTTTCGGAAATTAATTATTGCGTCAGCATGGACACGTGGCATCCTGTGATTGGTCCACAGTAACCTGCTGACGTCAGCACCGAACGGCCTCCATGATGACGTCAGCATGACGTCATCATGCCACGTGGCATGTCCCGGGTGCTGCCACGTGTCTCGGTCCATGGACTGAGTCCACGGTGACACCCCGCCCACGCGGACGCGGCCTACAGCTACAGAGGCTGACACGCGGGTCCCACCCGTCAGTGGGTCACGTGCACGGTGAGGCTCTCTCGGGCGAGACACTGACATGCGGGCCCCGCATGTCAGTGACACGCAGTCACGCCCAGGCTCGGCCGCTGGCACGCGGGCCCGGCCTGTCAGTGACTCAACGCACGGCGCGGCGGCGGCTACGTGGCATGATCACGGCCGTTCGATCTAGATCGGACGGTCTAGATCTACCCTAAGTTAACGCAGCTTTCTAGCACGAGGCGATCAGGGCCGTCGGATCTTGATCCAACGGCCCGCATCCGATCTGGTTTTCCAAAGTCTCGGGGAAACGTGGACTCACCGTGATCGTCCGATGAAGATCCAACGGTGCACGGAGCTCGTGGACGGAGATGGAGTCACGGCAGGGCTGGGTTGCCGGCGCCAGGGAAGATGACCACGGGCTCGGCGCTACGGGCGTTCTCCGGCGTGATCGAGATGTCCCGCAGGTGCGCCTTGTCTTGGGGGTTCCGAACCCGGGCTTCAACACGGCGGACAAGGGCTATCGGTGCCGAGAAGACGAGGAAACCGTAGCGGCTCCATCCAACTTCGGCGAGCAATCGGCACGGCTTGGCGGCTTGAGCTCTATTAGCTAGGCAACCGGGCGCATGGGTGAGGGCAACCTCGGGGCCGGCCCGGCCTTAAATAGCCGGAGGCGTGCTCGGGCGGAACCCTAGTCGGACACGCGGCGCTCTCCGAGCCTGATTCGGGCGAGGACGACGACCCGATGCCGCCCACGTGTCCCGCATCGAACGGCCACGCCAAGACACGCGACGCTGCTCACGCGGCCGTTGGATCAAGATCCAACGATCGGTGGCTAGGGTTAGGGTTGGGTTTGGCGACGCGGTTCGACCGAATCAAGTGGTTCGGTCGGGTTCGGTCGGACTCGAGTCCGACTCGGACCCGATGAACAAGATTAAACCCGGCGATTTTAATATTCAAAATAATCCCTGAATTCATTTAATTCATTAAAAATAGCAAAAGACTCGAGAAAAATTCGGAAAAATTAGGAAAATATTTTGGATCATTTTGGACTCAAATAAAATATTTCCAACAAAATTTTATTTGCAAAATTAAACTCTTTAATTATTTCAAAATGGAATAAATTCAAATAAATTCCAAATAAATCCAAATAAATTCCAGAAAATTCCAAAAATTCACCAAAGTGCCAAATCACACATGAATTTAAGAAAAGCAAAATTTTGGGGTGTTACAAACCTCCCCCCCTTAATAGAATCTCGTCCCCGAGATTCAGGGCTTACTAAAGGAATAGGTTTGGAAACTCTTTCTTCAAATCCTCTTCAAGGCTCCCAAGTCGCTTCGCTTTCTTCATGGTTGCTCCAATCGAACTCTCTGTAAACGGGTTGACTTGTTTCTAGTTTCTCGATCCATTGTGTCCGTAATCCTCACGGGATACTCCTTATAAGTCAAATCCTCTTGCAACTCAATTGACTCAGCGGTGTCTGCTCTCAGAACTCGGAGACACTTCTTCAATCGGGACACATGGAATACATCATGTACTCCGCTAACGATCGTGGGCAACTCCGGTGATAAGCAACTTCGCCTCTGCGGCTCAAAATCTTAAATGGTCCAACATAACGGGGTGCAAGTTTCCCTTTGGCATGGAACCTCTTAACTCCCCTGAGAGGCGTAACTCTGAGGTATACAAAGTCTTCTGGTTCAAAACTCAAGTCTCGGCGACAATTGTCAGCGTAACTCTTCTGTCGAGATTGGGCTGTCTTCAACCTTTCCCTAATCGTGGCAATCTGCTCTTCAGCTTCTTGAAGTATATCAGGTCCGAAGACACGGCGCCACGGTCTCGTTCCAATTCAATGGCGTCCGACAGGCCGACCATACAAAGGCCTCAAAAGGTGACATCTCAGAACTAGCCTGATAACTATTGTTGTAATCGAACTCGGCATACGGCAAACTTTTATCCCAAGAGGTAGCATAAGCCAATGCACAAGCTCTCAACATATCCTCTAGAATCTGGTTGACTCTTTCGGCCTGTCCATCCGTCCGTGGATGATAAGTCATCTTGAAGTTCAAACGGGTTCCCCATGGCTTCATGCAACTTATTCCAAAACCTTGAGGTAAATTGGGTACCTCGTCCGATACAATCCTCTTTGGCACTCCGTGCAAACAGACAATCCCGATCATGTACAATTACGCTAATTTATCTCCGAGTAAGTGGTCTTCACGGGGATAAAATGGGCTACTTTAGTCAAGCGATCCACTATAACCCATATGGAGTCATAACCTCCTTGAGTCTTGACAAGCCGGTAATGAAATCCATTCCGATTTCCTCCCACTTCCACTCGGTATTTTCAGCCCGTAGCAATCCTGCTGGTCTCTCGATGCATTGCCTTGACTCTCCGGCATACGTCGCACAATGCAACATGCTCGGCAACTTCACGTTTCATACTCGGCCACCGAATCTCTCCTTGAGATCTGATACATCTTGGCGCTTCAGGATGAATTGAATACTTAGAGTCATGGGCTTCTTCCGTAATCGCTTGCTTTAACTCCTTTTGTTAGGCACACAAATGCGATCCTTCATCCACAACGTGCCCTCGCTCATCCAACTTGAAGTCCTCTCGCCTTGCCTTCCTCCTTGATGGACTTAATCTCGCGGATCTTGTCATCATCCTTCCGCCCTTCTCGGATCTGGTCCTCTAAGGTAGGCTTTACTTCCAATGCGGCCAAGAATCCGCTAGGTACAACCTCAATCTTCATCTTTTGAAAATCCTCACATAACTCATCCTGACTTGTGGCTAGCAACGTACTCACGGTATGGCTTTTCCGACTCAGAGCATCGCTACTACATTGGCCTTCCCGGGATGGTAAAGGATTCCAACATTGTATTCCTTGATTAACTCTAAACATCTCCTCTGCCTCATATTCAGATCCGACTGGGTGAATATGTACTTAAGGCTCTTATGATCCGTATACACTTCACATCTGTTTCCAATCAGATAGTGACGCCATATCTTCAAAGCATGCACTACGGCAGCTAACTCCAAGTCATGTGTCGGATAATTTTCCTCATGCGGCCTCAACTGCCTTGATGCATAAGCGACGACCTTTCCATTCTGCATCAGCACACATCCAAGTCCTTGGCGCGATGCGTCACAATAAATATCGAAGCTTTGAGCAACATCCGGTAGAACTAACACTGGTGCCGACGTCAATCGCTTCTTCAGCTCCTGAAATCCTTTCTCACATTCTGGCGTCCATGCAAACTTCTTTTCCTTCTTCAGCAATTGCGTAAGAGGTTTTGCAATTGTCGAAAAGCCTTCGATGAAACGGCGGTAGTATCCTGCCATTCCAAGGAAACTCCGAATGGGTCACGCCTTCTACGCTCCCAATGTAACACAGCTTCTACTTTGCTTGGATCTACTGGCGACTCCTTCATGCGGTCATTACATGTCCAAGAAACTCCACCTTGTCCTTCCGTAAATCACACTTGCTGAACTTGGCGAAAAGTTGCTGTTCCCTCGAGTTTTCCAAAACTCGCCTTAAGTGTTCGGCATGTTCATCCTGTCTTGGAGTAGACTAGGATATCGTCTATGAACACGACGACAAACTTGTCCAAATAAACCATGAACACCTTATTCATCATATTCAAGAAATAAACTGCCGCATTAGACAGTACAAAGGACATAAAAGTAAACTCTAAATCTCCATAACTTGACGAGAATGCAGTCTTGAATATCTTCCGATCGGATCTTCAATCGATGGTATCCCGATCTCGAGATCAATCTTGGAGAAAACTCCGGCTCCTCTTAATCGATCAAACAAATCATCACTCCGGGGTAGCGGATACTTATTCTTCACGGTGACTTCGTTTAGTGCACGGTAGTCAATGCACATCCTGAAACTACCGTCCTTCTTCTTGACAAACAAAACGGGTGCTCCCCACGGCGACGAACTTGGTCTGATAAATCCTTTATCCATTAACTCTTCCAAATGTTTCTTCATCTCTACCAACTCCTCGGTAGACATCCGATAGGGTCTCTTTGCTATCGGTCTTGTGCAGATACAAGCTCTATCACAAACTCTATGTCCTCGTCTGCGGCATACTGTAGATCCTCGGGAAAACATCGGGTACTCATTCACTACTTGGGACATCCTCTATGCTGATTGCCTTGGTACTGTTAACCATCAACTGTCCATCTCTAATCGCAGTGGCTTGAAATTCCACTTTCTTCCCACACGGGCTCTCGATCGAGATAGTCCTTCGTCCACAATCCAATACGGCCTTGTGCTTGGATAACCAATCCATTCCCAATATAACATCTAAGGTCTGGGTCTCCAAAATTATAAGGTTTGCTAGGAACTCTATTCCATCTATTAGTATTCTCACCGGAACATCCTACTTCCGTTCGGAGTTCAGAACCAGGGGTTTGAACTAAAAGCATGCACTTAAGTCTTGCAATCCTTAAATCATTTCTAGTAGCAAAGCCTTGCGAAACAAACGAATGCGAAGCTCCAGAGTCAAACAAAATCACAGGTGTATCGAGTTAACAAGTAACTTACCCGATCACGATGTCCGTAGCATTTTGCAAAGGTGCATCTGCGGTGACATGGTTGACTCGGCCTCTCACCACGATGCAGGGTGTGGCTCTGTCTTTGGCGCCCTAGCTGGGGTGGTTCCTAGGTTGAAGCGAATCGGGTCGCTCCTGCTGTCTTCTTTGGACAAGCTGTTGGCAAAGTGTCCTGGCTCGTTGCGATTGTAGCCGCATCTCACTGTTCCTTCTTTATTTGCACGGAGTAAGCGTTTCTAGCGGGTGGGTGCAGTAGTTTTGATTGATGTGTCTTGGTGCCGGGATGGTGTCCTTGTCGCACTCTGTGGTTGGAATCAAGAATTGATTTGGTGCAACTCTCAAGCGTTGTTGCGTTCCTGGCGTGATCCTTCTTTGTTGCATCCTGCGCTTCTGTTCTCATCCAGTTCCTTGCGCTTGTCCTCAAGAATAAGTGCCTTATTCACCAACTCTTGGAAATGCTGGAAAGGTGTGGGTGATCAACCCAACTTGCAATCTGAGTTAAGTCCCTTCATAAAACGAGACTGCCTGGATTTATCCGTCGCTACATCCTCGGTGCGTAGCGTGCTAGCTGTGTGAACTTGTTCAGGTAGTCGGCCACCGGCTGATTACCTTGCTTGATGCTCGAACTCCTCCTTCTTAAGGTCCATGATTCCTTCAGGCACGTGATAATCTTTGTCGAATGCAGATGTGAACTCTTCCCAAGTGATATCTTGAGGGTTCTCTGCGTGTACGAAGTTCTCCCACCATTCGGTATTTGTTCCTTCCGGTGATGAGAAGCGAGAGTACCTTCTCATTCCCTATGCATTGAGCTATGTGTAGCTTCCTCTCAATTGATCTTAACCAATCGTCGGCCTCCAATGGATTGGCATTCCCAGAGAAAGTGGGTGGGTGAGTTCTCATGAACTCGACGACCTTGTATTCTGGCGTGGCCTGATTAACTTGATTAGCAAAGTGGCCTGAGCGATGACGTGCTGCATTTGTTGCATCATAGCATGCATCAACCGAGTCTGGGCAGCAAGAAAAGCTCAAATTCTGCATATCCATTGGCGGTGCGGGTGCTCCATCATTGGGGTTTTCACTGGCGAACCGCTCCCATTGCTTCCAAAGTTTCCACGGGTGTTTACCATCTGTCGATTTGCTCTAGGTTTAGAGATGAGAGGGAAACAAGAATAGACAAGTAATATGGAACTTATGCGGGGCGAAAGGGGTAACTTTAAGGTCCAACTTTATTATTAATAACTTGGTATGGCTGCTTACAATGCCTAAGGGCCTTGCAACACATACTGCACACTCAGCAAACAAAGCAAATCCAAATCGAACTAACTCTGGAGTCTAACGCCTAAAGGGTGACTCTTTATTCTATGACTCGACTCGGCGAAGGAGTCTCACTATAGAACCTATGCTCACTCATCGAGAAAACCTCCACGGCCTGGGTACGGATGCTGTGGCATAGGCGCGAAACAATCGCCATGTCCAGCAACTGTGTCCTCTATGGTAGTCGAAGAAGCAGTGTCCTCATCGAGATCTGACTCCTCTGGATCTGGCTCATGTAGCTCGAGTACTGGCTCTGGGTCTGGTCCGTACAAAGTCATCTCCAACTCGTCAATCCTTCGTAGAAGGTGTGCCACATACTCTTGAGCTTCCCGCCATCTGTTCTTCTCTGTCGTGATCTCCTTGCGGGCCTTCTGTAGCTCCTTGCCTGTATTATCTAGTACATCCTCCTGGGCGACGACGAATCGTGCCAACTGTGTAACCGTGGCATCCTCATCCTGAATCGCCTTCGGGTCAAGAAGGTTATCGCTGCGCGGATGATAACGGAACACCGTACTCTCCAACTCTCTGGCGTAGATACGGGTAATGTGCCGCATTGCTCG
The DNA here is from genome assembly GCA_036346355.1 of Rhipidocladum racemiflorum. Taxonomy (NCBI): domain Eukaryota; kingdom Viridiplantae; phylum Streptophyta; class Magnoliopsida; order Poales; family Poaceae; genus Rhipidocladum; species Rhipidocladum racemiflorum. The sequence goes on from CM070577.1 coordinate 32,278,397, forward strand.
TCGTGATACTTCTTGGATACCCATCTGCATTGTAGATCTCCGGCAAAGGCAAGGTGTATCGGGCGATTGCCTGGGCCCTTTTTCCTAGCAGGTACCTCAATCCTCACGTCACAAGCCTTGATCAATCCCGCTTGTCTGATCACTTCCACTTGGTATTGGGGCTTCTCAAAATCTCCGAGAGTCTGTAGCATATGCCAAAGTTCCGCGGCGTGACCAACTCCCAGATCAACGTAGTTGAACTCTTCCTCCATCTGTCACAAGAGTGCTTTACGTAAGAACTCGGAATTTTTAAATTGTGACAAGGTAAGGGAAAATTCCAGCAAGAGACAAGAAAAGAGAGAAGGGGATAAGTCGAGAGGTCATTTCTTATCTTGACAACTTTTTAGCTTTAGAAAATAGGTTTTATCCTCACTACGACCATTCTAGCTTAGGGTTGAGCCTACAGTCAAGTATGGCTCTGATACCACCTCTGTCGGGACCCCGAATTTGCAAATCCGGACCCTCTGTGTATTCAGCACTAGTCCAGGAACGCGCTAGTGCACACAGTCTTAACATCGGTAAATATCACAATCATACCAATCAATATTATCAAAGTACTTTATTTAAATAACCAAACAGGTTACTCGACCTTATGGCCAAGTTACAAATATATGCCTCGCAAGGCGAAACTTATTAAAAGAGAAATAACAGCAGCGGAAAATCAAATAACTTCGTGGCGCCATCCAGTATACCACAGGCTACCGATCGGGCTCGCATCCCTAAGTAGACGGATCCTCCCGGAGTTCCTCCTCCACACCGTGGCGTAGTCTCCTCTTCAATCGATGTTGTGTTGAGGCAAGGGTGAGTACTTGGTACTCAAAGAAGTCATGCACGAGAATGCAGGCTAATATACTATATGCATGGCTTGGTACAAAGGAATAGCTCAAGGTATATTTGCAAGAAACAACATTGGAAAAGTAATATAAGTAGATTCAAAGCAAAGAGAAATAAGTAAAGCATAAATAACTTTTCAGGAAATTTAATAAATATTTTCCCCATCCTAAACCACATTTCTATCATCTTCATTACTAAACCAAACCAACCTTCCAAACCAAAGTTATTTTTGAGAAAATCTAACCCTTGACTGTAATTCCCGAGCGATGTCCAATACCGTGGACTCGGCTATTTAAATAGATTCTACACTCTGCAGAGGTTATGCACTTTACCCACAAGATACAGTCAAACACCACGAAGGCGAGTTCAGTAATAAAGCCTTCGGAAGCCTCAAACAACACAGTGGTCCTCTCCTGTCAGGTGCTCTACACCATCCCTTCCCTTAGCCAAGGCGAAGTATGGGACCAACACACCGTTAGATGGGTATCGGCCACACCACGATACGCTCCCCGCACAATCACACAAACGGTGTAATTGACACCGAGGCTCCACAAGTGAGTCTTTAGCGACTTAGTCAACTAGGGCCGTCCCATTCCAGCCATGTGGTTGCAAGTATGACCCAGTTCAAAGGCTTGCAAGGTTAAGTCCTTAGAGTGACCAGGGCAAGACTACCCGAAGAACCAAATCAACATTCCCAATGCCACAATCGGCCCACTGATTACTCTTGCCACATGCCCTGGCCGAAATCGCTTTATCAAACCCCAGTTGATTACCATGCACCACGTGCTATCAACATCACATGATCCTTTTCCAAAACAGGTTCAATATACCATTAAGTCAATATTAACATTTGATTGTCCAAAATCATGTTATGAGCACGTAGCAGGTCTAAGCAGTATACTACAACGATCTAAACCCATGTTGGCGATTTAATAATGTCCAACTAGTAATCCACAACTAGGGTGACAAGGGATCATGGCACATACTTAGATAATCAAGGTGTCATACAGCAAATTGGTATTTATCTAATCCCCATGTTTAAGCAAAGTATGTTGCTAATTGAACTAGCATGCAATAGTTTAAATCAAAATAGATTTCGAAATAGGATCAACATGGTCAAAGCACAACTTGCCTTCAAAAAGCACTTGCTCTTGGTCTTGAGTTGGATCCTGAGTCAATACTTCTCCTTCGAATCCTTCCGGCACTTCAACGTCTACTCGTAAAGCGTGCAAATAGCAAATACACAAATAAACAATAGGCAAAAACATCCCAAAACTCCAAATAAAATCCATAAACAGAGAGAACATAATTTTCTGGATTTTTAGGAACTGGAATCGTTCAAATCGGAGTTAAAATGCAAAAGTTATGATTATTTAAAGTTTAAATAATCAATTAAATAATATTACAGAGAAAAACTTTAGTCCAAAAATTAAATAAAATTCATATTTAGGTAGATCTCAATTTTATACAAATTTAGAAATTTGAATCACTCAAATCGGAGTTGAAACGCAAAAGTTATAAGCGTTTGAAGTTTGAATCTAAATTTGAAATCATTATTCGAATTAATAAATCATTTTCTTTTTCGGAAATTAATTATTGGCGCCAAAGATGGACACGTGGCATCCTGTGATTGGTCCACAGTAACCTGCTGACGTTAGCACCGAACGGCCTCCATGATGACGTCAGCATGACGTCATCATGCCACGTGGCATGTCCCGGGTGCTGCCACGTGTCTCGGTCCATGGACTGAGTCCACGGTGACACCCGGCCCACGGTGGACGCGGCCTACGGCTACAGAGGCTGACACGCGGGTCCCACCCGTCAGTGGGTCACGTGCACGGTGAGGCTCTCTCGGGCGAGACACTGACATGCGGGCCCCGCATGTCAGTGACACGCAGTCACGCCCAGGCTCGGCCGCTGGCACGCGGGCCCGGCCTGTCAGTGACTCAACGCACGGCGCGGCGGCGGCTACGTGGCATGATCACGGCCGTTCGATCTAGATCGGACGGTCTAGATCTACCCTAAGTTAACGCAGTTTCTAGCACGAGGCGATCGTGGCCGTCGGATCTTGATCCAACGGCCCAGATCCGATCCGTTTTCCAAAGTCTCGGGGAAACGTGGACTCACCGTGATCGTCCGATGAAGATCCAACGGTGCACGGAGCTCGTGGACGGAGATGGAGTCACGGCAGGGCTGGGTTGCCGGCGCCAGGGAAGATGACCACGGGCTCGGCGCTACGGGCGTTCTCCGGCGTGATCGAGATGTCCCGCAGGTGCGCCTTGTCTTGGGGGTTCCGAACCCGGGCTTCAACACGGCGGACAAGGGCTATCGGTGCCGGAGAAGACGAGGAAACCGTAGCGGCTCCATCCAACTTCGGCGAGCAATCGGCACGGCTTGGCGGCGGCTTGAGCTCTATTAGCTAGGGCAACCGGGGCGCATGGGTGAGGGCAACCTCGGGGGCGGCCCGGCCTTAAATAGCCCCGGAGGCGTGCTCGGGCGGAACCCTAGTCGGACACGGGCGCTCTCCGAGCCTCGATTCGGCGAGGACGACGACCCGATGCCGCCCACGTGTCCCGCATCGAACGGCCCACGCGCAAGACACGCCGACGCGTCTCACGCTGTGGCCGTTGGATCAAGATCCAACGTCGGTGGCTAGGTTAGGGTTGGGTTTGGCGACGCGGTTCGACCGAATCAAGTGGCTCGGTCGGGTTCGGGTCGGACTCGAGTCCGACTCGGACCCGATGAACAGTACTAAACCCGAAGCGATTTTAATATTCAAAATAATCCCCAGTAATTCATTTAATTCATTAAAAATAGCAAAAGACTCAGAAAAATTCTAAAAATTCGAAAATATTTTGGATCATTTTGGACTCAAATAAAATATTTCCAACAAAATTTTATTTGCAAAATTAAACTCTTTAATTATTTCAAAATGGAATAAATTCAAATAAATTCCAAATAAATCCAAATAAATTCCAGAAAATTCCAAAAATTCACCAAAGTGCCAAATCACACATGAATTTAAGAAAAGCAAAATTTTGGGGTGTTACAAAACCCTCCCCCCTTAAAGGAATCTCGCCCCGAGATTCAGAACGGACGCACACACGGGTTAGGACCCTAACGGACATGCTCTAAACCTTGGGAATTGTACGCTCGCACTTACATGGCATCGAAGAATTCAGGGTACTCGGTCCTTAAACGATCTTCGGGCTCCCAAGTAGCCTCATCCTCAGTATGATTACTCCACTGAATTTTATAGAACTTGAGAGTTCTTCGTCGAGTCTTGCGTTCCGCTTCTTCCAAAACCCGAATTGGATGCTCTCGATAGGATAGATCCGGTTCAAAGCAACCCCGAGGTCATCCACTTCAAGTGACTCGAAAGGAGTATGGAGACACTTCTTCAACTGGGAGATATGGAAGACATTGTGGACCATCTCGAGCGACGGAGGAAGCTCTAGCTGATATGCAACCTGACCCCGCTTCTCAAGGACTCGGAACGGTCCGACGTATCGAGGTGCCAGTTTCCCTTTGATTCCAAACCGACGAGTGCCTCGAAGAGGAGATACCTTCAGATAGACGAAGTCGCCAATATCGAAAGAGAGGGGTCTCCTACGACGGTCGGCATAGCTCTTCTGTCGCGACTGTGCCACCCTCAGGTTCTCCCGAATGGTGCTCACTTTTTCTTCTGCTTCCATGACTAGTTCAGGCCCGAGGAATGAACGCTCGCCACTCTCGGACCAGTTCAAAGGTGCCCGACAGCTACGACCATAGAGTGCTTCGAATGGAGACATCTTGATGCTGGTTTGGTAGCTGTTGTTGTACGCAAACTCGGCGTACGGGAGACACTCTTCCCACTTCTTCCCGTAGGACAAGATACAAGCCCTCAACATATCTTCGAGGATCTGATTGACCCTCTCGGTCTGACCGTCAGTCTGAGGGTGGTATGCTGAATCAGAGAGCGCTGCGTGCCCAAGGCCTCATGCAAGCTTCTGCACTGAGAAGTGAACTGAGAACCTCTGTCTGAAACTATCCGCTTGGGCACTCCATGCAGACTTACGATCCGGGAGATATATAAGTCCGCATACTTCTTGACTCGATACTTGGTGCAAACGGCCAAGAAGTGCGCAGACTTCGTCAGTCGATCGATGATTACCCAAATCGAGTCATGGCCTGAGGAAGTGGTCGGCAGGCCGGTAATGAAATCCATGGCGACATCCTCCCACTTCCAAACTGGAATAGGGAGAGGCTGAAGGGTACCGGCTGGCTTGAGGTGTTCGGCCTTCACCCGCTTGCAGACGTCGCATTCCGACACATAGCGAGTGACTTCGCACTTCATGCGAGTCCACCAAAACTGCCGCCTCAGGTCTTGATACATTTTGTTGCTGCCCGGGTGAATGGTAAGCAAGGAGTTATGCGCCTCATCGAGAATCCTTTACTTCAACTCCTGGTCATCAGGGACAACTATGCGTTCTCCGAACCACAAGGTTCCCTGATCATCTAGGCGAAACTCAGCAGCTTGCCCCAAATTCACTTTATCCCGGATTTGGGCAACTTCTTCATCCTTCGTCTGTGCCTCTCGAATCTGCTCGAGCAAGGTAGATCTCAACTTGAGATTAGCTATGAATCCCTGCCCGCCCATCTCTAAGCCGAGTCTCTGGAATTCGGCACAGAGGGAAACACTCGGGGACTGGAGAGTAAGGCAGTTACATTGAGCTTGGCGACTCAACGCGTCAGCTACCACATTCGCCTTCCCCGGGTGGTAATGCACCTCCAGACTGTAATCTTTGATCAGCTCAAGCCACCTCCGCTGCCTCATATTCAGATCTGCCTGAGTGAAGATGTACTTGAGACTTTTATGATCAGTATAAATATTGCACTTGTTCCCCAAGAGATAGTGGCGCCAGATCTTCAAGGCATGCACCACTGCTGCAAGCTCCAAATCGTGGGTGGGGTAGTGCTCCTCATGATGCTTCAACTGCTGAGATGCGTAGGCAACGACTCGGCCTTCTTGCATAAGTACACAGCCAAGTCCAATGCCTGACGACGCAATACACATCAAAAGGCCTCGTGTATATCCTACCGAGTGAGGACAGAGCCGTAGTCGACGTTGCTTCAAGAACCGAAAGGCGCCCCACAATCCGACCATCGGAATTCAACCCCTTCTTGAGCAGCTCACCATCGGCCGCCAATCTTTGAGAAGTCTTGGATGAAGCGGCGATAATACCCACCACCCAAGAAAATCATGACGTCCGTGATGATCTTGGGCTGCTCCCATTTGAGTACATCCTGTACCTTGCTCAGTCAATCGCCACGCCACGCCGTAAAGGACGTGTCCCAAGAATGACACTTCCTCACCGAACTTCGCACTTGCTGAACCGCATACAAAGCGATGCTCCCCGAGTCGCCCGAGGACAATGCGAAGGTGTCCGGGCGTGCTCTTCCTCGGGCCGAATATATCAAAATATCATCGATGAAGATGACGACAAAAGAATCCAGCTCTTTCATAAATATGGAGTTCATCGATACATAAAATACGCCGGCGCTCGTCAAAGCCGAACGACATCACGGTATACTCGTGAGAGCCCGTGATCTGGTGGAGAAAGCGGTCTTCGGATGTCCTCGGCTCGGATCTTAATCGATGGTAGCCGAGCCGCAGATCAATCTTGGAAAATACTCGGGCACCAAAGAAGTCGATCGAACAGGATATCAATCCGAGGCAGAGGGTACTTGTTCTTGATAGTAACCGCATTCAAGGGACGGTAATCAACGCAGAGGCGTAGAGAACCATCCTTCTTGGTCACAAATAGAGCCGAACAGCCCCAAGGCGAGGAGCTCGGGCGAATGAAACCCTTATCCATCAACCCTTTCAGCTGAATCTTCAGCTCAGCCAATTCATTGGGTGGCATTCGGTACGGTCGCTTGGACACCGGAGCAGTCCCTGGCTGAAGCTCAACGACGAACTCAACGTCCCGATCAGGTGGCATTCCCGGTAATTCCGCTGGGAACACATCGGGAAACTCAGACACCACGGGAATCGAGTCCAGCTCTCCAACTTCTGTCCCATTTAACGAACACAAGGTGGCCTTGTTCTCGTTAAGCAGTAGGGTGAGTCGGCCGCCCTTCGGATTTCGGAGTGACAGGGTACGACTACAAAGAATCTAAAACAGCCTGTCGTGTCACCCAACTCATCCCCAGGATGACATCTATCCCCGAAGGTCTAGAAGCAGACAAGCTAACGGTGAACGGAATCCCTCGAATCTGAACCATCGCCTTTCCGAACCATCTCGCCTAACCGTGATTTTCGACCCTGCCTCAATCGTAAAGGAGGTGACACCGCCATCGACCCTCATCTCGCCGCCGCCCGCAAACCCCGTGCGAATAAAGGAATGGGAGGCCTCGAATCAAATAACACCCTAGCCTCATGCCCTCAACAAGGAACGCATGCCTAGCACGGGCGGAGCCTCGTGAACCGCCTCGGCCGACGAAGGTGACGCTGCCTCGCTCGACGTAGGCAACGGCGGTGGTGCCGCCGCGCTGGCCGTGGAGCGCCAGCAGCTGCCCTGGCGTGGGAATGGGCGATCCCGATGAAATGGCCCGCGACGTCCGCAATTGTAGCACGGACCGGCCCGAACCCGCTGCCGCTCGCCGCCGGGCGGCGTAGTGGTGGTCGTGGGTCGGGCAAAGGGCAACCGACGACCGGGCTGTCGCGATCGACCGAGACGGGCGCTGAGCAGACGGCCTCGGCGGCCGATACGAGATCGCACGAGCCAGCCGCGAGCCGCCGCTCACGAGTACGGGCGCCCGCTTCCTCTTCTTCTCCTCCCGATGAGCCCGCATCTTGAGCTCAACGGTGATCGCGCTGCTCACCAGGTCATTGTAGTCGGGCGAAGTCGCAGACGGACACCTTTATCTGCATCTTCGCCACCCCACTCACAAACCGACTTCGCTTCTTCCGGTCGGTGTCGACCTCTTCGGGGCGTCGCGCCAGGTAGTTGAACTCCTGCGAGTAGTCAACCACCGACTTGCCGAGCTGTCTGAGGGTGAGAAATCGCCGCTTCTTCATGTCCATGAGGCCCTTCGGGATGTAGTACGCCCAAACGCCTCACGGAACTCAGCCTGGTAACCGGGTGCTCGGCAGTCGCATCACCCGCAAATTGGCCCACCAAGCACCGACAGGGCCCTCGAGCCGCCGCGCCGCGAAGTGGGCCTTCGAGCTCCCCACAATCGATAAGAGCAACCGCTTATCGCGGCGCAGCCAATCATCGGCCTCCAACGGATCGGTGGCCCGTGAGAAGACCGGTGGCCGCGTGTGCAGAAGTCGAGATAGCCGGTGGGCCGACTCGCCCATCACCGCGCCACCCTGCTGATTCCGATCCTGGACCAGCATTTCTAGGATCCGATTTGTCGTCTCCTGGTGCTGCTCGGTCCGCTGCAGAATATCCAGCACATTGGGAGGAGGCGGCGGAATAGCACCCTCTCGCTGCTGTCGCTCCGCACCTCCATCACCCCCAGAAGTGGAAGCCCCGCGGGTCCGCATTCTGTCATCAAACAGAGTCAGGCGGCAAAAGTTAGGACCCACACGGGGAAGACAAGCCCTAAATGCAGAAAAACCCCGAACTAACTCCCACACTCGACTGCAGCACCCCGCACTGGGGTCCCACAAGTCTGCCACACCCAGAACACAACCTCGATGCAAGGGCAGCATGACACATGCACGGCATGAGATGTGATGACACGCACGTCTTCAAACGCATTTTTCTCTCACCTCTACATTCTAAGGCGGGATAAGTATGACTTTCTATCTAATGCAGATGACAATCCTAAGCAATCTCCTAACCGGTCGCCGAGTTGGGGTCCGTCTTTGTGCGCCTTGCTCGATACCAACTCGTGAGAGGAGCCGCCAGATCGTCCTCGAGTTGTTGGATGATCGGTTGTTCGGCCGGATTTGGATACTAGCAACAAATCACGGAGGTGATCCCGATGCTATTACCCAAGCCCAATGGAGACCACCCTACGAACGTCCAACGACTTGACAACAACCCCGGTATTCCCAGATGCGATCCGAAACTCGCCAGATCCCCACATACCGGTTCCCAAGTCATATCACAACAGTTCCCACAAAGGGGCATCGGGCCCAAACTCACTACCAGAGACGCACGAAACGCAGAAGCAACAAAACACACACGGCACACGGAAGCCCAAAGACGACCAAACAAACAGGAAGCGAAGAGCCGACAGGCTCCAAAACAGAAATAAAAGTGCAACAGTTTACAAAAGTAAGCCAACTATCCTATACAACAAAGTAATACACCGGGAAGTGTCATGCCCTGAACACCTCCGGCGCACACGCTGTTAACGGCCTCTACTCGGTGCCCCGCCTGGCCACCGATAGGCGATGAGGGGCAGAACTCACACCCTCTCGATCCTCACCGCAAAACCACAAAGCGTAAGCCTGAGTACGGAAGGTACTGCAAGTCTTACCCGTGGTCCATATATGACCGACTCCAAAGGACATGCATTTGGATGTAGCAAAACCAGTGAAGGTAAAAGTGCAGAAAGCTTAACATTTGTTACATTAATTACCTAACTACTCAATTCACAATTAAGCAGTTGTAACGGCGCCTACTCCTGAACATGAAGTTGCAATCATTAATTCACAACAATTAATCTCAACACCAATTTAAGTGGGCTCAAGCTCGACGGCGAACCTCGGTTCAAGTTCTTACTATGTGACTGTGCGATGAAAGAGCTTGCTCATAACCGAGAGCGCGGCAATTCGAATCGCTTATTTAACCCTGCAGGGAAGCATTGATCGCACGACACTTACCACAAGGGCCTAGTGTCAACCCCCTCCCAATCATACCCAATCGCTGAAGCGTCCTCCTGTGGCCCGAAAACCTAGCACCCCCTCGAGCAGCCCCAAGCCCGGCTTGGCGCTCGAGAGTCGGCCTAAGCCTCGCCCTCAACCACGTCCAACCACAGGAAGTTACGGTCCATCGATTCCGTATGAGAGAAAGAGTGGCTTACCGTACCATAATCGGGCATGCGACCAACCGGGGTGTGCTCAATCAAAGGGCAACCATCGAATGAGTCCTTAATCGACTCAGACGGGAACTACCACATCGGGTCTCCTTACCCAATGTCCCAACCTTCCCGCCCGGTCTCCAATTCACTTTTCTTTTCCAACTACCCATCCATGCCCACTCTTTTTATCATAGATAAGGTAACGACCTCAAGCGACGGAACCTTCCGCCACTTGGCCCAATTCCCGACCTCTAAGCAATTCTAAGCAGTGACTCATTTAATACCCATACTAGTTCCAACGGAAGTATTCACAAATCCAAGAGACGAATGTGCAGCAAATAGGATCTAACCCTAACCCAATTCAACTCCTAATGCAGACTTATTTCACCAATTAAGCAATTTATTCACAAAAATACAATTAATATAGGTTCAAGATGCATAGGTGCTTGCCTTGTTCTTCTGCTGGTGGATCGACAGCGATTTGCCCGTCGGCAACTCTCTCAACCACGGCCACGTCAGTCGCCGCGGGATCGTTCTCTACACGAGTACAATGCACAATTAAAATGCATGCAATGCATATGAACGAAGTACAACCGAAAAACCCCGAAGAAATAACGCAACCAGACAACTCGACTCAATCGACAGATCACCTAACCCGGACAGTTCGGGTATTTGATCCGGACTCTCCGGACAATCCGGACTCTCCGGCCCATTCGGTCCGGATACTCCGGGCAGAGCGGACACTCCGGACGGGGTGTCTGGACACTCCGGACCTGGCGAGTTTTACTAACTCGACGGATCGAGGTGCCGCCAAGTCCAACGGCATCGCGGGGACCCGATCAATGACTTTCCTACACGTGGCAAGGCCGTAGAAGCTTATAGCTAACCCAACACCACGAGGAATGACACTAATCTATGAAATCACTAGCCAACTCCAAACGACCCTTGGATCGGCATTACCACTACCCGATCTACCTCTCAAGTACCCACATTCACCAATCCAAGCCCCACACTAACCCTAGGATCACTACAACCAAAAACCCTAAAGCTCAAGATCCAACTCCAAAACTTCAAATCTAAACCTAAGCTCTAACTCCCACCATTGATGACCCTAGAACCCAAGAATCCCACGATTCAACCCCCAAGAGAGAGACCTACCTCCAAGGAAGATAGAGGAGAAGCAATGCCGGGAGGAGGAAGGAGGATGCCGGTGCGAGGACGAGCTAGAGGACGCCGGGGAGGAGCCACGGAGGTCGCCGGCCGGTGGGCTCGCCGGAGTGGAGCTAGGGAGGGTAGAGAGTGCATACACGGGTGGAGGAGCAAAAGGGAGTAGAGTGAAATGAGGTGGGGGCCAAGGAAACGGGATTTTTATACAAAACCCCCGCAGATACCGGACTCTCCGGACGCTCAACCCGGAGACTCCGGGTTGGGGTCTTCGGTGGAATCAACCCGGACACTCCGGACATTCAGTCCGGACACTCCGGGTTGGGGTGTTCGGTCAGCCCAATCCGGATACTCCGGACTTTTATCCGGACATTCCGGGTTGGATCCGGACACTCCGGATGTTGATCCGGATACTCCGGATGTCCCAGGAGTTCTTGAAGTTTGGGGCCTTGACAGCTCCTGGGGCTGGTGTAACATCCCAAAATTTTGCTTTTCTTAAAATCATGTGTGATTTGGCACTTTGGTGAATTTTTGGAATTTTCTGGAATTTATTTGGATTTATTTGGAATTTATTTGAATTTATTCCATTTTGAAATAATTAAAGAATTTAATTTTGCAAATAAATTTTTGTTGGAAATATTTTATTTGAGTCCAAAATAATCCAAAATATTTTCCAGAATTTTTCCGAATTTTTCGAGTCATTTGCTATTTTTAATGAATTAAATGAATTATCGGGAATTATTTTAAATATTAAATCGCTGGAAAATCCAACTCGGTCAATCGTTCATCCGACCGAAGTCGGACTCGAGTCCGACCGAGCCGCTTGACTCGACCGAACCCACTCCTAACCCTAATCGATCCCAACCGTTGGATCAAGATCCAACGGCCGAGATCCGCCTCGACCGATCGAAGCCGTGTTCGGACCGGACCCGATCGCGCCGTGCGATCGTGTTGATCGCGACACGTGGACGGCCACGATTTCGTCGTCTTCTCAGAATCGAGCCGGACTCGCGCCGAAAGTGCGCCGTGGATCGATTAGGGCTCCGCCGAGCACGCCTCCGGCTATTTAATGCCGGATCGCACCGAGGACCGCCGTGACCCGCACTTCTTGCCCTAACCCGCCGAGCTCTAGCCGCCAGAGGTTCGCGAATCGCCGCCGTAGTTGCGTGAAGCGCCACCACGTCCTTGCCTCGCCTCGCCGCGCCCGCCCCTCCGCCATTGACCCCAGATTCAAACCCCGGCGCACCAAGACACCCTCCATCTCGCCGAGCACGCCCCAACCGCCGCTTTGGGTGGTCGCGCCTCGCCACGGCACCGCAACTCCGAGTGAAGCCATCGCCGACCCCGAGCTCCACCAACCGTCCGATCAAGATCCAAAGGCCCGATCGTGCCACGCCACTTCGTGAGTTTCCGTTGAAAATCCTAGATCTAATCCCAACCGTTGGATCTAGATCCAACGGCCCACGATCGATCCACGCGCGCCCCAAGCACATGAGGCCAAACTCAATCCCGGTAGGCCGGATTTCAAACCAACGGCCACGATTGTGCCACGCTGGCCCAGGAAGCCGAACTGTCGGCGCCACGCGCTGCAGTCGTGGTCACCGACACGCGGGCCCGCGTGTCGGCGATGCGCGTGACGCCACCCATGACGTCATCATCGGTGGGACTCCACTGTCAAAGACCGTGGCCGAGCCCGGCCGACGCCAAGAATGACGCACCCGAGTGGGCCCACATGTCGGGCCTCACGTGAGGCGGACCGAGTCCACGGTGGACCCAAGCCGAGTGTGGACCGAGCCCATGGACGCCGACGCCAAGAGCCAATCAGGAGCTGCCACGTGTCCAGCCGATTTAATAATTAATTTCCGAAAAGAAAATGATTTATTAATTCGAAATATTGATTCAAATTTAGATTCAAACTTCAAACGCTTATAACTTTTATGCTTCAACTCCGATTTGAGTGATTCAAATTTCTAAATTTGTATAAAATTGAGATCTACCTAAATATGAATTTTATTTAATTTTTGGACTAAAGTTTTTCTCTGAAATATTATTTAATTGATTATTTAAACTTTAAATAATCATAACTTTTATGCTTTAACTCCAAATTTGACGATTCCAGTTTCTAAAAATCCAGAAAATTATGTTCTCTCTGTTTATGGATTTTATTTGGAGTTTTGGGATCTTTTTGCATAGTGTTCATTTGTGTATTTGCTATTTGCACGCTTTACGAGTAGACGTTGAAGTGCCGGAAGGATTCGAGGGAGAAGTGTTGACTCAGGATCCAACTCAAGACCAAGAGCAAGTACTTTTTGAAGGCAAGTTGTGCTTTGACCATGTTGATCCTATTTCGAAAACTATTTTGATTTAAACTATTGCATGCTAGATCAATTAGAAAGATATTTTGTTTAAACCTGGGGGTTAGATAAATACCAATTTGTTATATGACACCTTGATTACTTAAGTATGTGCCATGATCCCTTGTCACCCTAGTTGTGGTTTACTAGTTGGACATTATTAAATTGCCAACATGGGTTTAGATCGTTGTAGTATACTGCTTAGACCTGCTACGTGCTCATGACATGATTTTGGATAATCAAATGCTAATATGGACTTAATGATATATTGAACCTGTTTTGGAAAAGTATCATGTGATGTTGATGGCACGTGGTGCATGGTAATCAGCGGGTTTGATAAATGATTTCGGCCAGGGCATGTGGCAAGAGTAATCAGGTGGGCCAGTGTGGCATTGGGAGTGTTGATTTGGTTTTTCGGGTAGTCTTGCCCTGGTCACTCTAAGGACTTAACCTTGCAAGCCTTTGAACTGGGTCATACTTGCAACCACATGGCTGGAATGGGACGGCCCTAGTTGACTAAGTCGCTAAGGACTCACTTGTGGAGCCTCAGTGGTGTCGATTACACCGCTTTGTGTGATTGTACGGGGAGCGATCGTGGTCGTGGGCCAGTACCCATCTAACGGTGTGTTGGTCCCATACTTCGCCTTGGCTAAGGGAAGGGATGGTGTAGAGCACGTCAGGAGAGGACCACTGTGTTGTTTGAGGCTTCCGAAAGGCTTTGTTATGATCGCTCATTCGCATACTCTTGTATGGCGATTCACTACCGACGTGGTGAGTGGATTGTATCTTGTGGGTAAAGTGCATAACCTCTGCAGAGTGTAGAATCTATTTGAATAGCCGAGTCCACTGATCGACAATGCTCGGGAATTACAGTCAAGGGTTAGACTTTCTGAAAATAACTTGGATTTGAGAAGTTGGGTTGGTTTAACAAAGAAGATGATGGAAATATGGTTTAGGATGGGGAAAAATGTTATTTAAACTTTTTGAAAAGTTATTTATGCTTTACTTGTTTTTACTGCTTTGAATCTACTTATATTACTTGTCAAATGTCACATCGAAATATACCTTAAGCTACTCCTTTGTACTAAGCCATGCATATAGTATATTAGCTTGCATTCTGTGCATGACTTGCTGAGTACCAAGTACTCACCCTTGCCCCAACACAATATCAGTTGAAGAGGAGATTACGCCAGCTTTGGAGAAGGAACTCCAAGAGGACCCGACTACTTAGGGATGCGAGCCCAGTCAGTTGCCTGTGGTATACTGGATGGCGCCACGAAGTTTATTTGATTTTCCGCTGCTATTGTTTCTCTCTGAATAAGTTTCGCCCTACGAGGCATATATTTGTAACTTGGCCATAAGGTCGAGTAACCCTTTGATTATTTAAATAAAGTACTTTGATAGTATCGTTTGGTATGATTGTGATATATACCGATGTTAAGACTGTGTGCACTAGCGCGTTCCTGGACTAGTGCTGAATACACAGAGGGTCCGGATTTGCAAATTCGGGGTCCCGACAGAGGTGGTATCAGAGCCATACTTGACCGTAGGCTCAACCCTAGCTAGAATGGTCGTAGTGAGGATAAAACCTATTTTCTAAAGCTAAAAATTTGTGAAGACAAGAAATGACATCTCGACTTATCCCCTTCTCTCTTTTCTTGTCTCTTGCTGAAAATTTCCCTTACCTTGTCACACCGAAAATTCGAAGTTCTTACGTAAAGCACTCTTGTGACAGATGGAGGAAGAGTTCAACTACGTTGATCTGGGAGTTGGTCACGCCGCAGAGCTTTGGCACATGCTACAAACTCTCGGAGATTTTGAGAAGCCCCAATACCAAGTAGAAGTGATCAGACAAGCAGGATTGATCAAGGCTTGTGACGTGAGGATTGAGGTACCGCCAGAAGAGGGGCCTGTGCAATCGCTCGATACACTGACCGCTAGAAGATCTACAATGCAGATGGGTGTCCAAGAAGTTTCACGACGAGCAATGCGGCACATTACCGATATCCACGCCAGAGAGTTGGAAAGCACGGTGTTCGTTATCATCCGCGGCGATAACCTTCTTGACCAAGACGATTCAGGATGAGAATGCCACGGTTACACAGTTGGCACGATTCGTCGTCGCCCAGGAAGATGTACTAGATAATACAAGTAAGGAGCTACAGAAGGCCCGCAAGGAGATCACGACAGAGAAGAACAGATGGCGGGAAGCTCAAGAGTATGTGGCACACCTTCTACGAAGGATTGACGAGTTGGAAATGACTTTGTACGGACCAGACCCAGAGCCAAGATTTGAGCTACACGAGCGAGATCCAGAGGAGTCGATCTCGATGAGGACATCGCTTCTTCGACTACCACAGATGACATAGTCGCTGGACATGGCGATCGCTTTCGCGCCTATGCCGCAAAGATCCGCACTCCAGGCCGTGGAGGTTTTCTCGATGAGTGAGCATAGGTTCTATAGTGAGACTCCTTCGCCGAGTCGAGTCATAGAGTAAAGAGTCACCCTTTAGGCGTTAGACTCCAGAGTTAGTTCGATTTGGATTTGCTTTGTTTGTCGAGTGTGCAAGATGTGTTGCAAGGCCCTTAGGCATTGTAAGCAGCCATACCAAGTTATTAATAATAAAGATGGACCTTAAAGTTACCCCTTTCGCCTCGCATAAAGTCCATATTACTTGTCTATTCTTGTTTCCTCTCATCTCTAAACCTAGAGCAAATCAACAGATGGTGAACACCGTGGGAACTTTGGAAGCAATGGGAGTGGATCTCGCCAGCAGAAACCCTAATGATAGAGCACCAAGACCGCTCTTTGGATGTGCAGAATTTTGGAGCATTTCTTGCTGCTCAGACCCGATTGATGCATGCTATGATGCAACAAATGCAGCACGCCATCGCTCAGGCCATCGCTAATCAAGTTAATCGGGGACCACGCCGTAATACAAGGCCGTCGAGTTCATGAGGACTCACCCACCCACTTTCTCGGGAATGCCAATCCGTTGGAGGCCGATGATTGGTTAAGATCAATCGAGAGGAAGCTACACATAGCCCAATGCATAGGAAATGAGAAGGTACTTTACGCTTCTCATCGCTTGGAAGGAACATTGGCCAGAATGGTGGGAGAATTTCGTACACGCAGAGAACCCTCAAGATATCACTTGGGAAGAGTTCACATTTGCATTCCGACAAGTATCACGTGCCTGAAGGAATCATGGACCTTAAGAAGGAGGAGTTCAGAGCATCAAGCAAGGTAATCAACCGTTGGCCGACTACGAACAAGTTCACACGGCTAGCACGCTACGCACTTTGAGGATGTAGCGACAGATAAATCCGCATACCTCGCTTTTATGAAGGGACTTAACTCAGGATTGCAAGTAGGGTTGATCACCCACACCTTTCGATTTCCAAGAGTTGGTGAATAAGGCGCTTATTCTTGAGGACAAGCGCAAGGAACCCGGATGAGAACAGAAGCGCAGGATGCAACAAAGAAGGATCACGTCGAGGAACGCAATAGCTTGAGAGTTGCACCAAATCAATTCTTGATTCCAACCACGTAATGCAACAAGGACACCATCCAGCACCAAGACCCGCCAATCGAACTACCAAACCCCAGCCCCGCTAGAAACGCTACCCTGTGCAACAGGGGAACAGTGAGACGCCGCTACAATCGAACGAGCCAGACACTTTGCCAACAGCTTGTCCGAAGAAGACAGGAGCGACCCGATTCGCTTCAATCTAGGAACCACCCAGCTAGGACGCCAAAGACCAGAGCCACACCCTGCATCAGTGGTGAGAGGCCGAGTCAACCATGTCATCAGCGGATGCATTGCAAAATGCTACTGACGTGATCTTGGGTAAGTTACTTGTTAACTCAAGACTGCAGCAGCTTTTGTTTGACTCTGGAGCTTCAGATTCGCTTGTTTCGCAAGGCTTTGCTACTAGAAATGACTTAAGGATTGCAAGACTTAAGTGCATGCTTTTAGTTCAAACCCCTGGTTCGAACTCCGAACGGAAGTAGGATGTTCCGGTGAGAATACTAATAGATGGAATAGAGTTCCTAGCAAACCTTATAATTTTGGAGACCTGCACCTTAGATG
This sequence comes from Rhipidocladum racemiflorum, assembly GCA_036346355.1. NCBI lineage: Eukaryota > Viridiplantae > Streptophyta > Magnoliopsida > Poales > Poaceae > Rhipidocladum > Rhipidocladum racemiflorum. The sequence continues at coordinate 32,295,906 of CM070577.1, forward strand.
TTATATTGGGAATGGATTGGTTATCCAAGCACAAGGTCGTATTGGATTGTGGACGAAGGACTATCTCATTGAGAGCCCGTGTGGGAAGAAAGTGGAATTTCAAGCCACTACAGCTTAGAGAGGGACGATTGATGGTTAACAGTACCAAGGCAATCAGCATAGAGGATGTCCCAAAGAGTGAATGAGTACCCGATGTTTTTCCCGAAGATCTACCTCGGTATGCCGACAGGTGACATAGAGTTTGTGATAGAGCTTGCACTGCACAAGACCGATAGCAAAGAGACCCTATCGGATGTCAACCGAGGAGTTGGTAGAGATGAAGAAACAGCTAGAAGAGTTAATGGAGAAAGGATTTATCGAGACCAAGTTCGTCGCCATGGGGAGCACCGCTTTGTTTGTCAAGAAGAAGGACGGAGTTTCAGGATGTGCATTGACTACCGTGCACTCAATGAAGTCACCGTGAAGAATAAGTATCCGCTACCCAGGATTGATGATTTGTTTGATCAGTTAAGAGGAGCCGAGTTTTCTCCAAGATTGATCCGAGATCGGGATATCATCGCTAAAGATCCGATCGTAAGATATTCAAGACTGCATTCTCGTCAAGATATGGACATTACGAGTTTACGCTATGTCCTTTGGGTGACCAATGCGCCACTTATTTCATGAATATGATGAATAAGGTGTTCATGGAATATTTGGACAAGTTTGTCGTCGTGTTCATAGACGATATCCTAATCTACTCCAAGACAGAGGATGAACATGCCGAACACTTAAGGCGAGTTTTGGAAAAGCCGAGGAACAGCAACTTTTCGCCAAGTTCAGCAAGTGTGATTTTTGGAAGGACAAGGTGGAGTTTCTTGGACATGTAATGACCGCAGAAGGAGTCGCCAGTAGATCCAAGCAAAGTAGAAGCTGTGTTACATTGGGAGCACAAGACTGTGACCCAGTTCGAGTTTCCTTGGAATGGCAGGATATTACCGCCGTTTCATCGAAGGTTTTTCGACAATTGCGAAACCTCTTACGCAATTCTGAAGAAGGAAAAGAAGTTTGCATGGACGCTTGAGAATGTGAGGAAGGATTTCAGAGCTGAAGAAGCGATTGACATCAAGACCGGTGTTAGTTCTACCTGATGTTGCTCAAAGCTTCGATATTTATTGTGACGATCGCGCCAAGGACTTGGATGTGTCTTGTCCGATGCAGAATGGAAAGGTCGCCGTATGCATCAAGGCGGTGAGGCCGCATGAGGAAAATTATCCGACACATGACCTAGAGTTAGCCCGTAGTGCATGCTTTGAAGATATGGCGTCACTATCGATTGGAAACAGATGTGAAGTATATACGGATCATAAGAGCCTTAAGTACATATTCACCCAATCGGATCTGAATATGAGGCAAAGGAGATGGCTAGAATTGATCAAGGACTATAATGTTGGAATCCATTACCATCCGGGAAGGCCAACGAGTAGCCGATGCTCGAGTCGGAAGAGCCATACCGTGAGTACGTTGCTAGCCACAAGTCGGGATGAGTTATGTGAGGATTTGAAAATGAAGATTGAGGTTGTACCTAGCGGATTCTTGGCCGCCTTGGAAGTAAAGCCTACTTTAGAGGACCAGATCCGAGAAGGAGAAGGATGATGACAAGATCCGTAGGATTAAGTCCAAAATGGAGGAAGGCAAGGCAAAGGATTTCAAGCTAGACGAGCAAGGCACGTTATGGATGAAGGATCGCATTTGTGTGCCTAACAAAAGGAGTTAAAGCAATCGATTACGGAAGAAGCCCATGACTCTAAGTACTCGATTCATCCCGAAGCGCCAAGATGTATCAGGATCTCAAGGAGAGATTCTCGTGGCCGAGTATGAAACGTGAAGTTGCCGAGCATGTTGCATTGTGCGACGTATGCCGAGAGTCAAGGCAATGCATCGAGACCAGCAGGATTGCTACAACCGCTGAAAATACTCGAGTGGAAGTGGGAGGAAATCGGAATGGATTTCATTACCGGCTTGTCAAGACTCAAGGAGGTTATGACTCCATATGGGTTATAGTGGATCGCTTGACTAAAGTAGCCCATTTTATCAGTGAAGACCATTTACTCGGAGATAAGTTAGCGAGTTGTACATGATCAGATTGTTTGTTTGCACGGAGTGCCAAAGAGGATTGTATCAGACGAGGTACCCAATTTACCTCAAGGTTACTGGAATAAGTTGCATGAAGCCATGGGAACCCGTTTAAACTTGATGACTTATCATCCATGCCGGATGGACAGACCGAAAGAGTCAACCAGATTCTAGAGGATATGTTGAGAGCTTGTGCATTGGCTTATGCTACCTCTTGGGATAAAAGTTTGCCGTATGCCGAGTTTAGTTACAACAATAGTTATCAGGCTAGTTTACGCTTGTCACCTTTTGAGGCATCAGTATGGTCGACTGTCGGACACCATTGAATTGGAATGAGACCGGCGCCGTGTCTTTGGGCCTGATATTCTTCAAGAGGCCGAGGAGCAGATCGCTATGATTAGGGAAAGGTTGAAGATAGCCCAATCTCGACAGAAGAGTTATCTTGACAATCGTCGCCGAGATTTGAGTTTTGAACCGTAAGACTTTGTATACCTCGTAGTTACGCCTCGTGGGAGTTAAGAGGTTCCATGCCAAAGGGAAACTCGCACCTGCTATGTTGGACCATTTAAGATTTTGAGTCGCAGGGGTGAAGTTGCCTATCACCGGAGTTGCCACGATCGTTAGCAGGAGTGCATGACGTGTTCCATGTGTCCTGGGCTTGAAGAAGTGTCTCCGAGTTCCCCGAGGAACAGGCACCGCTAGAGTCAATTGAGTTGCAAGAGGATTTGACTTATAAGGAGCACCACTGTGAGGATTCTAGACACAATGGATCGAGAAACTAGAAACAAGTCAACCCGATTCTCAGAGTTCAAGTGGAGCAACCATGAAGAAAGTGAAGCGACTTGGGAGCGAAGAGGATTTGAAGAAAGAATTTCCAAACCTATTTCTTTAGTGAGCCCTGAATCTCGGGACGAGATTCTATTAAGGGGAGGTTTGTAACATCCCAAAATTTTGCTTTTCTTAAAATCATGTGTGATTTGGCACTTTGGTGAATTTTTGGAATTTTCTGAATTTATTTGGATTTATTTGGAATTTATTTGAATTTATTCCATTTTGAAATAATTAAAGAATTTAATTTTGCAAATAAATTTTTGTTGGAAATATTTTATTTGAGTCCAAAATAATCCAAAATATTTTCGAATTTTTCCGAATTTTTACGAGTCATTTGCTATTTTTAATGAATTAAATGAATTATCGGGAATTATTTTAAATATTAAATCGCTGGAAAATCCAACTCGGGTCAAGTAATCGTTCATCCGATCGAAGTCGGACTCGAGTCCGACCGAGCGATTGACTCGACCGAACCCACTTAACCCTAATCGATCCCAACCGTTGGATCAAGATCCAACGGCTGAGATCCGCCGACCCCGACCGAGCCGTGTTCGGACCGGACCCGATCGCGCCGTGCGATCGTGGCCGTTGATCGCGACACGTGGACGGCCACGATTTCGTCGTCTTCTCAGAATCGAGCCGGACTCGCCGAGTGCGCCGCGTGACCGATTAGGGCTCCGCTGAGCACGCCTCCGGCTATTTAATGCCCTGATCGCACTCGAGGACCGCCGTGACCCGCGCACTTCTTGCCCTAACCCGCCGAGCTCTAGCCGCCGAGGGTTCGCCGGAATCGCTCGCCGTAGTTGCGCGTGAAGCGCCACCACGGTCCTTGCCTCGCGCCGCCGCCGCCCTCCGCCGCCATTGACCCCAGATTCAAACCCCGGCCAGCGCACCAAGACACCCTCCATCTCGCCGAGCACGCCCCAACCGCTTTGGGTGGTCGCTGCCCTCGGGCCGGCAGCCGCAACTCCGCGCGTGAAGCCATCGCCGACCCCGAGCTCCACCAACCGTCCGATCAAGATCCAAAGGCCCAGATCGTACACGCCACCGGTGAGTTTCCCGCTGAAAATCCTAGATCTAATCCCAACCGCTGGATCTAGATCCAACGGCCCACGATCGATCCACGTGCGCCCCAAGCACATGAGGCCAAACTCAATCCCGCCGGATTTCAAACCAACGGCCACGACAGTGCCACGCGGCCCAGAAGCCGAACTGTCGCGCTTCACGCAGCGTGGTGATCACCGACACGCGGGCCCGCGTGTCGGCCGATGCGCGTGACGTCACCCATGACGCCATCGGTGGGACCCACTTGCCGCCGACCGTGGTGAGCCCCGCCGACGTCGAATGACGCCACCCGAGTGGGCCCACATGTCGGGCCTCACGTGGGAGCCGCGGACCGAGTCCACGGTGGACCCAAGCCGAGTGTGGACCGAGCCCATGGATCTGACGCCGCAGGCCAATCAGGAGCTGCCACGTGTCCAGCCGACGCAATAATTAATTTCCAAAAGAAAATGATTTATTAATTCGAAATATTGATTCAAATTTAGATTCAAACTTCAAACGCTTATAACTTTTGCGTTTCAACTCCGATTTGAGTGATTCAAATTTCTAAATTTGTATAAAATTGAGATCTACCTAAATATGAATTTTATTTAATTTTTGGACTAAAGTTTTTCTCTGAAATATTATTTAATTGATTATTTAAACTTTAAATAATCATAACTTTTATGCTTTAACTCCAAATTTGACGATTCCAGCTTCTAAAAATCCAGAAAATTATGTTCTCTCTGTTTATGGATTTTATTTGGAGTTTTGGGATCTTTTGCATAGTGTTCATTTGTGTATTTGCTATTTGCACGCTTTTACGAGTAGACGTTGAAGTGCCTGGGAAGGATTCGAGGAGAAGTGTTGACTCAGGATCCAACTCAAGACCAAGAGCAAGTACTTTTTGAAGGCAAGTTGTGCTTTGACCATGTTGATCCTATTTCGAAAACTATTTTGATTTAAACTATTGCATGCTAGATCAATTAGAAAGATATTTTGTTTAAACTCTGGGGTTAGATAAATACCAATTTGTTATATGACACCTTGATTACTTAAGTATGTGCCATGATCCCTTGTCACCCTAGTTGTGGTTTACTAGTTGGACATTATTAAATTGCCAACATGGGTTTAGACCGTTGTAGTATCTTTGCTTAGACACGCTTTCGTGCTCATGACATGATTTTGGATAATCAAATGCTAATATGGAATTAAAGATATATTGAACCTGTTTTGGAAAAGTATCATGTGATGTTGATGGCACGTGGTGCATGGTAATCAACTGGTGTTTTATAAACGTTTTTCGACCTGGGCTTTTGGCAAGAGTAATCAGGTGTGCCAGTTGTGGAATTGGGAGTGTTGATTTGGTTTTTAGGGTAGTCTTGCCCTGGTCACTCTAAGGACTTAACCTTGCAAGCCTTTGAACTGGGTCATACTTGCAACCACATGGCTGGAATGGGACGGCCCTAGTTGACTAAGTCGCTAAGGACTCACTTGTGGAGCCTCGGGTGTCGATTACACCGTTTGTGTGATTATGTACGGGGAGCGATCGTGGGCGTGGCCAGGTACCCATCTAACGGTGTGTTGGTCCCATACTTCGCCTTGGCTAAGGGAAGGGATGGTGTAGAGCACGCAAGAGGACCACTGTGTTGTTTGAGGCTTAGAAGGCTTTGTTATGATCGGCTCATTCGCATACTCTTGTATGGCGATTCACTACCGACGTGGTGAGTGGATTGTATCTTGTGGGTAAAGTGCATAACCTCTGCAGAGTGTAGAATCTATTTGAATAGCCGAGTCCACGTCTTTGATCGACAATGCTCGGAATTACTGATCAAGGGTTAGACTTTACGAAAATAACTTGGATTTGAGAAGTTGGGTTGGTTTAACAAAGAAGATGATGGAAATATGGTTTAGGATGGGGAAAAATGTTATTTAAACTTTTTGAAAAGTTATTTATGCTTTACTTGTTTTTCTGCTTTCGAATCTACTTATATTACTTGTCAAATCTTGTTTACATCGCAAATATACCTTAAGCTACTCCTTTGTACTAAGCCATGCATATAGTATATTAGCTTGCATTCTGCATGACTTGGTCGAGTACCAAGTACTCACCCTTGCCCCAACACAATATCGCTTGAAGAGGAGATTACGCCACTTTGGAGAAGGAACTCCAAGAGGACCCGACTACTTAGGGATGCGAGCCTGGTCAGTTGCCTGTGGTATCTGGATGGCGCCACTAAGTTTATTTGATTTTCCGCTATTGTTTCTCTCTGAATAAGTTTCACTCTACGAGGCATATATTTGTAACTTGGCCATAAGGTCGAGTAACCCTTTGATTATTTAAATAAAGTACTTTGATAGTATCGTTTGGTATGATTGTGATATATACCGATGTTAAGACTGTGTGCACTAGCGCGTTCCTGGACTAGTGCTGAATACACAGAGGGTCCGGATTTGCAAATTCGGGGTCCCGACAGCTGGGGTCCTGGCTGGTGTGGAGCCCAAGTTGAAGCGAACTGGGGTCACTCCGGTTGTCCTCTTGGGGCAGTTGTTGGAGAAATGCCCTGGCTCATTGCATGTATAGCAACGCCTCACTGTGCCCTGCTGGTTGCTTGTAGCGGCGTTCCTGGCTGGTGCTGGGGTCTGGAAATTCTGATTCATAGGCCTTGGTGCTGGCGACGGTGTCCTTGCTGCATTCTGCGGTTGGAATCTGAAAAATGGATTTGGCGCAACCCACAGACGCTGCTGCGCTCCCTGACGTGATCCTTGCTGCTGCATTCTGTGCTTCCTGTTCTCATCCAGTTCCTTGCGCTTGTCCTCAAGAATAAGCGCTTTGTTCACAACCTCCTGGAAATCTGGAAAGGTGTGGGTGATCAGTCCCACCTGTAGTCCGGAGTTGAGTCCCTTCATGAAGCGAGACTGTCTGGCCTTATCTGTCGCTACGTCTTCAGGTGCGTAGCATGCAAGCTGTGTGAACTTGTTCAGATATTCTGACACCGGTTGATTATCTTGCTTCAATGCCCTGAACTCTTCCTTCTTAAGGTCTATTATTCCTTCAGGCACGTGATACTGACGAAACGCAGCCGTAAACTCCTCCCACGTGATGTCCTGTGGGTTCTCCCGCGTGGCGCAGAAGTTTTCCCACCATTCAGCGGCGGTCCCTTCCAACTGATGAGATGCGTAAAGCACCTTCTCATTTCCCATGCATTGGGCAATGTGTAACTTCCTTTCTATTTACCTTAGCCAATCATCCGCCTCCAGTGGATTGGCATTCCCCGAGAATGTGGGTGGATGAGTCCTCATGAATTTTGACAACTTTGCTCCATGTCGTTGCCCCTGATTTGCTTGGTTAGCGGTGGCCTGAGTAGTGACCTGCTGCATCTGTTGCATCATGGCATGCATCAGCTGGGTTTATGCAGCAAGAAAAGCTCCAAAGTTCTGCATATCAACTGGCGGTGCTGGGTGGGGTGCAGGTGCTTCATCATTAGGGTTCCTAGCTGGGCGAGAACCACTCCCATTGCCTCCAAGGTTTCCGCGGGTGTTCACCATCTGTTGATTGCTCCAAGGTTTAAAGACAAGAGGGAAACAAGCATAGACAAGTAGTAGAGTAACTTATGCGGGGAGGTGTAACTCAAAATCCAACTTTATTAACTATACCATAATAATATCTTGGTATGGTTGCTTACAATGCCTAAGGGCCTACAACACATACTGCACACTCAGTAAGCAATGAAAATCCGACGCCTCTAAGGGTGAATCTTTATTCTATAACGCGACTCGACGAAGGAGTCCCAACTACAAGACCTAGGCTCACTAGTCAAGAAAACCTCCTCTGCCTGGGTGCGGGTGCGGTGGCATCGGTGCGAAACAATCACCATGCCCTGCAACCGTGGTAGTCGAAGAAGCGGTGTCCTCCTCGAGATCTGGCTCCTCTGGGTCTGGCTCATGTAACTCAAGTACTTGCTCTGGTCCTGGTTCGTACAATGCCATCTCCAACTCGTCAATTCTTCGCAGAAGGTGGGACACATGCTCTTGAGCCTCCCGCCATCGGTTCTTCTCTATCATGACCTCCTCGCGAGCCTTCTGTAGATCCCGGTTCGTATCATCGAGCACATCCTCCTGAGCGATGACGAGTCGCGTTAATCGTGCGGACTGCGTGGCATTCTCATCCTGAATCAGCCTCGGGTCGAGAAGGTTGTTGTTGTGTGGATGGTAACGGTACACCGCGCCCTCCAGCTCGCTGGCATAGATGCGGGCGATGTGTCGCATCGCTCGTCGGGATACCTCTTGAATTCTCATCTGCATTGTCGACCTCCTGGCGGTGCAGTATATCGAATGGTTGCCCTTGCCATTCTTCCTGGCATGTACCGTGATCTTCACATCACAAGCCTTAATCAGTCCCGCTTGTCTGATGACGTTCACTTGGTATTGCGGCACATCAAAACCTTCAAGAAACTGCAGCATACGCCAAAGTTCCGCGGCGTGGCCAACCTCAAGATCGACGTAGTTGAGCTCTCCCTCCATCTGTCACAAAACACTCGCGTAAGAACGCAACATTTTTAAATCAAAGTGGGAGACAGAAGAATTCAGCAAAAGGGGTAAGGGAAGAGAGAAGGGGCAAGTCGAGAATTCATTCATTATCTTGACAAACTTTTAGCTTTAGAAAATAGGTTTTATCCTTAGTACGGCCATTCTAGCTAAAGGTTGAGCCTACAGTCAGTATGGCTCTGATACCACCTCTGTCGGGACCCGAATTTGCAAATCCGGACCCTCTGTGTATTCAGCACTAGTCCAGGAACACGCTAGTGCACACAGTCTCAACATTGGTAAATATCACAATCATACTCAACGAAATAATAAGGTACCTTAATTAGTTAACCAAGCTGGTTGCTCGACCTTAAGGTCAAGTTACAAATATATGCCACGCAGGGCGAAAACTTAATAAGAGAGAAATAACAAAGAATGAATGTAAGATAACCGTGGTGCCATCCAAAGATACCACGAGCAACCGATCGGGCTCGCTTCCTAGTTAGACGGTTCCTCTTGGAGCTCCTCCTCCAAAGCTGGTGTAGACTCTTCTTCAACTGGTGTCGTATTGTGGCAAGGGTGAGTACTTGGTACTCAGCAAGTCATGCACAGAATGCAAGCTAATATTCTACATGCATGGCTTAATACAAAGGAATAGCTCATGGTTCATTTGCAAAGAATAAAGATTTAACAAATAACATAAGTAGATTCGAAAGCGATAGAAATAGTGTAATATCAATAACTTTTCCAGGAGTTAAATAAACATCTGTCCCATTCCTAATCCACATTTCCATCAACATCATCATTTAACCAAACCAAACCTCTCAAGTTCAAGTTATTCTCAAGAAAATCTAACCCTTGACTGTAATCCCCGAGCAATGTCCAATACCGCGGACATGGCTATTCGGATAGATTTTACACTCTGTAGAGGTTATGCACTTTACCCATAAGATACAACCAAACACCACAAAGGCGAGTGATCGTAACAAAGCCTTTCGGAAATGGCTAACTACACAAGTGAACCTTTCCGGTTTTTGCCATACACCATCCCTTCCCTTAACAAAGGCGAAGTATGGGACCAACATACCATTGGACGGGTACCATGCCATCGCCTTGGTACGCTCCCCTCTCAAGCTACACAAAAGGTGTAGTTGACCCCCGAGGTATCACATGCAAGTTATTAGTAACTTACTCAACTAGGTCCGTCCCATTACGGACATGTGGTTGCACGATTAACTCAGTTCAAAGGCTCGCAAGGTTAAGTCCTTATGTTGACCAGGGCAAGACTACCCGAAGAACCAAACCAACGCTCCCGATGCCGCAACTGGCCCACCTGATCATTCTTGCCACATGCCCCGGCCGAAAACTATTTATCAAACCCCCAGTTGATTACCATTCACCACGTGCCAACAACATCACAACACATGATACCTTTCCAAAACAGGTTCAATATATCATTAAGTCAATATTAACATTTGATTGTCCAAAATCATGTCATGAGCACGAAAGTGTGTCTAAGCAAAGATACTACAATGATCTAAATTCCCATGTTGGCAATTTAATAATGTCCAACTATTTAATCCTCAACTAGGGTGACAAGGGGTTCATGGCATTCAATTATCTATGTCAAGGTGGCATATAGCAACTAGGCAATTAACTAGTCTCCCAAAATTAATTAAAGCATTCTATAATTCAACTAGCATATAATAATTTAAATCAAAATAATTTCAAAACGGGATCAACATGGTCAAAGAACAACTTGCCTTCAAAGAATACTTGATCTTGGTCCTGAGGTGGCTCCTGGGTCAACACTTCACCTTCGAAGCCTTCGGGCACCTCAATGTCTACTCGTAACGCGTGCAAATAGCAATAAATGAATAAAACAGTAGATAAAATTGTCCAAAAATATGAAGTCCATAAACAGAGAGAGCATATTTTTATAAATTTTTAGAAATTGGAATCATCCCAATCGGAGTTAAAATGCAAAAGTTATAACCGTTTAAAGTTTAAAGAAAACATTAATTAAATATAAACAGAGAAATATTCATAGTCAAAAATTAATTAAATTTCATATTTGAGTAGGTCTCATTTAATGAAAATTTAGAAATTTGAATCACTCAAATCGGAGTTGAAACGCAAAAGTTATAAGCGTTTGAAGTTTGAATCTAAATTTGAAGTCAATAAACCGAATTAAATAAATAATTTCTCTTTCGGAAAATGATTTATTGCGTCAGCATGACACGTGGACCAATCAAAGGCTGCCACGTTGCCTCGGGTTCATGGACCTGGCGCACGGTTTGGCTCGGTCCACCGTGGACCCGGTCCACGGCGCACGTGTCTCACTGACAAGTGGGCCCCTCAGATGACGTCAGCAGTGACGTCGTGACGCACGGCTGAGGACAGCTGACAGCTGGGCCCTACGGTGACATCACGGTGACGTCATGGTGCGGTTTGGCTGGGCCGCTGACACGCGGGCCCCACGCTGACGTCACGCGTGACGTCATCGATGACTGGGCGGCGATCACGCTGACCGCGACGGTCAGCCTTCCGGCCACGTGGCTGGATCTCGGCCGTTGATTAGAAAATCAACGGCGCAGATCGGATCTGGGTTTCACACGTGTAAAACGTCTCAGTTCATCTGGACCATTCGATCTTGATCGGACGGTCAAGATCCAATCTAGAGTTTACAACGTGGCTAACCCTAACCGTACGATCTAGATTTAACGGCTGAGATCATCCCTAGCACGGTGCAGTCATAGGCTACGTGGCTCAATCTAAGCCGTTGGATCTAGATCCAACGGTTGGAAATAGATCTAAAAATCACAATGTGATTACCTTCGGGCGACGTTGCGCAATCTAGACCGTCTGATGAAGATCCAACGGTGCACCAAGCTCGCGGATGACGATGGCGCTGCGGTGGTTCACGGCGGCCGGAGACGGTGACGACGACCTCCCGAACGGCGTTTCTTCGCGCTTCCGGCGAGATGAATGGTACCCTCCGACGCGGCTTGTCCTTGCGGTTCCGGATCTGGGCTCAATGGCGGCGGAGGACGGCGGACGGCGGCGGAATCGACGAATAACCGCGGTGGAGACCTAGCGCAACTACGACGAGCTCTAGCGGGCGAACGGTGGTAGCTCAAGTGATGTGGGCTAGGGCTATGGGTGCGCACGGGAGTCAGCTACCCGGTGGCAGTGGCGCCTTAAATAGGGGCCTCGGCTTCCATGTATTGCGCGGAGACCGAGGTCCACCCGGTTACGACGGCGGAATCCGAATCCAATTCGGATTCGGTGACGTGGCTCAACGTGGATCGTTAGATCAAGATCCGACGGTTGCGGGATTTGGGCTCGGGTCTGGCTCGGCGACTTGGCTGGCTCGGTCGGAGTCGGGCTCGGGCGACGTGGCGTGATCGTGGCCGTTGGATCTTGATCCAACGGTCACGCAGTTTAGGTTAGGTTGGAACCGGGTTCGGCTCGAACGCGGCTCGGGTCGGACTCGAGTCTGACTTAGGTTTGGGCTCGGTCGGATGAACAGTAAAACCCGGTTTGGGTTTTTCCAGCGATTAAATAATCAATTTAATTCCCAGAAATTCATTTAATTCATTAAAAATAGCAAAACACTCTGAAAAATTCCAGGAAAATTCTAGAAAATATTTTGGAACATTTTGGACTCAAATAAATTATTTCCAACAAAATTTTATTTGCAAAATTAAATTGTTTAATTATTTCAAAAGGGAATAAATTCAAATAAATTCCAAATAAATCCAAATAAATCCCAGCAAATTCCAAAAATTCACAAAAGTGCCAAATCTTATTTAAATTCATGAAAGGCAAAAATTGGGGTGTTACACGCGCTCACACGTGCACGGTGCGGCGGCTGGGCTACGTGGCACGATCTCGTCTGTTGGATCTAAATCCAACAGCTGAGATTGGATCTAGACGCCGAAACGTGGATTTCGTTGCGGTGACGTGGGCTAACGTGGGCCGTTGGATCTTGATCCAACGGTCCAGATCTAATCTAGTTCGTTACTGCTACGGCTATGTGGCGAGATCTAAATCGTTAGATCTAGATCTAACGGCGGAGATTAGATCTAAGAAATCAAACGTGAGAAAATACCTCCGGACGATGTGGACGAATCTAGACAACACGATGTAGATCGGACGGCTGACGGTGCTCGCGGGGTTCGGTGGTGCGCGGCGGCGCTAGCTCACCGGAGAGGAAGAAGACGACACGGGGAACAGCGGTTGCGGGCTTCTCCGACGAGGTGAAAGGTCTCCACGGGTGCGCCTTGGCCTGACGGTCCCGGACCTGGGCTCAAACGCGGCGGCGAACGGCGGACGACGGCAGGGTGAAGCAAAAACCAGGGCGGAGGAGAGAGCAACTACGGTGAGCAATTGCGGGCGCGTCGGGGCACTACGAGCGGCGGCGGCTAGGGCAACGGCTGCGTGGGGTCAAGGCGGTCCTCGAGGCATGTCCCGGGCATTAAATACACTCGACGTTCGCGCAAAAGGCGGAACCCCACGCCCACACGGCGGCAGAGTCCGGCGGCGATTCGGACGGGGAAGATGCAATCTAGGCCGTACACGTGGCGCAACCAACGGCCATGATCGCGCGGGCGAAACCAAATCCGGACCGGATAAGGCTCGAACCGGCACGGGTTGATCTTGACCGTTGGATCTAAATCCAACGGTCCAGATTGGCTGGTCTCTGGGTTGGTGTGGTGCAGCGCACGTGGGCTACGTGGCTCAATGTGGGCCGTTGGATCTTGATCCAACGGTCCACGGTTTAGGGCACGGTGGACCGGGTCCGGCTTGTACGCAGCGCGGTTTGGGTTCGAGTCGGACTCGGACTCGATTCCGACTCGGGCTCGGTCGCATGAAAGTGCAAACCAACTCGAATTTCCAGCGATTATATAATTAAAATTAATTCCCAGAAATTCATTTAATTCATTAAAAATAGCAAAACACTCGGAAAAATTCCAGAAAAATTTTAGAAAATATTTTGGAACATTTTGGACTCAAATAAAATATTTCCAACAAAATTTTATTTGCAAAATTAAATTCTTTAATTATTTGAAAAGGGAATAAATTCAAATAAATTCCAAATAAATCCCAATAAATCCCAGAAAATTCCAAAAATTCACAAAAGAGCCAAATCTTATTTAAATTCATGAAAAGCAAAAATTGGGGTGTTACAAACCTCCCCTTAATGTAATCTCATCAGAGATTCGTGGCTTACTAAAGAATAGGTTTGGAAATTCTTTCTTCAAATCCTCCTCGCGCTCCCAAGTTGCTTCACTCTCTGCATGGTTGCTCCATTGAACTCTGCAGAAACGGGTTGACTTGTTTCTCGTCTCTCGATCCATGGTGTCCAAAATCTTGACGGGGTGTTCCTCGTAAGTTAGATCCTCTTGCAGTTCTATCGACTCGAACGGTGTCTGCTCGTCTGGTACTCGAAGACACTTCTTCAGCTGGGACACGTGGAACACGTCATGTACCCCTGCCAACGACTGCGGCAACTTTAGCTGATATGCAACTTCACCTCTATGGCTGAGAACCCTGAATGGCCCAACATATCTCGGCGCGGGTTTTCCTTTGGCTTGGAATCTCTTAACTCCCTTGAGTGGCGTAACTCTAAGATACACGAAATCTTCTGGTTCGAAACTCAGGTCCCGACGACGGTTATCGGCCTAGCTTTTCTGTCTTGACTGTGCTATCTTTAATCTCTCTCGGATCATGGCAATCTGTTCTTCGGCTTCTTGAAGAATGTCCGGCCCAAAGACACGGCGTTCCCCTATCTCATTCCAGTTCAACGGTGTTCGACAAGGTCGACCGTATAGTGCCTCAAATGGTGACATTTGCAAACTTGCTTGATAGCTATTGTTGTAGCTGAACTCAGCATACGGCAGACTTTTATCCCAAGAGGTAGCATAAGCCAATGCACATGCTCTTAACATATCCTCCAATATCTGATTAACTCTTTCGGTCTGTCCATCCTTCTGCGGATGATAAGCTGTACTGAAGTTCTAACGGGTTCCCATGGCTTCATGCAGCTTATTCCAGAACCTCGAGGTAAATTGGGTACCTTTGTCCGATACAATCTTCTTCGGCACTCCATGCAAACAGACGATCCTGATCATATACAATTCTGCTATCTTATCTCCCGAGTAAGTGGTCTTTACTAGAATAAAATGGGCGACCTTAGTGAAGCGGTCCACTATAACCCATATGGAGTCATATCCTACCTGGGTTTTCGGCAAACCGGTAATGAAGTCCATTCCGATTTCCTCCGACTTCCACTCTAGTATCTTTAACGGTTGTAGTAGTCCTGTTGGCCTCTGATGCATTGCCTTGACTCTCTGGCATATGTCGCACAGCGCAACATGTTCGGCAACTTCACGCTTCATGCTCGGCCACCAGAATCTTTCCTTCAAATCCTGGTACATATTGGCACTCCCTGGATGGATTGAATACTTGGAGTCATGAGCTTCCTCTAAGATCAACTGCTTTAGCACTTTCTTGCTTGGCACACAGATTCGATCCTTTATCCATAACGTGCCTTGCTCGTCTAGTTTGAAGTCTTTTGCCTTGCCCTCATCCATCTTGGACTTAATCCTGCGGATCTTGTCATCATCCTTCTGTCCTTCTCAGATCTGATCCTCCAGGCTAAGCTTTACTTCTAATGCGGCCAAGAATCCTTCTGGTACTACTTCAATCTGC
This sequence comes from Rhipidocladum racemiflorum, assembly GCA_036346355.1. NCBI lineage: Eukaryota > Viridiplantae > Streptophyta > Magnoliopsida > Poales > Poaceae > Rhipidocladum > Rhipidocladum racemiflorum. Next base: position 32,311,137 of record CM070577.1, read on the forward strand.
ATTCTCTGGAAATCCTCACATTGCTCATCCTGACTCGTGGCTATCAACATGTTCACGGTATGGGTTTTCCAACTCAAAGCATCAGCCACCACGTTGGCCTTTCCGGGATGGTAATGGATTCCAACATTATAATCCTTGATCAACTCTAACCATCTACTCTGCCTCATGTTCAGGTCTGATTGGGTGAAGATATACTTAAGACTCTTATGATCCGTGTATACTTCACATCTGTTTCCAATCAAATAATGACGCCACAACTTCAAAGCATGCACTACGGCAGCTAGCTCTAGGTCATGCGTTGGATAGTTCTCCTCATGCGGCCTCAACTGCCTTGATGCGTAAGCGACGACCTTTCCGTTCTGCATCAGCACACATCCAAGTCCTTGGCGCGATGCATCGCAATAGATATCGAAGCTCTGATTAACATCCGGTAGAACCAACACCGGGGCTGATGTCAATCGCTTCTTCAGCTCTTGGAAACCTTTCTCGCACTCCGGCGTCCATGCAAATTTCTTCTCCTTTTTCAACAATTGCGTGAGAGGTCTCGCAATTGTCGAAAAGCCTTCAATGAAGCAGCGGTAGTAACCTGCCATAGCAAGGAAACTCCGGATCTGGGTCACGGTCTTCGGCTGCTCCCAATGTAACACAGCTTCTACCTTGCTCGGATCGACGGCGACTCCTTCTGCGGTCATCACATGTCCGAGGAACTCCACCTTGTCCTTCCAAAAGTCGCACTTGCTGAACTTAACGAAGAGTTACTGTTCTCTCAGCTTTTCCAAAACTCGCATCAAGTGCTATGCATGTTCATCCTTTGTCTTGGCGTAGATTAGGATATCATGTATGAACACAACAACAAACTTGTCCAAATATTCCATGAACACCATATTCATCATATTCATGAAATATGCTAGCGCATTCGTCAGACCGAAGGACATAACTGTAACTCGTAGTGTCCGTATCTGGACGAAAATGTGGTCTTCGGAATATCCTCTGATCGGATCTTCAACTGGTGGAATCCCGATCTCAGATCAATTTTGGAGAAGACTTGGGCTCCTCTCAGCTGATCAAACAGATCATCAATTCTGGGTAGCGGGTATTTATTCTTCACGGTGACTTCATTGAGTGCACGGTAGTCAATGCACATCCTGAAACTTCCGTCCTTCTTCTTGACGAACAGAACTGGCGCTCCCCACGGCGATGAACTCGGTCTAATGAATCCTTTCTCCATCAGCTCTTCAAGCTGCTTCTTCATCTCTACCAATTCTTCGGTGGACATCTGATAGGGTCTCTTTGCTATCGGCGCTGTACCGGGTACAAGCTCTATCACAAACTCTATGTCTCTGTCTGGCGGCATACCAGGTAAATCTTCAGGAAAAATATCTGGGTACTCGTTCACTACTGGGACATCTTCTATGCTGATCGCCTTCATACTGTTAACCATCAACTGTCCATCTTTAACAGCGGTAGCTTGAAATTCCACTTTCCTTCCACACTGGCTCTCAACTGAGATAATCCTTCGGCCACACTCCAGCACAGCCTTATGCTTGGATAACCAATCCATTCCCAAAATAACATCTAATGTCTGGGTTTCCATTATAATAAGGTTCGCTAGGAATTCTACCCCATCTATTAATATTCTCACCCCAGAACATCCTACTTTAGTTCGGAGTTCGGAACCAGGGGTTTGAACTAAAAGCATGTATTTAAGTCTTGTAATCTCCAAATCATTTTTAGCAGCAAAGCCTTGAGAAACAAACGAATGCGAAGCTCCAGAGTCAAACAAAACTGTTGCAGGTACTGAGTTGACAAGTAACTTACCCAGCACGACGTCTGTGGCATTCTGGAGTGCCTCTGCGGTGACATGGTTGACTCGACCTCTCACCACGGTTTGGGGCGTGGCCCCTGGCTGTGCTGTCCTGCGGTTTGCTCCGGGTGCAGGCGTCCTGGCTGGTGTGGATCCCAGATTGAAGCGGACTGGGGTCACTCCTGCTGTCTTCTAAGGGCAACTGTTGGAGAAGTGCCCTGGCTCATTGCATGTGTAGCAATGTCTCACTGTCCCCTGTTGACTGCCTGAAGCAGCGTTTCTGGCTGGAGCTGGGGTCTGATAACTCTGGTTGACGGGTCTTGACGCTGGTGATGGTGTCCTTGTTGCATTCTGCGGCTGGAATCTGAAAAACTGATTTGGCGCAACCCTCAAGCATTGCTGCATTCCCTGACGCGATCCCTGCTGTTGCATCCTTCGCTTCCGGTTCTCATCCAGTTCCTTGCGCTTATCTTCAAGAATGAGCGCCTTGTTCACAAGTTCCTGCAAATCTGGAAAGGTGTGGTGATCAGTCCCACCTGCAGTCCTGAGTTAAGTCCCTTCATAAAGCGAGAGTGTCTGGCTTTATTTGTCGCTACGTCTTCAGGTGCGTAACGTGCAAGCTATGTGAACTTATTCAGGTACTCGGCCACCGGCTGATTACCTTGCTTTAGTGCTCTGAACTCTTCCTTCTTGAGGTCCATAATTCCCTCAGGCACGTGAAACTGAAGAAATGCAGCTGTAAACTCCTCCCAAGTGATGTCCTGAGGGTTCTCCCGCGTTGCGCAGAAATTCTCCCACCATTCTGTGGCGGTCCCTTCCAACTGATGAGAAGCGTAGAGTACCTTCTCATTTCCCATGCATTGGGCGATGTGTAGCTTCCTTTCTATTGACCTTAGCCAATCATCGGCCTCCAACGGATTGGCATTCCCAGAGAAAGTGGGTGGGTGAGTCCTCATGAACTCTGATAGTCTTGAATTCTGGCGTTGTCCCTGATTGATTTGATTATTCTGATTAGCAGTGGCGTGGGCAGTAATCTGTTGCATTTGCTGCATCATCGCATGCATCAACTGGGTCTGTGCGGCAAGAAAGGCCCCAAAATTCTGCATGTCAACTGGCGGTGCTGGCTGGGGTGCAGGTGCTCCATCATTGGGGTTCCCAGCTGGGCGAGAACCACTTCCGTTGTCTCCAAGGTTTCCGCGGGTGTTCACCATTTGTCGATTACTCAAAGGTTTCAGAGATGAGAGGGAATAAGAATAGACAAGAGAGTTGGGAAACTTATGCGGGGAAAAGTGTAACTCAAAAATCCAACTTTATTATTAATAATAATAACTTGGTTTGGTTGCTCACAATGCCTAAGGGCCTTGCAACACCTACTGCACACTCAACAAGCAATGAAAACCCAAATCGACTCTTACTGGAGTCTAACGTCTAAAGGGGTGACTCCTATATTATAACGCGACTCAACGAAGGAGTCTCAACCTTAACACCTACGCTCACTCGTCGAGAAAACCCCCGCTGCCTCCTCGGGGCGGGTGCGGCAGCATAGGCACGAAACAATCGCCATGCCCTGCAACTGCAGCTGTGGTTGACGACGCAGCGTCCTCCTCAGGCTCGGGATCTGGCTGGTGCTATGGCTGTGGCGCGGGTACAGGTGGCACCTCTTCTAGGTTCTCGTCTGGCTCTGGGGTGTCCAACTCCAACACTGGATCGGGGCCCTGTCCATACAGAGAGGTCTCCAGCTATGCGATCCTTTCCGCAGCATAAGCGACGTACTCACGAGCATTCTCTAAGTGCTTCTTCTCTTCCTCGACCTTCTCGCGAGCCTTCATCCACTCCTGAACTATGTCATCGATAAGCTCCTCCTGGGTGGTGAAGAATCTGGCTAAGTGTGTGATGGTAGCATCCTCATCTTCTATCGGCTTTCGCTGAGCTCTACTGTCTCGGCGTGGGTGGTGACGGAATACTGTGCCTTCCAGCTCCCTGGAGTAGGTGCGAGCGATCTGCTGCATTGCTTGACACGACACCTCCTGGATTCCCATCTCAAAGGTAGACCTCCTGGCGGTGAAGTGGAAAGGGTGGCTGAACTTCGTCTTCTCTCGAGCATACACTGTGATCCTGACGTCCCATCCTATGACCAATCCTGCCTGCACGAGTGTAGTCCCTCGGTAGAGCGGCCTCTCAAAACCTCCAAGCAACTGAAGCATACGCCACAACTCGGCAGCGTAACCTCCTTCTCGCTCGGCGTACTTGTTCTTCATCATCATCTGTCAAAAGACGCTCGCGTAAGAACGCAACATTTTAAAATCGAAGTGGAAGACAAAAAGAACTCAGCAAGGGGTATGAACAAGAAAGAAAGGGGTAAGTCGAGAATTCATTCATTATCTTGACAAATTTTATCTTTAGAAAATAGGTTTTATCCTCACTACGACCAATCTAACTATGAGTGAGCCTACAGTTAGTATGGCTCTCATACCACCTCTGTCGGGACCCGAATTTGCAAATCCAGACCCTCTGTGTATTCAGCACTAGTCCAGGAACACGCTAGTGCACACAGTCTCAACATTGGTAAATATGACAATCATACTCAACGAAATAATAAGATACTTTAATTAGTTAACCAAGCTGGTTGCTCGACCTTAAGGTCAAGTTACAAATATACGCCACGCAGGGCGAAAACTTAATAAAAGAGAAATAACAGCAGCGGAATGTAAGATAACTTCGTGGCACCATCCAGTATACCACAGGCAACTGACTGGGCTCGCTCCCTAGATAGACGGTTCCTCTTGGAGCTCCTCCTCCAAAGCTGGTATAGACTCTTCTTCAACTGGTGTTGTATTGTGGCAAGGGTGAGTACTTGGTGCTCAGCAAGTCATGCACAGAATGCAAACTAATATATTACATGCATGGCTTAGTACAAAGGAATAGCTCAGGGCATAATTGCAGTAAAACATCATTTGACAAGTAGCATAAGTAGATTCGAAAGCAGTAGAAACAAGTATAAGATAAATAACTTTTCCAGGAGTTAAATAACATCTTCCCCATTCCTAATCCACATTTCCATCAACATCATTATTAAACAAAACCCAACCTTCCAAGTCCAAGTTATTTTCCAGAAAGTCTAACCCTTGTCTGTAATTCCCGAGCGATGTCCAATGCCGCGGACACGACTATTCGAATAGATTTTACACTCTGCAGAGGTTATGCACTTTACCCACAAGATACAGCCAAACGCCACAAAGGCGAGTGTCCGTTACAAAGTCTTTCAGAAACTTCTAACAGCACAAGTGGTCCTCCCCGGTGATTGCACACTAACCCTTCCCTTAGCGAAGGCGAAGTTTAGGCCAATCCACCATTAGATGGGTACCTGGCCGCAGCCCTGGTACGCTCCCCCGTACAACTACACAAAAGGTATAGTTGACACCCCGAGGTCCCACAGGTACGTTATTAGCAACTTAATCAACTAGGTCCGTCCCATTACAGACATGTGGTTGCACGTTTGACTCAGTTCAAAGGCTTGCAAGGTTAAGTCCTTAGGGTGACCAGGGCAAGACTACCTAAAGAACCAAATCAACGTTCCTGGTGCCACAACTGGCCCGCCCGATCATTCTTGCCACATGCCCCGGTCGAAATCTATTTATCAAACCCCAGTTGATTACCATTCACCACGAGCCATCAACAATTATAACACATGATACTTCTTTCGAAAACAAGTGCAATATCTCATTAAATCAATATTAGCATTTGATTGCCCAAAGCATTTCACGTGGCAAGGCTAAGCATACTACGTCGGCCTAACTACCCATGTTGGCAATTTTAATAATGTCCAACTAATAATCCACAACTAGGGTGACAAGAGGTCATGGCACATATTTAACTAACCAAGGTGTCATACAGCAATCTGGCATTTATCTAATTGCCCATAATTAAATAAAGCATTTTCTAATTAAACTAGCATGCAATAATTTAAACCAAATTAATTTGAAAATGGGATCAACATGGTCAAAGCACAACTGGCCTTCAAAGAGTACTTGTTCTTGGTCTTGAGCTGGCTCCTGTGTCAACACTTCACCTTCGAAGCCTTCGGGCACTTCAACGTCTACTCGTAAAGCGTGCAAATAGCAATAAATAAATAAGCAGTATACAAAAAATTCCAAACATCCAAATGAAGTCCATAAACAGAGAGAGCATAATTTTATAAATTTTTAGAAACTGGAATCTGCAAAATCGGAGTTAAAATGCAAAAGTTACAAGCGTTTAAAGTTTAAATAATCAATTAAATAATATTACAGAGAAAAACTTTGGTCCAAAAATTAAATAAAATTCACCATTAGGTAGATCTCAATTTTATAAAAATTTAGAAATTTGAATCACTCAAACCGGAGTTGAAACGCAAAAGTTATAAGCGTTTGAAGTTTGAATCTATATTTGAAATCAATAAGCCGAATTAATAAATCATTTTTCTTTTTTGGAAAAATAATTATTGCGTCATGGGTGACACGTGTCAGCACCTCATTGGTCCACGTGGACCTGCTGACGTCAGCGCCGGCCGAACCCCACGATGACGTCACAATGACGTCATCATGCCACGTGGCACCACCCGGGTGCTGCCACGTGTCCCAATCCATGGACCCGGTCTACGGGCCCGGTGGGTCTACGGTGCGCTCGGCGCACGCCACAGTCACTGACATGCGGGCCCCGCATGTCAGTGGTGCACTCACACTCGCACGGTGCGGCGGCTGGGCTACGTGGCACGATCTCGTGCGTTGAATCTAAATCCAACGGCTGAGATTGGATCTAGACGCCACAACATGGATTTCGTTGCGGTGACATGGGCTAACGTGGGCCGTTGGATCTTGATCCAACAGTCCAGATCTAATCTAGTTCGTTACTGCTACGGCTACGTGGCGAGATCTAAACCGTTATATCTAGATCTAACGGCGGAGATTAGATCTAAGAAATCAAACGAGAGAAAATACCTCCGGGCGATGTGGACGAATCTGGACCACACGATGTGGATCGGATGGCTGACGGTGCTCGCGGGGGCTCGGTGGTGCGCGGCGACGCTGGCTCACCGGAGAGGAAGAAGACGACACGGGGAACGACGGTTGCGGGCTTCTCCGACGAGGTGAAAGGTCTCCACGGGTGCGCCTTGGCCTGACGGTCCTGGACCTGGGCTCAAACGCGGCGGCGAACGGCGGACGATGGCAGGGCGAAGCAAAAATCATGGCGGAGGAGAGAGCAACTACGGTGGGCAATTGCGGGCGCGTCGGGTCACTACGGGCAGCGGCGGCTAGGGCAACGGCTGCGCGAGGTCAAGGCGGTCCTCGAGGCATGTCCCGGGCATTAAATACCCTTGGCGTTTGCGCAAAAGGCGGAACCCTAGGCCCACACAGCGGCGGAGTCCGGCGGCAATTCGGACGGGGAAGATGCAATCTGGGCCATACACGTGGCGCAACCAACGGATACGATTGCGTGGGCGGAACCGGATCCGGACCGGATACGGCTCGAACTAGTACGGGTTGATCTTGACCGTTGGATCTAAATCCAACGGTCCAGATCGGCTGGTCTCTGGGTTGGTGTGGTGCGGCGCACGTGGGCTACGTGGGTCAATGTGGGCCGTTGGATCTTGATCCAACGGTCCACAGTTTAGGGCACGGTGGACCGGGTCCGGCTCGGACGCGGCGTGGTTTGGGTTCGAGTCGGACTCAGACTCGAGTCTGACTCGGGCTCGGTCGCATGAACAGTGCAAACCAACTCGATTTTCCAGCGATTAAATAATTAAAATTAATTCTCAGAAATTCATTTAATTCATTAAAAATAGCAAAACACTCAGAAAAATTCCAAAAAAATTCTAGAAAATATTTTGAAATATTTTGGACTCAAATAAAATATTTCCAAAAAAATTTTATTTGCAAAATTAAATTCTTTAATTATTTGAAAAGGGAATAAATTCAAATAAATTCCAAATAAATCCCAGAAAATTCCAAAAATTCACAAAAGAGCCAAATCTTATTTAAATTCATGAAAAGTAAAAATTGGCGTGTTATAGTACCAGTTTAAAACAAAATATATATGCAAGGGTTGGTGAGCCTCCAATTCAAGTTGCCCTCAATGAATATAGTCAGCCTATTGGGGACAATACTAAAGAATTTGCTACATTTGTTGCAACAATGGTAAGAAAGCATATACCAGTTACATTTGATGACTAGAGACTTGTTGATCCCGATAAGAAGTTTCTAGTGTGGACTAATGTAAAGGTATAGCAATAGAATATTAGTCATATTCTTTGTCTTGTTCACTACCTTTTTTTTGCTGAATCACTTCTTTTTCTCATGTTAAAACAGAAATACTTTAACCTGGATGCAGCTGCTTTCCATTATGTTGTAGCAACATCGGCAACAAAATGGAAAGAATATAAGGCAGATCTAAAGGAGAAGTATTTCGATGAAACATTGACTGATGATGAACTCTTAGCAAAATGTCCCAAAACAGTTAATCTAGATGACTGGGAGTGGCTTATTCATTATTGGAGGTCTCCAGAAGCACAAGTAAGACCCTACTATGTTGATTTGTCTTCACAATTAGTATACTTTGTAAGTGTCATGGTCTCAGTTAGTATGCATGTGCCTCTTTGGAAGTATTAAGTGGCTGAAGCTGTGTCATGGTGTAGTGATAGGGTATGTTGCTTTAGCTTCATACGCTCAACCATTGGATCCCCTATCCATCACAGTCCAATTCTTCAATGGCATCCATAAGCTTGTCAATCTGTCACCCTTAATTTGCAATTGATGGTCACACATTTATTTGTATCTCATCAGTTTTACACACTGGCATTTATGCCGGCCGGCTTGGCACACTGTCCAATTCTTCAATGGCATCTAGAAGCTTGTCAATCTGAAGTTTGCATAGCATTTTAGGTTACAAGATGCACTCGATTTTTTTATTATTTAATCCATGGCCCTTTAGCTACCCCTGCCACTTTCTGATTAGTTGGAGATCATCACGTAGTACTGATGTAAAGGCGATGGGAGGAAGGCAATGCAACGGCCGTGCAATCTTTATTTGTTGATATAACATTGAATTAAGCTAATCACATTCATTTGCTTTTACTTCATTCTGTACACCATATTTTAAGATGTACCATTTGATTGTTGTTAACAAGTGATCTGAATTATTCGTGATCCCGTTGATATTGACAGGCTCGTATGATTAGAGGCAGAGAAAATCGTGGGAAGTTAACTTTGTTTCATACGGCTGGTAGCAAGAGTTATGCCCGTGTTGGGCATGAATTGGTAAACTAAAGTACCTCTTCCAAAATCGGTTTAGTACTAAATGTTTAGGACATCGTAATTACTTTAAAAAGTGCTTGTAGGGTAAAGAACGATGGTGCCCTGCTCAGAGAGATGAAGTCTTTATCAAAGTACATACTCGTAAAAAATGGAGATCCTACAACATAAGCAGAGACAATAATTGCACGTTTGTGTATGAACAATACATGCATATGGACTATTATTAGCTAGTAATATATACATACACATATCATGTTTTCAGAACCAACTTGAAGAAGCTGCTGTAAACCACACTGAATTGAAGGAAAGAAGTATTCAAGAAGGTGATTTGTATGCACATGTTTGTGGAGAGAAGGAGCCAAGAGGACGTGTTCGTGTTTTAGGTTTGGGACCAACTCCTCAAGATGTGGGCACACCTGGAACACAGAGAAAATTACCAACAAGGTTTCAGATGGAGATGCTAGCTCATTGTGGGATGTCAGAGACAGGGGTCCCGAAAGAGGGGCCTACACCCGACGGGGTTTTCAACTTGTTCCCCAAGGCAACTCCCGATCCTTCGGGGAAGCTTCGCGCCACGCCCGAACAACCCGCCAAGAACGAAGCATGCAGCCTGACACTGCCAGAGCCTGCGGATGCTGGAACCTGACAGGGCGGCAGGCGTGGGTCGGGGAAAGCATAACCACCTCTCCAAGACATAGAGCGCCAGGGCCAATAAGGACAAAGTACATGTCGGCCAGGCCACCATGTTCAGGGCCCGGTGGTGCCCATCTATCATGTATCCTTCCCCCAGTATATAAGGGGAGGAGGGAGAAACAAGAAAAGAGGCTCATATATCCAAGAACACAGGACTAGGGTATTATCTCCTCCGAGAGAGCCCGAACCTGTCTAAAACACAGATCTCCCTCGCATCCTGTGTTACCATCAAGCTCAGATCCCGCACAAATCCCCTAGAATCACAAATCTCATTGCCGGCAAAACCGATCGTCGACAGTTGGCGCGCCAGGTAGGGGATCGTGTCAAGATCTTCGTCAAGCTTGATGGCTACGACGAGCGGAGCCTCCACAGTCTTCTTCCCGGGTCAGATCTTCCGTTTCGGAAGCCTGACCTTCATCTCCAACGACCTCGGGAGCCTTTCCCTCTCTAAGGGAACCGTGCTGCAGCGCGGTGAGGTTTCCGGCGAGCCATCGTCACGACTTCCTCGCCGATCGGAGGGTCCCCCTGTCTCGTGCTCTAAAGTGCCGAGTGGGGATCCGAAGGCCCGTTCCGGCCTGGGAGTCGGACTCGAGGACGCCGAGGTACGAATGGTGGGGGTTCTCGCTGCCAAACCACTCGGCACCTCCGAGCGCATGGAGTTATCTTCTTCAGGCTCACCCAGCTCAGCGGCCGAGTCAGAAGAAAGCTTAGAGAGCTGCTGGAATTTCCGTAGAGTCTGCGTAATCGAGGGCTCGCGGGCGGATCCGCAGCAGCGCCTCGACACCTCGACCGCCGCCGACTTGGAAGGTGGCCGAGCAACCGAACCTGACGCTGGCGCATTTCTCCGGGACCGCGCCCGGGCTGTCAATGAAGACATTCTGCAAGCCAAGATGGGGGACCAGGCTGTTTTTCGTACCCCACAGCAGAATATCGTCGCCTCCAAGACACTCCTGGATACCCTGACCCCTATGCTGGGGGCGGGTGATCCAGTTGCCCCGATCATGGCCCAAGTAAAGGCCATGGTGACGGCGGCAGCTATCCAGCAGGCCCAGACCGACCAGCCGGCAAAGGAGCTGTCACGTGGTCCGGTGAGGACCCAGACGGCCAGCAGCCGGTCAGGTCGGGAAGCCCGCCAGACACATCATGTTCTACCCCGCGGAGACGACTTGCGACACAGCATCAACCGCGACCTCCGTTCAGACCTCGACGCCAGGCACCGCGACCGAGAAAGGGAGGAACAACGCCGTCAAGCCGACGAATATGAACGCTACGGCATCCTTTCGCGAGATCGCGAAGTACGCCAAGAACGATCCTCTCCGCGTCGATCACCACCCGGAGGGTGTCGCGGGGTCATTGAAGGGGTTCGCGCGTTTACCCCTCACCTACGCCGAGTGGTTTGGCCTGATGGATTTAATCCTAAAGGCATCACCAGGTTCGACGGTGAGAGGGACCCGGAGGCTTGGCTACAAGTATATGCTCTGGCAGTCAGGGCCGCCGGGGGGGATCAGAAAGTCATGGCAAACTACTTACCGGTTACCCTCTCGCCCCTGGCCCAAGCATGGCTCACCGGACTTCCAGCGAACTCTATAGATTCCTGGGGAGATCTGTGTGAGCAGTTCATTTCAAATTTCCAAGGCACTTACGAGCGCCTGTGCACCCTTGGGACCTGTATCAGCTACACCAAAGGAGGAACGAATCCCTCCGGGGGTTCGTCAAGCGCTTCATGCACAGGAAAAGCACCGTTCGGGATGTCACTGATGCGATTGTGATAGCTGCCTTCCAGAAGGGAGTCAGCGACCCCGACCTCATCAAGAAGATGTCCCGGAAGCCACCAACGTCAGTCCGGGAGCTTTTCGCCCTAGCGGACCGTTACGCTTCAGCCTCCGAGGCTCGCGAACGGGCAGCGTGACGAGGAAGGATCAGCCGAACCCCTGGAAAGAAAAGAAGCGCAAGGGTGAAGAGCTGGTGGCAATCGCTGCACCAACTCACCCTCGCGCCCTCAAAGAGGATGGATATGATAAGGTTATGAACTCACTTTGCCCTTTCCATCCGAAGTGGAGGCATGCCGCCAAGGACTGCTTCACCCTAAAGAGGTTCGCTCGCGAGAGCAAGAAGCAGGCTGGACAAGGTCCGAGTGGACACGCCGCCAACAAGCCACCTCCCCCCGAAGCCGAGGAGGACTATCAGGAAGCCGATCTCGAGCTCAACTACATATTTGGGGGCTCGGCTGCATATGAGTCCAAGCGGAAGCAAAAGCTCACCGCCCGGGACATCTACGCAGTGCAGCCGGAGACGCCCCAATATGTACGCTGGTCCGAGGTCGCGATAACCTACGACCGCTCGGATCACCCAGATCATGTCCCGTTCCCCAGCAGGTATCCTCTTGTCTTGGCGCCCGTCGTCCGCGGCATCAAGCTCAAGAGGGTATTGATCGACGGCGGGAGCGGGCTCAATTTCCTCTTTGTCAAAACCCTTGACGATATGGGGATTCCACGGTCGAAGCTAAAGCGCGGATCGTCGCCTTTCCACGGTGTCATACCGGGAACTTCAGCGACACCACTCGGACAAATCACTCTGCCGGTCACTTTCGGCGCGAGGGAGAATTACCGGACAGAGAACCTTGGCTTCGAGGTGGCAGATTTCGCAACAGCATATCACGCCATCTTGGGGAGACCAGCGCTGGCCAAGTTCATGGCAGTACCCCACTACACGTACTTGACCTTGAAGATGCCGGGGCCGAGTGGTATCATCGCTCTACGCGGTGACATGAGGCAGTCTTTTTCCTGTGACAAGGAAAGCTGCGAGATGGCCGAGTCCCTGGAGGCGCGAGCGGGTCGGGAGGGGATCCGGCGAGAAGCGGATTCCGAGAAGCCGGAAGGCAACGTCCCCACCATAAGCGTGAAACCCAGGATCGGCCCCGAAGAAGGTACCAAAAGAATCCTCCTCGACCCGTCCGATCCGTCGCGAACCGCCTTGATCGGGACAGGGCTCGGGGACAAATAGGAGGACGTGCTCGTCACTTTCCTGCGGGCGAACAAAGACGTCTTCGCCTGGAAGCCGTCTGACATGCCCGGAGTTCCCAGGGAGGTGATCGAGCACGCATTGAATGTAGACCAATCGGCCAGGCCAATCAAGCAAAGGTTGCGACGATTCGCCCAAGACCGCCGACAAGCCATCAGGGAGGATATTACAAAGTTGCTAGCCGCAGGCTTCATCAAAGAAGTGTATCATCCCGACTGGTTGGCAAACCCTGTACTTGTCCAGAAGAAGAATAAAAGCTGGCGCATGTGTGTCGATTACACCGACCTCAACAAGGCTTGCCCGAAAGATCCCTTTGGTCTCCCCCGTATTGATCAAGTGGTAGACTCCTTCTTTGGATCCCAACTACTTAGTTTTCTGGACGCCTACTCAGGCTATCATCAAATCCGGCTTCGAGAGGAGGATTGCGAGAAGACCTCGTTTATCACCCCGTTCGGAGCATATTGCTACATCACCATGCCGTTTGGGCTGAAGAATGCTGGCGCGACTTATCAGCGCGCGATACAGCGGTGTTTTCACCATCAGCTTGGACGCAATGTGGAAGCTTATGTGGATGATATAGTGGTTAAAACCAAGGCAGAAGATAGCCTCACCTCCGATCTAGCCGAGACGTTCACGAGTCTGAGGGCGTTCCAGATGAGGCTAAACCCTGAGAAGTGTGTTTTCGGAGTTTCCTCCGGGAAACTACTCGGGTTCATTGTCTCTTATCGCGGGATCGAGCCCAACCCGGAGAAAATCGGGGCCATCATAAGGATGGCCCCGCCTGCCAGCCAAAAAGAAGTCCAAAAGCTTACTGGGTGCATGGTAGCCCTTGGCAGGTTTATCTCCCGGTTGGGAGCTCGGGGAATGCCTTTCTTCAAGCTCCTCAAGAAACAGGACCGCTTTGAATGGACGGCGGAGGCACAGCAAGCCTTCGAAGAGCTCAAGGTGTTCCTCTCCACCCCTCCAATTTTAGCCTCGCCGGTGCCAGGTGAACCTCTCCTGCTCTACATAGCGGCCACAACTCATGTAGTCAGCGCCGTGATAGTTGTGGAGCGGGAAGAATCTGGACACCGCTACGGCGTGCAACGCCCGGTTTATTTTGTCAGCGAGGTCTTTGGGCGAATCCAAGACGCGATATCCCCAAATTCGAGAAGGCTGCATGACGCCATTTTGATCTCGTCCACGGAAGTGAAGCATTATTTCCAGGGGCATTCGATTTGATGAGTGACTTCTTTCCCGTGGGAGAGGTCCTCCACAATCGAGAAGCTCTTGGAAGAATTTCAAAGTGGGCGTAGAGCTTGGAGCTGACGTCTCGTTCAAGCCACGCTCGCCGTCAAGTCGAGGCTTTGGCCGACTTCGCGGCCGAGTGGACCGAATCCTGTGCCCCCGCACGGAAGAAGAGCCAGAATATTGGACCATGCACTTCGATGGATCTCTCATGCTTGGAGGAGCAGGGGCGGGAATTCTCCTTGTCTCGCCTAAGGGCGACAGGTTGAAGTATGTCCTTCGGATTCACTTCCCGGCCTCGAACAACGCAGCAGAGTACGAGGCTCTCATCCATGGGCTCCGCATCGCCACATCACTCGGAATCCGACGGCTGGCGGTTCGCGACGACTCCCAGTTGGTGGTGAGCCAAGTACAGAAGGACTGGTCATGCATAGACCAGACTATGATGGCATACTGCCAGCAAGTCCGAGAATTGGAAGGCAAGTTTGACGGTCTGGAGCTGGTTCATGTCCTTCGCCGCAATAATGAGGCAGCCGACGAGTTGGCTAAAATGGGAGCCACTCGGGCAGACATCCCGAGTGGTATCTTCACCCAGGATCTTTACGAGCCAACCGTTACAAAATGACAAGAGCCGAGTAAGGATCCTGGGACCGGAGTCTTGCTCATCGATCCCAACTGGACTGCCCCGTACCTTGATTATCTCCTGAAGGACAAACTTCCAGAAGCGACCACTCTGGCAGAGCGCGTCTCCCGACAAGCCAAATCCTATGTGGTGGTGGGCGACGAGCTCTTCCGGAAGAGTGCCTCAGGTGTCCTCAGGCGGTGCATTTCGGGACAAGTGGGAAGAGAGCTGCTCCAAGAAATCCACTCGGGGATGTGTGGCCATCACGCGGCGTCAAGCGCCTTGGTTGGGAAAGCCTACCGACAGGGCTTCTTCTGGCCAACGGCAGTAACGGATGCCAAGGAGATCGTTCGAACCTGCGAGGGCTGCCAGTTCTATGCAAGGCGGACACACTTGCCGGCGCAGGAGCTGCAAACTATCCCCATCTCTTGGCCCTTCGCAGTCTGGGGGCTCGATTTAGTGGGCCCGCTCAAGAAGGCTCAAGGTGGTTTCGCCTACCTCTTCGTAGCTATTGACAAGTTCACCAAGTGGATCGAAGCCAAACCAGTCACCACTATCACTGTGGTTAAGGCCAAGGAGTTCTTCCAGGATATCGTGGTCAGATTCGGAGTGCCCAACCGGATCATCACGGACAACGGCACCCAATTCAGGAGTGAAGAATTCCAAGAATGGTGCGAAGGCGTCGGGATCAAGATCTGCTTCGCCTCGGTGGCTCACCCACGAAGCAATGGGTAGGTCGAGCAGGCTAACGGTCTGGTCCTCCAAGGCCTCAAGGCCAGGATCTTCGACCGCCTCAAACCATACGCTGCCCGTTGGGTGAAGGAGTTACCGTCGGTACTCTAGGGACTCAGAACCACTCCCGGTAGCAACCGGCCAAACACCCTTTTTACGGTCTATGGTGCAGAGGCGGTTCTGCCGACCGAACTAGGGTTCGAATCCACGAGGGTTCGGAACTACGACGAAGCCGAGTCCGAGGGAAGCCGAATGGTGGAGCTTGATCAACTCGAGGAGGCTCGGAACGTTGCAGCCATCCAGTCGGCTAAGTACCTCCAGGGACTTCGGCGCTACCACTCTCGCAATGTCAGAAGTAGAACCTTTTCAGAAGGAGATCTGGTCCTGAGGAGGAATCAGAAAAGCGAGCACAAGCTTTCTCCAATTTGGGAAGGTCCGTACATTGTGCAGAAGATGGTCCGGCCGGGTGCTTATCGACTTAGGCGTGAAGATGGTGAGATTTTGGCGAATACTTGGAACGCCGAACAGCTCCGTCGCTTCTACGCATAAGTTATGTACCTGACTCTCACATACTGAATAAAACGATGATCCATTTCATTTTCTGAAACCCTACTATGTAATGCTAGTCCCGAGTGGTTATTACCCGACTGGTGTAGCACCTAATCCTGGACGCGCCGGTACAAAGCGCACGGAAACAAAAATGGCTATGAGCACAAAACTCCGGCGGTTTATACCAGCGCGCATAACGGAAAGGGTAGAGCCTAAAAGCACTAACCACTCGGGGACTACAATTTGCAGTGCTAGAATTTAACCGAGATTCGCCTGATCGTGAGTTTCTAGCCATCAAAAGCTCGAGCCCCAACGCCTCGTTGCTGGCGCTGGAGCAACTGACTAGAACAGTTGATCAGGCGGAACCCTAAAACTCGGAATAAATATGACGACATAGATCGGGCAAGTTTTCACATTTTGTTCCTTAGTATTAGTAATTTACATTACTAACTTTCTTTTTCATTTTCTCGCGCTAAAAAAAAAAGAGGGAGGCGGGGCGGCTCCTGCCGCCAATCCTGCTGCTGCTTCTTTATACCGGGAGGCCCGGGAGAGAGGTCGTCGGGGTCAGACGCGACGCGCGCGACGTAGCGCCGCTAGGATCTCGTCCTCAACCACCCAAAGGGGTGGTATGAGGCGGACGAGAGTCCTGATGGCCAGGTCGTCGCGGCGCTCGCGCCCGATCATCTCCATGATGATCTCAGCCACCTCGTGGAGCCCCGGAGCCACCTCCAGCAAGGCGGCCACTACGGCGGCATCGCTGGCGGCTCCTTCCTCCTCCTCCGCCTCTAGAGTGGCGAAGTTGAGCTCCTCCCAAAACTCTGCCTCCTCTCAGTTATGGAGTAGCCCGAAGAATCGCTGGCGGAAGAATGCCGCGTAGGGGCCAATGAATCTCCTCATGCTAGCCATGGAGGAAGGCTGGGAGGGAAGAAAGAGGAAGAAGAGGAAGAAGAAGGGGACGATCGCTCGAGGGCGGTGACGTCCCATTTATAACCTGTACTTGGCTCCGGAATCGAGGCGACGCCATTCAAAAACGCAAAAGACGAAGCGACGCCGCAAGACTGACAATTCGTTCGGAGTACCAAAGAAGATCAGCATGTTGAACAAAATTAAGGGACATTTCGCCAGACACGTGTCACGAGCAGCTCAAGTTAATTCGGCCTTCCCGCTCACTTCGCCCAGTTAAGCGAGAAGTCCGGGGGCTGCGAGCTAGGAAACGACGCAAGCCTGGGGGGCTAAACCACTCAGCCAGGTGGCCACAACGTAAGTCCCGACGCTCGAGAGCTGCACGCCAGCCTCTCGGAAAAGCGTGTCTGGGGCAAGAAAGCCACGGGCCAAGACCCTGGCGCCTGGGAGCCAAACCAGTCGGCTGAAACCCACCCAGAAAGGCGCAACGGGATCCAAAAGGCTATAGGCCTATATTCTAGCAACTCAGACAAAGGAGAAGGAGTGAAAGAGGTCTGGAGCCCACTTAGCAGAGGACAATACAGACAAATTATATTCAACTGAGAAAACACAACATTTCAAACAAGGAGGGGAGGGCCAGCACTCGGCATCGAGGTTCACATCGAAGTCAGAATTCAAGATTCTCTAACAAGGCTTGCGATGTACCGGAGACCTCTTCGAGGAGCGCGTTGGATTTGTCTTCATCACAGGCAAAACCTTCTTTCACAGCTTCGAGGTCAACTCTCGGATAATGAGACTTGACCACTGCCAATGCCTGGTTCGCACTCATGGTCGCGGACTCCTTGGCGTAAGCTCTGATCCTGTTGGCTCCTCCGGAGAGAAGCGAAACAGCGTCGTCCCCCTGGCCCGGCTCAACTCCTTCAATACGCAGAAGGTGCAGAACTGGCTCGCAGGCGACGCGTAGCTCAGTCTGGCCTCGTTCTGCAGCGGCCATCTTCTCCTTGCATTCTGCAATAAAGCCAAGCGGCCATCAAAAACACACCCGACGCCAAGTACATTCAATCCAAGTCAAAGAAACTTACCCTTCAGCTCCCGCTGCATCCTCTCCAAATCGACCCGAGCTTCGAGGCCAGAACTCTCTGAAGCCTCCAGTCGGGCTCTCAGCTCAGCAATGGTCGAATCGCGCTCTGAAACACAAGAGCGTCATCATCCTTTCCAACTATCCAAAAAGACGTCCAAACCGAGTCCGGGGGAGGATCTCACCTTCGAGCACATGCTCAAGCTTCGCTTTCTCCTCCCGAATCGCCATACATTGGTCCTCAAGCCCGTGGACCTCCTTCCATCTGTCGCTGCTGATCTTGCTGAGCTTGTCCTGATACTACTGGTGATCCTTGAGCTTCGGGAGCACCTTCCGAAAAAATTGCGACCGCTGCTCCGAGCGCTCCCCCATGTCCTAGGTAACAGGGCAGAATCTCAGGGAGAAGTCAGCAGGCAACAGATTGAAGACAAGAAACTCACCCTCACGAGCGTGCTACACCTGACGGTGAGCTCATAAAGCTCCGTCCGAACCGCTCTCTCCATCTCATCGTCCTCTTCCATCCCGGTCCAGTCGGATCCCCCCTCCCACCATACGGTACGATTCGGGGCTTTAGAGAGGACCGAGCGGCGGTGGCTCTCGAGGCACCTCCTCCACTTCGGAAGCGGTGCCAGTCAATCTCGTCGCCGGGGCGGACCACTGATGGTTCAACGGTCGGGCGCCCGACACCGAGATGGTGACGCCCGGCCGATCGGCAGCGAGGTGACTGCCGACAGCGGCGGGGCTCCTTGGGAAGCTGCGCTGGGGCTCCTTTTCAGAGACCCCTCCACCGGACGTCCATAGTAGGAGCCCTGAATCAGCAAAAGGAAAAACACCTCAAAGATGAGTAATAACAAAAAGACAAGGATCGCCCAAAAGAATACCTCTTGGATTTCTTGAATTTCATCCCAGGTCTCATCCGAGTCCCATCACCACTCGGAGGGGAGCCAGACCTAGCACCAGCAGCCGGGGCTACCCCTGAGACAGAAGGCTGTGGCTCTGTGCTTTGTGATCCGGGAACGCCGAAGGTCGAAGGCCCGGCTGACGAAAGGCCAGCAGCTTCCTCCGCTGATTCCTGACGCAGCTCATCGGCCGAGGTGTCAGCCGCTCGCTTGGCCTGAGCATTCCTCAGCCGAGAGAGGCCGACGACCGGAGCGTCAGAGAAGAAGGACGCGCGTTCCTGAAAAAGGAACGATCGCACCCTGTCAGAATCACACATCAGGCAAAAAATCATGGGACAGTCTTTCGAGAGAACGGTGCACTCACAGGAGGGGGAGGCCTATCCGCCGAAAATTTGCGAGGGCAGCCCCTGTTGGTGATCATAGTGCCAGGCACGAAGAGGTCAACTACCCGCGCCGCCAATGCCTCCTTCGACAAAGACGTGTCCGCCTCCGTGAGGATACCGAGGCCCGTTATCTTTGGAACCCCAAATGGACTCTCTCCTTTAAGGGCTGCACCGGCGCTTCACAAAGGCGATCGCGATCCCGGGCCCGTCACCCTCGGTTCTTCAGATCGTTGATCCATGCCGAAGCTTCAGAGACTTGATCCAAGCTGCCGCCATCCGGGCATCGCTCCGGCATTGGGAAGCTTTAGAAGCGCCGGCCAAAGGGGCGAAAAGGATCAACATTGGCGCAATAGAACCACTCCCGCCTCCAACCTTTGAGGGAAGTCTTGAGGGGATTACGGCAATCGCTTTCTTCAAGCCCTCTCGCAGCTGGAGCCCGGCGCCCCCAATGACGCTGGGAGCAGCTCGGTTCGGATAAGGTTTGAGCAAGAAGAGGGAGTGGAACAAGTCAAAATGAGGACGTATCCCAAGATACGCCTCGCAAAGCTGAACGAAGATTGCAATGTGAAGGATGGAATTGGGATTCAAATTGACCAGCTCGATTTCATAAAAATGAAGGAGCCCTCGGAAGAAGGCGCTCCCAGGAACGCTAAATCCTCGCCAGAAGAAGGACTCGAACACCACAATCTCATTCTCCAGAGGTGTGGGGTAAGGGTCACCTGCGGCGGGACGGGCGGAGATCAACTCCAGCGGAGGAAGGGCGCCGGCGGCGACCAGCTCCTCCAAGCGGGATGTTGTGGTGATGGAGGTCTCCCACCCCGTGGTCACAGGGTCGGCGTCACCCCCCGACGCTGATAAGGGTTCCGAAGAAGAAGACATCTTGGTGAAGGAGACCTGGTGGGAGGAACCGCCGAGGATCTTGGGCGCGAAACTTGGAACCCTAGGTCGCCCAAATCGCCAAAGGAGACTTAAAGATTTCTCAACCGTGGTGGGCGAAAGGCAAAGATATCTTCGCCCAGTAAGTTTTCCCTCATTTATAAGGAATAAGCCTTGATTTTCGCCTCACGGCGGGAAAAACAAGGACCTTCGCGCTCGATTCTGGGCCAGATCTAGGGCACGCCCCATGTTGGGCCGATAGCTGGGCTGCGCAAAACGCGACCAGGTGTCAAGTCTGGTTCGAAGTTTGGGATAAAGTGCGCCCCATGATGGGCCTGAACGCCGGCCGCCACGGAAGTTTGGGGCCGGGCACTTTCCGAACATCCCCAAGCGGTATGCCCCATAATTTGGGGCCAATTGCTGGTCACTGCTTCTTAGCGTGATTGGGTGCCGTGCGAGGATTTTCACTAAACCGGTCTTGAGAATGCGCCCCATGAGGGTCTGAAGCAGTGCGCCGTAAGCGGGCACAGGCATTACTCTGGATGACCAAGGTATGCCCCATGAGGGTCGGTTGGGTCTCACAAGCCAATCGCCGCACACCGCAAACGGGTGCGGGTACCGCTCGGCCCCGAGCCAAAAAGACTACGGTACGCCCCATGAGGGCCAGCCGAGCGACAAGCCGGTTGCCGCGCACCGTAAACGGGCGCGGGTACCACTCGGCCACGAGCCAAAAAGACCATGGTATGCCCCATGAGGGCCAGCCGAGCGACAAGCTGGCTGCCGCGCACCGTAAACGGGCGCGGGTACCACTCGGCCACGAGCCGAAAGACTACGGTATGCCCCACGAGGGCCAGCCGAGCGACAAGTTAGCCGCCACAAGACCGCAAACGGGCGCGGGTACCACTCGGCCACGAGCCAAAAAGACTACGGTATGCCCCACGAGGGCCAGCCGAGCGACAAGCCGGTTGTCACAAGACCAGAACGGCGCGGCACCACTCGCCACGAGCCAAAAGATTATGGTACGCCCGAGGGCCACCGAGCGACAAGCGGTTGTCAGCAAGACCGTGAACGGGCGCGGATACCACTCGGCCACGAGCTAACCAACCACAGTGGCTTCACACTACAAGTTCTTTACGATCTTTTTTCTCGTATAATCCTTATGACAGTATAAGAGACAGAAATCCGATCCTAAAGCACTTGGGGGCTGCTGTGGGATGTCAGAGACAGGGTCCCGCAAGAGGGGCCTACACCCGACTGGGCTTGATGGGCCGAGTAGAAGGCCCAAAGTCCAGAAGCACCATGACGGGCCCGGAGGAGGTTTTCGACTTGTTCCCCAAGGCAACTCCCGATCCTTCGGGGAAGCTTCGCGCCACGCCCGAACAACCCGCCAAGAACGAAGCATGCAGCCTGACACTGCCAGAGCCTGCGGATGCTGGAACCTGACAGGGCGGCAGGCGTGGGTCGGGGAAAGCATAACCACCTCTCCAAGACGTAGAGCGCCAGGGCCAATAAGGACAAAGTACATGTCGGCCAGGCCACCATGTTCAGGGCCCGGTGGCGCCCATCTATCATGTATCCTTCCCCCAGTATATAAGGGGAGGAGGGAGAAACAAGAAAAGAGGCTCATATATCCAAGAACACAGGACTAGGGTATTATCTCCTCCGAGAGAGCCCGAACCTGTCTAAAACACAGATCTCCCTCGCATCCTGTGTTACCATCAAGCTCAGATCCCGCACAAATCCCCTAGAATCACAAATCTCATTGCCGGCGAAACCGATCGTCGACACTCATCAACAAGCTGAACAACAGGTTGTAGCTCTAACACAGCGTATGGACCACATGCAGCACCAAATGGATGAAATGAAAACTTTGATCTTAGCTTCACAAGGCGTGCAAAATGTAGAATCCACTTCACAACATGGTTCTAATTCTCGACCTGTCGTATGCTATTTGCTTAAATTTTTGTTGCAGTCTATACTAATAATGTTCTACTGAAATATTCGTGTAATCCTTTTCTATGATTTGCTATAGAATCAACCAGAACATGATGATGAGGAACAGCATAGCCATCAAGGTGTTGCCGAGCAAGCATCTATGCATAATATACTTGACTGTGAAGAGGAGGACATAGTCATCCATAGGCAAATTGTGTCTCTAAAGGTAGCTCCAAGGAACATGCAACCACCACAAGGAACCGTGAAGCCTCTCACAATGAAGATGACATCATTGTAATCTTGTCCTCCTTTCCTACACTTTCAATTTATAACTTGAATGGCTATTACTCTTTTTGACTCTTTTGAACTGCAATATATACATTAGGTTGGTAGGGATGTCATATTGTATGCTCTTGTGAGAGATATCCCTGTTGCTAAGGCTACAATTACCTCAACTGACCCAAGTACTGTAGTGGGAGATCAACGCCTTGGACGGGAATTTTATGAAGTAGTCATGAATGTTCCGTTCAAAAGAGATGTTCTGCTACCACGTCCATATGATGGTATAGAAAATTTAGGTGATGCTCACAAGCTATCTATTGCGTGGCCATACAAGAGGGTAATAACCTAGATTACACAATATTTCCATTTTGATGATTGTAATGGTTGAACTTTATTTGCTAATTACTGATAATTTGGTAGATAAAGAATAGCAAGAAGCCAGCGGCATCCCAGATTGCAGGTATTTTACTCCAAACTTTACATTTAGTATGCTGGACATTTATGAAACACAAGCTTTAATTGGATTGTGAAACTTCTCTTTCACTCCCTTTGCGTTGAAGACTTTAGTACTAGTAGCTCAGACAAAACCAACTCAAGCTTATTAATTGAAAGCAGGGTCAGTAGAAGCTTACTTTGTGCCAGGTTCAATATCTTCTGTTGTAGGCTAAGGTTTAGACTTCTTACTGGAAGCAATCATAGTGCTTTTAGTTCAGTTAAGTGGAGTTGAAGTAACCTAGCATTGACAGATGGAAGTCTAGTAGAAGAAACTAAAGATGCTTTGAAGGTCACCTGTCTACTTATCATCTCAATATGAGACCTGCCTACATCAATATAAGAAGTTAGCAATGCATAGCTCAATTCAGTTTTATATCAAATATGTTGCTCCCTCTTTTTGACAGATTTCAGTCTAAGTATGGTATTTTTATCAGACATAGTGAGGCAGTAACTTATTCTGCTGATGCACTAACTTCTGTTCAAGTTGAAGTAGAAAAGTCAAGTCGTTTTAGAGAAGGAACCAGGCTAAGCAAAATCTCAATCTTATTAATTTATAGATTCTAGAGGTTAAGCAGTTGTTCATGACAGTTCTAGGGCCAAGCACGATAAGCAAAGGTTCTCACTTCTTACTTAAGCTTTCAAGGACTGATGAATTTACCACCGAGGTATCTAAATATTCCAGATTAGCAATGCCATGTCAACTTTTATAGGCAAAGAATGCTAGGTAAGCTTATTGATGAACTTATCAAATTAGACTCCTGAATGTAGCGATGGCCAGCTGCTTTCTTATTAGAAATTCGAAATGCTTAACTCCAGGTTCAATCAGATCTGTTCTGAACTCGAGGAGATTTTTTTAAATATTAACATTTCTGTTCGCTTCACACATGTCCAAGAAAAGCTAATTTCCCAGATACTTACTTACTTGCTTTGGTCTTTTAGTTAAGTCCTGTTGAAGAAACTAGCCAAGTTTTCAATAAAGTTGCAGTAGTTAATAGTTTGACTTCAGTCAAGTGTATAGAAGTAATTTCTAAGTGAGGGTCGAAGAGATCAAGTGTTTCGGATGATACACTAGCATAAGTTGTAATTGGCATACATGCTTTTCCTTTTGTAACATCATATGGCTATAAAACATTGTGTTTCTCAAAACCTCGAGAATATTGCTACTAAGCGTATGTGCTTGTACTAAATTTGGAAGTTTTTTTTGCAGGTAGAATTGGAAAGACTTAGAAAGTTCGTGTTACCATCATGCCGTTCGATCCACATACTTTTGTTTAGAACAATTAGTCGTATTTATGCTAAGTGACCATTTTGTATACTTAACACCTCACGTGGGTCGAAGACAGTTGACCCTTGCTTTGAAGATCCAGCAGGGTTATATTTTGTAAAGGATTGATGGTTATCTGTTGGAACTTTGGGTTTTTGGATAAATTTGTATATTGTAGTCGAACTTTAACTATGTTGAATGGATGTATTAATTGATGGACAAATTTGTATGTTCTAATTGAATGAAGTTGAACCGCATTGAATGGATGCATTAATTGAATCATTCTCTACTGTGATGTGTGTAAATTGAATTAATTATTAGTTAGATCATTTCTGAAATATCATTTTTGTAGTCTAAGAATTATCATAAGACCATCTGTCAGCATTTCTTATTTCTGTCGGCAATAGTGTAGGAATTACCATATCTCTATCTGTCCGATCGAACTATCTGTCGGCATTTTTGAGTTCTGTCGGCAAAAGTCTATCTATCGGCAAAAGTATATCTGTTGGTAATTAGGGTTTAACACGATCAGATAATCTGTCGGCAAAAATATATCTGTCGGTAAATGTTTTTCCCGACAGGACTTCTTCCGACAATAGTTATCTGTCGGTAAAACTTTTGCCGATAGATAGTTCATCGTATTAAGTAGCATTTGCCGACAGATAGACTGTTGCTAAAACTGTGTCATGGTGTAGTGTATAGAAGTTGTATTTAATTTTATCTTGAAATGATATAGATGAGTATATAGATAACCGTCGTCCTTGTTATTGTACGTATTTTTACGAAGAAAAGAAGGATAATACTACCGTTCTTGTGTCCGTCCGCCGTTCCAACAATCAAGCGATTCACCGCGATTCCAACAGTCTCTGCCGCCACTCGAGCTCCATCATGGGCACCTCGCCGGAGAGCATCAGGCAAGCCACACCCCGTGAGATCTGAGCTCTAACCTGTATGAAAGAGCACCACTCGCCCACACGCATACGAAATCGAGTCCTGAACTTGGGTGGGACACTTCTGATTTTGCATATTATAAATCGTTACTAGAAAACTAGGCTTTACTAACGGCACATCACTACCAATTAGATTTGAACCGGTACTGATATTGACATCAATACCGGTTCATTGGCTACACGGTTGTAGTGGGCTTTCAGTACCGGTTGGTAACACAAACTGGTATTGATGCCCTCACATTAGTACCAATTCGTGACATGAACCGATACTGAAGGCACGAGGCATCAATACCGGTTGGTAACACGAACCGGTACTAATGAGAGTGCATCAGTAGCGGTTCGTGTTACCAACCGGTATTGATGAGTGCATCATTTCAGGAAAGTTAAAGGAATGCATATTCTATGTATATCAGTACGCGATGGTGGGTGGGTGGGTTAGAAGGGTGAGGTTAGAGTCACGAGGTTGGCCTGTACTGGTTCAAAAATCGGTGCTGATGGCAGTTACGAATTGGTACTAATGATCAGATCTGTAGTAGTGAATTCTCTAAGGATCATGTGGACGACAGCTTCTAATTATATATATAAATTTTGTTTCTGATTGTAAAAGAAGCTTCTGATCGCTACTCAGAATTTATTTCTGTTTGCACCGAAATTTTACACGTTGATTGCACCAAAATTTGACATGTACGAAAAGTATTGGCTCGAATATGGAAGGGTTTGACGGATAGATTTCGAAGATCAAAGATTAGATCGTGGCCAACACAGATTCTGTTATAGTAACGGATTTGGGAACCAAGGATCGGATCGTGGCCGATATGGACTTGGTTGCCGTGTTTACGACGGACTCGGATCGGCCGAGGCATATAAAAGAGGGACGAGCCAGGAGACGTAGGAGATCAACCCAACACAATCATACATTTACCTTTACTATTCTTTTTTGTTATTTCTTAGTTTTGTAAGCATTCCTCTGTAAGTCGACGAGATCAATAAAGAGTTGCGCATCGCCAATTTGTTGATTCTGCCGATTTCGCCTCAGGTTCGACTTGCTCTGTTTTGTTGCGCATCGCCTCTCAAAGCCGATTTGCCTTTACCCTTGGATTAACCGTAATTGGTTAATCTAGTTATCCCCTGATCGGCTTTCAGCCGACCAAAGTTACGCCGATAATTATTTGTTATCGGCTCCGATTGATTTTACGACTTTTACCTTGTCAATTTCAGGTCAAATTGACTAGCACGCTCAAACTCGGCGTTTGTCGTGTGTTTGAGACTAAAAACCCTACCTCATGTTTTTAGCGCGAACATATTTTAGCACGCCTAGTGGGACCGAAACAGAAAATATGGCCGCAGGAAAGTCAATTCCCCCGACCGACGTCAACTCCGAAGCTATCATCGTCCCAACGCTGGACGATTTGACCCCAGAGCAACGCAAGGAGATAGAAGATCGAAAAGCTGCGCTGGAAGAGACGATGCTGGGCTGCTGTCAAAAGACCTGACGGGGGGTCACGCAGAAGATCGCACTCCCAATGCTCAACCCCATCGGCGATGATGGCGCCTTGTCGAACCCGGTAAGCCAATATACGCCGGCTCAAGCCGAGTTATCTGTTATCATCGAGCAGTCCATGCATCACGCAATAACCAACCAATCATCGGCTTTGGTTACAACATTGAAGCCGATGATTGAGAATAGCGTCAAGACGATTACTCAGGAGCTGGCTTCGACCGGGGGTTTGCTCGACCCATTACAGCCGCTCCCAACGTACCCCATATACTCAGTGGCACAAAACACCAGCACCGTGAGAGGGTCGGCTCCAATTCCTTCACTAATGCCGACCCAGCCCACCATGCTGACACCAAGTACCCGTACAGGTGGGATTACCCACTACCACACGTACACCGATGCCGTAAAATTGGGCACCATAACGAACGTAGTCTCAGCAAACATTCTCGAGCAATCGGCCCCTTGACCGATTGGATCAGATCAGAAACCTTAATTCCAAGGGTCGATTAGATTACGGAATCCGATCCCACATAAGGTTGTCACTTATGAAGAACCTTTGTGCCTATACCCAATGAAGATGACCGCTCACCTCTACAACAGCCGATTCGACCTAGCCAACAACCCGAGTTTGCACTCGGAGGGCAGGGTACTAATCTTCACAATTGGCAAAACCATAATCCCCCGTTGGCCCGATTTAACCAGCAACCCGAGCTAGCACTCGGGGGGCAGGATGCCAGTTATCCTAATTGGCAGAACCCTGGCACCATATCGGCTGGTGGTATTAATTGGGCCGAACAAATTTCTGCCATACTAAGAGAGCAATTCGGCCTACAGCCAAAAGGCAAGACCGTCGGCTATAAAAAGTTGTATCCCGATTACAGAGATCGGATGGCCTACCCACACAACTATAGAATCCCTGAGTTCGCCAAGTTTTCAGGAGATGACTCTGTTTCCACCCTTGAACACATTGGACGATTCATTGCCCAATTTGGCGAAGCTGCTCAATACGACGAGTTAAAAATCAAGCTATTTCCTTTATCTTTATCGGGGACCGCTTTCACGTGGTTCACGAACCTACCCCCAAATTGGGTCCATTTTTGGAATGATTTGGAAAGATAGATTTAAAACAAATGGGAACGAGAAAGCCAAAATAAACATGGTCGATTGTAGCTCTAGTGAGACCTCTAACGACGATGAAGCCGATATAAATATAGTCGAGTGGGCAAAGGGTCCTAAAAAATCACTCGTTTGCTTGTGGCTTAAGCTGACCAAAAATAAATCAGACGTCAAATACGCCTTCGACGTGTCCAAATGCGATCGGATATTTGATGTACTACTACAGGAGAAGCTGATACGATTGTCAGAAGGACATGTTATCCTGTCCGCCGATGAAATCAAAAAAGGAAGATATTGTAAGTGGCACCACATAACACTAACGATTGCAATATTTTTCGTCAGTAGCTATAGTCGGCCATCGAGGATGGACGACTAAGGTTTGCTGAAGAGCCAGCCATGCAGGTGGACGTGAATTCTTTTCCAATCAACATGGTGCAATGCTCACGAAAAGGAAAAGAGCTGATGAACGAGCCAATTCGGCAGGTTGATGTCCAATCAAGTTCTAGTGGCGGCGAAACGCTAAAAATAACGATCGGCTCATTACAAATAGAAGCCGATTGAGATGGCCAGAACTCGAAGACCGTTAAAATTAGGGGTGAACCACGAATCGGACAATGGTACAAAGCCGAAAAGGCCCCGCCAAAATGAAGTGTTACAAGATCCAGGCCGACTTTCTCCCAACTCCTAGAGAAATATGAGAAGATTAGCCGCCAACATGACCAACATCCTCGTCAGCCCGACAATCTGTACTGGGCGAACGATGAAGAAAGAGCCCACCGACGGTGTCCATTCTGGCAGTTTTGCTGGGAGAGGAGAATGCCGTTACCATCTGTACAGACATACCCAATGGGTCATCTCCCCCAAGATCGACCGAGGCGACCAATCAGGGAGAGATTGACCAGGCCAGTCCATGATCAGCTAGGACCGCGGATCGACGAACCGATGAAAAGGAAATGCCGGTAACAGAACGGATTAAGCCCACAGAAGAGCAATCTAAGTCGTCCGGATCCGAAGGTAAAATCGGCAATTTGGTTGGGAAAATCCGTAAACCGGTTGAACCAAAGTCGAGGTGGTATCCCTTTGGGCTCGGTCGATCCCAGCGTAGACGGCTGCAGCACTTAAGGACACTAGAAATAAGAGAAGCTAAAAGGAAAAGGAATGAGATAAGATATTTAACGAGTTGTGACCGATGCAAGTCGTGAAGCAGGAATGGAGAAAAAAAATCGGTCGACGAGGATTTGGACCAGTCAGTCGATTCCGGTTTGCCGATGATCCGAGACGGTACTCCCCCAATGGATATCAATATGGTCTTCACTCTACCTGCAGAGTTTAGAACTGAAACCAAATAGGCCGAAGAAGCCTTAGCTCAGTTATGTCTTGGTGCACAAGACGCCGCGTTTGAAAAACCCCAAGACATGCATCAGCATTTAAAGCCATTGTACCTAAAGGGCATATCAACGGCCGACCCATATCAAGAATGCTAGTCGATGGCGGAGCTACAGTAAACCTGATGCCGCTAAGCACTTTTAAGAAACTGGGCAAAGCCGATGAAAATTTAATCAAAACAAACATGGAGTTAAACGACTTCACAGGCGACCCCACCGAGGCAAAAGGAGTAATGGTCACGGAGCTGACGGTCGATAGTAAGACTTTGCCGACCTCATTTTTTGTGATCAAAGCCAAAGGGAATTACAGCGTGCTTCTTGGGCGAGACTGGATCCATGCTAATTGCTGCATTCCGTCGACAATGTACCAACTCTTGGTACAGTGGAACGGAGATGAAGTTGAAGTAATACCAGCCGACACATCGACTCATATAGCACTCGCTAGTCCCAAAACAAATTGGCCGCACCAAGAAGCCGAATGCATATCGGGAAAGGTTCTGGAAGTTTGCGACTTCATCTGCGTTGGAAAAACAGGTCTAATGCCGATCACTGTCGGACTAGGCACATTCGATCGGGCAAATGAAGTAGTAAGAAGATGGAGTTGGGAATAAAAGAAACCACTCAAGATAAGCCTCAAAGCCGTCGGCAAATAGTGGACTACGAAGAAGCTATTGAAGATTTCTAAGAAGAAAGACTGGGGCAAGGTTTCACTTCAGCTGACTTACTTGAGGAGATAGTCATAGGGGAAGGCGATAGGAAAAGACCATCCTTTATAAGTGCAAAACTAGGCGCAGATTATAGGGCCAAGTTGGTCAAAATACTAAAGGATTATAAAGACTGCTTTGCTTGGGAATATTATGAAATGCCTGGTCTAAGCCGACAGCTAGTCGAGCATCGGCTACCTATAAAGCAAGGGTATCAGCCATTTAAGTAGTTTCTCTGACGCATTAATCCGACCTTGTACAATGCCATGAAGGAAGAAATAGAACGATTATTAGAAGCTAAGTTTATCAGGCCATGCCGATATGTTGAATGGGTTTCAAACATCGTTCCTGTTGTAATGAAAAATGGCAAGCTACGAGTATGCGTGGACTTTAGAGATCTAAACAAAGAAACGCCAAAAGACAAATACCCGATGCCAATAGCCGATATGCTCATTGATGCTGCATCAGGCAATAAAATCATTAGTTTCCTTAATGGAAATGCTGGATATAACCAAATATTCATGGCAGAAGCTGGCGTGTCCAAAACAACCTTTAGGTGTCCTGGAGCCTTGGGACTGTACGAGTGGACCGTCATGACGTTCGGCTTGAAAAATACCGGTGCCACGTACCAACGCACTATGAACTTGATTTTTCATGATTTAATCGGCCACATCATCGAGATTTACATTGATGATATTGTTGTAAAGTCAAAAGACGATTGGCAACATCTGGCCGATTTGGAAAAAGTATTCCAAAGCACAAGGGCTCACAGGTTAAAAATGAACCCTATAAAGTGTGCATTCGGGGTATCGGCTAGACAATTCCTCGGATTTGTGGTACATGAGAGAGGAATCGGAGTTAGCCAGCAAAGAATAAAAGCCATAGCTGATAAACCGCCGACAAGTAAAAACGAACCGTAGAAATTTATCGGCAAGATCAATTATCTATAGCGCTTTATTTCAAACTTGTCTGGGCGAATTAAAGCCTTCAGCCCGTTTGGGGAAAGGAACAGCAGAAAGCCTTCGAAGACATAAAAGAATATTTGATGAAACCGCCGATTTTGGCCGCGCCAAAGAAGGGGATACCATTTAGGCTATATATATCGACCGAAGAGGAAACAATTGGAGCTGTATTAGCAAAAGAAGTCGACGGCAAAGAAAGAGTGATATTTTATCTAAGCCGACGACACCTGGACACCGAAAAAAGATACCCATCCATAGAAAAACGATGTCTCTCCCTCTATTTTGCTTGTACAAAACTAAGGCATTATATCTTAGCATCAACATGCACAATATGTGTGTAGGACCGATGTCGTCAAATACATCTTGTCCACGTCAATTCTACGAGGATGACTTGGTAAATGGGCATATGCCTTAACTGGGTTTGACCTAACCTACGAATCGGCTAAAGCTGTCGAGGGACAAGTCATAGCCGATTTCATCACAGGCGGTAAAACTACGATTGGATTAGTCGATGTTGCCTCTTGGCAATTGTATTTCGACGGGTCGGTATGTCGAGAAGGCAATGGTATCGGCTTAGTATTAATTTCACCAAAAGGGCACAACTTCGATTTCACATATCAGCTTAATGGCCGATGCTTGAACAACTAGGCCAAGAATGAAGCTTTGCTCAAAGGTCTACAATTATTAGAAAGCATCGGAGTAAGCCATGTCGAGGCATTCGGGGATTCATTATTGGTCATACAGCAAGTCAAAGGAGAATTCCCATGCAACGATGAAACCTTGACACAACACCTAGAACAATGCCTTCAGGTTATCGGGTCATTCGTGATGTTCTCTATCGGGCATATCCCTAGAGAATTGAACGATAGAGCTAACGTATTGGCGTAGCATGCATCAGGATACAAAAGTTATGGCCGATACGATATGATCGAAGCAATCGACAAGGCAGTGTTGTGTGCTGACATCGTCGACTAGAGAACAGAGATCAAGAATTACTTGATGGATCAATCTAAGCGGACCCCACGAAAGGTCAGGCATCAATCTCTAAAATACGTTTTGTTGGAGGGGATACTATATTTCCGGACAATAGAAGGGTTACTCCTAAGATGCCTCGGAGCCGATGAGGCAAAGGTAGCAGTGGGTGAAGTACATGAAGGGATTTGCGAATCTCACCAATCGGCTCATAAGATGAAATGGATGTTGAGACGAACTGGGTATTGCTGGCCGACAATGTTGGAAGATTGTTTTAGATATTACAAAGGGTGTCAAACGTGCCTGATGTTTGGGAACGTACAACTCGCACCAGCATCGGCTTTATATCCGATTATCAAACCTTGGCCGTTCCGTGGATGGGGAATAGACGTAATCGGCCAAATATTCCCGATGTCAAGCAAAGGACAAAAGTTTATCCTCGCAGCAACAGACTATTTTTTGAAGTGGGTGGAAGCCATACCCCTAAAGAAAGTTACTAGCACCGAAGTAATCAACTTTGTTAATGAACACATCGTACATCGGTTTGGCATCCCACATACCATCACGACCGATCAAGGAACCATGTTCATGTCCAATGAATTCCAAACCTTTGCGAAAAGTCTGGGCATCAAATTGCTTAATTCTTCACCCTATTATGTTCAGGCTAATGGACAAGCCGAATCGTCTAACAAAACTCTAATCAAGCTGATAAAAAGAAAGATTGATGAAAAACCAAGGAATTGGCACTCAACATTGTCAGAAGCCTTGTGGGCATATCGGCTATCATACCACGGATCGACCAAGTTGTCTCTATTCCAGTTGGTATATGGGCAAGAAGCCGTACTGCCCGTGGAAATAAACATCGATTCCCTAAGAGTGGCCAGGCAAAATAATTTGTCAGCTAACGAATACAGAGAGCTCATGATTGACGGCCTAGATGATTTGGCAAAGATCAGACTAACTACATTAGATCGGCTTAAAAGGAATAAAGAGAGGGTGGCCAGAACATACAATAGAAAGGTTATGCCAAAATCATTTAATGAAGTCGATCTAGTATGGAAAACCATATTACCAGTCGGATCTAAAGATAGCCGATTCAGTAAATGGTCACCAACATGGGAAGGGCCACATAAGATAAATCGGCTTGTTGACAAAAATTCATACATATTGGAAACACTCGTGGGGTCAGTGCTGCCAAAGGCAATCAATGGAAAAAATCTAAAGGCATACTATCCTAGCGTATGGATCGGATCATGACCGCGCTAAGCAGTTAAGGACAAAAGATAGTTGATCACAAAGCCGATTAAGATGTAATCGATTACACAGCCGATTATAATAAAACATGTCTTGCAACAGAGCTAAAGCAGCATGAAAACGTCAAACATTCAAAACATTGTATACAACCAACGTCAAGCAAATTATAGCCCTGATCTGGGCAATCTAGCTCCCAGAGCCGATAGCAGAGCTGCCGCCTTGCCAATCGTTTCCTAGACGCCATCCACAGTGCGTTGATTGTCGGTTGCACTCCCAGGGATGGCTTTTAGCTTTGCCGATTGCCCCTTGATTTTGGCAACCACTTCACTAAGATAGTGCTTTTGGTCTGATAAAGAAGTGGCCGATGCGGTGACGCGCACTTGGCAGTCGGCCAGCTGCTTGGTAACCATAGCCAGCTGCTCCTCAAGGGATTTCTTGGCCGACATAAGCTCTTGGACTTGCGCCATAGTAGATTTGAAGCAGGAAGCATCATGATCAAACTTCTGCATCTTTGAATTCGCCTCGCCACCAGCTTGTCTAGAAGATCCTGATCGGCTTGTTGAGCAACTCTCTGGGCTATCTATGTCCTTGCAGCTTCCACCGCCTCCCTCTGGCTATCTAAGTGGTAGACATCCAAAAGGGCCCTCATGGCCTCTAAAGGAAGGTCGGCTTCAACCGCGACCATAGCCGTCCTGTCGGGACCCCGAATTTGCAAATCCGGACCCTCTGTGTATTCAGCACTAGTCCAGGAACGCGCTAGTGCACACAGTCTTAACATCGGTAAATATCACAATCATACCAATCGATATTATCAAAGTACTTTATTTAAATAACCAAACTGATTACTTGACCTCATGGTCAAGTTACAAATGTATGCCTCGTAGGGCGAAACTTATTCAGAGAGAAACAATAGCAGCGGAAAATCAAATAAACTTCGTGGCGCCATCCAAGATACCACGTGCAATCGATCGGGCTCGCATCCCTAAGTAGTCGGGTCCTCTTGGAGTTCCTCCTCCAAAGCTGGCGTAATCTCCTCTTCAACTGGTATTGTGTTGAGGCAAGGGTGAGTACTTGGTACTCAGCAAGTCATGCATGAGAATGCAAGCTAATATACTATATGCATGGCTTAGTACAAAGGAATAGCTCAGGGTATATTTGCAAGAAATGCTTGACTTTTGACAAGTAATATAAGTAGATTCGAAAGCAGTAGAAATAAGTAAAGCATAAATAACTTTTCGAGAAGTTTAACAAACATTTTTCCCATCCTACACCATATTTCCATCATCTTCCTTGTTAAACCAACCCATCTTTTCAAAACCAAGTTATTTTGTAAAGTCTACCCTTGATTGTAATTCCCGAGCATTGTCGATCACAGTGGACTCGGCTATTCAAATAGATTCTACACTCTGCAGAGGTTATGCACTTTACCCACAAGATACAGTCAAACACCACAAAGGCGAGTTCAGTAACAAAGCCTTTGGAAGCCTCAAACAACACAGTGGTCCTCTCGGTTCGTGCTCTACACCATCCCTTCCCTTAGCCAAGGCGAAGTATGGGACCAACACACCGTTAGATGGGTATCGGCCACGCCCACGATACGCTCCCCGCACAATCACACAAAAGGTGTAACTGACACCCTGATACACCACAAGTGAGTCCTTATCGACTAAGTCAACTAGGGCCGTCCACTTACAGCCATGTGCTTGCAAGTATGACCCATTTCAAAGGATAGCAAGGTAAAGTCATTAGAGTGACCAGGGCAAGACTACCCGAAAACCAAATCATCACTCCCAATGCCACAACCGCCCACTGATTACTCTTGCCACATGCCCTGGCCGAAAGCGTTTATCAAACCCCGATTGATTACCATGCACCACGTGCCATCAACCTCACATGATACTTTTCCAAAACAGGTTCAATATATCATTAAGTCAATATTAGCATTTGATTGTCCAAATCATGTCATGAGCACGTAAGGTGTCTAAGCAAAGATACTACAACGGTCTAAACCCATGTTGGCAATTTAATAATGTCCAACTAGTAAACCACAACTAGGGTGACAAAGGGTCATGGCACATACTTAAGTAATCAAGGTGTCATATAGCAAATTGGTATTTATCTAACCCCCATGTTTAAACAAAGTATCTTTCTAATTAAACTAGCATGCAATAGTTTAAATCAAAATAGATTTCGAAATAGGATCAACATGGTCAAAGCACAACTTGCCTTCAAAGAGTACTTGTTCTTGGTCTTGAGTTGGATCCTGAGTCAACACTTCTCCTTCGAATCCTTCCGGCACTTCAACGTCTACTCGTAAAGCGTGCAAATAGCAAATACACAAATAAACACTATGCAAAGAGATCCCAAAACTCCAAATAAAATCCATAAACAGAGAGAACATAATTGTCTGGATTTTTAGAAACCGAATAAATCAAATTTGGAGTTAAACGTTAAAAGTTATGATTATTTAAAGTTTAAATAATCAATTAAATAATTTTACAGAGAAAAACTTTAGTCCAAAAATTAAATAAAATTCATATTTAGGTAGATCTTAATTTTATACAAATTTAGAAATTTGAATCACTCAAATCGGAGTTGAAACGCAAAAGTTATAAGCGTTTGAAGTTTGAAATCTAAATTTGAAATCATTATTCGAATTAATAAATCATTTTCTTTTTCGGAAATTAATTATTGCATCAGCATGGACACGTGGCAGCTCCTGATTGGCCTGCTGACGTCAGCCGGTCCATGGGCTCGGTCCACGCTCGGCTCGGGTCCACGGTGGACTCGGTCCACGGCTCACGTGGATCGACATGTGGGCCTCTGAGATGACGTCATTCTTGGCGTCGGCCTGTCTTTGGGACAGTGGCGACAGCGGAGCCCGCCATGACGTCGTGGCGTCATGGTGTGGTTCGGCCGAGCGGCCGACACGCGGGCCCAGCTGTCGGCGTCACGCCAGCGTCTGGCCACACCGCGTCGGTCCAACTTCCCGACGCGTGGCTCGATCTCGACCGTTGATTTGAAAATCAGCGGCGCGGATTGGATCTAGTGTTGACACGTTTTAGGTTAACGCATTGATTTCGGACCGTTGGATCTAGATCCAGCGGCCGATTGATCTCGAGTTCAAGCGTGATCTCACCGGGCGGGTGGCGTGGCGAGATCCTAGCCAGGCGATCCGGATCGGACGGCCGACAGAGCTTCGCGAACGGCGATGGCGACGCGACGGAGCAATGGCCACCGGAGATGAAGACGACGACGAGTCCAACGGCGCCGGGGCTTCTGGCGAGGTGAGGGTACTCCCAACGCGCTCGCCTCTTGGGGAATCCGGATCTGGTCTTGATGACGGCGGAGGACGACAGACGGCAAAGCAATATCGGCGTTTAATCACGGCGAACAGACTTCCAACTCCGGCGAGCTCGTGCGGCCAAGCAGCGGCCTTTCAGGCGAGATGGCTCGAGGAAACGGAGTGCGCAAGGATGAGGGCAACCTCGGGGGCGTCTCACGCTTTAAATAGCCTCGGCGTTCGTGCCTAGGCGGAAACCTAATTTGCTACGGCGGCGGGCGCGCGGCGAGTCCAGCTTCGGACTTCGGTGAAGACGACGCAATCGTGGCCGTCCACGTGGCACAACCAACGGCCACGATCGCGCGGCGCGGCCAGTGCAGTGGGACACGGCTCGGGTCGGTCGAGGCGGATCTCGGTAGTTGGATCTTGATCCAACGGTTGGGATTGATTAGGGTTAGGAGTGGGTTCGGTCGAGTCAATCGGCTCTGTCGGACTCGAGTCCGACTTCGGTCGGATGAACAGTACTTGACCCGAGTTGGATTTTCCAGCGATTTAATATTTAAAATAATTCCCAGTAATTTATTTAATTCATTAAAAATAGCAAATGACTCAGAAAAATTCCAGAAAAATTCTGGAAAATATTTTGGATCATTTTGGACTCAAATAAAATATTTTCAACAAAAATTTATTTGCAAATTTAAATTCTTTAATTATTTCAAAATGGAATAAATTCAAATAAATTCCAAATAAATCCAAATAAATTCCAGAAAATTCCAAAAATTCCCCAAAGTGCCAAATCACACATGAATTTAAGGAAAGCAAAATTTTGGGGTGTTACAAACCTCCCCCCCTTAATAGAATCTCGTCCCCGAGATTCAGGGCTTACTAAAGGAATAGGTTTGGAAACTCTTTCTTCAAATCCTCTTCGCGCTCCCAAGTCGCTTCACTTTCTTCGTGGTTGCTCCACTGAACTCTACAGAAACGGGTTGACTTGTTTCTAGTTTCTCGATCCATTGTGTCTAGAATCCTCACGGGATACTCCTTATAAGTCAAGTCCTCTTGCAACTCAATTGATTCTAACGGTGTCCGTTCCTCAGGAACTCGGAGACATTTCTTCAACTGGGACACATGGAATACGTCATGTACCCCTGCTAACGACTGTGGCAACTCCAGCTGATAAGCAACTTCGCCTCTGCGGCTTAAAATCTTAAATGGTCCAACATAACGGGGTGCAAGTTTCCCTTTGGCATGGAACCTCTTAACTCCCCTGAGAGGCGTAACTCTGAGGTATACAAAGTCTTCTGGTTCAAAACTCAAATCTCGGCGACGATTGTCAGCATAACTCTTTTGTCGTGATTGGGCTATCTTCAACCTTTCCCTAATCATAGCGATCTGCTCTTCAGCCTCTTGAAGAATATCAGGCCCAAAGACACGGCGCTCGCCGGTCTCATTCCAATTCAATGGCGTCCGACAGCGGTCGACCATACGATGCCTCAAAAGGTGACATCGTAAACTAGCTTTGATAACTATTGTTGTAACTAAACTCGGCATACGGCAAACTCTTATCCCAAGAGGTAGCATAAGCTAATGCACAAGCTCTTAGCATATCCTCCAAAATCTGGTTGACTCTTTCGGTCTGTCCATCCGTGCGTGGATGATAAGTCAGATCTTGAAGTTTAAGCGGGTTCCCATGGCTTCATGCAACTTATTCCAGAACCTTGAGGTAAATTGGGTACCTCTGTCCGATACAATCCTCTTTGGCACTCCGTGCAAACAAACAACCACGATCATGTACAGTGCGCTAATTTATCTCCCGAGTAAGTGGTCTTCACGGGGATAAAATGGGCTACTTTAGTCAAGCGATCCACTATAACCCATATGGAGTCATAACCTCCTTGAGTCTTGACAAACCGGTAATGAAATCCATTCCGATTTCCTCCCACTTCCACTCAGGTATTTTTCGCGTAGCAATCCTGCTGGTCTCGATGCATTGCCTTGACTCTACGGCATACGTCGCACAATGCAACATGCTCGGCAACTTCACGTTTCATACTCGGCCACCGAATCTCTCCTTGAGATCCTGATACATCTTGGCGCTTCGGGATGAATCGAGTACTTGAGTCATGGGCTTCTTCCAAAATCACCGCTTTAACTCCTTTTTGTTAGGCACACAAATGCGATCCTTCATCCATAACGTGCCCTGCTCATCCAACTCGAAATCCTTTGCCTTGCCTTCCTCCATTTTGGACTTAATCCTGCGGATCTTGTCATCATCCTTTTGTCCTTCTCGGATCTGATCCTCTAGGGTAGGCTTTACTTCCAATGCGGCCAAGAATCCGCTAGGTACAACCTCAATCTTCATCTTCTGAAAATCCTTACATAACTCATCCTGACTTGTGGCTAGCAACGCACTCACGGTATGGCTTTTCCGACTCAAGGCATCGGCTACTACGTTGGCCTTCCCGGGATGGTAATGAATTCCAACATTATAGTCCTTGATCAATTCTAGCCATCTCCTTTGCCTCATATTCAGATCCGATTGGGTGAATATGTACTTAAGGCTCTTATGATCCGTATACACTTCACATCTGCTTTCCAATCGAGATAGTGACGCCATATCTTCAAAGCATGCACTACTGACGGCTAACTCTAGGTCATGTGTCGGATAATTTTCCTCATGCGGCCTCAAGCGCCTTGATGCATAGCGGCGACCTTTCCATTCTGCAGACAGCACACATCCAAGTCCTTGGTGCGAGCAAGCGTCATTAATAAATATCGAAGCTTTGAGCAACATCAGGTAGAACTAACACCGGTGTCGATGTCAATTGCTTCTTCAGCTCTGAAATCCTTTCTCACATTAAAGCGTCCATGCAAACTTCTTTTTCCTTCTTCAGCAATTGCGTAAGAGGTTTCGCAATTGTCGAAAAGCCTTCGATGAAACGGCGGTAGTATCCTGCCATTCCAAGGAAACTCCGAATCTGGGTCACAGTCTTCGGCTGCTCCCAATGTAACACCGCTTCTACTTTGCTTGGATCCACAGCGACTCCCTCTGCGGTCATTACATGTCCAAGAAACTCCACCTTGTCCTTCCAAAAATCACACTTGCTGAACTTGGCGAAAAGTTGCTGTTCCCTCAGCTTTTCCAAAACTCGCCTTAAGTGTTCGGCATGTTCATCCTCTGTCTTGGAGTAGATTAGGATATCGTCTATGAACACGACGACAAACTTGTCCAAATATTCCATGAACACCTTATTCATCATATTCATGAAATAAAATTTGGCGCATTCGTCGGCCCAAAGGACATAGCGTAAACTTCGTAATGTCCATATCTTGGCGAGAATGCGATCTTGAATATCTTACGATCGGATCTTCAGCGATGGTATCCCGATCTCGAGATCAATCTTGGAGAAAACTCCGGCTCCTCTCAAGCGATCAAACAAATCATCAATCCTGGGTAGCGGATACTTATTCTTCACGGTGACTTCATTGAGTGCACGGTAGTCAATGCACATCCTGAAACTCCCGTCCTTCTTCTTGACAAACAAAAGCTGGAGCTCCCACGGCGACTAACTTGGTCTCGATAAATCCTTTCTCCATTAACTCCTCTATTTGTTTCTTCATTTCTACCGACTCCTCGGTGGACATCCGATAGGGTCTCTTTGCTATCGGTCTTTGTACAGTACAAGCTCTATCACAAACTCTATGTCCCTGTGCAGCGGCATACCGGGTAGATCTTCGGGAAAAACATCGGGTACTCATTCACTCTTTGGGACATCCTCTATGCTGATTGCCTTGATGCTGTTAACCATCAACTGTCCATCTCTAGCTGCGGTGGCTTGAAATTCCACTTTCTTCCCACACGGGCTCTCAACCGAGATAGTCCTTCGTCCACAATCCAATACGGCCTTGTGCTTGGATAACCAATCCATTCCCAATATAACATCTAAGGTCTGGGTCTCCAAAATTATAAGGTTTGCTAGGAACTCTATTCCATCTATTAGTATTCTCACCCGGAACATCCTACTTCCGTTCGGAGTTCGGAACCAGGGGTTTGAACTAAAAGCATGCACTTAAGTCTTGCAATCCTTAAATCATTTCTGGTAGCAAAGCCTTGCGAAACAAACGAATGCGAAGCCCCAGAGTCAAACAAAACTGGTGCGATGCTTGAGTTAACAAGTAACTTACCCGATCGACGTCCGTAGCATTTTGCGGTGCATCTGCGGTGACATGGTTGACTCGGCCTCTCACCACGATGCAGGGTGTGGCTCTGGTCTTTGGCGTCCCTAGCTGGGTGGTTCCTAGGTTGAAGCGAACTGGGTCGCTCTCGCTTTGTCTTCTTCGGACAAGCTGTTGGCAAAGTGTCCTGGCTCGTTGCGGTTATGTGACGCCTCACTTGTTCCTTCTTGTTGCTCGAGTAAGCGTTTCTAAGCGGGGCTGGGTGCAGTAGTTACGGTTGGCAGGTCTTGGTGCCGAGGATGGTGTCCTTGTTGCATTACGTGGTTGGAATCGAAGAATTGATTTGGTGCAACTCTCAAGCTGTTGCGTTCCTGGCGTGATCCTTGCTTTGTTGCATCCTGCGCTTCTGTTCTCATCCAGTTCCTTGCGCTTGTCCTCAAGAATAAGTGCCTTATTCACCAACTCTTGGAAATGCGGAAAGGTGTGGGTGATCAACCCTACTTGCAATCTGAGTTAAGTCCCTTCATAAAACGAGGCCATGCGGATTTATCTGTCGCTACATCCTCGGTGCGTAGCGTGCTATTTGTGGTGAACTTGTTTAGGTAGTCGACCCAGCGGCTGATTACCTTGCTTGATGCTCTGAACTCCTCCTTCTTAAGGTCCATGATTCCTTCAGGCACGTGATCTTGTCGAATGCAGTGTGAACTCTTCCCAAGTGATATCTTGAGGGTTCTCTGCGTGTACAGAAGTTCTCCCACCATTCGTAATTGTTCCTTCCAAGCGATGAGAAGCGTAAAGTACCTTCTCATTCCCTATGCATTGAGCTATGTGTAGCTTCCTCTCGATTGATCTTAACCAATCATCGGCCTCCAATGGATTGGCATTCCCGGAGAAAGTGGGTGGGTGAGTCCTCATGAACTCGACAGCCTTGTATTCTCAAGCGTGGTCACGATTAACTTGATTAGCAAAGTACGGCGATGACGTGCTGCATTTGTTGCATCATAGCATGCATCAAGCGAGTGCAGGCAGCAAGAAACGCTCGAAATTCTGCATATCGATGGCGGTCTTTGGTGCTCCATCATTGGGGTTTTCTGCTGGGCGAGATCCACTCCCATTGCTTCCAAAGTTTCCACGGGTGTTCACCATCTGTCGATTTGCTCTAGGTTTAGAGATGAGAGGGAAACAAGAATAGACAAGTAATATGGAACTTATGCGGGCGAAAGGGGTAACTTTAAGGTCCATCTTTATTATTAGTAACTTGGTATGGCTGCTTACAATGCCTAAGGGCCTTGCAACACATACTGCACACTCAGCAAACAAAGCAAATCCAAATCGAACTAACTCTGGAATCTAACGCCTAAAGGGTGACTCTTTATTCTATGACTTGACTCGGCGAAGGAGTCTCACTATAGAACCTATGTTCACTCATCGAGAAAACCTCCACGGCACAGATGCGGGTCTTTGTGGCATAGCGCGAAACGATCGCCATGCCCAAAGAATCGTGTCCTCTGTGGTAGTCGAAGAAGCGATGTCCTCATCGAGATCGACTCCTCTGGATCGGCTCGTGTAGCTCAATCTTGGCTCACGGGTGCAGTCCGTACAAAGTCATTTCCAACTCGTCAATCCTTCGTAGCAGGTGTGCCACATACTCTTGAGCTTCCCGCCATCTGTTCTTCTCTGTCGTGATCTCCTTGCGGGCCTTCTGTAGCTCCTTGCTTGTATTATCTAGTACATCCTCCTGGGCGACGACAAATCGTGCCAACTGTGTAACCGTGGCATCCTCATCATGAATCTCCTTCGGGTCAAGAAGGTTATCGCTCTTGCGCGGATGGTAGCGAACACCGTACTCTCCAATTCTCTGGCGTAGATACGGGTAATGTGCCGCATTGCTCGTCGTGATACTTCTTGGATACCCATCTGCATTGTAGATCTCCTGGCAGTGCAGTGTATCGGGCGATTGCCTGGGCCCTTTTTCCTAGCAGGTACCTCAATCCTCACGTCACAAGCCTTGATCAATCCTGCTTGTCTGATCACTTCCACTTGGTATTGGGGCTTCTCAAAATTTCCGAGAATCTGTAGCATATGCCAAAGTTCCGCGGCGTGACCGACTCCCAGATCAACGTAGTTGAACTCTTCCTCCATCTGTCACAAGAGTGCTTTACGTAAGAACTCGGAATTTTTAAATTGTGACAAGGTAAGGGAAAATTCCAGCAAGAGACAAGAAAGAGAGAAGGGGATAAGTCGAGATGTCATTTCCTTTCTTGACAACTTTTTAGCTTTAGAAAATAGGTTTTATCCTCACTACGACCATTCTAGCTTAGGGTTGAGCCTACAGTCAAGTATGGCTCTGATACCACCTCTGTCGGGACCCCGAATTTGCAAATCCGGACCCTCTGTGTATTCAGCACTAGTCCAGGAACGCGCTAGTGCACACAGTCTTAACATCGGTAAATATCACAATCATACCAATCGATATTATCAAAGTACTTTATTTAAATAACCAAACTGATTACTTGACCTCATGGTCAAGTTACAAATGTATGCCTCGTAGGGCGAAACTTATTCAGAGAGAAACAATAGCAGCGGAAAATCAAATAAACTTCGTGGCGCCATCCAGTATACCACAGGCAACTGACTGGGCTCGCATCCCTAAGTAGTCGGGTCCTCTTGGAGTTCCTCCTCCAAAGCTGGCGTAATCTCCTCTTCAACTGGTATTGTGTTGAGGCAAGGGTGAGTACTTGGTACTCAGCAAGTCATGCACAGAATGCAAGCTAATATACTATATGCATGGCTTAGTACAAAGGAATAGCTCAGGGTATATTTGCGATGCTTGACTTTTGACAAGTAATATAAGTAGATTCGAAAGCAGTAGAAATAAGTAAAGCATAAATAACTTTTCGAGAAGTTTAACAAACATTTTTCCCATCCTACACCATATTTCCATCATCTTCCTTGTTAAACCAACCCATCTTTTCAAAACCAAGTTATTTTCAGAAAGTCTACCCCTTGACTGTAATTCCCGAGCATTGTCGATCACAGTGGACTCGGCTATTCAAATAGATTCTACACTCTGCAGAGGTTATGCACTTTACCCACAAGATACAGATCAAACACCACAAAGGCGAGTTCAGTAACAAAGCCTTTGGAAGCCTCAAACAACACAGGTGGTCCTCTCCGGTTCGTGCTCTACACCATCCCTTCCCTTAGCCAAGGCGAAGTATGGGACCAACACACCGTTAGATGGGTATCTGGCCACGACCACGATCGCTCCCCGTACAATCACACAAAAGGTGTAACTGACACCCTGAGGCTCCACAAGTGAGTCCTTAGCGACTTAGTC
The DNA here is from genome assembly GCA_036346355.1 of Rhipidocladum racemiflorum. Taxonomy (NCBI): domain Eukaryota; kingdom Viridiplantae; phylum Streptophyta; class Magnoliopsida; order Poales; family Poaceae; genus Rhipidocladum; species Rhipidocladum racemiflorum. The sequence continues at coordinate 32,354,829 of CM070577.1, forward strand.
AACTAGGGCCGTCCCATTCCAGCCATGTGGTTGCAAGTATGACCCAGTTCAAAGGCTTGCAAGGTTAAGTCCTTAGAGTGACCAGGGCAAGACTAGAAAAACCAAATCATCACTCCCAATGCCACAACCGGCCCACCTGATTACTCTTGCCACATGCCCCTGGCCGAAAGCGTTTATCAAACCCCAGTTGATTACCATGCACCACGTGCCATCAACCTCACATGATACTTTTCCAAAACAGGTTCAATATATCATTAAGTCAATATTAGCATTTGATTGTCCGAAATCATGTCATGAGCACGTAGCAGGTCTAAGCAGTATACTACAACGGTCTAAACCCATGTTGGCAATTTAATAATGTCCAACTAGTAAACCACAACTAGGGTGACAAAGGGTCATGGCACATACTTAAGTAATCAAGGTGTCATATAGCAAATTGGTATTTATCTAACCCCCATGTTTAAACAAAGTATCTTTCTAATTAAACTAGCATGCAATAGTTTAAATCAAAATAGATTTCGAAATAGGATCAACATGGTCAAAGCACAACTTGCCTTCAAAGAGTACTTGTTCTTGGTCTTGAGTTGGATCCTGAGTCAACACTTCTCCTTCGAATCCTTCCGGCACTTCAACGTCTACTCGTAAAGCGTGCAAATAGCAAATACACAAATAAACACTATGCAAAGAGATCCCAAAACTCCAAATAAAATCCATAAACAGAGAGAACATAATTTTCTGGATTTTTAGAAACTGGAATAAATCAAATTTGGAGTTAAAGCATAAAAGTTATGATTATTTAAAGTTTAAATAATCGATTAACTAATTTTACAGAGAAAAACTTTAGTCCAACAATTAAATAACATTCATATTTAGGTAGATCTTAATTTTATACAAATTTAGAAATTTGAATCACTCAAATCGGAGTTGAAACGCAAAAGTTATAAGCGTTTGATGTTTGAAAGCTAAATTTGAAATCATTATTCGAATTAATAAATCATTTTCTTTTCGGAAATTAATTATTGCATCGGCATGGACACGTGGCAGCTCTCGATTGGCCTCTTGGCGTCGGCCGGATCCATGGGCTCGGTCCACGCTCGGCTCGGGTCCACGGTGGACTCGGTCCCACGGCTCACGTGGATCGACATGTGGGCCTCTGAGATGGCGTCATTCTTGGCGTCGGCCTGCTCTTTGGGGCAGTGGCGACATGCGGGCCCGCCATGACGTCAGCGTGACGTCATGGTGTGGTTCGGCTGAGCCGCTGACACGCGGGCCCAGCGTGTCAGCGTCACGCGCGTACGGCGCTGACCGCGTCGGTCCAACTTCCCGGACGCGTGGCTCGATCTCGGCCAGTTGATTTGAAAATCAGCGGCGCGGATTGGATCTAGTGTTGACACGTTTTAGGTTAACGCATTGATTTCGGACCGTTGGATCTAGATCCAGCGGTGGATTGATCTGGAGTTCGGCGTGATCTCACCGGCGGGGTGGCGTGGCGAGATCCTAGCCGTGCGATCTGGATCGGACGGCCGACAGAGCTTCGCGAACGGCGATGGCGACACGACGGAGCAGCGGTAGCCACCGGAGATGAAGACGGCAGCGAGTCCAACGGCGCCGGGGCTTCTCCGGCGAGGTGAGGTACTCCGCAGCGTCTCGTCTTAGGGAATCCGGATCTGGTCTTGATGGCGGCGGAGGGCGACTGACGGCGGCAATATCGGCGTTTAACGGCGGAACAGACTTCCAACTCCGGCGAGCTCGTGCGGCCAAGCAGCGGCGGCTCAGCCGAGATGGCTCGGGAAGCAGTGCGCAAGGATGAGGGCAACCTCGGGGGCGTCTCACGCTTTAAATAGCCTCGGCGTTCGTGCCCTAGGCGGAAACCTAATTTGCTACGGCGGGCGCGCGGCGGAGTCCAGCTTCGGACTTCGGTGAAGACGACGCAATCGTGGCCGTCCACGTGGCACAACCAACGGCCACGATCGCGCGGCGCGGCCGGTCCGAATCGGACCGCGGCTCGGGTCGAGTCGAGGCGGATCTCGGCCGTTGGATCTTGATCCAACGGTTGGGATTGATTAGGGTTAGGAGTGGGTTCGGTCGAGTCAGTCAACCTGCTCGGTCGGACTCGAGTCCGACTTCGATCGGATGAAACGATACTTGACCCGAGTTGGATTTTCCAGCGATTTAATATTTAAAATAATTCCCAGTAATTTATTTAATTCATTAAAAATAGCAAATGACTCAGAAAAATTCCAGAAAAATTCTGGAAAATATTTTGGATCATTTTGGACTCAAATAAAATATTTTCAACAAAAATTTATTTGCAAATTTAAATTCTTTAATTATTTCAAAATGGAATAAATTCAAATAAATTCCAAATAAATCCAAATAAATTCCAGAAAATTCCAAAAATTCCCCAAAGTGCCAAATCACACATGAATTTAAGGAAAGCAAAATTTTGGGGTGTTACACGTCCTCAGGGGTTGTGTGCCGGCTAGGAGCTGTGTCTCGGGCTGCATAACTTCATTAAAAAGGCAATTGAGCCGCTCTTGCGTGCCCGGTGCAGAAGTCACGGCAGCCGAAGACTCTACAGATGCACCAATTATCATACGGACATCGGTTGGGTAATCGTCCGTGGCCATCACCTTCGGGTCGCACAAGTCGTTTAAGGAGAAGCCCAAGAGGTCGGTTGGGTCCGCCAAAGGCTCTGGAGTAGGCTCAGCAGTTGTCGTAGGTGGCAAAATAGGAAGCATTGGGGATAGAGATGGCGGGATAGCCGATGATGTACCCTGAATATCGGTTAGAATCCCGGCCACCTGTACCAATGGTGAAGGCTGATTCAAAAAAAGGATACAGTAAGTACTATGATTAGATTTAGAGGAAAAGGGAGCTAAGACGTGATACTTTACCTAAGTAGTTGACTGACCCGGGGAATGTTCAGCGCTGTGCTCCATGTGCTTTGGGGATCTCCTTATTGCAGACTTTGTTTTTGTTTTTTCTGAAAGAAAAAGATCAGCCGGAATAAATATCGGCTAGAAGAAGAAATAAAGAAGCCAATACTAGGATCAAGACTTACTTGCGGGATGTCGTCCTTGGGCAAGGTCCGATAGAGATGGACTACGAATACCCAGGATACCCGACGAATAACCCGTGACGCCTATCGCCTGGCCTGACCTCTTCTGCCTACCGCTGCCGGATGAGGTTGGGGGGTTGGCCACTTGCTCACCGGCGTCTGCCATGATCTCATCCTGTAAGGCAAGGAAAACTCAGTCAAGCCGATCGCAGATAAAACATTCAAAAGAAAAAAAGGAATATTGAGCTCAATACCTCTACAGCTACTGAAGAGTTGGTATAACCTGAACTCTCACTGGAACTGTTGGTAGAGACTACCGTCAGCTCATGGAAATCAAGCAGAAACAAGGAAATGATATCCGACAGAGATCTATCCAACAAAATCCGCCACAGAAGACCACCACTGCGAGAATGGACTCGACCGACGAGAGTTGAGGAAGAAATGCGGTAGTGCAAGAATTTGGAGATCGTCGGCTACTTCGAGCACAATTTCCGCAGCAATTTTGTTGGTCACCCGAGATCGGGGCTCGAGGAGATTAAGCAAGGGGAAGCAAGGGATGGCTTGTCCAAAACCCAATTGTCGGGCATAGACAGAGGGATGGTAGAACTCGTATCATGGCTGAAATGTCCGATTCTTGGTATTTAAGCCGACATGGATTATGCAAGGAGAAATGAAAAGCTTGTAGAGATATAAAGTCGATTGGGGCATCTGGGAACTGTCTGCATCTAAGGTTTGGAAGGAGGGCCACGGATGATCGGCTGCATCGATATAGCTAAAGAAATCCTGCTGGCCGAAAATGGATCAATCTAGGTTCAAAAAGAAGTTAAGGTACTTGTTTAGACCGACTGGAGCTATTTTTAGTTCGCCAACAGAACACATTATGATTTTTTTTCCCCATAAGATTGGCTAGGTCTGTACTGGGGTTTTGCTGTTTCAGGGTAATCCTCCCGGGGAAAGGCTGATGTAACACCCCGGCATTCAATATGCCCGAATGCTACCAAACATAAGCTAAACAACAACTAAATACCATATTTAACATAAAATTCCAGCAAAGGTGCATAGGCTAAAAACCGAGATTTCGGCAGCACCTCCTTTGTTTTATCATGAATTTAAGGAGCAGCAATAATATGGCATTATATGGCAATAAGAGAAACATCTAAAACAGCAATAAATAGAGTCTTAATGACAATAAAAGACTAACATCAAGCTCTTAAAGTTCCAAGTGTCAAACAAACAATAGAACTCTCAATAACCAAGCTAAGACTTAATTTTAAAGACCATCACACGCAATTTATTATCCAACTAAATGAATTGACTTGGGGAAACATTAAGGTGAAGCAACGTGTGAGCGTGTGACTATTCCCCTTTCCCGCATGCCGTTCTCATGGTACCTAAAACAACAAGAAAACACAAGGGTGAGTTCGAAAACTCAGCAAGCATACTGCAATGGACAACAAGCATAACAACAAGTCAATAACATCTTTCATCATGTATAACATCTCATTCATGAATACTTATCAATATCATCATCAATTTGTATGCGATGTAATGCATTGCTCCTGACCCTCTGGAACCTCATACCGGTATGGGAAGTACACACCCGTCGGTGTGCACCCTTTCCCCCTTCCATCCCGAAGATGGAGGGTGCCTACTCGCTTCCAAACACCACGTGGATGGAATCACGACATAGGACTTACTCAATGGCGTTCCGGACTAGTCATAACTTTCTCACCGACCTTGCCGGACTAGCTATGACTTTCTCACCGCCCTCGCCCTATCTCATGACATGCATGCAACCATGCCAAATATCATATTCAATTCACATATTAACACATGGCATCATAATATGTTAAACATGCTCATCATATCATATCAATCATTAAAACATGGCAAGTGGACATATATCATGTAGGCAATTCCATCTAATTTCAACATGCAACCTACAACTTGCTATCCATCACAACACACTTGCCTCAAACACGTGCAACGGATTGGCGGGAAGAAGAGGGCTCTCCCGGGGTCACACCACCTGCACATAGGCATCACACACTCACAATCATAACCTCAAAACAGTACACACGCCCCCATCTAACCCGACATTGCCAACTACTCGCAAAACCTAAAAACAGAGGTTCTGTCCCGGCGGGACAGCAGCCTTGCAAAAGGCATAACTTGAGTTCTGGGACTCCAAATCGAATAAACGAGTACACCGTCGCGAAGCTTAGGAAATTTCCCAACTTTTTCTAGTTATAGGGAAAGACTGATTCGGACTCTAAAATTGCTTAATCTACAGATTACCACAATCTGTTCCAGTTACGTCACAGATTTTTAGGCGCTCGGTAAAACAGTCATAACTTTCAAACGGCTGATCGGAAATTAACGTGCTTTACGTCCACGGAAAGATAATTAAATTATCTACAACTTCCTAGAAGTCCGTACGGTCCGATTCGGATTCTAAATCGACGGAAACTCGAACCCTAGTTCGACTGCTCAATCTGCCCGAAAACAGAAACGTGGACAAGTTTAGATCTAACCCAAATTACTTCAAACCAGCGCCTCCAATTGATCTAAAAACTTGATAAACACCCTAATAACAGTACCTAGATCATCCCCAAGGATCCCCAAGATCATACCTTTGCCCGATGCACAAAACTCCAATGAATCTCCTCGCGAATCGCTCCTCGCTCCACGTTACTCGCTCCTCGCTCCTCGCTCCTCGCTCCTCGCTCCACGGGATGACTCCACAAGGTGCAGGGGTGGGAGACCACCCTAGGGCAGCAAGGGGTGGAGGGAGGTGGTGTGGAGGTGGAGGAAAGGGAGGGGGTGCGCCGGTTTTGGGGGGGCTAGGGCTTAGGGCTTTGGGGGAGGGAGGAGAGGGGCGCAAGAGGGGAGGTGGGGCGCAATATGGGGAGGTGGGGCGCAAGGGGCTGGGGAAGCCCCTTTTACCAGCCCTCAACCCAATCCTAGTCCGTTACGGAGTCCTAATCCATCCCACCAAAGCCCACCAAGGCCCAAAACTCCTCTGGGAAGGCCCAAAACCCCGAAAACGGCCCGGAAACGGCTCGGAAACGTTATTAACCCCCGATCCTTATGATTTTAACCTTATTTCCACATCTCATACTGTATTTAACCTTATCATGTTCAAAAATTAAGGATACGACACTCCGAGGTGTCACAGCTGAGTTTCCTAAGGGCTCAAAAAGGATAGATCGGCTAAACATGCAATATAGCCAGATCTGAATGAACCACAAGGGTCCCCCTATATTGCCAACCACAAATTTGGCAAAGCCGGAGAAGAGCCGACTACAGATGACATGTATCATTTGGTATATGGCCCCCAAAAATATTTTCCCTAGCACAAGCCGATGGCCTTCCACCAATTGCTCCGCTATCAGCTGAAAGGTTTGGGTGGGACTAAGAGAAGCTCCGCAGAACAAATACCGGTCTAACTATAGGTTAAGGAAAGCAACATGCTCTTCAACCGATACTAGACAATTCACCTTATTGTTATGTTGGATATATTTGTGCCAGCCCTCCCCTTTGGTTTGGATCAACTTGTATCTAGGCTTCCCGCTAAAAGCCGATAGTTGATCGCCGTCCGGCCTGAGACAAAATAGTTGAGCTACATCGAGGAGAGTTGGGCCGATTGGGCCAGTCGGGAAAAGAAAGGCATTGAAGGTATCGAACCAAAAATATCAGGTCGTAGCCACTAAGGGCTCATTGGCCTCTGGATGGGCTATACTCAAGGGTAGGCATTCGGCTATTCCCATCCGTTCCCACTCTGCTTTCTTTTGAGCCGATACTCTAATGTACCAGGATCTCCATCCCTTAAGGGCTGTAGGCCAGGCCCTAAAGCTTTCCCCCCACTATTTTATATTGTATCCAGCAGTCGACAAGGGGAGCCTATGGGTTTCCTGGTTAATTACGGTATCGGCTTCTATTGTCCCTATTGTCCCTAAGAAAAACTGATCGGTACTCTGAAAAATCGTAATAAATACCTGAGTTGGATCCATTTCAGCCGATTTTTGAGAAGAGGGTTTGGACTTGCAAGGATATGATGAAAGCCGATTGCTGCTAGTTCAAGAGCTTGAAAATGTGAAAATGACCGTGGAGGGACCCGCGTATTTATACTGCAGTGAAAAGAGGTGAACAGGCGGGAATAATGTTGACACGACGGGTGCATTAAAAGTGCACCGAAGGTTTTGCGGCGCCATTAATGGGGTGGTTATCGAGAAAGGTTTTTTCTCATAAGCCGATTGAGAAGAAAGCCGATACAATTTTTGAAAGACAACAAGTTATCTTCCAAAAATGGGGGGCATATGTTTGCACCGAAATTTGACACGTTGATTGCGCCAAAATTTGACACATACGAGAAGTATCGGCTCGAATATGGAAGGGTTTGACGGATAAATTTCGAAGATCAAAGATCAGATCGTGGACAACGCAGATTTTGTTACCGTAACAGATTTAGAAACCAATGATCGGATCATGGCCGATATGGACTCGGTTGCCGTGTTTACGACGGACTCGGATCGGCCGAGGCATATACAAGAGGGATGAGCCAGGAGACGCAGGAGATCAACCCAACACAATCATACATTTACCTTTACTGTTCTTTTTCGTTATTTCTTAGTTTTGTAAGCATTCCTCTGTAAGTCAATGAGATCAATAAAGAGTTGCGCATCGCCAATTTGTTGATTCCGCCGATTTTGCCTCAGGTTCGATTTGCTTTGTTTTGTTGCGCATCGCCTCTCAAAGCCGATCTGCCTTTACCCTTGGATTAGCCATGATCGGTTAAAATAGTTATCCCCTGATCGGCTTTTAGCCGACCGGAGTTACGCCAATAATTATTCGTTATCGGCTTTGATTGATTTTACAACTTTATCTAGTTAATTTCAGCTCAAATTGACTGGCATGCTCAAACCCGGCGTTTGTCGTGTGTTTGAGACTAAAAACCCTACATCACGTTTTTAGCGCGAACAATTTCAAACTGGGCTTAGTGCCACATCTAAAAGATGGGAAATTTCCTTTTGTTGAGACATCTAGGTACCACGTACCAACCCCCTTGAACTCTTACAACGGTGACAAGACCAAGATTGTCCATCCAAGAAGTACTTGAATTTTGAATCAAGTCTCTCCAAGAAGTGGATGGGATTTCTAGAACGCGGCTCGCAGGCGCAGGCGCAGATTCGATTCCGCGGGTTCTTCCTGCGGCAGCAGGAGAGGCTGTCGTCGTAGTCGAAGTGTAACATCCCAAAATTTGGGTTTTTAAATTTTTTTGGTTTAGTTTAACTTCCCAAAAATTTTTGTTGATTTTCTCACGTTAATAAAGCTTGATTTGAATTTTCTAAAAGCTAAAATAGTTTAATTTGACTATTTTATATTTCAAATAAACAAAATTTAATTTTATTTGGGTTCCTTGTGCTCCAAGGAATTTTTCTGTAAATTTTGAGATTTTTCGGAGCTTGTTTACTATTTATCGGATTTATTTGGAATCGATTTGTGTTAAGCCTTTTATGGAAATTAATTAATTATTTGAAAATTTTATATAACGTTTTGTTGAAAATATTTTATGTGAGTTCAAAATGTCTCAAAATATTTTCTAGAATTTTTGTGGTATTTTTATTGCCTCAAATGATTTATTTGAATTTTCAGAATTGTTTTTATTGGAAAAATCTGAATTTCCCTGGTCGTGCCATGTGTCGCCACGATATCGCGCCATGTGTCACCACCAGAATCCGCCACGTCACTCAGTCCGGGTCACACACGCCAGGTGTTCGATAGAATGCCTATTCGACCCAAACACCTACAAAATATATTTTTCTTGACCTAGCTGCCACCTCAGGCCCTAGTAGACCTCACATGACCTCTCCCACGCACCCTAGCCTCCAGATTAATTTTCCAAAACCCCGAGCCGCCGCCGAGAAGCCTCGAATGTCGCCCGTCGCCGACCGAACTTTGGAGCGCGTCCCCCATTAGTTCGTTGACTCTTTTCTAGATCCGTCTTCGCCATGGTGAGCTATGATGTCCCCTCTGCCTCCCTTTCAAATTTCGTGCAATTTGGCCCACGGAATCAAAAGTTATGGCTATTTCAATCTCAAATCTTGCTGAGGCCATATCTCCCTCAATTTTTTGAGTTTGGCCGTGAAATTTTTACTGTCTCTCCTTGATGTCTTCTACATGATGCACATCCTAACCCATGGTTTTTCTCTTTGGATTTTGCGCAAAAAAGTATTTTCCCCGATCAGACTGCGTTGAAACAACGACAATCATCCTCGCGTGTTCCCCGCTAATCCAGAAGGTAAAACTCGGAGCCACCTACGTCACGGTGGTCCTCTAGGTCACATATAGCTCTCTTTAAATTTGGTTAAGTTTCAATCATTATTCTAGATGTTATGGCCGTCTGAAGTTTAGCCCCGAAACCTGTTAATCGGCAGTTTGTGTTCAATCTGGCGCGTCACCGTAAAATCTGCCTATACCATTGAGTTCGTCTCATCGCGTTCGACGTGTTGGACAATCTCCCCTTGCTGTCCCATCCTCCAATTTTTTTTATATATTTAGGCCGTCTTTGTGCCGCCGCCGTGCGCCGTCTTTTGACGCCGGCTATCCTAGTCCGCCGTGGCCATGTTGTTGTGTCCGGTTGGTCATCCCTTACTGTTTTGGTCCATCCTTAGAATTCTTTTGGCCACCGTTCGCTGATAAATCCCGATTCTGGCTTAAAACCGTCGTCTTTCAACCTTGCCAGTTGCTACCGGTTCGCGTTCGGTTTGCCATCCTTGTTGGTATTCCTTCGCTGCCATGTCAATGTACCTGTGAAATCATGTGCTGAAAAATTGGCTTAGAATTGAATTTGCAAAATGTGTTTGTTCATGTGTTTTGACAATTTGACAAGAAACAGTAAGTTTCTCTTTGGCGCCGGACCAAACTTAAAGAAAACAGTAAGTTTCCCATCTACGACGGACCAAATTTCACCTTGCGACAAACCAAATTTTTTGGTCCTACGTGAACATGTTTTTTTGGCAACTTCATTTTCCCATGTACGACAAACCAAATTTTTTGGTCCTACGTGAACATGTTTTTGGCAACCTCATTTTCCCATGTACGACAAACCAAATTTTTTGGTCTTACGTGAACATGTTTTTGGCAACCTCATTTTTCCATGTACGACAAACCAAATTTTTTGGTCCTACGTGAACATGTTTTTGGAAACCTCATTTTCCCATGTACGGCAAATCAAATTTTTTGGTCCTACGTGAACATGTTTTTGGCAACCTCGTTTTCCCATGTACGACATACCAAATTTTTTGGTATGTCGTAAATGTGCTCCTGAAGGTTTTTGCGCGGGACCAAGTTCTTAAAAACAGTATGTAGGATCGAAGTATACGAATATAGCAATCAGAGGGGGGTGAATGATTGTGCGGAAGCTAAAAATAAATTCTTGATCTATTAAAAGTTCACCCCAAAACAGAACCAAATAATTGCCTCGTTTTCGACAAAAACAGAATGACAGAGGTTCGGTAAAACGCAAATTCCCGAAGATCCAACCGTCGGAACGATCTGAAATTTGGACACAAGAAACTAGATTCCAATACGAATCAAACCCAGAAAGAATCAGCTCGATCGAACTTACGGATCAAAAGTTATGAGCTTCGCAAGCTTGCTGTTTTAGAACTTGACAAGAAACAATCTAATCAAAACTTCGAGATTAAACAAGATCTTCAAAAGATTAATCAACTAGACTTTGAGAAACTCTAAATCAATACCCTAGAACAGTTTTTGATGGATCAAATCAAGATGAAACTCAACGATCAAAAACCAATCTAGAATTAGAACAAGCATGCAAACAAGAACCAAAACAGAAAACACTGTAGCGACGTGGTTATTCTTGTAGCATAAAAATCTTGGAAGAATTGATCTTTATTTCTTGTCTAAAATACTCTCATCAAAAGAGTACAAACCCTAAAACCAAGCTCAAAGCTTGATGCGCTCAGCTCTATTTGGTGCCTTTCAACAGGAGACCCCCCACCTATTTAAAGCACCAACCCACAAGGAGTTCTGAATACGATTCCTATTCCCTAGAAGGAATCCGTATCAAACACAACTCTACTTGGCCCAACCTGGCCGAGTACAACTCTTGCACGCGTATGGCAACCCTACCATACTCACGTGACTAACACTTTGCACGCGTATGGCCACCTGCCATACTCACGTGACTAACACTTTGCACTCGAATGACCTCCTGCCATTCTCACGTGACTAACCATTCTTCATGTGCACCATTCCCTTAGCCCGAACGTCCCGCATGACATCCTTGACCACCAAGACCTCAGTTCCTCCTGAACCTAGTCCCGAACCTCAGTTCCTCCATGAACCTAGTTCCGGTCCGTCATCGACCACATTCGTCTTCGAGCAATACACGCACATGAACAAACCACAAAACAAATCCGAGCACAAGTCCACGACTTGACTCACATCAATCCATGCAACTACTCACATGAGCATTGCATAAAGTCCACTTCAAAAGAAGCATCATGAAATCATCACAAATTTCATAATCTCAAATTCAAATTATTTCAATTCTGCTCAAAACCTAATTCAGCAAAACGCATTCACGACGGACAAACAAAACCAGTCCGGCGCAAATGCCAAGTGAAACCCTAGAAAGCGATTCACAGCGGACCAACAAAGTGCATCCGTTGTATAAGAAAACTCTCGGTTCCAAAGAAAACATTCCGGCCAAAACATGTTTCTGACGGACAACCAAAATCGATCCGTCGTACATGCAAAAGTCTCGGTTCAAAAACGCTTTCAAATTCATGTTCACGACGGACAAAAATCTTGTCAGCGCATAAGCGTGCCACGCTCGGTTTCAAAAACAACATGGTCCGAACGAAACCCTAAAAAATGCATTCACGACTGACCAAAGAAGTTTGTCCGCCGTACATGCAAAACTTACTGGTTTCTTGGAAGATTGAGTTCGACTCATGAGCTCAAAAACACGTTCACGACAGACCCAAAAACTTTGTCCGTCGTACATGGGAGACTTACTGTTTCTTGAGATCTTGGTCCGCAAGAAAGCGAAACTTCTTGCTTCTTGTCAAATTGTCAAGCACATGCACCAGCACATTTGCAAATTCAATTCTAAGCCAATTTTTCAGCACATGATTTCACAATCTCCCCCTTGATGAAAACATTGGCAACACCACTTAGAATTGAACATTTGGCATTCACTTTACAAAAGATTTTGAAATCCAAAGGATCAAAGACCAAAGTAAGAAAACACAGAAATCCCCCTTTGACCAAAATGCAAAACAAAATCTCCCCCTGAGAATGAAAATGTGTGTGAATGTGCAATGCGCCAAAAAATTTCAAAAATTCTCCAAACTTCTCCCAAAATTCTCTCCCTTTTTCTTGTGCCAGAATCATGTGCTGCATTCCGCCAGTATCATGTGCCAGAAGGGATCATGGACCTCAAGAAAGAGGAGTTCAAGGCACTGAAGCAAGGCAATCAGCCAGTGTCCAAGTATTTAAACAAGTTCACTTAGTTGGCACGCTACGCACCTGAGGACGTAGCAACGTACAAGGCAAGACAGTCCCATTTCATGAAGGGACTGAATTCTGGACTTCAGGTGGGATTGATTACCCACACATTCCCCGACTTCCAAGAATTGGTGAACAAGGCGCTCATTTTGGAGGACAAGCGCAAAGAACTTGAAGACAACCGGAAGCGTAGGATGGCACAGCAGGGAGGACGTCAGAGAGCTCAGCATCTGAGGGTTGCGCCAAATCAGTTCTTCAGATTCCAGCCAAAGAATACTGCAAGGACACCGTCACCAGCACCGAGACCTGCAAATCAAAGTTTCCAAACTCCAGCACCAGCAGGGAATGCAGCCGTAGGGAGTCAGCCAGGTACAGTGAGACGCTGTTATCACTGCAACGAGCCAAGACACTTCGCCAACGTTTGTTCCAAGAAGGCAGTAGGAGTAACGCCAGTTCGCTTCAACCTTGGGATGACACCAGCCAGGACAGCTGCACTAGGAGCAGGGCGTGGAGCTGCACCCCCAGGAACCGCATCTCAGACTGTGGTGAGAGGCCATGTCAACCATGTCACCGCCGATGCACTACTGTAGGATCGAAGCATACGAATATAGCAATCAGAGGGGGGGTGAATGATTGTGCGGAAGCTAAAACCAAATTCTTGATCTACTAAAAGTTCACCCCAAAACAGAACCAAATAATTGCCTCGTTTTCGACAAAAACAGAATAACAGAGGTTCGGTAAAACGTGAATTCCCGGAGATCCAACCGTTAGATTGATCTGAAATTTGGACACAAGAAACTAGATTCCAATACGAATCGAACTCAAAAAGAATCAGCTCGATCGGACTTACAGATCAAAAGTTATGAGCTTCGCAAGCTTGCTGATCCAGAACTTGACGAGAATCAATCTAATCAAAACTTCAAGTTTAAACAAGATCTTCAAAAGATTAATCAACTAGACTTTGAGAAACTCTAAATCAATACCCTAGAACGGTTTTTGATGGATCAAATCAAGATGAAACTCAACGATCAAAAACCAATCTAGAATTAGAACAAGCATGCAAACAAGAACCAAAGCGAGAAAATCTGTAGCGGCGTGGTTCTTGTAGCACGCATAAAAATCTTGGAAGAATTGATCTTTATTTCTTGTCTAAAATACTCTCATCAAAAGAGTACAAACCCTAAAACCAAGCTCAAGGCTTGATGCGCTCAGCTCTACTTGGTGCCTTTCAACAGGAGACCCCCCACCTATTTAAAGCACCAACCCACAAGGAGTTCTGAATACGATTCCTATTCCACAGAAGGAATCCGTATCCAACACAACTCTACTTGGCCCAACCTGGCCGAGTACAACTCTTGCACGCGTATGGTAACCCTACCATACTCATGTGACTAACACTTTGCACGCGTATGGCCACCTGCCATACTCACGTGACTAACACTTTGCACGCGAATGACCTCCTGCCATTCTCACGTGACTAACCATTCTTCATGTGCACCATTCTCTTAGCCCGAACGTCCCGCATGACATCCTTGACCACCAAGACCTCAGTTCCTCCTGAACTTAGTCCCGAACCTCAGTTCCTTCATGAACCTAGTTCCGGTCCCGTCATCGACCACATTCGCCCTCGAGCAATACCTGCACATGAACAAACCACAAAACAATTTCGAGCACAAGTCCGCGACTTGACTCAACATTAATTCATGCAACTACTCACATGAGAATTGCATAAATTCCACTTCAAGCATCATGAAATTCTCACAAATTTCATAATCTCAAAAACAGATCAAAAATCAATTTCAAATCGCTCAAAACCCTAATTGAGCAAACACCATTCACGCCGGACAGATCGCCAAAAGCATGTGTATGGCGGACCAAAAAATTTGGTCCGTCATGCATGGGAAAAACGAGATCGCCAAAAAGCATGTGTATGGCGGACCAAAAAATTTGGTCCGTCATGCATGGGAAAAACGAGATCGCCAAAAAGCATGTGTATGGCGGACCAAAAAATTTGGTCCGTCATGCATGGGAAAAGCGAGATCGCCAAAACGCATGTGTATGGCGGACCAAAAAATTTGATCCGTCATGCATGGGAAAAACGCGATTTCTTGAACAAGCGTAAAAGCATCAAAATCACGTTTATGACAGACCAAAGACTTTGGTCCGTCATACATGCGAAACTCACTGTTTTTGGATGTTTGATGCAGGCGCAAATGCAAAGTCTGTTTTTGGATGTTTGAATGTTTGGCCCTTTATGCAAGCAATTTTGCAAGATTAAACCTAATCAATTTTTCAGCACATTATCAAGCCAATTTTTCATCACATGATCAAGCCAATTTTTCATCACATGATTCACAATCTCCCCCTTGATGAAAACATTGGCAACACCACTTAGAATTGAACATTTGGCATTCACTTTACAAAAAATTTTAAAATCCAAAGGATAAAGGACCAAAAAGAGAAAACACAGAATTCCCCCTTTGACCAAAATGCAAAACAAAATCTCCCCCTGAGAAGGAAAATGTGTGTGAATGTGCAATGTGCCCAAAAATTTCAAAATTCTCCAAAATTCTCCAAACTTCTCCCAAAATTCTCAAATTTCCAAAAACAACTCCACAACTCCCCCTTTTTCTTCTCCCTCTTTTTCCTTAAACTTTTCAACGATTTCCAAATTTCTCCCCCTTTGACAATGGATTCATCAAGAGTACAAAAGAGAGAACAGGTTCAAAATTTTTCCTGAAACAATGATTTCACAAAGAGAAACAAGGAAGTGCCAAGATAGGAAAAGATGAGCTCATTCGATCATATAACCTTATATATCACATAATATGCAAAATACATGATCTTGATGTGATTTTAGCAAGTTAGGGAATGACATGCATCTCAACCTCAATTCAGTCAACTATAGCCAAGTACTAAGCAAAACCTTTAGTAGAAAAACAAAGGCTCAAAGTTGAAGCAAATAACAAATCAGGGCGAGCAAGTAGTTTCAACTCCAATCTAGTGGACCAATTTAATCTTTAAACAATAAGTTGCATGTGGCATGCTTGAAGCATACTTCTTTTATTTTCTAGGAGTGGCATGCTTGAAGCATACATCTTATCTTTGAGGGAATGGCATGCTTGAAGCATACATCTTATCTTTTTAGGGAAAGCAAGCCTGAAGCACATAACTTGAGGTTTTTTGCTTTTAACAACCCTTTTTTTATTGATTCCCTTTTTTTCATTTTTCTTTGATTATAAACATGCAAAAGTGATTAAAAGGTCTTATGAAAGAGTAAAGTTGAAACCACACTTGCTTCATAGCCCAAATTTGTCAAGAGGATTCAATATCAAGCCTAGAAGAGTAAGATATCACAGTGTATTTAGCTATAGGTAATCAGTCCAGGGAATTCCGCAATGTCATTTTTAGTTCAAGTGAGATAATTAGATTATCATATATTAGCTCAATTACATAACATATAAAGAAATATGATAAAGTGAGCTCATTAAGTGAAAGAACTTGGCAAAGAAACTCCCCCTCAAAACAATCCCATTGGATGAACAATTCCAAGTTCTCCCCGAATAAAAGCAAAACGAGAAGAAGACAAAGGTTTTGTGAAAATGTCTGCCAATTGATGTTCGGTATCCACATGATGAAGCACAATGTTGCCTTTTTCAACATGATCTCTAAGAAAGTGAAATCTGATGTCAATGTGTTTTGTTCTAGAGTGTTGCACGGGGTTCTTAGCAATGCAAATTGCACTAGTGTTATCACACAAAAGAGGAACACTATCCAAATTAACCCCATAATCTTTAAGTGTAGCTACTATCCAAAGAATTTGAGAACAACAACTAGCAGCAGCCACATATTCAGATTCAGCAGTTGATTGTGCAACAGAAGATTGCTTTCTAGATGACCATGCAATGAGAGAATTTCCCAAGAAGTGACATGAACCAGAAGTGCTTTTCCTATCAATTCTACATCCTCCAAAATCAGCATCAGAAAAAGATCTCAAACTAATGCATGAGGAAGCGAAAGCCAAATGCCAAAATCTTGAGTTCCATGAAGATACACGAAAATCCTTTTGTGACTTGTCGATGTGAAGCACGTGGGGAAGCTTGAAAACGAGCACACAAGCATACTGACAAATTGTATATCCGGCCTTGATGCATTGAGGTACAAAAGTGAACCTATCATGCTTCTATATTCCTTTTGATCAACCGCTCACCATCTTCATCAGGGTCAAGTGCGCAAGTGCTCTCCATAGGTGTCATGATCGGCTTCTTTGTTTTCCATCCCAAAGCGATGTAGCAAGTCTTTCGTGTATTTGCTTTGATGTACAAAAGTACCATCCTTCGTTTGCTTGATTTGAAATCCCAAAAAGTATGTCAACTCACCCATCATACTCATCTCAAACTCCTTCCTCATTGTTTACGAAAACTTCGAGACACTAAAACATGAGATGAACCACCAAAGATAATATCATCAACATAAATCTGAGCGAATAGTTGATCATTGCCTTGCTTGAGTAAAAAGAGAGTTTTGTCAACCTTTCCCATTAAAAGCCTTTTCAAGTAAAAGGTTTTTAGCCTATCATACCATGCTCTAGGGGCTTGTTTCAAACCATACAAAGCTTTTGATAGTTTGAACACATGATTTGGAAACTTTGGATTTTCAAAACCAGGTGGTTGCTTGACATAAACCTCCTCATTTATGTAGCCATTAAGAAAAGCACTTTTCACATCCATTTGATACAATTTGAAACCTTTGGATGCAGCAAAAGCTAAAAGGATTCTAATGGCTTCAATTCTAGCAGCAGGAGCAAAGGTTTCATCAAAATCTAAGCCTTCAATTTGAGTGTAACCTTGAGCAACCAATCTAGCCTTGTTTCTAACAACAACACCATCCTCACTTTGTTTATTTTTGAAAACCCATCTAGTTCCAATAACATTAAAATCAGGAGGTGGTGAGACAAGTTTCCAAACTTTATTTCGTTCAAAATTCTCTAATTCTTCATGCATGGCATTGATCCAAGATTAAATCAGATAATGCATGAGATATATCTTTGGGTTCAAAAGAGGCAACTAAAGCAGAATGAGCATGAGTGTCAGAATGAATAAACCTGGATCGAGTGACTCTCTCATTTAGGTCTCCAATAATTTGTTCAGATGGATGCATTTTCTGAATGTGCAAGGGAGCATTGGCTTTTGAGACTTCTCCTTCTCCTTCTTCATTTTCAGCATGTACAGATGATGTTGTAGCTTGAGGATGGTTAGCTGTAGGTGATGTAGTAGTAGGTGCCAAAGGTGCTACATCTTGTTGTGCATTAGGAAGAGTCAAGACCTCATCTTCAACATCATCATCATCTTCAAAGATTTTCTCCCCCTGAATGTATCTTTGTACTGCATCACTTGGACTAGTGCCTGGACTAGCCTCATCAAAAGTAACTTCATAAGTTTCCACAATTTTGTTAGTCTCCAAAACAAGCACACGATAGCCACGAGTATGAGCGGGATATCCAAGAAAAATGCCATCAGTTGATCTAGCTTCAAATTTATCAAGATTTCCAGATTTCAAGACAAAACATTTGCATCCAAAAACTCGAAAGTGAGAAACAGAAGGTCTATGTCCAAACCGAAGCTCATATGGAGTCTTACCCAATTTTGATCTCAAAAACACACGGTTTTAAACATAACAAGCAGTTGAAATAGCTTCAGCCCAAAAATTTCTAGGAGAGAGATGTTCATCTAACATGGTTCTAGCCATCTCAACTAACGTTCTGTTTTTCCTTTCGACTACACCATTTTGTTGAGGCACTCTAGGAGATGAAAATTGATGATCAATTCCTTTTTCAGCACAAAAGAGATCAAAGGAAGCATTTTTGAATTCAGTTCCATTATCACTTCTAATAGCTTTGAGAGCTCCTGGATGGTCAACAGAAAGCCTAAGAACAAGACTTCTAAAATGACTAAAAGCCTCATCCTTAGATGCCATAAAATACACCCAAGAGTATCTAGAAAAATCATCAACAATCACAAGCACATACCGTTTGCCTCCAAAGGATTGAACTCGAGATGGTCCATCTGTATCAAGATGTAGAAGCTGTCCTGGAGCGTTTGTCATCATCATGGTAAGAGGTGGATGTGAACCTGCAATCATCTTACCATGTCTACAAGAAGAACATACTAGATTGCTATCACCCTTAAGCTTAGGCAAGCCACGTATGAGATCTAAACCACTTACACGAGTAAGATGATCAAAACCAACATGACCAAGTCTCCGATGCCAAAAGAATAAATCTTTAGAAACATTGGCAATTAGACACCTATGCTTAGAAGAAGGCGATGCATCAAAATCAGCTTTAAAGACTCTTCCAAAACGAGAAATTTTGAACACAAGATCACCTGAAGCATCTAGCACTTTGCATTCATTTTTCTTAAAGCTTATCTCAAGATCTTCATCAAGCATTTGTGAGGCAGAAAGCAAGTTATATTTCAAATTTTCAACAAGAGCCACATCTTTGAACATAAACTTGTCACTTACCTTTATTGTACCTTTTGCCACAACAGAAGAGGAAGAAGCATCTCCAAAAGTAACACTTTCAGCCACGAGATGCACGAGTGAGGAGGAGAACCAATTCTTATCACCGGACATGTGGCGTGAGCATCGGAATCCACTAGCCATATGTTCTCCTTCCTTGCGAGAAGCCTACATAGCAAAACATGTCGAGGCCTCGATCTTGGGGTTAGGAATGAGATTTTTGGGAATCCAAAGATCGAGACACACGACGCACAACAAGAGGGTACAACACGATAATTTTTATGCACAAAATCAGATTTGCCCTTTCCCATGTTTGTTGGAGCAGAAGGTGTTTTCATCACTCTAGGCGCATAAAAATGTGCTTTGCTGAAATTTGACCTAGCCTCGCTTCTTTCCTTCTTTTCTTTGTTTGGCTAGTCTAAAGCAAAAATCTACTAAGTGTCCATCTCTACCACAATGAGTGCAAGTGTACTTGACATGATGTTTAGCTTTAACAGTAAAAGCACATTTTGCATTCATCATAGTAGAAGATAAAAAACGTGATTGAAAAGCAATTTTCTTAGGCTCATTAGATAACTCAATTTTGCAAGGAGCACGAACAACAGTCGAGGTTTAGTTTCATATGTGGCATAAGGATCAAAACCTAAACCTCTCTTGTTTGTGCTAACCTTAGATTGATCCAAAATCATGTTCAACTTCTTCTTGCCATTAGTGAAGCGTTCCAAAGAATTTTGCAAGTAATCAACTTTCTTAGCAAGAGTTAAACAATTATTGCAGGGAACATCTACTTTTCCTTTTTGCTTGCGACAAGTTGAACATGAGAGAATTTCATGTGAAAGCAAATTATCAGTTAATTGAGAAACCCTAGCATTTGCATCTTTCAATTTTAATTCAAGAGTTGAGCATTTAGAACAAGAAGTTGAACTATGCAAATCATCAGTGGAACAGCTAGCATGTACAACATGTTTCTCATTTTTCTCATTTAGATGCAACAAAAGAGCATGTTCTTTCCTAAGCAAGGTGAGCTCATTGTAAATTAAGTCACATGACTTGCAAGTATCATCACTAGGAATCAAAGTCTTAAGTCTAGCAATTTCAGCATTCAATGATTCAATAATGAAATCATGTTTCTTAATTTTCTTATCACGTTTGTCAAGCAATTTTCCAAGACGAGCAATAGCAATAGCTAATTCATCATAAGAGGGATCCACCTCATTGAAGTCATTTGTCGTGGTCGTCCTCGGTGAAGCTTATCCTTCTTTGCTTGCCATGAGACATAATCCTATCAAATCATGCTTGCTTGGAGTTGCATCATCTTCGCTGCTCTCCGAGTCCACATCGCTCAAATTGACTTGTTCAAGAGCGGAAAGAACTCGGTGAACCACCTTGCGGTTGATGAAGCTCTTCTTCTTCCTATCATTTGATGAGAACCTTTTCTTCTCATTCCTTCTGTCGTTGTCCTTCTCCTCCTTTGATGTTTTTCCTGCAAGCTTAGGACAATTTGTGCGAATATGGTTGAGGTCACCACACTCATAGCATCTTGGAGGACCACCTCTCTTTCTCATTCTCACATTCTGCAAAGCTTTGTTAAAGCGAGAAGAGAGTAGTGCCAGATCTTCTTCAGGAAACTCTTCAAGTTGCTCATCTGTTAAAGAAGACATGGAAGACAAGGCAAAGTGTCGGGACCCCGAATTTGCAAATCCGGACCCTCTGTGTATTCAGCACTAGTCCAGGAACGCGCTAGTGCACACAGTCTTAACATTGGTAAATATCACAATCATACCACTCGATACCAAATAAGTACTTTATTTAAATAACCAAAGGTTACTTGACCTTATGGCCAAGTTACAAATATATGCCTTGCAAGGCGAAACTTATTAAAAGAGAAATAACAGCAGCGGAAAATCAAATAACTTCGTGGCGCCATCCAGTATACCACAGGCAACTGACTAGGCTCGCATCCCTAAGTAGACGGGTCCTCTTGGAACTCCTCCTCCGAAACTGGCGTAGTCTCCTCTTCAACTGGTATTGTGTTGAGGCAAGGGTGAGTACTTGGTACTCGACAAGTCATGCACTGAGAATGCAAGCTAATATACTATATGCATGGCTTGGTACAAAGGAATAGCTCAAGGTATATTTGCGATGCTTGACTTTTGACAAGTAATAAAAGTAGATGAAAGCAGTAGAAATAAGTAAAGCATAAATAACTTCTCAAGAAATTTAATAAACATTTTCCCCATCCTAAACCACATTTCCATCAACTTCATTACTAAACCAACCCCACCTTTCAAATCCAAGTTATTTTCAGAAAGTCTAACCCTTGACTGTAATTCCCGAGCATTGTCGATCACAGTGGACTCGGCTATTCAAATAGATTCTACACTCTGCAGAGGTTATGCACTTTACCCACAAGATACAGTCAAACACCACAAAGGCGAGTTCCCGTAACAAAGCCTTTCGGAAGCTTTAAACAACACAGGTGGTCCTCTCCGGTTCGTGCTCTACACCATCCCTTCCCTTAGCCAAGGCGAAGTATGGGACCAACACACCGTTAGATGGGTATCGGCCCACGACCACGATACGCTCCCCGTACAATCACACAAGCGGTGTAGCGACACCACTGAGGCTCCACAAGTGAGTCCTTAGCGACTTAGTCAACTAGGGCCGTCCCATTCCAGCCATGTGGTTGCAAGTATGACCCAGTTCAAAGGCTTGCAAGGTTAAGTCCTTAGATTGACCAGGCAAGACTACAGAAAAACCAAATCAACACTCCCAATGCCACAATGGCCCACCTGATTACTCTTGCCACATGCCCGGTCGAAATCATTTATCAAACCCGATTGATTACCATGCACCACGTGCCATCAACATCACATGATACTTTTCCAAAACAAGTTCGATTATATCATTAAGTCAATATTAACATTTGATTGTCCAAAATCATGTTATGAGCACGTGCTTGAGTCTAAGCGTTATACTACAACGGTCTAAACCCATGTTGGCAATTTAATAATGTCCAACTAGTAAACCACAACTAGGGTGACAAGGGATCATGGCACATACTTAGATAATCAAGGTGTCATACGACAATTTGGTATTTATCTAACCCCATGTTTAAACAAAGTATCTTTCTAATTGATCTAGCATGCAATAGTTTAAATCAAAATAGATTTGAAATAGGATCAACATGGTCAAAGCACAACTTGCCTTCAAAAAGTACTTGCTCTTGGTCTTGAGTTGGATCCTGAGTCAATACTTCCTTCGAATCCCTCAGGCACTTCAACGTCTACTCGTAAAAGCGTGCAAATAGCAAATACACAAATAAACAATAGGCAAAAACATCCCAAAACTCCAAATAAAATCCATAAACAGAGAGAACATAATTTTCTGGATTTTTAGAAAGCTGGAATCGTCAAATTTGGAGTTAAAGCATAAAAGTTATGATTTATTAAAGTTTAAATAATCAATTAAATAATATTACAGAGAAAAACTTTAGTCAAAAATTAAATAAAATTCATATTTAGGTAGATCTCAATTTTATACAAATTTAGAAATTTGAATCACTCAAATCGGAGTTGAAGCATAAAAGTTATAAGCGTTTGAAGTTTGAATCTAAATTTGAATCAATATTTCGAATTAATAAATCATTTTCTTTTTTCGGAAATTAATTATTGCGTCGGCATGGACACGTGGCAGCACTGGATTGGTCTGCTGGCGTCGGTAGGCTCATGGGCTCGACTCACGGCGCGGTTTGGTCCACGCAGTGGACCGGTCCACGGCTTCGGGTGAGGTCGGCGGTGGGACCCACTGTCGGTCGCGGGGTCTCACGCCAACGCGGCTGACGTGTGGGCCCTCTGACATGCGGGGCCCGCGTGTCCGGGACACGCGCTCACACGCGCACGACGCTGGCCTGACGCGTCGGTCCACCTTCCCAACACGTGGCGCAATCTCGGCGTTGGTTTGAAAATCAGCGGCGCGGATTAGATCCAGGAGTTTAACACGTTGAAACTACTCGTTGATCGTGGGCGTTCGATTTAGATCGGGCGGTCCAGATCTAATCCTATAATAGTCTTTGCTCACGACGCGTGGCGATTGTGAACCGCTGGATCTTGATCCAGCGGTCCCGAATCTGTCGGGTTTGGAACACGTGAACTCACCTCAACCGTCCGTCTGGATCGGCGGTCCACGAGCTCGCGGAGTCCGGCGATGGCACGGCGAAGCTTGGGCACCGGAGACGGGAACGATGACGAGCCCGACGGCGCTACGGGGCTCCTCCGGCGACGTGCGGGGTCACGTTCGAGTCGCCTTGGCTCGGGGATCCCGGTTCTGACCTCCTTCTCCTCGGGCGACGGCGGACGGCGGCGGAAGGTGAGAAAAACCACCACGATACCCTAGCTACTACGGCGAGCAATCCCGAGCAAGCGGCGGCTGCTAGGGCTTAGCAAGCTAGGGCAAAAAGTAGCGCAAGGTCACGGCGATACTCGGGTGCGATCCGGGCATTAAATAGCCCCGGGAGGCGTGCTCAGGGCGGAGCCCTAGTCGATCACTGGCGCACTTTCGGCCGGCGGAGTCCGGCTCGGTCTCGCGAAGACGGCGACTCTCGGCCGATCCACGTGGCGCGATCAGCGGCCACGATCGCCGGGCGCGATCGGATCCGGGCGGATACGGCTCAACCGTGCAGGCGGATCTCGGTAGTTGGATCTTGATCCAACGGTTGGGATTGATTAGGTTTAGGAGTGGGTTTGGTCGAGTCGGCGTGGCTCGGGTCGGACTCGAGTCCGACTCGGGTTCCGACTTCGATCGGATGAAACGATACTTGACCCGAGTTTGATTTTCCAGCGATTTAATATTTAAAATAATTCCTAGTAATTCATTTAATTCATTAAAAATAGCAAATGACTCAGAAAAATTCCAGAAAAATTCTGGAAAATACTTTGGATCATTTTGGACTCAAATAAAATATTTCCAACAAAATTTTATTTGCAAAATTAAATTCTTTAATTATTTCAAAATGGAATAAATTCAAATAAATTCCAAATAAATCCAAATAAATTCCAGAAAATTCCAAAAATTCACCAAAGTGCCAAATCACACATGAATTTAGGACAAGTAAAATTTTGGGGTGTTACACAAAGCTAGAAGAAGAATTTGCATTTGACATGTTAGGGTTAGAGATTAAAGCAATTGATTTAATGTTACCCTTCCTGGCAAGAACATCCAACTCATGAGTTTTCAACTTAGAGTAAAGAACATCTAATGTGAGTGTGCTCATGGTAGTAGATTCTTGTATAGATGTTACTTTCATCTCCCACACTGACATGTCCAAAGCACTAAGCAATTGTCGAGCATTTTCAGCATCAGTGTAGCTAACTCCAACAGCACGTAGATTGCTAAGAATTTTATTGAAACGTGCAAAGAAGTCATCTACAGATTCACTAGGTTTCATCTCAAAACGCATGTATTCTTTTGTAAATATCTTGGCGAACCTCTTTGATGGTGTTAGAACCCTCATGGTAATCACAAAGAGATTTCCATACCTCATATGTTGATCGAAGATGAACCACACGATCAAAGTCGCTGCGTCCCAAGCCTTGGATGATCAAGTTGCGCGCCTTGCTATTTGCTTCAACATGTGTGCGATTGGTGTCGTTGACGTTGTCGTTTGCAGGGACTTCATATGGCTTGTAGAACTTCTCCCAAATTGTGAAGCCCTGTGCTTGGATGAACGCCTCCATCTTGGCCTTCCAAAACTGAAAATCAACACCATCGAACACACATGGTTTTGTCGAATAACGATCCATTGATCTAATCACCGGTTAAGATAGATTAGAGAAACCTTGCTCTGATACCACTTGTAGGATCGAAGTATACGAATATAGCAATCAGAGGGGGGGTGAATGATTGTGCGGAAGCTAAAAATAAATTCTTGATCTATTAAAAGTTCACCCCAAAACAGAACCAAATAATTGCCTCGTTTTCGACAAAAACAGAATGATAGAGGTTCGGTAAAACGCAAATTCCTGAAGATCCAACCGTCGGAACGATCTGAAATTTGGATATAAGAAACTAGATTCCAATACGAATCAAAACCAAAAAGAATCAGCTCGATCGGACTTACGGATCAAAAGTTATGAGCTTCGCAAGCTTGCTGTTTCAGAACTTGACGAGAAACAATCTAATCAAAACTTCGAGATTAAACAAGATCTTCAAAAGATTAATCAACTAGACTTTGAGAAACTCTAAATCAATACCCTAGAACAGTTTTTGATGGATCAAATCAAGATGAAACTCAACGATCAAAAACCAATCTAGAATTAGAACAAGCATGCAAACAAGAACCAAAACAGAAAACACTGTAGCGACGTGGTTACTGTAGCACGCAAAAATCTTGGAAGAATTGATCTTTATTTCTTATCTAAAATACTCTCATCAAAAGAGTACAAACCCTAAAACCAAGCTCAAAGCTTGATGCGCTCAGCTCTACTTGGTGCCTTTCAACAGGAGACCCCCCCACCTATTTAAAGCACCAACCCACAAGGAGTTCTGAATACGATTCCTATTCCCTAGAAGGAATCCGTATCCAACACAACTCTACTTGGCCCAACCTGGCCGAGTACAACTCTTGCACGCGTATGGCAACCCTACCATACTCACGTGACTAACACTTTGCACGCGTATGGCCACCTGCCATACTCACGTGACTAACACTTTGCACACGAATGACCTCCTGCCATTCTCACGTGACTAACCATTCTTCATGTGCACCATTCCCTTAGCCCGAACGTCCCGCATGACATCCTTGACCACCAAGACCTCAGTTCCTCCTGAACCTAGTCCCGAACCTCAGTTCCTCCATGAACCTAGTTCCGGTCCCGTCATCGACCACATTCGTCTTCGAGCAATACCTGCACATGAACAAACCACAAAACAAATCCGAGCACAAGTCCACGACTTGACTCACATCAATCCATGCAACTACTCACATGAGCATTGCATAAAGTCCACTTCAAAAGAAGCATCATGAAATCATCACAAATTTCATAATCTCAAATTCAAATTATTTCAATTCTGCTCAAAACCCTAATTCAGCAAAAACGCATTCACGACGGACAAACAAAACCATCCACGCAAATGCCAAGTGAAACCCTAGAAAACAGTTCACAACGGACCAACAAAGTCTGTCCGTTGTATAAGGGAAACTCTCGATTCCAAAAGAAAACATTCCGGCCAAAACATGTTTTACGACGGACAACCAAAATCGATCCGTCGTACATGCAAAAGTCTCGCTTTAAAAACGCTTTCAAATTCATGTTCACGACGGACAAAAAATCTTGTCCGGCGCAAACGTGCCACGCTCGGTTTCAAAAACAACATGGTCCGAACGAAACCCTAAAAAATGCATTCACGACTGACCAAAGAAGTTTGTCCGCCGTACATGCAAAACTTACTGGTTTCTTGGAAGATTGAGTTCGACTCATGAGCTCAAAAACACGTTCACGACAGACCCAAAAACTTTGTCCGTCGTACATGGGAGACTTACTGTTTCTTGAGATCTTGGTCCGGCGCAAAAGCGAAACTTACTGCTTCTTTTCAAATTGTCAAGCACATGCACCAGCACATTTGCAAATTCAATTCTAAGCCAATTTTTCAGAACATGATTTCACACAGTAAGTTTTACATGTACGCCGGACCAAATTTTTTGGTCCGTCGTGAATGGTTTTTTGAGTGACTTTTTCATGTGTACGCCGGACCATATTTTTTGGTCCGTCATGAATGCGTTTTTGCTCGATTAGGGTTTTGAGCAAAATTGGAATTGTGTTTGATTTGTTTTTGAGATTATGAAATTTGTGAGAATTTCATGATGCTTGTTTTGAAGTGGACTTTATGCAATGCTCGTGTGAGTATTTGCATGGACTAATGTTGAGTCAAGTTGTGGACTTGTGCTCGGATTCGTTTTGTGGTTTGTTAATGTGCAGGTATTGCTCGAGGGCGAACATGGTCAATGACGGGACCGGAACTAGGTTCATGGAAGAACTGAGGTTCGGGACTAGGTTCAGGAGGAGCTGAGGTCTTGGTGGTCAAGGATGTCATGTGGGATGTTCTAGCTAAAAGAATGGTGCACATGAAGAATGGTTAGTCACGTGAGTGTGGCAGGTGGCCATGCGCGTGCAAAGTGTTAGTCACGTGAGTATGGTAGGGTTGCTATACGCGTGCAAGTGTTGTACTTGGCCAGGTTGGGCCAAGTAGAGTTGTGTTGGATACATATTCCTTCTAGGATTAGGAGTGGGACACCTTCTAGGATTAGGAATTGTATTCAGGACTCCTTGTGGGTTGGTCCTTTTAAATAGGAGGGGTTGTCTCGTGTTGAAGGGCATCAATCGATCAAACAGAGCTGAGCGCATTGAAAGCTTAGAGCTTTGTTTTAGGGTTTGTACTCTTTTGATGGGAGTACTTTAAAAAAAAAGAAATAAAGATCAATTCTTCATACCCTTGCGTGCTATAGTAACCCCGTTGCTACAGTATTTTCTGTTTTGGTTCTTGTTTGCATGCTTGTTCTAATTGTAGATTTGTTTTTGTTCTTTGAGATTCATCTTGATTTGATCCATCAAAAACTTCTCTAGGGTATTGATCTTCCTCAAAGTTTTGTTGATTAATCTTTTGTTGTTCTTGATTAATCTACAAGTTTTGATTGGATTTATTTTCATCAAGTTCTGGAACAGCAAGCTTGCGAAGCTCATAACGTTTGATCCGTAAGTCCGATCGAGCTGATTCTTTTTGGGTTCGATTCGTATTGGAATCTAGTTTCTTGTGTCCAAATATCAGATCAATCTAATAGTTGGATCTCCAGAAATTCGCGTTTTACCGAACCTCTGTCATTCTGTTTTTGTCGAATACGAGGCAATTATTTGGTTCTGTTTTGGGGTGAACTTTTAGTAGATTAAGAATTTGTTTATAGCTTCCACACAATCATTCACCCCCCCTCTGATTGCTATATTTGTGTCTTTCGATCCTACAAGTGGTATCAGAGCAAGGTTTTTCTAATCTATCTTAACCGGTATTAGATCAATGGATCGTTATTCGACAAAACCATGTGTGTTCGATGGTGTTGATTTTCAGTTTTGGAAGGCCAAGATGGAGGCGTTCATCCAAGCACAAGGCTTCACAATTTGGGAGAAGGTCTACAAGCCATATGAAGTCCCTGCAAATGACAACGTCAACGACACCAATCGCACACATGTTGAAGCAAACAGCAAGGCGCACAACTTGATCATCCAAGGTTTGGGACGCAGCGATTTTGACCATGTGATCCATCTCAAATCCGCATATGAGGTATGGAAATCTCTTTGTGATTACCATGAGGGTTCTAACACTATCAAAGAGGTTCGTCAAGATCTTTACAAAAAAGAATACATGCGATTTGAGATGAAGCCTGGTGAGTCACTAGATGATTTCTTTGCACGCTTTAATAAAATTCTTAGCAATTTGCGTGCTATTGGAGTTAGCTTTGATGATGCTGCTAATGCTAGACAATTGCTTGGTGCATTAGACATGTGTATTTGGGAGATGAAAGTAACATCCATTAGAGAATCTACTGTCATGAGTACACTTACATTAGATGTTCTTTATTCCAAGTTGAAAACTCATGAATTAGATGTTCTTGCTAGAAAGAATGATCATAAATCAATTGCTTTGACATCTCAATCTAGCATATCTCATAATGGTGCTGCTTCAAGTTTTGCT
This sequence comes from Rhipidocladum racemiflorum, assembly GCA_036346355.1. Classification (NCBI taxonomy): domain Eukaryota; kingdom Viridiplantae; phylum Streptophyta; class Magnoliopsida; order Poales; family Poaceae; genus Rhipidocladum; species Rhipidocladum racemiflorum. The sequence continues at coordinate 32,383,693 of CM070577.1, forward strand.
CTATCTTTCTTGTCTTCATTAACCGATGAACAGATTGAGCAATTCCCTGAAGAAGACTTATCACTACTCTCTTCTCGTTTTAACAAAGCTTTGCAAAATGTGAGAAAGAGAAAGAGAGGTGGTGGTGATCCTCCAAGATGCTATGAGTGTGGTGATCTCGACCATATTCGTCCAAATTGTCCTAAACTTGCAGGTAAAGCATCAAGGGAGGAAAAGGACAACGACAGAAGAAAAGAGAAGGAGTTCTCTCCAAGTGATAGAAAGAAGAAGAACTTTATCAACCGCAAAGTTGTCCATCGAGTTCTTTCCGCTCTTGAACAAGTCAATTTGAGCGATGTGGATTCAGAGAGCAGCGAGGATGATGCAACTCCAAGCAAGCATGAGTTGACGGGGTTGTGTCTCATGGCCAAAAGCAGCGACAGCTTCACCGAGGGTGATCATGACAGCAACTTCAATGAGGTAGATCCTTCTTACGATGAATTAGCTATTGTTGTTGCTCAACTTGGTAAATTGCTTGATAAACGTGACAAGAAAATTAAGAAATATGATTTTGTTGTGGAGTCAATGAATGCTGAAATTGCTAGACTTAAAACCTTGATTTTTGATGATGATGCTTGCAAATCATGTGACTTAATTTACAATGAGCTTACTTTGCTTAGGAAAGAACATGTTTCCTTGTTAGAGCAAATCAATGCTGAAAATGAGAAAAATGAGAAACTTGTTAAACATGCTAGTTGTTCTACCATTGATTTGCATGATACAACTCCATGTTCTAAATGCTCCATACTAGAATTGAAGTTGCATGATGCAAATGCTAGGGCTTCTCAAATGACAGAAGATTTGCTTACACATGAGGTTCTTTCATGCTCAACTTGTTGCAAGCAAAAAGGAAAAGTGAACGTTCCCTGTAATAATTGTTTAATCCTTTCTCGAAAAATTGATTACTTGGAAAAGTCATTAGAACGTTTCACTAAAGGAAAGAAAAACCTAAACATGATCTTCGATCAATCAAAAGTCAGCACTCATAACAAAGGTTTAGGTTTTGATTCTTATGCTCATCATAAATCACATGCTCCCACTGTTGTCAAAACACTTGAAAGTGGAAAATTTGAAATTGTCAATGAGCCTAAGAAAACTGTCTTTAAATCTGCTGGTCTTTTATCTTCTACTATGATGAATGCAAAATGTGCTTCTACTGTTAAAGCAAAACATCATGTTAAGTACACTTGCACTCATTGTGGTAGATATGGACATTTAGTAGAATTTTGCTTTAAACTAGCTAAACAACAAAAGAGAGAAAAGTTTAATGCTAGGTCTAATTTCAAACAGGCACGTTTCATTTCTCATTATGTGCCTAGGGTGATGCAAACACCTCTTGTTGCTAAGAACACGAGAAAAGACAAATCTGCTTTTATGCATAAGAATGCTCGTGTTGTGCCAACTGTTGTGCGTCATGTGTCTCAGTACTAGATTCCTAAACATCTTATTTCTAACCCCAGTACCGAGACCTCGACACTTTCTGCTTCTATGTAGGCTTCTCACGCGAGGAGGGAGAACATGTGGCTAGTGAATTTCGGATGCTCACTTCATATGTTCAATGATAAGATTTGGTTCTCCTTTACTCGTGCATCTCGTGCTAAAAGTGTTATCTTTTGAAGATGCTTCTTCCACCTCTATTTTCGCAAAAGGCACTAGTCCAAATGGTGCAAGTACAACTGCATATGTTCAGGGGGAGAGTATCTTTGTTCATGAAGATGATGATGATGCTGTTGAGGATGAGATAATCGGAGTTTTATGTGTGCTTGTGTGCTCATTTTCAAGATTCCCCGCGTGCTTCATATCGACAAGCTATCAAGAGGATTTTAAGGTATCTCCGTGGTACTCAAGATTTTGGCATTTGGCTTTCTGCTTCCTCATGCATTAGTTTAAGAGCTTTCTCTGATGCTGAATTTGGAGGATGTAGAATTGATAGAAAAAGTACATCTGGTTCATGCCACTTCTTGAGCAATTCTCTTTCTTGGACACATTGACATCAGATTTCACTTTCTTAGAGATCATGTTGAAAAAGGCAACATTGTGCTTCACCATGTGGATACTGAACATCAATTGGCAGACTTTTTCACAAAATCTTTGTCCTCTTCTCGTTTTACTTTTATTCGGGGAGAACTTGGGATTGTTCATGTAACACCTCGGCATTTAATATGCCCGAATGCTACCAAACATAGACTAAGCAACCTCTAAATACAACAATTACAAGTAAATTACATTAAAGGAACAAATGCTAATACCGAAAATTTCGGCAGCATCTCCTTTGTTTTTCCATGATTCGGAGCAACAACAAAGTATCACAAGTTATATCATAATGGAAAGCATCTAAAACAGCAATAACATGTGACATAGCAACAATATAAGTCCAGGATAAAGCATTCAACCACTTCATGAGCTAAACGAACCAATTAAATAGTAAGAGCGAGCACACAGTTAAGCGATTCTCCAAGTTTCATGGCAATACTTTCATTATCATGACTCCAAATGATAACACTATCTAATTTGTGTGGAGCTACGTGTAGATGTGTAGCTAAACCCTTTTTCCCGCATGCCGGTTTCATGGTACCTAAGAAAAACAACATAAACACAAGCGTGAGTTCATCTCTCAGCAAGTATATTGCATTGGAACAAGAAAATACATTTCAATACCTTGATCACCACCTTTTTACATACAACATCATAAACATCTCATATTCATAGTGTAAGCATATCATTGACATCATCATAAATCATCCTCATATAATGCAATGCAATGTAATGCAATGCACATATCTCCTTGGAAACTCATACCGGTATGGTTGAGTACACACCCGTCGGTGTGCACCCTCTCCTCCCTTCCATCCCGAAGATGGAGGGTGCCTACTCCTCGCTTCCGTTCACCGCGGTGAATGGAATCACGATGTAGGACTTACTCATTGGCTCTCCGGATTAGTCATAACTTTCTCACCGACCTTCCCAGACTAGTTATGACGTTCTCACCGCCCGGGCCATGTAATCATGCCATGTATGCAAATATGCCAACATCATAATTAACTTGTACATTAACACATGGCATCTTAACATGATAAACATACTCATCATATCATTGGCAAACATTAAAGCATGGCATGTGAACATATCATATATTCAATCTTCAATCTCAATCAATCAAACAACCTACAATCGCTATCCATTACAATACACTTGCCTCAACCACGGACGACGGATTGGCGAGAAGTAGTAGGCCCTCCCGGGGTCACACCACCTACACATAGGGACCACACACTCACAATCAAGCCCAGAAAACAGTACACAAACCCTCATCTACCCTGACATTGCCAACTACTAGCAAAACCCGAAAACAGCGGTTCTGTCCCGTTGGGACAACAGCCTTCCAAAAGGCATAACTTGAGTTCTGGGACTCCGAATCAATTAAACGAGTACATCCTCGCGTAGCTTAGGAAATTTTCCAAATTTTTCTAGGTATAGGGAAAGACTGATTCGGAATCTAAAGTTGTTTAATCTACAAAATACCGTGATCTGTTCCAATCACGTCACAGATTTTAACACGCTCGGTTAAACAGCCATAACTTTCAAACTGCTGGGCGGAATTTAACGTTCTTTATATCCACTGAAACATAATGAAATTATCTACAACCTCTTCAACGTCCGTACGACCAAATTTGGACTCTAAATTGGCGAAAAACCGAACCCTAGGTCGACTGCTCATGCTGTCCGAAACAGAGAACGTGACAACTTCTAGATCTAATCCAATCTACTCAATTCCAGCACCACCAATTGATATAAAAACTTGATAAACACCCTTAGAACAGTACCTAGCCCAACCCCAAGGATTCCCATGGCCATACCTTTGCCCAACGCACGAAAACTGAATGGATCTCCTCCCGGTTTGCTCCTCGCTCCTCGCTCCAATGGATGGATCCTCGAGGTGCAGGGGGTGGGGAGGCCACCCTAGGGCAGCAAGGGGGTGGAGGAGAGGTGGTGGAGAGGTGGGGAGCAATGGGGGCAAGGGAGAGGGGGCGCACGGCCAAGGGGGAGGAGTGGAGGTGGGGCTAGGGCACAAGGGGGAAGTGGGGGGCGCACAATACATGCTTGGGGTGCACAAGGGGGCAGGGGAAGCCCCTTTTACCAGCCCAAAACAGGAGTCCTAATCCTAAATGGACTCATACTCCATCCCACCAAAGCCCACAACCCTTTCCCCTAGGCCCAAAACTCCCCGGAAAGGCCCAAACTCCCGGAAACGCTATTAAACCTCCTACCATATGGTTTGAACCTCCAATACTATATTTCATAAAGTTTTTGACCTTAACATTCACATTAAATAATGTCACACCATTCCGTAGTGTCATAGTTCATCCAATAGGTTTGTTTTGAGGGGGAGTTTCCTTGTCAAGTTCTTTCACTTAATGAGCTCACTTTATCATATTTCTTTATATATTATGTAATTGTGCTAATATATGATAATCTAAATTGTTCCACTTGAACTAAAAATGACATTGCAGAATTCCTTGGTCTGATTGCCTATAGCTAATTACTCTATGATATCTTACTCTTCTAGGCTTGATATTGAATCTTCTTGACAAAATTTGGGCTATGAAGCAAATGTGTTTTCAGCTTTACTCTTTCAAAAGACCTTTTAATCTCCTTGCATGTTTACAATCAAAAAATAAAGGAAAAGGGAATCAGTTAAAAAAAGGGTTGTTAAAAGCAAAAACCTCAAGTTATGTGCTTCAGGATGCTTTCCCTAAAAGATAAGATGTATGCTTCAAGCATGCCATTCCCTCAAAAGACAAGATGTATGCTTCAAGCATGCCACTCCAAGGAAATAAAAGAAGTATGCTTCAAGCATGCCACATGCCGTTTACTGTTTAAAGATTAAATTGGTCTACTAGATTGGAGTTGAAACTACTTGCTCGCACTGATTTGTTAGTTGCTTCAACTTTGAGCCTTTGTTTTTTCTACTAAAGGTTTTGCTTCGTACTTGGCTATAGTTGACTGAATTGAGGTTGAGATGCATGTCATTTCCTAACTTGTTAAAATCACATCAAGATCATGTATTTTGCATATTATGTGATATATAAGGTTATATGATCGAATGAGCTCATCGTTTCCTATCTTGGCACTCCCTTGAAATCATTAATACAAGAAAAATTTTGAACACGTTCTCTCTTTTGCACTCTTGATGAATCCATTGTCAAAGGGGGAGAAGTTTGGGGATAAGTTGGAAAAAGGGGGAAAAGTTTTTGGAAATTTCAGAAGTTTGGAGAATTTTGAAATTTTGGGCACATTGCACATTCACTGTCGGGACCCCGAATTTGCAAATCCGGACCCTCTGTGTATTCAGCACTAGTCCAGGAACGCGCTAGTGCACACAGTCTTAACATCGGTAAATATCACAATCATACCACTCGATACTAATAAAGTACTTTACTTAAATAGTCAAACTGGTTACTCGACCTTATGGTCAAGTTACAAATGTATGCCTCGCAGGGTGAAACTTATTAAGAGAGAAATAGTAGCAGTGAAAAATCAAATAAATTCGTGGCGCCATCCAGTATACCACAGGCAACTGACTGGGCTCGCTCCCTAAGTAGACGGATCCTCTTGGAACTCCTCCTCCAAAGCTGGTGTAGTCTCCTCTTCAACTGGTGTTGTATTGTGGCAAGGGTGAGTACTTGGTACTCAGCAAGTCATGCACAGAATGCAGGCTAATATACTATATGCATGGCTTGGTACAAAGGAATAGCTCAAGGTATATTTGCAGTAAACAGCATTTGACAAGTAGCATAAGTAGATTCAAAAGCAGTAGAAACAAGTATAGCATAATTAACTTTTCAAGGAGTTTAATAAACATCTTTCCCATCCTAATCCATGTTTCCATCAACATCATTATTAATCCATCCCAACCTTTTAGATCCAAGTTATTTTTGAGAAAATCTAACCCTTGACTGTAATTCCCGAGCGATGTCCAATACCGCGGACACGGCTATTCGAATAGATTCTACACTCTGCAGAGGTTATGCACTTTACCCACAAGATACAGTCAAACACCACAAAGGCGAGTTCCCGTAACAAAGTCTTTCGGAAACTTCTAACAATACAAGTGAGCCTCCCCGGTTATTGCACACTAACCCTTCCCTTAGCTAAGGCGAAGTTTAGGCCAATCAACCGTTAGATGGGTACTGGCCTCGGCCCAGACGCTCCCCGTACAACTTACACAAAGGGTGTAGTTGACCTCCTGAGGTCCCACAGGTACGTTATTAGCAACTTAATCAACTAGGTCCGTCCCATTACAGACATGTGGTTGCACGTTAGACCCAGTTCAAAGGCTTGCAAGGTGAAGTCCTTAGGGTGACCAGGGCAAGACTACCCGAAGAACCAAATCAACATCCCCAATGCCACAACTGGCCTACCTGATTATTCTTGCCACATGCCCCGGCCGAAAACTATTTATTAAAACCCCAGTTGATTACCATGCACCACGTGCCATCACCATCACATGATACCTTTCCAAAACAGGTTCAATATATCATTAAGTCAATATTAACATTTGATTGTCCAAAATCATGTCATGAGCACGAAAGTGTGTCTAAGCGTTATACTACAACGGTCTAAAACCCATGTTGGCGATTTAATAATGTCCAACTAGTAATCCACAACTAGGGTGACAAGCGTCATGGCACATATTTAAATAATCAAGGTGTCATACAGCAAATTGGTATTTATCTAATCTCCCATATTTAAATAAAGTATTTTCTAATTGTACTAGCATGCAATAGGTTAAATCAAAATAAGTTTCAAAATAGGATCAACATGGTCAAAGCACAACTTGCCTTCAAAAAGTACTTGTTCTTGGTCTTGAGTTGGATCCTAAGTCAATACTTCTCCTTCGAATCCTTCCGGCACTTCAACGTCTACTCGTAAAGCGTGCAAATAGAAATACATGAATAAACAATAGGCAAAAATTATCCAAACATCCAAATAAAATCCATAAACAGAGACAACATAATTTTATGAATTTTTAGAAACTGGAATCATCAAATTTGGAGTTAAAATGCAAAAGTTATGATTATTTAAAGTTTAAATAATCAATTAAATAATTTTACAGAGAAAAACTTTAGTCCAAAAATTAAATAAAATTCATATTTAGGTAGGTCTCAATTTTATACAAATTTAGAAATTTGAATCACTCAAATCGGAGTTGAAACGCAAAAGTTATAAGCGTTTGAAGTTTGAATCAAAATCTGAAATCATTATTTCCAATTAATAAATCATTTTCTTTTTCGGAAATTAATTATTGCGTCAGCCTGGACACGTGTCACCTCGATTGGGCGGTGACATCACCGATCCATGGACTTGGTCCACGCCGCCGTTCATCTGCGTGGACCCGGCCCACGGCTCGTCGCCGACACGCGGCCCGACTTTGTCGGTGACGCTGTGATCACGCCAGGCTCGGCCGGGCCGCAGCGGGCCCGACCTGTCGGTGACTCAACGCACGGCGCGGCGGCGGCTACGTGGCATAATCACGGCCGTTGGTTAACTCCGTTATAATCTACACGGTGAACATGGGCCGTTCGATCTAGATCGGACGGTCCCGATCTAACCTAGTTTTACGGTATTAAGGCGCACGAGGTGATCGTGGGCCGTTGGATCTTGATCCAACGGTCCAGATCCAATCGTGTTCGGAAGCACGTGAACTCACCGCAGCGGTTGGATCGGAATCGGACGGTCGAGAAGCTTCGCGCGGTGATGGCGTCACGGCGGGGCTTGGGCTGCCGGAGTCGAGGACGATGACACATGGTACGGCACTCCGAGGGTCCTCCGGCGAAGTGAGATATCCTCGCCGACGCAGCTTGACCTAGGGGTCTCGGATCTGGGCTTAACGGCGACGGAGGGCGACGGATGACGGCGGGGCGCGGCAAAAACCGTGGCGGAGGTAAGATCTAGCTACGGCGAGCGATTGCGACTAGCTGGCAGCGGCTCAAGCTCGGAGACTAGGGGCGAAAGGTGCGCGCGACAACGGGCAACCCCGGGAGATGTCCCACGCCTTAAATACCCCCGGGATGCGTGCTAGAATCGGAACCCTTGCGGGGACGCGGCGGAGGAGTCCGTCCCGGACTCGGGCGGAGATGACGATGGACAGCCTTCCACGTGGCACGATCAGCGGCCACGATGCGCGCGCGAGATCGGATCCGGGCCGGATCCGGTCGAAGCGGTACGGGGAAATCCTGACCGTTGGATCTTGATCCGACGGTCCACAACGGTTAGGGTTTGGACGCGGTTCGATCAAGTCACGTGGCTCGGGTCGGACTCGAGTCTGACTCGGACTCGGGTCCGGTCGGATGAACAGTACTTGACCCGACTCAATTTTCCAGCGATTTAATATTTAAAATAATTTCCAGTAATTCATTTAATTCATTAAAAATAGCAAAATACTCAGAAAAATTCCAGAAAAATTCTGGAAAATATTTTAGGGTATTTGGGACTCAAATAAAATATTTTCAACAAAACTTTATTTGCAAAATCTAATTCTTTAATTATTTCAAAATGGAATAAATTCAAATAAATTCCAAATAAATCCAAATAAATTCCAGAAAATTCCAAAAATTCACCAAAGTACCAAATCACACATAGATTTAAGAAAAGCAAAATTTTGGGGTGTTACAAACCTCCTCTTAATGTAATCTCGTCCCCGAGATTCAGGGCTTACTAAAGGAATAGGTTTGGAAACTCTTTCCTCAAATCCTCTTCGCGTTCCCAAGTTGCTTCACTCTCCGTGTGGTTGCTCCATTGAACTCTACAGAAACGGGTTGACTTATTTCTGGTCTCTCGATCCATAGTGTCCAAAATCTTCACGGGATGCTCCTTGTAAGTCAAATCCTCTTGCAACTCAATTGACTCTAGCGGCGTCTGTTCCTTAGGTACTCGGAGACACTTCTTCAACTGGGACACATGGAATACGTCATGTACTCCTGCTAACGACTGTGGCAACTCCAGCTGATAAGCAACTTCGCCTCTGCGGCTCAAAATCTTAAATGGTCCAACATAACGGGGTGCGAGTTTCCCTTTGGCATGGAACGTCTTAACTCCCCTGAGAGGCGTAACTCTGAGGTATGCAAAGTCTTCTGGTTCAAAACTCAAATCCCGGCGACGATTGTCAGCATAACTCTTCTGTCGTGATTGGGCTATCTTCAACCTTTCCCTAATCATGGCAATCTGCTCTTCAGCCTCTTGAAGAATATCAGGCCCGAAGACACGGCGCTCGCCGGTCTCATTCCAATTCAATGGCGTCTGACAGGGTCGACCATACAGTGCCTCAAAAGGTGACATCTGTAAACTAGCCTGGTAACTATTGTTGTAACTGAACTCGGCATACAGCAAACTCTTATCCCAAGAGGTAGCATAAGCCAATGCACACGCTCTTAACATATCCTCCGAATCTGATTGACTCTTTCGGTCTGTCCATCCGTCTGTGGATGATAGGCTGTACTGAAGTTCAAACGGGTTCCCATGGCTTCATGCAACTTATTCCAAAACCTTGAGGTAAATTGGGTACCTCTGTCCGATACAATCCTCTTTGGCACTCTGTGCAAACAGACGATCCTAATCATGTACAACTCTGCCAATTTATCCCCCGAGTAAGTGGTCTTCACGGGGATAAAATGGGCTACTTTGGTCAAGCGATCCACTATAACCCATATGGAGTCATAACCTCCTTGAGTTTTAGGCAAACCGGTAATAAAATCCATTCCGATTTCCTCCCACTTCCACTCAGGTATTTTCAGCGGCTGTAGCAATCCTGCTGGTCTCTGATGCATTGCCTTGACTCTCTGGCATACGTCGCACAATGCAACATGCTCGGCAACTTCACGCTTCATACTCGGCCACCAGAATCTTTCCTTCAAATCCTGATACATTTTGGCGCTTCCAGGATGAATTGAGTACTTGGAGTCATGGGCTTCCTCCAAAATCAGTTGCTTTAACTCCTTCTTGTTGGGCACACAAATGCGATCATTCATCCATAACGTGCCTTGCTCATCCATCTTGAAGTCCTCTGCCTTGCTTTCCTCCTTGATTGACTTAATCCTGCGGATCTTGTCATCATCCTTCTGCCCTTCCCGGATCTGGTCCTCTAGGGTAGGCTTCACTTCCAATGAGGCCAAGAATCCGCTAGGTACCACCTCAATCTTCATTCTCTGGAAATCCTCACATAGCTCATCCTGACTTGTGGCTATCAACATATTCACGGTATGGCTTTTCCGACTCAAGGCATCGGCAACTACGTTGGCCTTCCCGGGATGGTAATGGATTCCAACATTGTAGTCCTTGATCAACTCTAACCATCTCCTCTGCCTCATGTTCAGATCCGACTGGGTGAATATGTATTTAAGGCTCTTATGATCCGTATACACTTCACATCTGTTCCCGATCAGATAGTGACGCCATATCTTCAAGGCATGCACTACGACAGCTAACTCTAGGTCATGCGTCGGATAATTTTCCTCATGCGGCCTCAACTGCCTTGATGCATAGCGATTTACCTTTCCATTCTCAAGACAAGACACATCCAAGTCCTTGGCGCGATGCGTCACAATAAATATCAAAGTTTTGATTAACATCCGGTAGAACTAACACCGGTGCTGATGTCAATCGCTTCTTCAACTCCTGAAATCCTTTCTCACATTCTGGCGTCCATGCAAACTTCTTTTCCTTTTTCAGCAATTGCGTAAGAGGTCTCGCAATTGTCGAAAAGCCTTCAATGAAACGGCGGTAGTATCCTGCCATTCCAAGGAAACTCCGGATCTGGGTCACAGTCTTCGGCTGCTCCCAATGTAACACAGCTTCTACTTTGCTTGGATCTACGGCGACTCCTTCTGCGGTCATTACATGTCCAAGAAACTCCACCTTGTCCTTCCAAAAATCACACTTACTGAACATGACGAAGAGTTGCTGTTCCCTCAGCTTTTCCAAAACTCGCCTCAAGTGTTCGGCATGTTCATCCTCTGTCTTTGAGTAGATTAGGATATCATCTATGAACACGATGACAAACTTGTCCAAATATTCCATGAACACCTTATTCATCATATTCATGAAATATGCTGGCGCATTTGTCAGTCCAAAGGACATAACTGTAAACTCGTAATGTCCATATCTTGACGAGAATGCAGTCTTCGGGATATCTTCTGATCTAATCTTCAACTGATGGTATCCCGATCTCAGATCAATCTTGGAGAAAACTCCGGCTCCTCTCAGCTGATCAAACAAATCATCAATCCTGGGTAACGGGTACTTATTTTTCACGGTGACTTCATTGAGTGCACGTAGTCAATGCACATCCTGAAACTCCCGTCCTTCTTCTTGACAAACAGTACTGGTGCTCCCCACGGCGACGAGCTCGGTCTGATAAATCCTTTCTCCATTAACTCTTCCAGCTGTTTCTTCATCTCTACCAACTCCTCGGTGGACATCCGATAGGGTCTCTTTGCTATCAGTGCTGTACCAGGTACAAGCTCTATCACAAACTCTATGTCCCTGTCTGGCGGCATACCAGGTAGATCTTCGGGAAAAACATCTGGGTACTCATTCACTACTGAGACATCCTTTATGCTGATTGTCTTGGTACTGTTAACCATCAACTGTCCATCCCTAACTGCAGTGGCTTGGAATTCCACTTTCTTTCCACACGGGCTCTCAACTGAGATAGTCCTTCGTCCACAATCCAATACGTCCTTGTGCTTGGATAACCAATCCATTCCCAAAATAACGTCTAAGGTCTGGGTCTCCAAAATTATAAGGTTCGCTAGGAACTCTATTCCATCTATTAGTATTCTCACCCCGGAACATCCTACTTTCGTTCGGAGTTCGGAACCAGGGGTTTGAACTAAAAGCATGCACTTAAGTCTTGCAATCCCCAAATCGTTTCTAGCAAAGAAAGCCCAAGACGACGTCTCAGTAGCATGCAGTGCATCTGCGGTGACATGGTTGACTCGGCCTCTCACCACGATGCAGGATGTGGTTCCCGTCTTTGGCGTCCTAGCTGAGGTGGTTCCCAAGTTAAAGCGAATCGGGTCACTCTCGCTGTCTTCTTTGGACAAGCTGTTGGCAAAGTGTCTGGCTCGTTGCGATTGTAGCGGCGTCTCACTGTTCCTTCTTGTTTGCGCTCGAGCGGCGTTTCTAGCGGAGCTGGGTCCGTAGTTTTGATTGACGGTTCTTGGTGCTGGTGACGGTGTCCTTGTAGCATTCTGTGGCTGGAATCTGAGAAACAGATTAGGTGCAACTCTCAGACGCATTGCGTTCCACTGGCGTGATCTCTTTGTTGCATTCTCGCGCTTCTGTTCTCATCCAGTTCCTTGCGCTTTGTCCTCAAGAATAAGCGCCTTATTCACCAATTCTTGGAAATCTGGAAAGGTGTGGGTGATCAGTCCTACTTGTAGTCCTCGAGTTAAGTCCCTTCATGAAGCGAGACTGCCTGGCTTTATCTGTCGCTACATCCTCAAAGCGTAGTGTGCTAGCTGTGTGAACTTGTTCGTAGTCGGCCACCGGTGATTACCTTGCTTCAGTGCTCTGAACTCCTCCTTCTTGAGATCCATGATTCCTTCTCGCACGTGATATCGACGAAACGCCGCCGTGAACTCCTCCCAAGTGATATCTTGAGGGTTCTCTTGCGTACGTAAGTTCTCCCACCATTCAAATGTTCCTTCCAAGCGATGAGAAGCGTAGAGTACCTTCTCATTTCCTATGCATTGAGCTATGTGTAGCTTCCTCTCAATTGACCTTAACCAATCATCGGCCTCCAATGGATTGGCATTCCCAGAGAAAGTGGGTGGGTGAGTCCTCATGAACTCTAACAGTCTTGTATTCTGGCGTTGTCCCTGATTAACTTGATTAGCAGTGGCCTAAGCAGTGACGTGTTGCATTTGTTGCATCATAGCATGCATCAACTGAGTCTGAGCAGCAAGAAATGCTCCAAAATTCTGCATGTCTAGTGGCGGTGCTGGTGCTCCATCATTAGGGTTTTCTGCTGGGCGAGAACCACTTCCATTGCCTCCAAGCTTTCCGCGGGTGTTCACCATCTGTCGATTTGCTCTAGGTTTTAGAGATGAGGGGGAAACAAGAATAGACAAGTAGTATGGAACTTATGCGGGGCGAAAAGGTGTAGCTTTAAGGTCCAACTTTATTAACTAATCAGTAGTAACTTGGTATGGTTGCTTACAATGCCTAAGGGCCTTGCAACACATACTGCACACTCAAAGAAACAATGAAAATCCAAATCGAACTAACACCGAGTCTAACGCCTAAAGGGTGACTCTTTATTCTATGACGCGACTCGGCGAAGGAGTCTCACTATAGAACCTACGCCACTCAATGAGAAACCTCCACGGCCTGGTACGGATGTCGCGGCATAGGCGCCGAAACGATTGCCATGTCCAAAGAATCGTGTGTCATCTGTGGTAGTCGAAGAAGCGGTGTCCTCATCGAGATCGACTCCTCCGGATCTGGCTCGTGTAGCTCAATACGCCTGCAGTTGCAGTCCGCATAAAGCCATCTCCAACTCGTCAATCCTTCGCAGAAGGTGTGACACATACTCTTGAGCTTCCCGCCATCTGTTCTTCTCTGTCGTGATCTCCTTGCGGGCCTTCTGTAGCTCCTTGCTTGTATCATCGAGTACATCCTCCTGGGCGACAACAAGTCGTGCCAACTGTGTAACCATGGCATCCTCATCCTGAATCTCCTTCGGGTCAAGAAGGTTATTGCTGCGCGGGTGATAACGGAATACCGTGCTCTCCAACTCTCCGGCGTAGATACGGGTAATGTGCCGCATTGCTCGTCGTGATACTTCTTGGATACCCATCTGCATTGTAGACCTCCTGGCAGTGCAGTGTATCGGGCGATTGCCTGGGCCCTTCTTCCTAGCAGGTACCACAATCTTCACGTCACAAGCCTTGATCAATCCTGCTTGTCTGATCACTTCCACTTGGTATTGCGGCTTCTCAAAATCTCCGAGGGTCTGTAGCATATGCCAAAGCTCTGCGGCGTGACCAACCTCCAGATTGACGTAGTTGAACTCTCCCTCCATCTGTCACAAGAGTGCTTACGTAAGAACTCGAAAATTTTAAATCGTGACAAGGTAAGGAAAAATTCAGCAAGAGACAAGAAAAGAGAGAGGGGATAAGTCGAGATGTCATTTCTTATCTTGACAAATTTTATTCTTTTAGAAAATAGGTTTTATCCTCACTACGACCATTCTAGCTAGGGTTGAGCCTACGGTCAGTATGGCTCTGATACTGTAACACCCCAAAATTTTGCTTTTCTTAAATTCATGTGTGATTTGGCACTTTGGTGAAATTTTGGAATTTTCTGGAATTTATTTGGATTTATTTGGAGTTTATTTGAATTTATTCCATTTTGAAATAATTAAAGAATTTAATTTTGCAAATAAAATTTTGTTGGAAATATTTTATTTGAGTCCAAAATGATCCAAAGTATTTTCCAGAATTTTTCTGGAATTTTTCTGAGTCATTTGCTATTTTTAATGAATTAAATGAATTACTGGGAATTATTTTAAATATTAAAACGCTGGAAAATCAAACCGAAGTCGGTTCTTTGTTCATCCGATCGAGCCCGAGTCGACTTCGAGTTCGAGTCCGACCCGACCGGCCGCGTCATTGCTCGGCCGAGCCTGCTCAAGACGCGAGCCGTTGGATCGAGATCAGCGGCTGCGTCATCGTTCCGATCCGACCGAGACGGACTGCTCAAGTGGGCCGCCGTGTGCGTTAGGGTTTCGTGTGTTGCGCGCACGTCGAGGCACTATTTAAAGCCCCAAGGCCGCCCCGTTGAAGCTCTTTACCGTGCGCACCTTTTCCCTCAAGTTTCAGAGCCCTAGCCGCCGCCGTCTAGCCGCAAAAGCTCGCCGTAGTTGCCTCTCTCTTCCACCGCGTTCCTCTGACGATTCCGCCGCCGACGAGCCGTTTCCGCCGCAACCAAGACCGGATCCGGAACCCCCGAAGCCAGGCGCACCTGTTGAGTGCACTCACTTGGCCGGAGACGCCCCGAAGCGCCGCTGCCGTGGTCGTCATCCTCAGCGCCGGTGAGCCCGCGCCGCCGCGAAGCCATCGCCGTCCCGAGCTCGGTGAACCGTCAGATCCAAATCGGACGGTTGAGGTGAGCCCACGTTCTATCCCAACCCTAAGATCCCAGATTAGATCGGGACCGTTGGATCAAGATCCAACGGCCCACAATCGGCCACGTTGCTCGTAACATGGGTAACGTTACGGGTTAGGGTTAATTTCAACCGTTGGATCAAGATCCAACGGCTCAGATCCGCCGCGTTAATCCAACACGTGAAACCGAGACCCAATCCATACCGTCGGATTTCAAATCGACGGCCGAGATTGCGCCACGCGTCGGGAAGCTTGACCGCCGCGGTCAGCGCACCCGCGCGTGAGACGCTGACACGGCGGGCCCGCGTCGGCCACGGACAGCGGAACCGCACCATGACGTCATCGCCGACGCCACGGTGAAACCCGCTTGTCGGCCACTGTCCCAGCAGCCGACGCCAAGAATGACGTCATCCAGGCCCACATGTCGATCCACGTGAGCCGTGGACCGAGTCCACCGTAGACCCGAGCCAAGCGTGGACCGAGTCCATGGGCCTACCGACGCCACCGCCCAATCAGAGGCTGCCACGTGTCACCGATGACGCAATAATTAATTTCCGAAAAAGAAAATGATTTATTAATTCGAAATATTGATCCAAAATTAGAATCAAACATCAAACGCTTATAACTATTTCGTTTCAACTCCGATTTGAGAGATTCAAATTTCTAAATTTGTATAAAATTAATATCTACCTAAATATAAATTTTATTTAATTTTTGGACTAAAGTTTTTCTCTGCAAAATTATTTAATTGATTATTTAAACTTTAAATAATCATAACTTTTGCGTTTTAACTCCAAATTTGACGATTCCAGTTTCTAAAAATCCAGAAAATTATGTTCTCTCTGTTTATGGATTTTATTTGGAGTTTTGGGATCTTTTGCATAGTGTTTATTTGTGTATTTGCTATTTGCACGCTTTACGAGTAGACGTTGAAGTCAGGAAGGATTCGAGGGAGAAGTGTTGACTCAGGATCCAACTCAAGACCAAGAGCAAGTGCTTTTTGAAGGCAAGTTGTGCTTTGACCATGTTGATCCTATTTCGAAATCTATTTTGATTTAAACTATTGCATGCTAGTTTAATTAGAAAGATACTTTGTTTAAACATGGGGGTTAGATAAATACCAATTTGCTATATGACACCTTGATTACTTAAGTATGTGCCATGACCTTTTGTCACCCTAGTTGTGGTTTACTAGTTGGACATTATTAAATTGCCAACATGGGTTTAGATCGTTGTAGTATGCTGCTTAGACCTGCTACGTGCTCATGACATGATTTTGGACAATCAAATGCTAATATGGACTTAATGATATATTGAACCTGTTTTGGAAAAGTATCATGTGATGTTGATGGCACGTGGTGCATGGTAATCAAGCGGGTTTGATAAATTGATTTTCGGCGGGGCATGTGGCAAGAGTAATCAGGTGGGCAGTGTGGCAATCGGGGATGATGATTTGGTTTTGGGTAGTCTTGCCCTGGTCACTCTAAGGACTTAACCTTGCAAGCCTTTGAACTGGGTCATACTTGCAACCACATGGTCGGAATGGGACGGCCCTAGTTGATTAAGTCGCTAAGGACTCACTTGTGGAGCCTCAGTGGTGTCGATTACACCGCTTGTGTGATTGTACGGGGAGCGTATCGTGGCTGTGGCCAGTACCCATCTAACGGTGTGTTGGTCCCATACTTCGCCTTGGCTAAGGGAAGGGATGGTGTAGAGCACGTCTGGGAGAGGACCACTGTGTTGTTTGAGGCTTAGAAAGGCTTTGTTATGATCGCTCATTCGCATACTCTTGTATGGCGATTCACGGCTGACGTGGTGAGTGGATTGTATCTTGTGGGTAAAGTGCATAACCTCTGCAGAGTGTAGAATCTATTTGAATAGCCGAGTCCACTGTGATCGACAATGCTCGGGAATTACAAATAAGGGTTAGATTTTCTGAAAATAACTTGGATTTGAAAAGTTGGGTTGGTTTAACAATGAAGATAATGGAAATGTGGTTTAGGATGGGAAAAATGTTTGTTAAACTTCTTGAAAAGTTATTTATGCTTTACTTATTTCTAACGCTTCGAATCTACTTTTATTACTTGTCAAAAGTTTCATCGCAAATATACTGAGCTATTCCTTTGTACCAAGCCATGCATATAGTATATTAGCTTGCATTCTGTGCATGACTTCTTGAGTACCAAGTACTCACCCTTGCCTCAACACAATACCAGTTGAAGAGGAGACTACGCCGATTTCGGAGGAGGATTTCCAAGAGGACCCGTCTACTTAGGGATGCGAGCGATCGGTTGCTGTGTGGTATACTGGATGGCGCCACGAAGTTTATTTGATTTTCCGCTGCTGTTATTTCTCTTTTAATAAGTTTCGCCTTGCGAGGCATATATTTGTAACTTGACCATAAGGTCGAGTAACCCTTTGATTATTTAAATAAAGTACTTTGATAGTATCGTTTGGTATGATTGTGATATATACCGATGTTAAGACTGTGTGCACTAAGCTGCGTTCTGGACTAGTGCTGAATACACAGAGGGTCCGGATTTGCAAATTCGGGTCCCGACAGAGGTGGTATCGAGCCATACTTGACCTGTAGAGCTCAACCCTAAGCTAGAATGGTCGTAGTGAGGATAAAACCTATTTTCTAAAGCTAAAAATTTGTGAAGACAAGAAATGACATCTCGACTTATCCCCTTCTCTCTTTTCTTGTCTCTTGCTGAAATTTTCCCTTACCTTGTCACAATTTAAAAATTCCGAGTTCTTACGTAAAGCACTCTTGTGACAGATGGAGGAAGAGTTCAACTACGTTGATCTGGGAGTTGGTCACTTATGCGGAACTTTGGCATATGCTACAAACTCTCGGAGATTTTGAGAAGCCCCAATACCAAGTGGAAGTGATCGGACAAGCGGGATTAATCAAAGCTTGTGATGTGAAGATTGAGGTACTGCTAGGAAAAAGGGCCAGGCAATCGCCCGATACACTACCTTTGCCAGGAGATCTACAATGCAGATGGGTATCCAAGAAGTATCACGACGAGCAATGCGGCACATTACCCGTATTCACGCCAGAGAATTGGAGAGCACGGTGTTCCGTTACCATCCGCGCAGCGATAGCCTTCTACGGACGGCGATTCAGGATGAGGATGCCACGGTTACCATACGCTTGGCACGATTTGTCGTCGCCAGGAGGATGTACTAGATAATACGAGCAAGGAGCTACGAAGGCCCGCAAGGAGATCACGACAGAGAAGAATAGATGGCGGGAAGCTCAAGAGTATGTGGCACACCTTCTACGAAGGATTGACGAGTTGGAGATGACTTTGTACGGACCAGACCCGAGCCAAGATTGAGCTACGAGCCGAGATCGGAGGAGTCGAGATCTCGATGAGGACACCGCTTCTTCGACTACCACAGAGGACACGATTGCTTTGGACATGGCAATCGTTTCGGCGCCTATGCCACAAAGACCTGCACCCGTGCCGTGGAGGTTTTCTCGATGAGTGAGCATAGGTTCTATAGTGAGACTCCTTCGCGAGTCGAGTCATAGAATAAAGAGTCACCCTTTAGGCGTTAGATTCCAGAGTTAGTTCGATTTGGATTTGCTTTGTTTCTCGAGTGTGCGGTATGTGTTGCAAGGCCCTTAGGCATTGTAAGCACCATACCAAGTTATTAATAATAAAGATGGACCTTAAAGTTACCCCTTTTCGCCCGCATAAGTTCCATATTACTTGTCTATTCTTGTTTCCCTCTCATCTCTAAACCTAGAGCAAATCAACAGATGGTGAACACCCGTGGGAACTTTGGAAGCAATGGGAGTGGATCTCGCCAAAGAAAACCCCAATGATGGAGCACGGCCGCCCTTGGATATGCAGAATTTCGAGCGTTTCTTGCTGCCTGGACTCAGTTGATGCATGCTATGATGCAACAAATGCAGCACGTCAACGCTTTCAGGCCTTTGCTAATCAAGTTAATCGGGGACCACGAGAATACAAGGCTGTCGAGTTCATGAGGACTCACCCACCCACTTTCTCCGGGAATGCCAATCCATTGGAGGCCGACGATTGGTTAAGATCAATTGAGAGGAAGCTACACATAGCTCAATGCATAGGGAATGAGAAGGTACTTTACGCTTCTCATCGCTTGGAAGGAACATTGCCGAATGGTGGGAGAATTTACGTGCCACGCAGAGAACCCTCAAGAAATCACTTGGGAAGAGTTCACGGTGCATTCCGACAAGATCACGTGCTGAAGGAATCATGGACCTTAAGAAGGAGGAGTTCAGAGCAGAAGCAAGGTAATCACCGGTGGTCGACTACTGAACAAGTTCACACGGCTAGCACGCTACGCTTTGAGGATGTAGCGACGGATAAATCCAGGCA
Source organism: Rhipidocladum racemiflorum (assembly GCA_036346355.1). NCBI lineage: Eukaryota > Viridiplantae > Streptophyta > Magnoliopsida > Poales > Poaceae > Rhipidocladum > Rhipidocladum racemiflorum. The sequence continues at coordinate 32,403,278 of CM070577.1, forward strand.
TACCTCGCTTTTATGAAGGGACTTAACTCAGGATTGCAAGTAGGGTTGATCACCCACACCTTTCCAGATTTCCAAGAGTTGGTGAATAAGGTACTTATTCTTGAGGACAAGCGCAAGGAACCGGATGAGAACAGAAGCGCAGGATGCAACGGCAAGGATCACGCCAGGAACGCAATGGCGCTTGAGAGTTGCACCAAATCAATTCTTGATTCCAACGCAGAGTGCGACAAGGACACCATCCCTAGCACCAAGACACATCGATCGAACTACGAGACCCCCCCCGCTAGAAACGCTACCCAGCGATCGGCAAAGAAAGAACAGTGAGACGCTGTTACAATCGCAACGAGCCAGGACACTTTGCCATGATTGTCCAAAGAAGACAGCGAGGCGACGATTCGCTTCAACCTAGGAACCACCCAGCTAGGACGCCGCACCAGGAGCCACACCCTGCATCGTGGTGAGAGGCCGAGTCAACCATGTCACCGCAGATGCACTCTGAGAATGCTACGGACGTCAGATCGGGTAAGTTACTTGTTAACTCGATACACCTGTGATTTTGTTTGACTCTGGAGCTTCGCATTCGTTCGTTTCGCAAGGCTTTGCTACTAGAAATGACTTGAGAATTGCAAGACTTAAGTGCATGCTTTTAGTTCAAACCCCTGGTTCCGAACTCCGAACGGAAGTAGGATGTTCCGGGGTGAGAATACTAATAGATGGAATAGAGTTCCTAGCAAACCTTATGATTTTGGAGACCCAGACCTTAGATGTTATCTTGGGAATGGATTGGTTATCCAAGCACAAGGCTGTATTGGATTGTGGACGAAGGACTATCTCAGTCGAGAGCCCGTGTGGGAAGAAAGTGGAATTTCAAGCCACTGCAGTTAGAGATGGACAGTTGATGGTTAACAGTACCAAGGCAATCAGCATAGAGGATGTCCCAGTAGTGAATGAGTACCCCGACGTTTTCCCCGAGGATCTACCTGGTATGCCGCCAGACAGGGACATAGAGTTTGTGATAGAGCTTGTACTGCACAAAGACCGATAGCAAAGAGACCCTATCGGATGTCTACCGAGGAGTTGGTAGAGATGAAGAAACAGCTAGAAGAGTTAATGGAGAAAGGATTTATCAGACCGAGTTCGTCGCCGTGGGGAGCACCAGTTTTGTTTGTCAAGAAAAAGGACGGAAGTTTCAGGATGTGCATTGACTACCGTGCACTCAATGAAGTCACCGTGAAGAATAAGTATCCGCTACCCAGGATTGATGATTTGTTTGATCAGTTAAGAGGAGCCGGAGTTTTCTCCAAGATTGATCTGAGATCGGGATACCATCAGTTGAAGATCCGATCAGAAGATATTCCGAAAGCGCATTCTCGTCAAGATATGGACATTACGAGTTCTGATTATGTCCTTTGGTCTCGATTTAACGCGCCAGCTTATTTCATGAATATGATGAATAAGGTGTTCATGGAATATTTGGACAAGTTTGTCATCGTGTTCATAGACGATATCCTAATCTACTCCAAGACAGAGGATGAGCATGCCGAACACTTAAGGCGAGTTTTGGAAAAGTCGAGGAACGACAACTTTTCGCCAAGTTCAGCAAGTGTGATTTTTGGAAGGACAAGGTGGAGTTTCTTGGACATGTAATGACTGCGGGAAGGAGTCGCCGTAGATCCAAGCAAAGTAGAAGGCGTGTTACATTGGGAGTACCAAGGCGTGACCAGATTCGGAGTTTCCTTGGAATGGCGAGGATACTACCGCCGTTTCATCGAAGGCTTTTCGACAATCGTGAAACCTCTTACGCAGATTGCTAAAGAAGGAAAAGAAGTTTGCATGGACGCCGGAATGTGAGAAAGGATTTCAGAGTGAAGAAGCGATTGACATCAAGACCGTGTTAGTTCTACCTGATGTTGCTCAAAGCTTCGATATTTATTGTGGCGCATCGCGCCAAGGACTTGGATGTGTCTTGTCTGCAGAATGGAAAGGTCGCCGCTTATGCATCAAGGCGATTGAGGCCGCATGAGGAAAATTATCCGACACATGACCTAGAGTTAGCTGCCGTAGTGCATGCTTTGAAGATATGGCGTCACTATCGATTGGAAAGCAGATGTGAAGTGTATACGGATCATAAGAGCCTTAAGTACATATTCACCAATCGGATCTGAATATGAGGCAAAGGAGATGGCTAGAGTTGATCAAGGACTATAATGTTGGAATCCATTACCATCCCGGAAGGCCAGCGTAGTAGCCGATGCTCTGAGTCGGAAAAGCCATACCGTGAGTACGTTGCTAGCCACAGTCGAGGATGAGTTGTGTGAGGATTTCGAAAAATGAAGATTGAGGTTGTACCTAGCGGATTCTTGGCCGCATTGGAAGTAAAGCCTACTTTAGAGGACCAGATCCGAGAAGGACGAAGGATGATGACAGGATCCGTAGGATTAAGTCCAAAAGGAGGAAGGCAAGGCAGAGGACTTCAAATTGGATGAAGCAGGGCACGTTATGGATGAAGGATCGCATTTGTGTGCCTAACAAAAGGAGTTAAAGCGGCTGATTTTGGAAGAAGCCCATGACTCCAAGTACTCGATTCATCCCGAAGCGCCAAGATGTATCAGGATCTCAAGGAGAGATTACGTGGCCGAGTATGAAACGTGAAGTTGCCGAGCATGTTGCATTGTGCGACGTATGCCAGAGAGTCAAGGCAATGCATCGAGACCAGCCAGGATTGCTACACGCCGAAGATACCTGAGTGGAAGTGGGAGGAAATCGGAATGGATTTCATTACCGGTTTGTCGAAGACTCAAGGAGGTTATGACTCCATATGGGTTATAGTGGATCGCTTGACTAAAGTAGCCCATTTTATCCCGTGAAGACCACCTACTCGGGAGATAAGTTAGCGAGTTGTACTTGATCAGGATTGTCTGTTTGCACGGAGTGCCAAAGAGGATTGTATCAGACGAGAGGTACCCAATTTACCTCAAGGTTCGGAATAAGTTGCATGAAGCCATGGGAACCCGCTTTGAACTTCAAGATCTGACTTATCATCCACAGACGGATGGACAGACCGAAAGAATCAACCAGATTCGGAGGATATGTTGAGAGCTTGTGCATTGGCTTATGCTACCTCTTGGGATAAGAGTTTGCCGTATGCCGAGTTCGATTACAACAATAGTTATCGTGCTAGTTTACGATGTCACCTTTTGAGGCCTTTGTATGGTCGACCTGTCGGACGCCATTGAATTGGAATGAGACCGTGGCGCCGTGTCTTTGGGCCTGATATTCTTCAAGAGGTGAAGAAGCGGTCGCTATGATTAGGGAAAGGTTGAAGATAGCCCAATCACGACAAAAGAGTTATGCCGACAATCGTCGCCGGACTTGAGTTTTGAACCGAGAAGACTTTGTATACCTCAGAGTTACGCCTCGTGGGAGTTAAGAGGTTCCATGCCAAAGGGAAACTCGCACCCGTTATGTTGGACCATTTAAGATTTTGAGTCGCAGAGGTGAAGTTGCTTACCACCGGAGTTGCCACTGATCGTTGGCGGAGTGCATGACGTATTCCATGTGTCCCGAGTTGAAGAAGTGTCTCCGAGTTCTGAGGAATAGACACCGCTAGAGTTAATTGAGTTGCAAGAGGATTTGACTTATAAGGAGCATCAGTGAGGATTCTAGACACAATGGATCGAGAAACTAGAAACAAGTCAACCCGATTCTGTAGAGTTCAAGTGGAGCAACCATGAAGAAAGTGAAGCGACTTGGGAGCGAAGAGGATTTGAAGAAAGAATTTCCAAACCTATTCCTTTAGTGAGCCACTGAATCTCGGGACGAGATTCTATTAAGGGGAGGTTTGTAACACCCCAAAATTTTGCTTTTCTTAAATTCATGTGTGATTTGGCACTTTGGTGAAATTTTGGAATTTTCTGGAATTTATTTGGATTTATTTGGAGTTTATTTGAATTTATTCCATTTTGAAATAATTAAAGAATTTAATTTTGCAAATAAAATTTTGTTGGAAATATTTTATTTGAGTCCAAAATGATCCAAAGTATTTTCCAGAATTTTTCTGGAATTTTTCTGAGTCATTTGCTATTTTTAATGAATTAAATGAATTACTGGGAATTATTTTAAATATTAAAACGCTGGAAAATCAAACCGAGTCGGTTACTGTTCATCCGACCGAGCCCGAGTCAGACTCGAGTTCGAGTCCGACCCGGACCCGGCCGCGTCGCCGCTCGGCCGAGAGGTTCAAGACGCTGGCCGTTGGATCGAGATCCAACGGTGCGGCGTCATCGTTCCCGATCCGACCGGAGGCGGAATTTGCTCGCCCGTGGGCCGCCGTGTGCGTTAGGGTTTCGTGTGTTGTGCGCACGTCGAGGCACTATTTAAAGCCCCAAGGCCGCCCCGTTGAAGCTCTGTACCGTGCGCACCTTTTCCCTCAAGTTTCAGAGCCCTAGCCGCCGCCGTCTAGCCGCAAAAGCTCGCCGTAGTTGCCTCTCTCTTCCACCGCGTTCCTCTGACGATTCCGCCGCCGGCAAGCCGTTTCCGCCGCAACCAAGACCGGATCCGGAACCCCCGAAGCCAGGCGCACCTGTTGAGTGCACTCACTTGGCCGGAGACGCCCCGAAGCGCCGCTGCCGTGGTCGTCATCCTCAGCGCCGGTGAGCCCGCGCCGCCGCGAAGCCATCGCCGTCCCGAGCTCGGTGAACCGTCAGATCCAAATCGGACGGTTGAGGTGAGCCCACGTTCTATCCCAACCCTAAGATCCCAGATTAGATCGGGACCGTTGGATCAAGATCCAACGGCCCACAATCGGCCACGTTGCTCGTAACGTGGGTAACGTTACGGGTTAGGGTTAATTTCAACCGTTGGATCAAGATCCAACGGCTCAGATCCGCCGCGTTAATCCAACACGTGAAACCGAGACCCAATCCATACCGTCGGATTTCAAATCGACGGCCGAGATTGCGCCACGCGTCGGGAAGCTTGACCGTGGTCGGCACACGCGCGTGAGACGCCGACACGGCGGGCCATGGCGTCGGCGGGCAATGAACCGCACCATGACGTCATCGCCCGACATCACGGTGGGGCCCGCTTGTCGGCGTCCCGGCGGTGTCTTGGCGTCGGCAATGACGTCATCCGTAGGCCCACATGTCGATCCACGTGGCCGTGGGACCGAGTCCACCGTGGGCAGACCAAGCGTGGACCGAGTCCATGGGCCGGACGTCGACCGCCCAATCAGAGGCTGCCACGTGTCACCGATGACGCAATAATTAATTTCCGAAAAAGAAAATGATTTATTAATTCGAAATATTGATCCAAATTTAGATTCAAACTTCAAACGCTTATAACTTTTGCGTTTCAACTCCGATTTGAGTGATTCAAATTTCTAAATTTGTATAAAATTAATATCTACCTAAATATAAATTTTATTTAATTTTTGGACTAAAGTTTTTCTCTGCAAAATTATTTAATTGATTATTTAAACTTTAAATAATCATAACTTTTGCGTTTTAACTCCAAATTTGACGATTCCAGTTTCTAAAAATCCAGAAAATTATGTTCTCTCTGTTTATGGATTTTATTTGGAGTTTTGGGATCTTTTTGCATAGTGTTTATTTGTGTATTTGCTATTTGCACGCTTTACGAGTAGGCGTTGAAGTCTTGGGAAGGATTCGAGGGAGAAGTGTTGACTCAGGATCCAACTCAAGACCAAGAGCAAGTGCTTTTTGAAGGCAAGTTGTGCTTTGACCATGTTGATCCTATTTCGAAATCTATTTTGATTTAAACTATTGCATGCTAGTTTAATTAGAAAGATACTTTGTTTAAACATGGGGTTAGATAAATACCAATTTGCTATATGACACCTTGATTACTTAAGTATGTGCCATGACCTTTTGTCACCTAGTTGTGGTTTACTAGTTGGACATTATTAAATTGCCAACATGGGTTTAGATCGTTGTAGTATCTTTGCTTAGAGCACGCTACGTGCTCATGACATGATTTTGGACAATCAAATGCTAATATGGACTTAATGATATATTGAACCTGTTTTGGAAAAGTATCATGTGATGTTGATGGCACGTGGTGCATGGTAATCAAGCGGGGTTTGATAAACAGCTGATCCGGCATGTGGCAAAATGTCAGTGGGCGATGTGGCCTTTGGGGATGATGATTTGGTTTTTGGGTAGTCTTGCCTGGTCACTCTAAGGACTTAACCTTGCAAGCCTTTGAACTGGGTCATACTTGCAACCACATGGCTGGAATGGGACGGCCCTAGTTGATTAAGTCGCTAAGGACTCACTTGTGGAGCCTCAGGTGTCGATTACACCGTTTGTGTGATTATGCGGGGAGCGTATCGTGGGCGTGGCCAGGTACCCATCTAACGGTGTGTTGGTCCCATACTTCGCCTTGGCTAAGGGAAGGGATGGTGTAGAGCACGTCTTAGGAGAGGACCACTGTGTTGTTTGAGGCTTCCAAAGGCTTTGTTATGATCGCTCATTCGCATACTCTTGTATGGCGATTCACGGTGACGTGGTGAGTGGATTGTATCTTGTGGGTAAAGTGCATAACCTCTGCAGAGTGTAGAATCTATTTGAATAGCCAGGAGTCCACGATCTTGGACAATGCTCAGGAATTACAGTCAAGGGTTAGATTTTACGAAAATAACTTGGATTTGAAAAGTTGGGTTGGTTTAACAATGAAGATAATGGAAATGTGGTTTAGGATGGGAAAAATGTTTGTTAAACTTCTTGAAAAGTTATTTATGCTTTACTTATTTCTACCGCTTCGAATCTACTTTTATTACTTGTCAAAGCATTTCTTATCGCAAATATACCTGAGCTATTCCTTTGTACCAAGCCATGCATATAGTATATTAGCTTGCATTACGTGCATGACTTGCTTTGAGTACCAAGTACTCACCCTTGCCTCAACACAATACAGTTGAAGAGGAGACTACGCCCGATTTCGGAGGAGGATTTCCAAGAGGACCCGTCTACTTAGGGATCACGAGCCGGTCGGTTGCACTGTGGTATCTTTGGATGGCGCCACAGTTTATTTGATTTTCCGCTTTGTTATTTCTCTTTTAATAAGTTTAGCCTTGCGAGGCATATATTTGTAACTTGACCATAAGGTCGAGTAACCCTTTGATTATTTAAATAAAGTACTTTGATAGTATCGTTTGGTATGATTGTGATATATACCGATGTTAAGACTGTGTGCACTAGCGGCGTTCTCGACTAGTCTTGAATACACAGAGGGTCGGATTTGCAAATTCGGGTCCCGACAGATACCACCTCTGCCGGGACCCCGAATTTGCAAATCCGACCTCTGTATTCAGCACTAGTCCAGAACGCGCTTAGTGCAATACGCCTTAACATCGGTAAATATCACAATCATACCACTCGATACTAATAAAGTACTTTACTTAAATAGTCAAATGGTTACTTGACCTTATGGTCAAGTTACAAATGCATGATTTCGCAGGCTTAAACTTATTAAGAGAGAAATAGTAGCAAATGAAAATCAAATAAATTCGTGGCGCCATCCAAAGATACCATAGGCAAATCGATCGCTCGCTTCCCTAAGTAGACGGATCCTCTTGGAACTCCTCCTCCAAAGCCGGTGTAGTCTCCTCTTCAACTGGTGTTGTATTGTGGCAAGGGTGAGTACTTGGTACTCAAAGAAGTCATGCATGTAATGCGACTAATATACTATATGCATGGCTTGGTACAAAGGAATAGCTCAAGGTATATTTGCAAAGAAACATTTGACAAGTAGCATAAGTAGATTCGAAAGCGAGAAACAAGTATAGCATAATTAACTTTTCAAGGAGTTTAATAAACATCTTTCCCATCCTAATCCATGTTTCCATCAACATCATTATTAATCCATCCCAACCTTTCAGATCCAAGTTATTTTTGAGAAAATCTAACCCTTGACTGTAATTCCCGAGCGATGTCCAATACCGCGGACACGGCTATTCGAATAGATTCTACACTCTGCAGAGGTTATGCACTTTACCCACAAGATCTGATCAAACACCACAAAGGCGAAGTTCGTAACAAAGTCTTTCGGAAACTTCTAACAATACAAGTGAGCCTCCCCGGTTATTGCACACTAACCCTTCCCTTAGCTAAGGCGAAGTTTAGGCCAATCAACCGTTAGATGGGTACCTGGCCTCAGCCCCGGTACGCTCCCCCGTACAACTTACACAAAGGGTGTAGTTGACCTCCTGAGGTCCCACAGGTACGTTATTAGCAACTTAATCAACTAGGTCCGTCCCATTACAGACATGTGGTTGCACGTTAGACCCAGTTCAAAAGCTTGCAAGGTGAAGTCCTTAGGGTGACCAGGGCAAGACTACCCGAAGAACCAAATCAACATCCCCAATGCCACAACTGGCCCACCTGATTATTCTTGCCACATGCCCCGGCCGAAAACTATTTATCAAAACCCTAGTTGATTACCATGCACCACGTGCCATCAACATCACATGATACCTTTCCAAAACAGGTTCAATATATCATTAAGTCAATATTAACATTTGATTGTCCAAAATCATGTCATGAGCACGAAAGTGTGTCTAAGCAAAGATACTACAACGGTCTAAAACCCATGTTGGCGATTTAATAATGTCCAACTAGTAATCCACAACTAGGGTGACAAGGGTCATGGCACATATTTAAATAATCAAGGTGTCATACAGCAAATTGGTATTTATCTAATCCCCCATATTTAAATAAAATATTTTCTAATTGAACTAGCATGCAATAGGTTAAATCAAAATAAGTTTCAAAATAGGATCAACATGGTCAAAGCACAACTTGCCTTCAAAAAGTACTTGTTCTTGGTCTTGAGTTGGATCCTGAGTCAATACTTCTCCTTCGAATCCTTCCGGCACTTCAACGTCTACTCGTAAAGCGTGCAAATAGCAATACACGAATAAACAATAGGCAAAAAGTATCCAAACATCCAAATAAAATCCATAAACAGAGACAACATAATTTTATGAATTTTTAGAAACTGGAATCGTCAAATTTGGAGTTAAAATGCAAAAGTTATGATTATTTAAAGTTTAAATAATCAATTAAATAATTTTACAGAGAAAAAATTTAGTCCAAAAATTAAATAAAATTCATATTTAGGTAGGTCTCAATTTTATACAAATTTAGAAATTTGAATCACTCAAATCGGAGTTGAAACACAAAAGTTATAAGCGTTTGAAGTTTGAATCAAAATCTGAAATCATTATTTCAAATTAATAAATCATTTTCTGTTTCGAAAATTAATTATTGCGTCAGCCTGGACACGTGTCAGCCTCTGATTGGGCGGCTGACATCAGCCGGTCCATGGACTTGGTCCACGCTCGGCTCGGGTCTACCGTGGACCCGGTCCACGGCTCGGGTCGCTGACACGCGGGTCCCACCCGTCAGTGGGTCACGTGCACAGTGCGACTCTCGGGCGAGACACTGACATACGGGCCCCGCATGTTAGTGACGCGCAGTCACGCCCAGGCTCGGCCGCTGGCACGCGGGTCCGACCTGTCGGTGACTCAACGCACTGCGCCGCGGCGGCTACGTGGCATAATCACGGCCGTTGGATCTAGATCCAACGGTCTAGATCTACCCTAGGTTAACTCCGTTATAATCTACACGGTGAATATGGGCCGTTCGATCTAGATCGGACGGTCCCGATCTAACCTAGTTTTACGGTATTAAGGCGCACGAGGTGATCGTGGGCCGTTGGATCTTGATCCAACGGTCCAGATCCAATCGTGTTCGGAAGCACGTGAACTCACCGCAGCGGTTGGATCGGAATCGGACGGTCGAGAAGCTTCGCGCGGTGATGGCGTCACGGCGGGGCTTGGGCTGCCGGAGTCGAGGACGATGACGCGTGGTACGGCACTCCGAGGGTCCTCCGGCGAAGTGAGATATCCTCGCCGACGCAGGTTGACCTGGGGGTCTCGGATCTGGGCTTAACGGCGACGGATGACGGCGGGGCGCGGCAAAAACCGTGGCGGAGGTAAGATCTAGCTACGGCGAGCGATTGCGACTAGCTGGCAGCGGCTCAAGCTCGGAGACTAGGGGCGAAAGGTGCGCGCGACAACGGGCAACCCCGGGAGATGTCCCACTGTAGGATCGAAGTATACGAATATAGCAATCAGTGGGGGGGTGAATGATTGTGCGGAAGCTAAAACCAAATTCTTGATCTATTAAAAGTTCACCCCAAAACAGAACCAAATAATTGCCTCGTTTTCGACAAAAACAGAATGATAGAGGTTCGGTAAAATGCCAATTTCTGGAGATCCAACTGTCAGAACGATCTGAAATTTGGACACAAGAAACTAGACTTCAGTAAGAAACGAACCCAAAAAGAATCAGCTCAATCGGACTTACGGATCAAAAGTTATAAGCTTCGCAAGCTTGCTGTTCTAGAACTTCACGAAAATCAATCTAATCGAAACTTGTAGATTGATCAAGAATAACAAAAGATTTATCAACAAGACTATGAGGAACACTAGATCGATACCCTAGAGAGGTTTTTGATGGATCAAATCAAGATGAAACTCAAAGAACAAAAACCAATCTAGAACTAGAACAAGTATGCAAACAAGAACCAAAAGAGAATATTGTAGCACACAAGGAACTAGAAGAATTGATCTTTATTTATTTTGTCTAAAGTACTCTCATCAAAAGAGTACAAACCCTAAAACTAAGCTTGAGGCTCTCAATGCGCTCAGCTCTGCTTGATGCGATTGATGCCCTTTAACAGGAGACACCCCTCCTATTTAAAGGACCAACCCACAAGGAGTTCTGAATACGATTCCTATTCCCTAGAAGGAATCAGATTCAACACAACTCTACTTGGCCCAACCTAGCCGAGTACAACTCTTGCACGCGTATGGCAACCCTACCATACTCACGTGACTAACACTTTGCACGCGTATGGCCACCTGCCATACTCACGTGACTAACACTTTGCACGCGAATGACCTCCTGCCATTCTAACGTGACTAACCATTCTTCATGTGCACCATTCTCTTAGCCCGAACGTCCCGCATGATATCTTTGACCACCAAGACCTCAGTTCCTCCTGAACCTAGTCCCGAACCTTAGTTCCTCCACGAACCTAGTTCCGGTCCCGTCATCGACCACGTTCGCCCTCGAACAACACCTGCACATGAACAAACCACAAAACAATTCCGAGCACAAGTCCACGACTTGACTCACATCAATCCATGCAAATACTCACACGAGCATTGCATAAAGTCCACTTCAAAAGAAGCATCATGAAATTCTCACAAATTTCATAATCCCAAAAATGAATCAAACACAATTCCAATTTTGCTCAAAACCCTAATCGAGCAAAAACGCATTCCACTGACGGGACAAGGAAATATGGTCCGGCGTACACATGAAAAAGTCACTCAAGAAGCCATTCACGACGGACCAACAAAATCAGTCCGGTGTACAAGTGAAAGTATCGGTTTCAAGAAGAAATCGTTCCAGCGAAAACACGTTCACGACAGACTAAAAAAATCAGTCCGTCGTACATGCGAAATCAATCCTCAAAAAGCCGTTCACGACTGACCAAAGAAATTGGTCCGACGTACATGCAAAACTTACTGGTTTGAGAGTTTGGTCCGGCACAAAAGATGACTTCACTGTTTGCTGTCAAATTGTCAGACACAAGCACAAACACATTTTGCAAATTCAATTCTAAGCCAATTTTTCAGCACATGATTTCACACCCACGCCTTAAATACCCCCGGGATGCGTGCTAGAATCGGAACCCTAGCGGGGACGCGGCGGCTACGCGGCGGAGGAGTCCGTCCCGGACTCGGGCGGAGACGACGACGGACAGCCGTCCACGTGGCACGATCAGCGGCCACGATGCGTAGCGAGATCGGATCCGGCGGATCCGGCCGGCTGACGGGAAATCGGCCGTTGGATCTTGATCCGACGGTCCACAACGGTTAGGGTTTGGACGCGGTTCGATCAAGTCACGTGGCTCGGGTCGGACTCGGGTCCGGTCGGATGAACAGTACTTGACCCGACTCAATTTTCCAGCGATTTAATATTTAAAATAATTTCCAGTAATTCATTTAATTCATTAAAAATAGCAAAATACTCAGAAAAATTCAAGAAAAACTCATGGAAAATATTTTAGGGTATTTGGGACTCAAATAAAATATTTTCAACAAAACTTTATTTGCAAAATCTAATTCTTTAATTATTTCAAAATGGAATAAATTCAAATAAATTCCAAATAAATCCAAATAAATTCCAGAAAATTCCAAAAATTCACCAAAGTACCAAATCACACATAGATTTAAGAAAAGCAAAATTTTGGGGTGTTACATTCACACACATTTTACTTCTTAGGGGGAGTTTTTCACTTTGCATATTTGTCAAAGGGGGGGATTTTCTGTTTTTATGAGCTTTGATTTTAATCCTTTGGTTTTCAAAATCTTTTTAAAAGTGAATGCCAAAATGTTCAATTGTAAGTGGTGTTGCCAATGTTTTCATCATGATCAAATCCTTCACCGTCCATCGTTGTTTCTTAGGCTAGAAGAAGGCACTGAAAATTAACAAAAATAGATCAACAAAAGTTGATGGTACTACTCTAGAACGGTGTGGAAGACAGCGAGGAACAAAAGCTGATTAGATCAACTCTACTTATACATTTGACATTTCACATATACTGACACATCTCACATATACATAACATTTTACATATACTTACTCATCTCACATTTACAAAGAAATTGCTTCAAACTTCTCATATACATAGAAGAAGAGAAGCAGGGAAGTGAATACAATCGAACATTTTACATGTACTTATACATAGACTCGCGAGCAGTGTGTTCGATCTCAAGTAAGACTCGGTTGCGTTCATTCGCGCTTTCGCATGAGCAAGGAGAAATTTTTTCGTACACTATGTTCTTAATATCACTTGCGATTTCCTGTATGTGATTAATTGTCCAAGCATGCACTTGACTGATTGTCCAACATGAGCATATTTGTGACACTACGGAATGGTGTGACATTATTTAACATGAATTTTAAGGTCAAAAAACTTTATGAAATATGGTATTGGAGGTTAAAACCATATGATAGGAGGCTTAATAGCGTTTTCGGGCCGTTTTCGGGCCAATTCCGGGGTTTTGGGCCTTTCCGGGGGAGTTTGGGCCTAAAGGAAAGGGTCGTGGGCTTTGGTGGGATGGAGTTTGAGTCCTAATAGGAGTAGGAGACCTGGTTGGGGGCCTCCCCCAGCCCCTTTAGGCGTTCACCCCCTGCCCTTGCGCCCCCACAAGTCCTAGCCGCCCCCCACACCTCCCGACCTCCTCCTTGTGGCGCCTCCACCTCCCCCATTGCTCCCCATTGCTACACCACCTCTCCACCACCTCTCCTCCTCCCTTGCTTCCCCTAGGGGAGTTCTCCACCTCCACACCTCAAAGATCCATCCGTTGGAGCGCTCCGCGACGAGAAGATCCGGCGGGATTGGAGCGAGGAAGGAGATCGCGCGAACCGGGAGGAGATCTATTGGGTTTTCGTGCGTTGGGAAAAGGTATGGCCATGGGAATCCTTGGGGTTGGTCTAGGTACTGTTCTAAGGGTGTTTATCAAGTTTTTAGATCAATTGGTGGTACTAGAATTGAGTAGATTGGATTAGATCTAGAAGTTGCCACGTTCTCTGTTTCGGGCAGCATGAGCAGTCGACCTATGGTTCGGTTTTTCACCAAATTAGATTCGGAATCTGGTCCTACGGACGTTGAAGAACTTGTATATAATTTCATTATCTTTCCGTGGATATAAAGAAATTTAAATTCCGCCCTGCCGTTTGAAAGTTATGGCTGTTTTACCGAGCGTGTTAAAATCTGTGACGTGATTGAAACAGATCACGGTATTTTGTAGATTAAACAACTTCAGAGTCCGAATCGGTCTTTCCCTATACCTATAAAAAGTTGGGAAATTTCCTAAGCTACGCGAGGATGTACTCGTTTAATTGATTCGGAGTCTTAGAACCCGAGTTATGCCTTTTGGAAGGCTGCTGTCCCGACGGGACAGAACCTTTGTTTTTAGGTTTTGCGAGTAGTTGGCAATGTCGGGGTAGATGAGGGTTTGCGTACTATTTTGTGGACATGATTATGAGTGTGTGATACCTATGTGCAGGTGGTGCGACCCCGGGAGTGCCTTCTACTTCCCGCCAATCCGTTGCCCGTGGTTGAGGCAAGTGTGTTGTAATGGATACCGATTTGTAGGTTGCTTGTTGAGAATAGATGGAATTGACTACATGATATATGATCACTTGCCATGCTTTAATGATTGCCAATGATATGATGAGCATGTTTATTATGTTATGATGCCATGTGTTAATGTACGAGTTAAATATGATGTTGGCATAATTGCATACATGGCATGTTACATGGCCCAGGCGGTGAGAAAGTCATAACTAGTCCGGGGAAGGTCGGTGAGAAAGTTATGACTAATCCGGAGAGCCATTGAGTAAGTCCTACATCGTGATTCCATCCACGTGGTGTTTGGAAGCGAGGAGTAGGCACCCTCCATCTTCGGGATGGAAGGGGGGAGAGGGTGCACACCGACGGGTGTGTACTCAACCATACCGATATGAGTTTCCAAGGAGACATGAGCATTGCATTGCATTACATACGTAATGATGATGATAATGTTATGTGTTCATGAATGAGATGATATACATGATGTGAGACATTATTGCCATGTTATTGTTCTTGTTGTCCATTGCAATATGCTTGCTGAGTGATGAACTCACGCTTGTGTTTATATTGTTTTCTTTTAGGTACCATGAATCCGGCATGCGGGGAAGGGAAATAGTCACACTTCCACACGTAGCTTCACTCTTTTGATTTCACAAGTCATTCAATTAGTGTTGATAATAAATTGCGTGTGATGATCATTGCTTTAAGGCTTAGCTTTTCTAAATGAGAATCTTTTCGTTCGTTTGACTCTTGGAGATATTATATGTTTGGAACTAGACTTACATTGTTGCTAAGTGGTTAATTATTGCTGTTTTTAGTTGTCTCTCATATTCCATAGTGCTATACTGTTGTTGCTCCTTCAAACCATGTTAAAACAAAGGAGATGCTGCCGAAATCTCGGTTTTTAGCATGTGCGCCTTTGCTGGAATTTTATGTTAAATGTGGTATTTAGATGTTGTTTAGCTTATGTTTGGTAGCATTTAGGCATATTAAATGCCAGGGTGTTACAGTTGGTATCAGAGCGGGCTGTAGGTCCTTGGAATGCGTATTTTTTTTATTGTCATGCTATAGGGTACAACTAAAATGTGATGTGAAATAACTTAGAAACATGGCTTAGGTCTTAACTAAAATTTTGTCATAGGATAGCAACATGAAAACTTGCAAAAGTGGTATAACTAATCTAAAATTTGACACACACTGGATGCACGGTAGGAAAGGGTATGGGTATCGTTCCTTTACGCTTAAATGTTGTATTTAAGCTATAATGTTTAATGCTTCATTTGATAAAGCATGTTGCTATGTCTATGAGATAAATGATTGAATTGTTCTTGTTATTTGTGATATTGTGGGTTGTGGTGCCGAAGGATTTCGGTCACCTCTTTTTGTTCATAGTAAGGGTGAGGTTTGACGGTGTGGCCGGTTAGCGCCATCACCGAAGAAATATTAACCCATGTAGGAGAAGAGTGCTTACCCTTTCATCGTCAGATCGGGTAGTTATTGAGTCAAATAGAAGAGTTTGGTGGTGGATTCTTTCGTATGTTCTTTATCATTCTATGGTCGTTCTTGGTTGGTTTTCTTGGTTTTAGTTGATGGAAACCAAAAGAAAAGTGTTTGGTATTAGATTTTCGCGGATTGTTCCGTATGCGGTGTGTGGTTTTGTCTTCCTTGGTTGAAGACGAAGAAGAGGAGTCTAGTGTTGCGCTTCTTTTGGGCGCCTTTCTAGTTTTAATGCTTAGTTTGTTGATTTCTTTATGGGGAAGAAGCATTCAAATTTATTCCTGTGTTTGTCTTTCTTCCGAGGTTAAAGGAGTTATTGCGGAGTTGTGTCAGACCTGGCTGTTAGGGCTGAAGTTCTGTGGCTTTGTAGGAGTAAGTGGTGTTTGATTTCGTCATTTTGCTGGTTTAAGAAATCATCTTTGAAGAACCCTTCTTGTTTCGTGAAATTTTGGGGTTTGGTGTTAAGGTTTTATTTGCAAAGGTTTATTTGATCGGTTGGTTCCCTCCTGTGGGAGTCTTTGAGATTGAAAAGTGTTTTGGGAGAATTCCTTTTGCATGACCAAGTTTGGGTTTGTGTCATTGCAATTTTGAGAGTCAAGTTTCCTTATGAATTTGGGCTGAGTTTTAAAACTAAAATGCTGCAAACAAGTGAGTAGTCTTTTGACTGAAATCGTTTGTCCCTAGTAAGAATTGTTGTTTAGCATGTTATGTAGCATGTACCAATGTGGTTTATGGGATGACGTATTGTTAAGTTAATTTGTGTGTTGAATCAATTCAATGATGGTGTTACCTCTAGCTTGATAATAACTAGACTACTAGTGTTGTAGTTTACTCTTAGCGAGAATGATTGAATGTGCTAAAGTACATGCTTAGAATCTGTTGCCTTGCTTTAAAAGTGCTTATGATCCTTGTTAATGTTGAAAGTTTAAACCTTGATGCATAGTTGAAACATTAAGATGATGTAGACTGCTGTTATTGTTAAAGAAACTTTGCTGGTTGTTTAAAGATGCTAATCTAATGGATTAATAGAGAAATTTAATCGTGTTGACTAGTGGCTTTAATTTGGAAGTTGATTAGAGTTGTATTTATGTTGTTGCAAAATACTAGTATATTTGGAAGTATGCAGTTGTGTCTCTACAATGCTAGTATTGATATCAATTGAGAAGACATAAGACTTTTTGTTAATGATGTTGTTAAAGGCAGTGTTAATGTTAGTATTCAATCTATTTTAAATAGTTGGAGTATGTTGTGTGGTGGTAGTTTTCGTTATCACCTTTGAATAGAGTAGCTAAAAGAAATGTTGTTGGTTCATGAACATGCCCATTTGTTGTTATTGATGACTAAGTAGTGGTGGTAACTGTTTTGATTACTCGTTGGAAAATCATGGTTAAATAGAGGAAAATGTTAACATGTTGCGATGGAGTGAGCTTTGGATAATTAATATGATAAATGGTCTTATCCTTAATAAAAGTATAACTTAGAGTCTCACTTACGAATTCTTCCCTTTGGAGATAATATTTACATGTTGAAGTCGTTGTTTAACTGAATAAGGTTCGGTTGTCGAGACGTGAATATATAGGAAGTATGAAATTTATATGTTGATCTTGCTGAAAGATTTGTTGAAGTACTATGCTCCAATAGGGAATAAGAAGTATTATGATTCAGTGATTTGTGGGGATCATGTCAACATAGTATTGGTTGGGTGCCTTTTTGATAAGCATCATAAACCCTAATTAAAAGTGTTAGGAATGGTAACTAGAGGAAGAATTCGTTGTGAAGCTTTTGGTTTAATTGTGTTGGGGCTTCTCAGGGAGTAAATAGTGATTATTGAAGTCCTTAATGGAAAGCGTAGTGGAGTACTAGAGATGGTTCTTTGTATGCTGAGCTTGTGTTCAAAAGATTTTGGACTGGGTCGGTTGTTTGCCCTTTTGGTTGAAGGGTTTTCGGTCAAGATGTTCCATATGCTGTGTTTCAGAGTTTCCCTAAAACTCGTAGAAATTGGTGCAAATATTTGGTTTTGGCTAATTTGTTTAGTTGGTGCTATGAGTATGGATTTACACAAAAAGTTTTTGAGTCGATCGCGCTTTTCGTTCAGACCGAATTATCTTTGGAATTAATTTTAAAAGGAAGCAGATGGTCATAAAGGGTTGTGTTGGAAACTTTTGAGTTAAGCCCTTGATGTGTAACTCTGTTTGGCTAGAGTTGGAGTCATTTGGAAAATGTGTCTGGTGTGCGGATGTTTCACAAGTCTGGTTTTTATGAATGTTTCATAAGTGAATTTGGTTAGTGAAGAGTTTTCTTTTGGGATTGAGTTTCCCTCTCTTTTGATAAAATTTATGGCAGTTGTGTGTGCAGATGTTTGACTTTGGAGTTGATGTTCTGTTCCAAAGGGTTGAGTTTGATTTTGCGAGGTGTTGCAAAGTTAGTTTTAAATGGATGATGGGTCTTCACACGATGTTGTGTTTTGTTGTTAACGATGTTGCCATCATAGTCTATATGATTTAGCGCAACCGTCAGTGTTATGTGTATTTCAATCATGTGATACCGAGGAAGAAGTCTTTTTGTGAATGACTTTTCGGTATTGTTGTTATATGATGAATGAATGGTGAAAAGTAAACAAGACATCGTGTATAGATGTTAAATGATAAAAGAGTCATTGAGCCAGGTCGGTGAGAAAGTCATATATGGAGATATGACTATTCCGGAGTGCTCTTGAAGTATGTGCATTCATGTCATGAAACGAGATTTCTTTTGCTTTCTAGTATGAAAAGAAAAGAATGAATAATTTTTGGTGTTGATTGTGGTGAAGGGTTGTGTGTTTCCTTTGCGTTTTGGCTTAAGAAATTAAAATGAATACTCTCTGGTTGTTGTCGAATCCTTTCCAAAGTGGTTTTAACGCTTTGGGGATTGAGTTGTTGGATGAGGGCCACTTGGGTTCATGTTATGGTTGAGCTCACTCAATGATTGTGCTCTTTATCGTGGTCCTTTGAGTGGAAGGTTGTGTATGACTCAATGCAAACCTTCGTGGAGAATTGTGTCGTTGAGGTGTTACTCAGTAGGGTTGATTACATTTTGAGTGGACCACTTGGTGGTTGCTAGTGATCGTTTTTCCTTTTGAAGTGTATTGGTGCTTTTGTCGTTGGGCAAGAAGCGAGTTGTGTCAAACCGCAGGGGAAAGTTCGGTCGTTTCTGTTATGCGAGTCTTACGGATCCTGGTTAAAGTAGGTTGTTCGTTCTGTGGTAATCTTAGAGCGTTGTGTCTTTACTGCTTCTCGTCGTCTTGAGTACAAGGAACCACAGAAGGGAGGTTGGTACCGTGTTTTTCTGGAGAGTAGCCTGAGTTAAAGGGATCGGGCACTTCAGTGCCAAGGAATGCTTAGAACGAGGAGTATGAGACCGTTTTCCTACGTGGTCTGTTTGGGATTTTATCCTATCGCTTGGGTCATGCCGAGGCCTTGTTTGAGTGCTTTGTGTTTCAATGTTGAGTAAAGTTCTCGCAAGTTTTTTATTGTGCGTTATCTTTAGAGCTGTCAGTCTTTGATCCTTAGCTCCTTGCCTCTGAGTGCTGGCTGGTGCAAGTCGTAGGGGCTTCTAAGCGGGTTCTGAGGTGTGGACCATAACTCCCTTTGATTTGGTTGTTTGCGAAGTGGCGTGTCTCGGATTCGGGGTCGAATCCTGTTGAAGGGGGGGAGAATGTGACACTACGGAATGGTGTGACATTATTTAACGTGAATTTTAAGGTCAAAAAACTTTATAAAATATGGTATTGGAGGTTAAAACCATATGATAGGAGGCTTAATAGCGTTTCCGGGCCGTTTCCAGGCCGTTTCCGGGGTTTTGGGCCTTTCCGGGGGAGTTTGGGCCTAAAGGAAAGGGTCGTGGGCTTTGGTGGGATGGAGTTTGAGTCCTAATAGGAGTAGGAGACCTGGTTGGGGGCCTCCCCCAGCCCCTTTAGGCGTTCACCCCCTGCCCTTGTGCCCCCACAAGTCCTAGCCGCCCCCCCACACCTCCCCACCTCCTCCTTGTGGCGCCTCCACCTCCCCCATTGCTCCCCATTGCTCCACCACCTCTCCACCACCTCTCCTCCTCCCTTGCTTCCCCTAGGGGAGTTCTCCACCTCCACAACTCAAAGATCCATCCGTTGGAGCGCTCCGCGACGAGGAGATCCGGCGGGATTGGAGCGAGGAAGGAGATCGCGTGAACCGGGAGGAGATCTATTGGGTTTTTGTGCGTTGGGCAAAGGTATGGCCATGGAAATCCTTGGGGTTGGTCTAGGTACTGTTCTAAGGGTGTTTATCAAGTTTTTAGATCAATTGGTGGTACTGGAATTGAGTAGATTGGATTAGATCTAGAAGTTGCTACGTTCTCTGTTTCGGGCAGGATGAGCAGTCGACCTAGGGTTCGGTTTTTCGCCAAATTAGATTCGGAATCTGGTCGTACGGACATTGAAGAAGTTGTAGATAATTTCATTATATTTCCTTGGATATAAAGAAATTTAAATTCCGCCCAGCCGTTTGAAAGTTATGGCTGTTTTACCGAGCGTGTTAAAATCTGTGACGTAATTGGAACAGATCACGGTATTTTGTAGATTAAACAACTTTAGAGTCCGAATCAGTCTTTCCCTATATCGAGAAAAAGTTGGGAAATTTCCTAAGCTTTGCGAGGATGTACTCGTTTAATTGATTCGGAGTTTTAGAACCCGAGTTATGCCTTTTGGAAGGCTGCTATCCCGATGGGACAGAACCTCTGTTTTTAGGTTTTGCGAGTAGTTGGCAATGTCGGGGTAGATGAGGGTTTGCGTACTATTTTGTGGACATGATTATGAGTGTGTGATACCTATGTGCAGGTGGTGCGACCCCGGGAGTGCCTTCTACTTCCCGCCAATCCGTTGCCCGTGGTTGAGGCAAGTGTGTTGTAATGGATACCGATTTGTAGGTTGCTTGTTGAGAATAGATGGAATTGACTACATGATATATGATCACTTGCCATGCTTTAATGATTGCCAATGATATGATGAGCATGTTTATTATGTTATGATGCCATGTGTTAATGTACGAGTTAAATATGATGTTGGCATAATTGCATACATGGCATGTTACATGGCCCAGGCGGTGAGAAAGTCATAACTAGTCCGGGGAAGGTCGGTGAGAAAGTTATGACTAATCCGGAGAGCCATTGAGTAAGTCCTACATCGTGATTCCATCCACGTGGTGTTTGGAAGCGAGGAGTAGGCACCCTCCATCTTCGGGATGGAAGGGGGGAGAGGGTGCACACCGACCGGTGTGTACTCAACCATACCGGTATGAGTTTCCAAGGAGACGTGAGCATTGCATTGCATTGCATACGTAATGATGATGATAATGTTATGTGTTCACGAATGAGATGATATACATGATGTGAGACATTATTGCCATGTTATTGTTCTTGTTGTCCATTGCAATATGCTTGCTGAGTGATGAACTCACGCTTGTTTTCTTTTAGGTACCATGAATCCGGCATGCGGGGAAGGGAAATAGTCACACTTCCACACGTAGCTTCACTCTTTTGATTTCACAAGTCATTCAATTAGTGTTGATAATAAATTGCGTGTGATGATCATTGCTTTAAGGCTTAGCTTTGCTAAATGAGAATCTTTTCGTTCGTTTGACTCTTGGAGATATTATATGTTTGGAACTAGACTTACATTGTTGCTAAGTGGTTAATTATTGCTGTTTTTAGTTGTCTCTCATATTCCATAGTGCTATACTGTTGTTGCTCCTTCAAACCATGTTAAAACAAAGGAGATGCTGCCGAAATCTCGGTTTTTAGCATGTGCGCCTTTGCTGGAATTTTATGTTAAATGTGGTATTTAGATGTTGTTTAGCTTATGTTTGGTAGCATTCAGGCATATTAAATGCCGGGGTGTTACAATATTATTTTTGCATAACAAATTTTTATCACATATGCAGCTATCTGGATATGCCATTCAGCAGCAACATATACCAAAAAGTTTCGATTCTATACAGGTGCCAATTCAAATATATTACATTTTGCATATACTTGTACATAGAAATTGTTTCAAACTTCACATATACATAGAAATTGCTTCAAAATTCACCAAGGATCCCCATGAACTTACATTTGATGCTTTCTGAGTGATGCTTCCACACTTGCAAACTAGATCCAAAGGCCTTTTCAACAATTTTGAATGCTGAAAAATTATCAATTTACAAATTAGAGATTTGAATCATCATGGTAACATATACTTTGAATCTATCTGATAAGATAAGAAAGAGACAAGTTTGTAGCATGCATCCATATATCACATAACCTGAACCAAACACAGCCTAAGGGTTATCTGCATGGGTTGTTTTATGTTTTCGAGGATTTCATGTTGTGACTTTCTATTGTTAATATACATGCTACAATCAACTGGCCAAGTACTGATCTAGTATGTTCCGGTACTAGATGGTAAGTATCCTTTCCAAATAGCAGCCAACGTGATGGCAAGTTTTACGGAGTTCCAAATGGGTTCAGTATGCAACAAAGCTTCGAGTAAGATTCAACAAAGTTTTTTTTTCTTTTTGCATGGATGGTATACTGCTTCGTAGAAGTTCTCTAAACAAAAAGAGTGTTTTTGTGATTACAATTGCCGGTTTATCTCAATTGACAACACAAGCTAAGTTGTTTCCCTAGCCAAAAAACAGTCACCTGAGTATCACCTTATTGAAATTGACCACATGGAAAAGAACAGATATTGACAATTGAGAATATATCTCTGGAGTAACCATTTCTTCACCAATGTAATCAATGATACATAAATCGACTAGCTCTAGATCATTTACTGCAACTGGAACCTACATCATTTCACTAGACAAAGAGGTGATCATGTTAATTAGCTAACTATAATGGCATTCAGACCAATCAACCCCTCAAAAATGATCAAATCATTTTTTGCTGCAATATGAGAACAAATTTCATGAGAATTTAAATGTATTAAGGGGAAATTCCACAATAAGTTTCTCCTCTCAACATGAAACAACTGTGCAGCATAATCGACAATTCCGCATATCTTGCTCAACTACATGGAAATCATCATTAGTACATCACTCAAATAAGGTAAAGGCATCAGTTTGGTGTCAGAACAATCACAATACACATTAAAGAAGTGCACATTCCACTCAAAGCTCTTCGATTCACCCCAAAATTCATGGCACAAAAGTGCACATTCCACTCAGACAGGACCAAATGCACATTCCACTTAGACGGGATCAAATCGCGTGTGGCCATGGACCAACAACGAGGAAGGCAGGGGGTAGGGAAGCAGGAAGGCGAGGAGCTCACTCTTAGGCGTTCGTGGAGGTCGGCCGTCCACCGGAGCCGGCGCGGTCGGGCGAGCTGGGGGAGGGCGGCATTGTCGGGGGGGGCGAGCTCCGGGATGGCGGCGCGGTCGGGTGAGCTCCGGGAGGGCTTCCGGCGCCGGCACAGGCTCTGGTGGTGGCGGTGCGCGCGGGAGGAGGAGGAAATGGGAGATATCGGGCGGGAGGAGCAGCAAAGTGGGGAAGAAATGGCGGCAGTGAGATTTATAGGTGCACCATCAGTCCCAGTTGGTGTCTTCAACCGGGATTGATATCCACATTAGTACCGGCTGGATACACCAACCGGGACTGATCATTCCACATCTGAATCCACAAGGAAAACCTAGGCGCTATCAGTACCGGTTGGTGTATCCAACCGGTACTAATGTGAGGCATCCATCCCAGTTGTAAACACCAAACGGTACTGATTAGATCACATCAGTACTGGTTAAATACACCAACCGGTACTAATTAGATCACATCAGTACCTGTTAAATACATAACCGGTACTGATTAGAATTAAATTCAAAGTCTCTTTAGAATATTATTTTCCAGCCATCTAATATAAAGTAAAATGATATAAAATTCAATTATTGCTTCTTTGCTTAATAAATAATAATAAATTATACTTATTCCACACTAAAATGATTTTAAAAAAATAAAATAAGATTACTAGTCATTTATAAGTTCCTTTTATAGTTTCTACAATTCAACAATAATATTGAAAATCTACATATTCTTTAGAATATTAGTTTATAAACTTCTAATATAAATTAAAAAATGTAAGAAATAAAGTAATTTTTGCACTCTTATAATTCCAATGCAAATTTTCACCTTGTTACATAAATTTAATTATTGCTTCTTTGCTTAATAAAAAATATTAAATTATTATTATTCCACACTAAAATGATTTTCAAAAAATAAAATAAGGTTATTAATACACAACTAGTATGTTAGTAGTCTATTACACCAAAAGAAAGCAAAGTGATCCATTCACAATAGACAATTTGGTAGCATGGGAACACAGTAGACAAGATTTAACATGAAAAAAGAAAAATAAGCATCCATCAGTGATAGACTATAACTTGTAACAACGGACTATACAACACGGTTGGACTTATTTGCTAACATACTTTGTTTTTACAAGCGAACCTTCATTATGGTCGCGGCGTACGTAAGGAGAGTCCTCTGTATCATTCAGGACACTAATGTCTACGTCCACTGTGAAAGGAGGCAGCTCATTGAATTGATTATACTCTTCTTCGTCCGTGACACCCTCAACTCCGACAATCCTTCTTTTACCTGAAAGAACCACATGGCGCCTTGGTTGATCGCTACTGCTAGTCTTCTCATTCTGATTTATATTTTCGGTAGATTTGTCATGCTGCCTCTTCCTTTTAGTAGGCTTGTCCTTCTGCTTTTTCGGTTTGCTGTCCATGTCCATCACATAGAATACCTGTGTCACATCATTAGCGAGCACGAACGGTTCGTCCCTATAGGCCACTTGCTTGAGGTCCACAGTTGTCATACCGTACTCATCGATCTCCACTACGCCGCTTTGACTCCATTGGCACCGAAACAGAGGGACTTTTAAAGGTCCGTACTCGAGCTCCCAGATCTCCTGTATGAAACCATAATAGTTATCCATCTTTCCATTTTTGTCCAAGGCATCTATACGGACGCCGCTATTTTGGTTGGTGCTCTTGCTATCCTGGGCTGTCGTGTAAAATGTGTACCCATTTATCTCATACCCTTTGAATGATACGATTGTCATGGACGATCCCCGAGCCAAGAGTTTCAACTGTTCATCATCTGTCTGGTTGCCCAACAGTTGCTTTTGTAACCAACCGCCGAAATGATCCATTTGCTTGACTACGATCCACTTATCTGACTTCTCTGGGTATTGGGCGCGTAGACTCATCTCGTAATCATACATATATGGAGCCACTACAATTGCTTGTTTCAATACTGTGAAATGTGCTTGTTTAAATGAAAGTAGATCGTCGCTATAGGATTCTTTTCTCCCTAAAGTCCCTTTTCCCCGTAGCCTCTCCTCATGGCGTGATACAAGAACGCCAATCGGATTCATATCATCAATGTAATTAACACAAAACTCGATCACCTCCTCTGTGCCGACACCCTGCGCAATGCAGCCTTCTGGGCGAGACCGGTTACGAACATACTTCTTTAGGATGCTCATGTATCTCTCGAAAGGGAACATATTGTGGAGGAACATGAGTCCGAGAATTTCTATCTCTTTAACAATGTGGACCCTGAGATGGACCATAATATCAAAGAATGATGGAGGGAAGATCATCTCAAGGCTAACCAGACTATTGACCATGGCATCATGCAGATTAGATAACTTATTCAGCTCGATGACCTTCTGCAACACCGCGTTGAAGAATGAGCACAACTTTATGATTGTCCCTAGTACCCAGTCCGGCAGAATACCTCGCACCGCCACTGGGAGCGACTGTGTCATCAACAAGTGACAATCATGGGATTTTATGTGTACGATTTTATTCTCTTTTGTGTTTATGAGTCTCCTTATGTTCGAGGAGTATCCAGAAGGGACCTTCACACTGTTCCAGAATTTAATCATTTTTTTCTCTTCCTTACTTAGAGTGTAGCTTGCGGGGTGGAGGTAATGCTGTCCTTCCGCTCTCATTTTTGGATGTAGGTCGTTCCTGATTCCCAGCAGCTGTAGGTCCTTTCGTGATTGAAGTGTATCTTTTGATTTGCCATACATATCTAGGAAGCCTAGCAGGTTCACGCAGACATTCTTTGTGATATGCATGAAGTCCAGTGAATGGCGGACCTCTAAGTCTTTCCAGTAAGGTAAGTCCCAAAATATTGACTTCTTCTTCTTCCAAATGGGCTTCGTGTGACCTTGTTCTGTCGGGGCAGGTTTGCTACCTGGACCTTTTCCAAATACTACTTTCAGATCGTTTACCAAAGAAAATACAAGAGCCCCACTACGATGCGGGGGCTTCTTACGTTTCTATTCCATCCCATCAAAATTCTTACGTTTCTTATGGGTCCTTCGTATGGAGGAACCTACGGTGGCCCATGTACACAACCTTTTGAGAGTTTTTTATGTGCTTGCTGTCCGTTTCCTCTAAGCAGTGGATGCATGCTTATATCCTTTGATAGATAGGCCCGAAAGGTTACCAAGTGCAGGCCAGTCATTGATGGTTACAAATAGCAATGCACGTAAAATGAAGTGCTCTCTTTTGCACTCATCCCATACACGTACACCATCGTTCCACAATGTTAGCAGATCTTCAACTAATGGTTTCAGGTACACATCAATGTCGTTTCTAGGTTGCTTCGGGCCTTAGATAAGCAACGGCATCATAATGTACTTCCGCTTCATACACAGCCAAGGAGGAAAGTTGTAGATACATAGAGTCATGGGACAAGTGCTGTGACTGCTGCTCATCTCGCCATATGGGTTCATCCCATCTGTACTCAACCCAAACCTTATGTTCCTTGCGTCCTTAGAAAAGTCCGGGTATGTTCTATTGACTTTCCTCCACTGGGAGCCATCAGCAGGGTGTCTTAGCCTTCCGTCATCCTTACGGTCTTCTTTGTGCCAGCGCATCATCTGGGCATGCGCTTTGTTCGCAAATAAATGCTTCAACCGGGGTATTATAGGGAAATACCACACCACCTTAGCAGGGGCCTCTTCTTCTTACGCTGCCCCTCTACCTCACCTGGGTCATCATGCCTAGTCTTATACTGCGAAGTTTTGCACACCGAATAATCATCCAAATCCTCGTACTCATTGCGATAAAGGATACAATCATTACAACATGTATGTATCTTCTGTACCTCCAACCCCAAAGGGCAGACAACTTGTTTGGCATTGTACGTAGTTTCGGGTAGTGTGTTCCCCTCTAGAAGTAACTTCTTGATGAGGCATAACAACTCATCGAATCCCATATCATACAATCCATTAGTCGCGTTCCATTGCATCAGTTCTAGTGTAGTGCGCAACTTTTTACGGCCCTGTTGGCAGTTTGGGTACAACAGTGTTCTGTGGTCCTCCCATAGGCGCTGAAACTTTTCGTAATGTCTTTCATCAATGTATTCTCCCTCTCCATCAAGCAGCATCTGGTCTAGTTCATCATTGCCAAACTCCCCAAATGTATCTTCGTAAGAGCCGGGTTGGCCAGCGTCTAAGATATTGTTCTCCGCCTCTTCTAGTTCACCGTCTTCTTGTATAATCTCTTCTTCACCGTGCTTGGTCCAACAGGTATAGTGTAACACCCCGGCATTTAATATGCCTGAATGTTACCAAACATAAGCTAAACAACATCTAAATACCACATTTAACATAAAATTCCAGCAAAGGCGCATAGACTAAAAACCGAAATTTCGGCAAAGACTCTCCTTTGTTTTATCATGAATTTAAGGAACAGCAACAAGATAGCATTATATGGCAATAAGAGAAACATCTAAAACAGCAATAAATAAAGTCTTAACGACATTAAAAGACTAACATTAAGCTCTTAAGGTTCCAAGTGTCCAACAAACAATAGAACTCTCATGAACCAAGCTAAGGCTTAATTCAAAAGACCATCACACGCAATTTATTATCAAACTAAATGAATTGACTTGGGGAAACATTAAGGTGAAGCAACGCAGAGCGTGTGACTATTCCCTTCCGCATGCCGCTCTCATGGTACCTAAAACAACAAGAAAACACAAGGGTGAGTTCGAAAACTCAGCAAGCATCTTGCAATGGACAACAAGCATAACAACATGGCAATAACATCTTCCATCATGTACATCATCTCATTCATAATTACTTATCAATATCATCATCAATTTGTATGCGAAGTAATGCAATGCTCCTGACCCTCTGGAACCTCATACCGGTATGGGAAGTACACACCCGTCGGTGTGCACCCTTTCCTCCCGTCCATCCCGAAGATGGAGGGTGCCTACTCGCTTCCAAACACCACGTGGATGGAATCACGACATAGGACTTACTCAATGGCTCCGGATTAGTCATAACTTTCTCACCGACCTTGCCGGACTAGTTAAGACTTTCTCACCGCCTCGACATATCTCATGACATGCATGCAACCATGCCAATTATCATATTTAATTCACATATTAACACATGGCATCATAATATGTTAAACATGCTCATCATATCATATCAATCATTAACACATGGCAAGTGGACATATAGCATGTAAACAATTCCATCTAATCTCAACATGCAACCTACAACTCGCTATCCATCACAACACACTTGCCTCAACCACGCGCGACGGATTGGCGGGAAGAAGAGGGCACTCCGGGTCACACCACCTGCACATAGGTATCACACACTCACATTTATGCCCACAACAGTACGCAAGCCCCAACTAACCCGACATTACCAACTACTCGCGAAACCTAAAAACAGAGGTTCTGTCCGACAGCAGCCTGAAAGGCATAACTTGAGTTCTGGGACTCCGAATCAATTAAACGAGTACATCCTCGCGTAGCTTAGGAAATTTCCCAACTTTCTCTAGGTATAAGGAAAGACCAATTCGGCCTCTAAAGTTGTTTAATCTACAGATTACCGAGATCTATTCCAATCGCGTCACAGATTTTTAGGCGCTCGGTAAAACAGCCATAACTTTCAAACGGCTGATCGGAAATTAACGTGCTTTACGTCCACGGAAAGATAATTAAATTATCTACAACTTCCTAGAAGTCCGTACGGTCAGATTCGAATTCTAAATTAGTTTAATCTAATGTGGAACACAGACTGTCCCAACCTCGACACAGATTGGACAGCGCCCACCAAAACGGCCATAACTTTCAGACCGTAACTCCAAAAATTCTCAAAAAAATACACAAAATAGGTCTTGACGATACCTACAACTTCTTCAACAGGAGATCGGCCAAATTCCGAATCTAAAATTGCGAAAACGCACGCCCTAACACGGACTCCAAATCTGCTCGAAACTGAGTACAATACGAACTCTAGTTCTTTTCAGATCTACTCCATGGCAGCACGTCCTCTTGATCTAAAAACTCCAAATCTACCATGAGAACAGCACCTAGACCTTCCCCAAGGTTTCCCCATGGACATACCTTAGTCCGACGAACGACGAACACGAAGAATGTCTCTCGATCACCCGATCTCGCTCCCACGCGCCAAATCCTTCGGAATCCCTCGTCGCGGTTCTTCCAAACAGCGAGGGCAGCACGTAGACGTGTCGTGGCAGTGAGGGGGCATCCTTGGGGGCGCAAGGAGGAGGGGGTGGCGCGGCTTGAGGTGGAGGTGGAGGAGGAGGACTAGAGGGAGGAGGGAATTGGTGGAGGCGCAAGGGGGAGGTGGAGGCGTGTGGGGAGGCGGCTAGGGCAGGGAGGAGGCGCCCCTAGCCCCTTTACCCACGTTCTCCCCCCTCCATGGGCCAATCTCTCTCCACAAAAGCCCACGGTTCTTCCCCCCTTGGGCCCAAACTCCCCCGGGAAGGCCCAAAACCCCGAAAACGGCCCGGAAACGGCCCGGAAACGTTATTAACCTCCAATTCCTATGGTTTTAACCTTATTTCCACATCTCATAATGTTTATAGCCTCATCATGCTCAATAATTAAGGATACGACACTGCGTATACATAACACTTCAACCGGCCCAAAAACGCGAGTAAACCTCAAGCCGAAAGGTTTTAACCTAAATTCCACATTCCATAGAGTTTTTGTCCTCAACCTTCACATTGTATAAGGTTGCGACACTCCGAGGTGTCACATTCTTCCCCCCTTCAACAGGATTCGACCTCGAATCTAAACGCACCAACATGAAACCCAGCAAAACCAAAGATAGCTAGGTTTTCACGTCACATACCTGAGGCTTAAAAGCTCGGGATACTTCTCGCGATGCGAGATTCCAGCTCCCAAGTCGCTTCTCTCTGCCTGATGTGACCACAGGACCTTGACAAACTTAAGCGCCTGTTCTTCATCACTCGCTCACGAAGTCCCTGAATTTCCACAGGATGGGACTCGAAGGTGAGGCCCTGCTGAAGCACTAATGGTTCCAATGGAACCACCAACTCCGGATCATGCAAGTATTTCCTCAACATCGAGACATGGAACACATTGTGCACACCTTGCATGGCTTCCGGTAGCTCCAGGCGATAGGCCAGCTTACCAACTCGGGCGATGATAGGAAAAGGCCCAACATACCTCGGACTAAGTTTTCCTTTGGTGCCAAAACGCCACCACACCCTTGGTGGGAGATACTCGCAAGAGTACGCTATCACCCACCTCAAACTCCAAGTCTCGCCGCCACATCAAGATAGCTTTTCTCGCTTCAGGCCGCGAGAAGGTTCTGCCGAACCTCCGACACACGATCAACAGTCTGCTGCACCCAATCCGGTCCAAAAATAGCTCTCTCACCCACGGCATCCCAACAAAGTGGCGATCTGCACTTCCGGCCATACGGTACCTCATAAGGAGCAGACCGGATGCTGGAATGATAGCTGTTATTGTAAGCAAACTCTGCAAGGGGCAAATGGTCTTCCAAGCTACCCTTCCAAGCCATCACACAGGCCCCGAGCATGTCCTCCAAAATTTGGATGGTACGCTCAGATCGCCCATCCGTCTGAGGGTGAAAAGCGGTACTAAAGCCGAAGCTGCACTCCAATGCACTCTGCAAACTCTCCCAACTTGGAGACGAATCGTGATCCCGATCGTAAATGATGGTCTTGGGTACACCATGCAATCACACAATCTCCCGCACATAGATGGGAGCCAACTCGCTCGCTGAATTGGTCGTGCGTATGTGAATGAAATGCGCAGACTTGCTGAGACGGTCAACCACAACCCAAACAGATCCTTCCTCGTGGAGAACGAGGTAAACCAACCACAAAATCCATGGAGATGTCATCCCATGGCCACACAGAATCTCCAAAGGTCGCAACAAACCAAATGGACGCTTATGCTCAGCTTTGATCTTCTGGCAAATCCCACAAGACGCCACATACTTGGCAATATCCACTCTCATCCTTTTCCACCAGAAATTCTTCTTCAAGTCCCTGTACATTTTGGTCTCCCCAGGATGGACCGTGTACGGGGTGCGATGAGCTTCTTTCAGGATGTCTTTTTTCACTTGAGATTTCTGGGGCACGCACAGACGGCCCTGAAACCTCAAAGCTCCCGCATCATCAACAGTAAAGTCTCCAGTCTTGCCTTCCTTAAGGCGTTTCCTCACTTGCTGGAGCAAACGATCATGTCAGCTGCCTCTCAGACACGCCAGAATCGCTGACTCAAGAATCATTTGAGTTTCAGCCTGCACGGTCCCCGCAAAGCAGTAGGAGACTCTCAAACGCTCAAAATCAGCAACAAGACAATCAACAACAGGGGGCATTGTCTTGCGACTAAGAGCATCGGCCACCACATTTGCCTTCCCCAGATGATACTGGATAGTGAGGTCATAATCCTTTATCAACTCTAGCCACCTCCTCTGCCTCAAGTTCAAATCTTTCTGAGTAAAGATGTACTTGAGGCTCTTGTGATCAGTGAAAATATCACAAGACTCACCGCATGTAATGCCTCCATATCTTCAATGCAAACACCACTACGGCTAGCTCAAGATCATGCGTGGGATAATTCTGCTCATGCTTTTTCAATCGCCTCGAAGCATAAGCAATCACCTTGCCCTCTTGCATGAGCACACACCCAAGTCCCAACCGAGAAGCATCGAATAAACAGTTGAAGCACTTTCCGGCTCGGGAAGGGTAAGAACAGGAGCAGCCACTAACTTCTCCTTCAAAGTGCAGAACTGTGCTCACATTCTGAGTCACTGAATTTCATCCCTTCCGAGTCACTAAAAGTGGCTTGGCAATGATAGAGAAATCCTGCACAAAACGCCGATAGTAGCCACCAACCCAAGGAAACTACGCACCTCTTTGACATTGGAAGGCCTCTTCCAATCCAAAATCGCCGAGATTTTGCTAGGATCTACCGATATGCCCTCTGGATTGATGATGTGGCCAAGAAAACCCACCTCAAATCGTAACTCGCACTTTTTCAGCTTAGCAAAGAACTGATTCTCCTCAAGGTACTCAAAGACAAGCCTCAAGTGCCGCTCATGCTCCTCTTACGATTTAGAGTAAATCGAATGTCATCGATGAACACTACCACAAACTCATCAAGGTACTTGTGTAGCATACTGTTCATCGCCTCCATAACGATAGCAGGAGCATTAGTTAGTCCAAAAGACATAACTTTAAATTCATAATGCCCATACCTAGTGGAGAAAGCAGTCTTCTCAATGTCCCCGCTCCCTCACACGACCTGATTGTACCCCGATCAAGATCAATCTTGGAGAACACCTTTGCTCCTTCGCTTGGTCAAACAGATCCTCGATGCGAGGCAAAGGATACTTGTTCTTGACTGTCACTTGATTAAGAGCACGGTAATCAATGCAC
Source organism: Rhipidocladum racemiflorum (assembly GCA_036346355.1). NCBI lineage: Eukaryota > Viridiplantae > Streptophyta > Magnoliopsida > Poales > Poaceae > Rhipidocladum > Rhipidocladum racemiflorum. Next base: position 32,435,787 of record CM070577.1, read on the forward strand.
ATCGCCAACTTCCATCCTTCTTCGAGACGAAGAGGACGGGTGCTCCCATGGCGAACGCTACGCCGAATGAAGCCCTTGGCCATCAGATCCTCCAACTGCTTCTTCAACTCGTCTTGAAAAGCACGAGCCAAGCGGTATGGAGAGATAGAAATAGGTCGAGTGCCAGGAACAAGATCAATACGAAACTCCACATTCCTCACAGGAGGTAGACCAGGCAACTCGTCAGGAACACATCAACGAACTCCTTCACTACGTAAATTTCCTCAATGGGAATCGAGGAAGATGGTTTCTCGAGACAAAGTCATGAGGAAACCCAACAGCCTCAAACGGGCGACCAGAAAACAAACTAGTCAAAGCAAAGACGAATCGGAGGGTATACCACAGAAGGTCAACTCTTTCACGGACGGGCCTGCAAGGAAACTGTCTTCCAAACAACAGATCTTAGCACGGCATCGATGCAGCTACCCATGCCCAAAATGACATCAAAAGGAGCCAATCGATCACCATGAGATTGGCAAAGAAAACCTCATCATCAATGGCAATGGTGCAACCAGGGCACACCAAAGAACTAGCAATCAAACCCCAGGAACTGACTAATACGGACTCAGAAATCCGTTGAACTCCAAACTTAGCTCCTATAGCAAAATCCGACGACACAAATGCATAGGATGAACCGGAATCAAACAGAACAAAGTCATCAACGGAATCCACGAGCAGAGTACCTGAAACCACCTCTGGATGCCCAGCAGACTCGTGATCGGCCAAGCGTACACTCTGGTGGCGCCGGGACGAGATGAGCCCCGACTCAGGTGATGCCCCATCAAGGCTGGGGCGGAGGAGGCAATCGAGGAGGAGCAGACGGAGGCACCAAGACGCTACTGGTGGCACCCACGCAAAGGGTGGCTGAGAAACAGGGCAGCCATCATGTGCACCGATCCTCTAGAAGACGCCGGGAGTGGGAGGAGAAGGCACCATCTCCCACTTGATGATGCTAGTGGGATTCATCCGCAGACTCGTCCCGTATGGCCGGGCTTGCCACGATGGTTGCAACTCCGGTCCAACCACACTCAAGCACGGTGCTCACCACCGCACTCGTAACGATCCGCTAAAAATCCAATACAAAACACTTTTCTTTTGGTTCAGCTCAACCAAAGCCAAGAAAACAAATAAACCGACCGGCCGAGCGGCAGAGAACATCCGAAGGGAACCACCATCAACTCTTCTATTTGACTCCAAATCAACTACCCGATCAAGGACAGAAAAGATAAGCACTCTTCTCCTACAGGGGTTAATAGTTCTTCTGATGGCGCTAACCGCCACACCACAAACCTCACCGTTACTATGAACCAAAAAGAGGTGACCGAAACCCTTCGGCACCACAACCCCACTTTTATCACCACAACAGAACAATCCAATCATTTATACAGCAGACTCCGCAACTCTCTGGGAGCCTCGCCTGGCCTCCACGGCCATGGCGCCCACGGCCTCTACCCTTGGCATGGCTGCTTAGACAGACAACCATCCAAACACAAAACATAAACACAACATCACACAACCAAGAACATAGATCAAGCATCATCATAAGCATATCCTTCATTAAATAATTAAGCGCAATGCAATGATGAACCGAAACCCCATCCTCTGCAACCAAGTGTGTCAAATTTTAGATTAGTTATACCACTTTTACAAGTTTTAATGTTGCTATCTTATAACAAAGTTTTAGTTAAGACCTAAGCCATGTTTCTAAGTTATTCCACATCACATTTTAGTTGTACCCTATAGCATGACACTAAAAATTCACATTCCAAGGACCTACAGCTCTCGATACCAATCAGAATACCCCGGCATTTAATATGCACGAATGTTACCAAACATAAGCTAAACAACATCTAAATACCACATTTAACATAAAATTCCAGCAAAGGCGCATAGACTAAAAACCGAAATTTCGCAGCACCTCCTTTGTTTTATCATGAATTTAAGGAACACAACAAGATAGCATTATATGGCAATAAGAGAAACATCTAAAACAGCAATAAATAAAGTCTTAACGACATTAAAAGACTAACATTAAGCTCTTAAGGTTCCAAGTGTCCAACAAACAATAGAACTCTCATGAACCAAGCTAAGGCTTAATTCAAAAGACCATCACACGCAATTTATTATCAAACTAAATGAATTGACTTGGGGAAACATTAAGGTGAAGCAACGCGTGTGAGCGTGTGACTATTCCCCTTTCCCGCATGCCGTTCTCATGGTACCTAAAACAACAAGAAAACACAAGGGTGAGTTCGAAAACTCAAAGAAGCATACTGCAATGGACAACAAGCATAACAACATGGCAATAACATCTTCCATCATGTACATCATCTCATTCATAATTACTTATCAATATCATCATCAATTTGTATGCGAAGTAATGCAATGCTCCTGACCCTCTGGAACCTCATACTGGTATGGGAAGTACACACCCGCTTGTGCAATTCTTTCCTCCCGTCCATCCCGAAGATGGAGGGTGCCTACTCGCTTCCAAACACCACGTGGATGGAATCACGACATAGGACTTACTCAATGGCGTTCGGATTAGTCATAACTTTCTCACCGACCTTGCCGACTAGTTAAGACTTTCTCACCGCCTCGCTCTATCTCATGACATGCATGCAACCATGCCAATTATCATATTTAATTCACATATTAACACATGGCATCATAATATGTTAAACATGCTCATCATATCATATCAATCATTAACACATGGCAAGTGGACATATAGCATGTAAACAATTCCATCTAATCTCAACATGCAACCTACAACTCGCTATCCATCACAACACACTTGCCTCAACCACGCCGCGACGGATTACGGGAAGAAGAGGGCACTCCCGGGGTCACACCACCTGCACATAGGTATCACACACTCACATTTATGCCCACAACAGTACGCAAGCCCCCAACTAACCCGACATTACCAACTACTCGCGAAACCTAAAAACAGAGGTTCTGTCCCGTCGACAGCAGCCTTGCGAAAGGCATAACTTGAGTTCTGGGACTCCGAATCAATTAAACGAGTACATCCTCGCGTAGCTTAGGAAATTTCCCAACTTTCTCTAGGTATAAGGAAAGACCAATTCGGCCTCTAAAGTTGTTTAATCTACAGATTACCGAGATCTATTCCAATCGCGTCACAGATTTTTAGGCGCTCGGTAAAACAGCCATAACTTTCAAACGGCTGATCGGAAATTAACGTGCTTTACGTCCACGGAAAGATAATTAAATTATCTACAACTTCCTAGAAGTCCGTACGGTCAGATTCGAATTCTAAATTAGTTTAATCTAATGTGGAACACAGACTGTCCCAACCTCGACACAGATTGGACAGCGCCCACCAAAACGGCCATAACTTTCAGACCGTAACTCCAAAAATTCTCAAAAAAATACACAAAATAGGTCTTGACGATACCTACAACTTCTTCAACAGGAGGTCGGCCAAATTCCGAATCTAAAATTGCGAAAACGCACGCCCTAACACGGACTCCAAATCTGCTCGAAACTGAGTACAATACTTAACTCTAGTTCTTTTCAGATCTACTCCATGGCAGCACGTCCTCTTGATCTAAAAACTCCAAATCTACCATGAGAACAGCACCTAGACCTTCCCCAAGGTTTCCCCATGGACATACCTTAGTCCGACGAACGACGAACACGAAGAATGTCTCTCGATCACCCGATCTCGCTCCCACGCGCCAAATCCTTCGGAATCCCTCGTCGCGGTTCTTCCAAACAGCGAGGGCAGCACGTAGACGTGTCGTGGCAGTGAGGGGGCATCCTTGGGGGCGCAAGGAGGAGGGGGTGGCGCGGCTTGAGGTGGAGGTGGAGGAGGAGGACTAGAGGGAGGAGGGAATTGGTGGAGGCGCAAGGGGGAGGTGGAGGCGTGTGGGGAGGCGGCTAGGGCAGGGAGGAGGCGCCTAGCCCCTTTACCCACGTTCTCCCCCTCCATGGGCCAATCTCTCCACAAAAGCCCACGGTTCTTCCCCCCTTGGGCCCAAACTCCCCCGGGAAGGCCCAAAACCCCGAAAACGGCCCGGAAACGGCCCGAAAACGTTATTAACCTCCAATTCCTATGGTTTTAACCTTATTTCCACATCTCATAATGTTTATAGCCTCATCATGCTCAATAATTAAGGATACGACACTCCGTGGCGACATAACACTTCAACCGGCCCAAAAACGCGAGTAAACCTCAAGCCGAAAGGTTTTAACCTAAATTCCACATTCCATAGAGTTTTTGTCCTCAACCTTCACATTGTATAAGGTTGCGACACTCCGAGGTGTCACATATAGTTTGGCATGAAACCTCTTGTGAGCAAATGGAAGTGAAGGTGGCTAGAGTTTGGCCACTCCTTCTCATTCTTGCAGTCTATGCATGGACTATAACACTGCGGCACCTAGTATGCCCTGGATGCCACCAAACATAGAATAAATAGCAACTAAATACCACAATTAAGATTAAATTACATGTGACACTACGGAATGACGTTTTGAGTCATTTTCGATGTCGGCACTAAGGTTCGACTTTGGTGTCATGTTTTTGGGCCTTTTCCGTGAGTTTGGGCCTTTCTGGGGAGAATTTGGGCTTTCGGGGGAGTTTGGGCCTTGGGGGCTAATTTGGGCCGAAGGTGGGGAGTTTTAGGCCCGTGTGGGGGGGCGTTTGGGGCAGCAAGCCTGCTGCCCCCTGCCCATGTGCCCCACCCCCTCTCTCAAACACTAGCCACCTCCCCCTCTTGTCCTTGCGCCCCTCCCCTCACCCCCCTAGCCGCCACCTCCTCCCCTCCCCTTCTCCCTTGCGCCACCACCTCCCCCCTCTCCACCTCCCTTGCTGCCCTAGGGTAGCTCCCCACCATGCCACCTTGTCGTTCCCTCCATCGGGAAGCCCCGCGACGAGGAGATCCGGCGGATCCGGCGCGAGGAGGATGATCGGGGAGCCCGGGAGGAAGGATTTCGGCGTTCGTCGTTCGTCGGGAAGAGGTATGGAATGGGTGGTTCTTGGGGATGGTCTAGGTGCTGTTCTAGAGGTTGATATTATGTTTTTAGATCAAGTGGTGGTGCTGTGATTGGGTAGATTGGATGAAAACTAGAGTTTGCCACGTTCTCTGTTTCGGGTAGATTGTGCAGTCGACATAGGGTTTGAGTTTTCGTGATTTTAGATTCGGATTTAGGTCAGCCGCCTGTTGAGAAAGTTGTAGGTAAATTCAATACCTTTAATTGGACACTAAGAACATCCAATTCCGCCTTGCCGTTTGAAAGTTATGATCATTTTTCCGAGCATATTCAAATCTGTAATGTAATCGGGACAGAACGTAGTGTTTTGTAGCTTAGACAATTTTAGAGGCCGAATCAGCTTTTCCCAATACTTAGAAAAAGCTAGGAAATTTCCTAAGCTTTGCGATGATGTACTCGTTTAATCAATTCGGAGTCCTAGAACAAAAGTTATGCTAGATTGAAGCCTGCTGTCCCGGAGGGATAGATTCTCTGTTTTTCGGTTTTGGGGGTAGTTTGTGAAGTCGGGGTAGACGAGTTATTGAGTACTATTTTGGCGGCACATTTTGAGTGTGTGGTATGTTTGTGCATGTGGTGTGACCCCGGGAGTGCCCTCAACCTCTCGCCAATCCGTCGCCCGAGGTTAAGGCAAGTGTATTGTAATGGGTAGCTTATTGTATGATGCTAATTGTGACTAGGTGCAAATTGCTTTCATGATGTGCTATCTTGTCATGATTACATGTTGTGATATCTTGCCATGATTAGTGCTTGCCCATGTTATGATGAAATTGGAGTATTATGATGCTGTGCCATGTTTAGTTCAGTTTGATGCAAGTTGTTATGTTTATGGCATAATCGCATACATGGCATGTGATCTGGCCCGGTCGGTGAGAAAGTCATAACTAGTCTGGTAAGGTCGGTGAGAAAGTTATGGCTAATCCGGAGAGCCACTGAGTAAGTCCTACCTCGTGATTCCATCCATCGTGGTGATTGGAAGCGAGGAGTAGGCACCCTCCATCTACGGGATGGAAGGGGGAAGAGGGTGCACGCCGACGGGTGTGCACTCAGCAATAACGGTATATGCTTCCAGGAGACATGTGCATTGCATTGCATTGCATATATGATGATGATAATGAGATGTGTACAATGTGCTTTGTCATGGCTATGATATTGTAGATGAGATTATGATTTGATCATGATGTTAAAGTATGGTATGTATTGTGGTTGGCATTGATTTATTCTTTACGATCCATTGCAATATACTTGTTGAGTGATGCACTCACGCTTGTGTTTTATGTTGTTTTTAGGTACCATGAAACCGACGTGCGGGAAATGGGCTTAGTGGCACATCTTCACAAAGTTTCACTCATTAAGATATATACAATTTTGCCATTCGTAGTTGTGATTATAAGTTATTGCGTTGAGAACTTGGAGTATGACTTATTTGTGTGCTTGGTCATATTATTTAATTCGTTTTAGATCATGGAGTGGTTAAATTCATTATGCTAGACTTAAATAGTTGCTATGTCACCTGTTATTGCTGCTTTAGATGCTTCCCATTATGTTATAACTTGTGATATTATTGTTGATGCTCCGTACCATGGAAAAACAAAGGAGATGCTGCCGAAATTTTCGGTTTTTGCATGTACTCCTTTGCTGTATTTTACCTTTCGATATGGTATTTAGATGTTGTTTAGTCTATGATTATTGACATCCAGAGCATACTAGATGCTGGGGTGATACAGTTGGTATCAGAGCGGGCTGTAGGTCCTTGAACATGTATTCTAGTGAAATACCATAGGGTAAACTAAAATTTTGAGGTGGGATAACCTAGAAACATGGATTAGGTTGTACTTAAAATTTTGTCATAGGATAGCAACATTAAAACTTGTTTAAGTGGAATAACTAATTTAAAATTTGACACACATGGATGCACAGTAGGAAAGGGTATGGGAATCGTTGCTTTACGCTTAAATGTTGTATTTAAGCCTTGATGTTGAATGCTACATTTGATAATGTATGTTACTATTGTTTATGAAAGAATTGAATTGAATTGTTCGTGTTATTGTGTTAAAGTGGGGTTGTGGTGCCGAAGGGTTTCGGCCACCTCTCTTTATTCATAGTAAGGGTGAGGTTTGACAGTGTGGCCGGTTAGCGCCATCATCGAAGAACTATTAACCCCTGTGGGAGAAGAGTGCTTGCCCTTTCTGTCGTAGATCGGGTAGTTGACTGGAGTCAAATAGAAGAGTTTGGTGGTGGATTCCTTTGTATGTTCTTTACCGTTCTGACGGTCGGTTTTGGTTGTTTTTCTTTGTTTTAGTTGATTGAAATCAAAAGAAAAGTGGTTGGTATTGGATTTCCGCGGATTGTTCCGTATGCGGTGTGTGGTTTTGTCTTTCTTGATTGAAGACGAGGAAGAAGAGTCTAGTGTTGCGCTTCTTTTGGTCGCCTTTCCAGCTTTGATGCTTAGTTTGTTGATTGCTTTATGGGGGAGAAGCATTCAATCTATTCCTGTGTTTGTCTTTCTCCGAGGTCAAGAGAGTTATTGTGGCGTTATGCCAGACCAGGTTGTCAGGGCTGAAGTCCTGTGGCTTTGTAGGAGTAAGTGGTGTTTGATTTCGTCATTTTACTGGTTTGAGAAATCATCTTTGAAAACCCTTCTTGTTTCGTGAAACTTTGGGGTTTGGTGTTAAGGTTTTATTTGAAATGGATTACTTGATCGCTTGGTTCCCTTTTAAGAAAATTGTGTTTCAACCATTTTCCTCTATGGGAGTTTTTGAGATTGAAAAGTGTTTTGGAGAATTTCCTTTTGCATGACCAAGTTTGGGTTGTCTCATTGCAATTTTGAGAGTCAAGTTTCCTTGTGAATTTGGGTTGAGTTTTAAAAAAAATGCTGCAAACAAAGTAAGTAGTCTTTTGACTGAAATCGTTTATCACTAGTGAGAATTGTTGTTTAGCATGTTATGTAGTATGTAACAATGTGGTTTATGGAAATGATGTACTCCTAAGTTAATTTGTGAGTTGAATTATAGTTCAATGTGATTGTTATCTTTAGCTTGAGAATAAATAGATTACTAGTGTTGTAGAGTAGTCTATGGCGAGAATGATTAAATGTGTTAATATACATGCTTAGAATTTATTGCTTTGCTTTAAAAGTGCTTATGACCGTCGATACTGTTTAAAGTTTTAAACCTTGATGCGTAGTGAGAACATTAAGATGATGTAAACTACTATTACTATTAAAGATGTTCTAACTTAATGTGTTAGTAGAGAAATTTAATCATGCTGGCTTATGACCTTAACTTGGAAGTTGATTAGAGTTGCTATTTCTATTGTTGCAAACCATTAGTATATCTGGAAGTACGCAGATGTGTTCCTATAATGCTAGCACCTATGTCAATTGGGAAGATATAGGTTTTGTTGTTGTTTTAAGAGCATTGTGCTGGTCTAACTTATTAAATTTATATGGATAGTGTAACTAAAAAAAAACAATGCAGTTGTTTTTATGATTAAGCCCATTTATTGATAATTGATGACTTAGTAGTGGTGGTAATTGTGTAGATTACTTGTTGGAAACCATTGTTAAAATAGAGGTTATTGAAACATGTTGTGATGGAGTGAACCATGGATAATTAACATGATGTAGAATTCTATCCTTAATGAATGTATGTCTTAGAATCATAGTTACGAACTGTGTCTCATACAGATAATATTTACTTGTTGAAGTTATTTATTGATTGAACAAGTTTCATTTGCCAAGATGTTGATGTATGGATGGTATAAAAAAATTTGATAGGTTGATCATGCTTAAGTATCTGTTGAAGTACTATGTTTGAAATATAGAATATGTTGTTATATGAGGTATTGGTCTGTGGGGATCATGATGAGGTAGTATTGGTTGGATGTCTTTTTGATAAGCATCATAAACTTTAATAAAAAAATGTTGGGAATGGTAACTAGAGAAAGAATTTGTTATGTAAATTTTGTTAAATCCGGTTGGACCTTCTCAATGAGTAAGTAGTGAATTTTGAAGTCTTTAATGGAAAGCATAGTGGAACACTAGAGATGGTTGTATCTATGCTAAGTTGGTGTCTAAAACCTTTTTGGATTGGTATTGTAACACCCCGGCATTTAATATGCCCGAATGCTACCAAATAGACTAAGCAACCTCTAAATACCACAATTACAAGTAAATTACAGCAAATGCACTAATGCTAAAAACCAAAATTTCGGCAGCATCTCCTTTGTTTTAACATGAATTGAAGGAAACACAATAGCATAGCAAAATAAGACAATAGGAGAGACATCTAAAATAGCAATAATTAAAGGCATGACAACAATATAAGTCTAATCCCAGGTACTCAATGACTCCATGAGCCAAACAAACAATAAGACTCTACGTGTAGAAGTGTGACTAATTCCCTTTCCCGCATGCTAATCTCATGGTACCTAAAACAACAAGAAAGCACAAGCGTGAGTTCAACACTCAGCAAGCATATTGCAATGGTACACAAGAACAAATACATGGCTACAACAACTCATATCATGTTTATCATCTCATTCATGATCACATATCAATAACATCATCATTATGTATGCAATGCGATGCTCATGTCTCCTTGGAAACTCATACCGGTATGGTTGAGTACACACCCGTCGGTGTGCACCCTCTCCCCCCTTTCATCCCGAAGATGGAGGGTGCCTACTCCTCGCTTCCGTTCACCGCAGTGAATTGAATCACGATGCAGGACTTACTCATTGGCTCTTCGGATTAGTCATAACTTTCTCACCAACCTTCCCTGGACTAGTTATGACTCTCTCACCGCCCGGGCCATGTAACATGCCATGTATGCAAACATGCCAACGTCATAAATAACTTGTACACTAACACATGGCATCATAACATAATAAACATATTCATCATATCATTGGCAATCATTAAAGCATGGCAAGTGATCATATCATATATCAATTTCATCTAGTCTCAACTAGCAACCTACAAATCGCTGTCCATTACAATACACTTGCCTCAACCACGGGCAACGGATTGGCGAGAAGTAGAAGGCACTCCCGGGGTCACACCACCTGCACATAGCTACCACACACTCACAATCATGTCCACAAAAAAGTAAGCAATCCATCTTCTACCCCGACATCGCAAACTACTCGCTAAACCCAAAAACAGAGGTTCTGTCCCGTCGGGACAGCAGCCTTCCAAAAGGCATAACTCGGGTTCTAAGACTCCGAATCAATTAAACGGGTACATACCCGCGTAGCTTAGGAAATTTCCCAACTTTTTCTAATTATATGGAAAGACTGATTCGGAATCTAAAGTGGTTTAATCTACAGAAAACCGTGATATGTTCCAATCACATCACAGATTTTAATACGTTAGGTAAAATGATCATAACTTTCAAACGGCTAGGCAGAATTGGACGTTCTTTATACCCACAGAAAGATATTGAAATTACCTACAACTTCTTCAACAGGCGATCGACCAAATTTGGAATTTAAATTGGCGAAAACCCAAACCCTAGGTCGACTGCTCATGCTGCCCGAAACAGAGAACTTGGCAACTTCTAGATTTCTTCTAATCTACTCAATTCCAGCACCACCAATTGATCTAAAAACGTGATAATCACCCTTAGAATAGATCCTTGACCAACCCCAAGGATTCCCATGGCCATACCTTCGCCCGACGCATGAAAACCCAACGGATCTCCTCCCGGTTCGCGCGATCTCCTTCCTCGCTCCAATCCCGCCGGATCTCCTCGTCGCGGAGCGCTCCAACGGATGGATCTTCGAGGTGTTTAGGTGGGGAACTCCCCTAGGGGCAGCAAGGGAGGTGGAGAGGGATGGGGGAGGTGGGGGCGCCACAAGGAGGATGTGGGGAAGGTGTGGGGGGCAGCTAGGGCATTGGGGGGCGCAAGGGCAGGGGTGGGTGCGCACATAGGGGCAGGGGGAGGCACATCCACCAGCCCAAACAGGATTTCTTCTCCCACATGGACTCAAACACCTTCCCACCAAAGCCCACGGTCCTTTCCCTTCGGCCCAAAACTCCCCGGAAAGGCTCAATCTCCCGGAAACGGCCCGGAAACACTATTAACCTCCATACCGTATTGTTTTAACCTTAATTCCACATTCCATAATGTTTTTGACCTCAACATTCACATTATATAAGGTTACGACACTCCGTGGTGTCACATTCTCCCCCCTTCAACAGGATTCGACATCGAATCTAAGACACACACCAAAATCAACAACAAGTTCCCCAAGGGACAAAAGACTTCTTTTCAACACAAAACATTCACACAGAGACTAAAACCGGAACAGACGACAAGCGAGTTCTCAAAACCAACACTAGCGAGAAAATGTTGATTTAGCTCAACAGAGTGCAACCTCTCACGGTTCCACCTTCACTTCAATTCCCAAACAAAATCTGCGTTTTCAACCACAAAGGGCTCCATCAACCCAAAATGCCCGAATCCTCACGACAAACACTTCACACTACTATCACAACCAACCTGACTACCACACTCCATTAAACTCAACATGACACAAACAAAGCAGGTCACAATTCGTTTAACGACTCTCTACATTCCCGAGAATTTCCATCGAGGGGAATAACTCATTAAGGCACATTTGCCCTTCCGATACACGATCATGCTAACATTTCATTCCATCCTCTCTCAGGAAAGTCTCAAACCCAGAGACAACTAGTTAATACAATTGCTCACGGCAGGATAATTATCACCAAACTACCGTCAACTTCACTTCCACCATCGCTACTCTTAATAAAGGTTAAACCCATACATCATCAACCTCCATCACAAACCACCCTTATACCACTAAGGTTTGACACCTAGCCCCAAGCTAGGATCGTAAAACCTTACCAAACTACAATTGGTTCCTTTCTTAAGAGGGTCTCGCCCTCACACAAAAACACTTAGTTATCAAGCCCAAGTGTACACATATTTCGCATACTCAACCATAAACCAAGAACATTCATATCCGCACTCCCATCTATAGAGCAAAAGAAGTACGATTCTTTTGAACCCAAGTGAACCACATACGACAGCTCAAATCCAAAGCGTTAACAAGCACTTTGGAAAGAATTCGGCAACATCCAAGGAGCATTCATCATTTTTTTTCCAAGCCAAGTCGCAAAGGAAGCACAAATCCCCTACACCACAACCAAAATACCAGAAATTCTTCATCCTTTCTTTTCATACTAGAAAGAAATGGACATCTCGATTCATGACATGCATGCACACTTTTCAAGAGCACTCCGGATTAGTCATATATCCATGTATGACTTTCTCACCGACCTGGCTCACCGACTTTTTCATCATTAAACATCTATAAACAATGTCTCGTTTTCTTTTTCACCATTCATTCATCGTATAACAAAGGTACCGAATAGTCATTCACCAAATGACTTCTTTCTCGGTATGAAATAATGGAAACACAATTAACATCGAAGGTTGCGAAAATTCATATGGACTATGACGGCAGCATAGTTGTCAGTAAAACACCACGTCGCATCACATCCCACATCAATTGAAAACTGAACTTGCAACACATTGCATTTCATCCAAATTCAACATTTTGGAAGAGAGCATCAAAATTTCAAGTCGAGCATCTGCTTTCACAACCGTCACAAATTTTCTCAAGGAGAGGGAAACTCATTTCAAAAAGGGAACACCTCACTAACAATATCACTTTATAAAACATTCATAAAATCCACATTTTTGAAGCACTCGCAAACATCACACACATTATGCAAATAAATCCATCTCCAGTCAAAAAGAGTTACAAATTAAATCTCAAGAATCTTCAACACAACCCACTAAGACCTTCTGCTTCCTTTAAAATTTACTCCAAAGATGATTCAGTGCGAACGCGAAGGAGCGCGATCCACTAAAAAACTTTTGGGTGTAAAACCATACATATAGCATAAACTGAACAAATTAGCCAAAACCAAAAATGGGCACTAATCTCTACGAGTTTTAGGGAAACTCTGAAAAACAACATAAAGAACACCTCAACCAAAAACATTTAACCAAGATAGCAAACAACCAAACCAGACCAAAAGGTTTTATACACAAGCTCAGCATGAGACCCACCATATCTAGTATTCCACTATCCTTAACATTTAAGCATTCAATATTCACTATTTACTTATCGAGAAGCCCATCATAATTCAACCAAAAGCTACATAACCAATCTTCCTCTAGTTACCTTTCCCAACACTTATAAATAAAGTTCATGAAGATTATCAAAAGGCAACTAACCAATACTACCTCATAAAGATCCCCACAGACCAACACATCATATAACAACGTATTCACTATTTCAAACATGGTACTTCAACAGATACTTGAGCATGATCAACCTACCAATTTCATACAATCCATACGTCAATTTCTCGACAACAAAACTTAATCAATAAATGACTTCAACACATAATTATTATCTCTACAAGACGAAATTCGTGAGTACGATTCTAGGATATACATTCATCAAGAATAAAATCCTACATCATGTTAATTATCCATGGTCCACTCCATCACAACATGTTACAAAAACTTCCATTTTTAACAAGGATTTTCAAAAATTAATCTAAGCAATTACCACCACTACTAAGTTGTCAATATCAATAATTTGCATAATCATCAATCAACAACATTACCTTTAGCTACCCTATACATAGGTTATAACAAAATTACCTCCACACAACATACTCCAACTATTTAAAATAGATTGAATACTAGCATTAACACTGCCCTTAACAACATCATTAACAAAGAGTCTTATGTCTTCTCAATTGATATCAATACTAGCATTGTAGACACACAACTGTTGTGACAACACGGAGTGTCGTAACCTTATTTAAGGTGAATGTTGAGGTCAAAAACTTTATGAAATATGAAATTGGAGGTTGAAACCATACGCTATGAAGTTTAATCGCGTTTCCAGGCCTCTCCGGGGGAGTTTGGGCCTTGCGGGAGCTAGTTTGGGCCTTGTGGGAATTAAATGGGCCGTCAGTGGGGGCTTTTTGGCCCAGGTGGGGGGGGACCTGCCAACCCCTTTAGGGTTTCCCCCCATGCGCCCCACACCTCCTCTCCCTCATGCGCCCCCACACCTCCTCCTCCTCCCCCATGCGCCTCCATCTCCCCTAGCCGCCCCTCCTTGCGCCCCTCTCCTCCCCATCCCTCTCCACCACCTCTCCTCCACCCCCTTGCTGTCCTAGGGTAGTCTCCCCACCCCTGCACCTCGAAGATCCGTCCATTGGAGCGAGGAGCGAGGAGCGAGGAGCGAGGAGCGAAGGTATGGCCATGGGACTCATTGGGGTTGGGCTAGGTACTGTTCTAAGGATCATTACCAAGTTTTTAAATCAATTGGTGCTGCTGGAATTGAATAGATTATATGAAATCTAGAAGTTGTCACGTCCTCTGTTTCAGGCAGCATGAGCAGTCGACCTAGGGTTTGGGTTTTCGTCAATTTAGAGTCCGAATTTGGTCGGCTGCCTGTTGAAGAAGTTGTAGGTAATTTCAATACCTTTCAGTGGATATAAAGAACGCGAAATTCCGATCAGCCGTTTGAATGTTATGGCTATTTTACCGAGCGTGTTAAAATCTGTGACGTGATTGGAACAGATCTCGGTATTTTGTAGATTAAACAACTTTAGAGTCCGAATCAGCTTTTCCATATACCTAGAAAAAGTTAGGAAATTTCCTAAGCTACGCGAGGATGTACTCGTTTAATTGATTCGGTGTAACACCCCGGCATTTAATATGCCTGAATGCTACCAAACATAAGCTAAACAACATCTAAATACCACAATTAAACATAAATTCCAGCAAGGGCGCACATGCTAAAAAACGAGATTTCGGCAGCATCTCCTTTGTTTTAACATGAATTGAAGGAGCAACAACAGTATAGCAATATAAGGCAATATGAGAGACAGCTAAAACAGCAACAATTAAAGACTTAACGACAATATAAATCTATTATCAAGCACTTAATGTCTCCAAGAGTCAAACGATCAATAAAACTCTCATATAGCAAAGCTAAACCTTAAAGCAATAATCATCACACGTAGTTTATTATCAAAACTAATTGAATGACTTGTGGAATCAAAATGGGTGAAGCTACGTGCGGACGTGTGACTATTTCCCTTCCCCGCATGCCGTTCTCATGGTACCTAAAACAACAAGAAAACACAAGCGTGAGTTCAAAACTCAGCAAGCATATTGCAATGGTACAACAAGAACAATTACATAGCAATAATATCTCACATCATGTAAACCATATCATTCATGGTCACATATCATCATCATCATCAATATGTATGCAGTGCAATGCGATGCTCATGTCTTCTTGGAAACTCATACCGGTATGGTTGAGTGCACACCCGTCGATATGCACCCTCTCCCCCCTTCCATCCCGAAGATGGAGGGTGCCTACTCCTCGCTTCCGTTCACCGCGGTGAATGGAATCACGATGTAGGACTTACTCTTTGGCTCTCCGGAATAGTCATAACATTCTCACCGACCATCCCCGGATTAGTTATGACTTTCTCACCGCCCGGGCCATGTAACATGCCATGTATGCGAATATGCCAACATCATAATAAACTTGTACATTAACACATGGCATCATGGCATACTCATCATATCAAAGGAAATCAGTAAAACATGGAAAGTGATCATGTCATATAATCAAGTTCATCTAGTCTCAACTAGCAACCTACAAACCGCTATCCATTACAATGCACTTGCCTCAACCACGGGCAACGGATTGGCGGGAAGTAGAAGGCACTCCCGGGGTCACACCACCTGCACATAGGTACCACACACTCACAATCATGTCCACAAAACAATACGCAAACCCTCATCTACCCCGACATTGCCAACTACTCGCAACACCCAAAAACAGAGGTTCTGTCCCGTCGGGACAGCAGCCTTCCAAAAGGCATAACTTGAGTTCTGGGACTCCGAATCAATTAAACAAGTACATCCTCGCATAGGTTAGGAAATTTCCCAACTTTTTCTAAGTATAAGGAAAGACTGATTCAGAATCTAAAGTGTTTTAATCTACAGAATACAGTGATTTGTTCCAATCACATCACAGATTTTAACACGCTCGGTAAAACGGCCATAACTTTCAAACGGCCAATCAGAATTTAACGTTCTTTATATCCACTGAAAGATAATGAAATTATCTACAACTTCTTCAAGAGCCGTATGACCAGATTCCGAATCTAAATTGGCGAAAACCTAAGCCCTAGGTCGACTGCTCATGCTGCCCGAAACAGAGAACGTGGCAACTTCTAGATCTAATGCAATCTACTCAATTCCAGCACCACCAATTGACCTAAAAACATTATATTGATCCTTAGAATAGTACCTAGCCCAACCCCAAGGAGTCCCATGGCCATACCTTCGCCCGACGCACGAAAACTCCAATAGATCTCCTCGCTCCTCGCTCCTCGCTCCTCGGATGGATCTTCGAGGTGCAGGGGTGGGGCCTACCCTAGGGAAGCAAGGAGGGTCGAGGAGAGGTGGAGAGGCAAGGGGGCAATGGGGAGGGGGCACACGGCCACAAGGGGAGGAGAGGGGTGGGGCGGCTAGGGCCAAAGGGGGGAAAGGTGGGGCGCACACAAGGGTATGGGGGCACACAAGGGGCAGGGGAGCCCCCTTTTACCAGCCCCAAACCTGTTTCCTAGTCCTAAATGGACTCATACTCCATCCCACCAAAGCCCACAACCCCCTCTTTTAGGCCCAAACTCCCCCGGAAAGGCCCAAAACCCCGGAAACGGCCCGAAAACGCTATTAAACCTCCTACCATATGGCTTTAACCTCCAATACCATATTTCATAATGTTTTTGAGCTCAACATTCACTTTTTATAAGGTTACGACACTCCGTGGTGTCACATTCTCCCCCCTTCAACAGGATTCGACCTCGAATCTAATTCGCACCAAGACGCAACCCAGCAAAGCAAAAGATAGCTAGGTCTCACATCACATACCTGAGACGAAAAGCTCGGGATACTTCTCGTGCATGCGAGACTCCAGCTCCCAATTCGCTTCTCTCTCGGTCTGATGTGACCACAGGACCTTGACAAATTTAAGCGTCCTGTTCTTCATCACTCGCTCCGAAGTCCCCATAATTTCCACAGGACGGGACTCGAAGGTGAGGTCCTGCTCAAGCACTAGTGGTTCCAACGGAACCACCAACTCTGGATCATGCAAGTATTTCCTCAACATCGAGACATGGAACACATTATGCACACCTTGCATGGATTCCGGTAGCTCCAGACGATAGGCCAGCCTACCAACTCAGGCGATGATAGGAAATGGCCCAACAAACCTCGGACTGAGCTTTCCTTTGGTGCCAAAACGCACCACACCCTTGGTGGGAGATACTCGCAAGAGTACGCTATCACCAACCTCAAACTACAAATCTCGCCGCCTCACATCAGCATAGCTTTTCTGTCTGCTCTGCGCTGCGAGAAGGTTCTGTCGTACTTCCACCACGCGATCAACAGTTTGCTGAACCCAATCCGGTCCAAGAACTGCTCTCTCGCCCACAGCATCCCAACAAAGTGGTGATCTGCACCTCCGGCCATACAGTACCTTATAAGGAGCAGCCCGGATGCTGGAATGATAGCTATTATTGTAAGCAAACTCTGCAAGAGGCAAATGATCTTCCCAGCTACCTTTCCAAGCCATCACACAGGCCCTGAGCACGTCTTCCAAAGTCTGGATGGTACATTCAGACTGCCCATTCGTTTGAGGGTGAAAAGCGGTACTAAGGCAAAGCTGCGTACCAAAAGCACTCTGCAAACTCTCCCAGAATTTGGAGACAAACTTCGCATCCCGATCAGAAATAATGGTCTTGGGTACACCATGCAGTCTCACAATTTCCTGCACATAGATGGGAGCCAAGTCGCTCGCAGAATTGGTAGTGCGGATATGAATGAAATGCGCAGACTTGCTGAGACGGTCCACCACAACCCAAACAGCATCCTTCCCTCGTGGAGTACGAGGTAGGCCAACCACAAAATCCATGGAGATGTCATCCCATGGCCACACAGGAATCTCCAATGGTCAGCAATGCACTGGACGCTTATGCTCACTCTTGATCTTCCGACAAATCCCACAAGACGCCACGCACTTGGCAATATCCACTCTCATCCTTTTCCACGAAACTCTTTTTCGTGTCCTCAGACATCTTGGTCTCCCGGGATGGACCATGTACGGGTGCGATGAGCTTCTTTCAGAATGTCCTCTTTCACTTGGGATTTACGAGGCACGCCTTGCACGACTCAAACGCCAAAGCTCCCACATCATCAACGGTAAAGTCTCCAGACTTGCCATCCTCAAGCGTTTCCTCACTGCTGGAGCAACCGATCATCTTGATGTGCCTCCTGCGACACGCCGGGAATCGGCCGACTCAAGAATCAATTGAGTTTCAGCTTGCACGGTCCTCGCAGCAAGAGGAGACTCCCAAACGCTCAAAATCAGCAACAAGACAATCAACGATGGGGGCATTGTCTTGCGATCGAGAGCGCCACCACCACATTTGCCTTACCCGGATGGTACTGGATAGTGAGGTCATAGTCCTTTATCAATTCTAGCCACCTCCTCTGCCTCAAGTTCAAATCTTTCTGAGTAAAGATGTATTTGAGGCTCTTGTGATCAGTGAAGATATCACAAGACTCACCATACAGATAGTGCCTCCATATCTTCAATGCAAACACCACAGCGGCTAGCTCAAGATCATGCGTGGGATAGTTCTGCTCATGCTTTTTCAGCTGCCTCGATGCGTAAGCAATCACCTTGCCATCTTGAATGAGCACACAACCAAGTCCCAAACGTGAAGCATCAGAATAAACAGTGAAGCGCTTCCCCGGCTCGGGAAGGGTAAGACCAGGAGCAGTCACTAACTTCTCCTTCAAAGTGCAGAAACTGTGCTCACACTCTGCAGTCCACTGGAATTTCATCCTTTTCTGAGTCAGCTGCGAAAGTGGCTTGACAATGATAGAGAAATCCTGCACAAAACGCCGATAGTAGCCAGCTAACCCAAGGAAACTACGCACCTCTTTGACATTAGAAGGCCTCTTCCAATCCAAAATTGCTGAGACTTTGCTAGGATCTACGGATATGCCCTCTGGATTGATGATGTGGCCAAGAAAACCCACTTCTGAAATCCAGAATTCACACTTTTTCAGCTTAGCAAAGAACTGATTCTCCCTCAAGGTGCTCAGTACAAGCCTCAAGTGTCGCTCATGCTCCTCTTCTGATTTAGAGTAAACCAGAATGTCATCGATGAACACTACCACAAACTCATCAAGGTACTTGTGTAGCATACTGTTCATCGCATCCATAAAGACAGCAGGAGCATTAGTTAGTCCAAAAAACATAACTTTAAATTCATAATGCCCATACCTAGTGGAGAAAGCAGTCTTCTCAATGTCCTGCTCCCTCACACGGATCTGATTGTACCCCGACTGAAGATCAATCTTGGAGAACACCTTTGCTCCCTTCAGTTGGTCAAACAGATCCTCGATGCGAGGCAAAGGATACTTGTTTTTGACTGTCACTTGATTAAGAGCACGATAATCAATGCACATGCGCCAACTTCCATCCTTCTTCGAGACGAAGAGAACGGGTGCTCCCCATGGCGAAACGCTACGCCGAATAAAGCCCTTGGCCAACAAATCCTCCAACTACTTTTTCAACTCGTCTTGAAAAGGACGAGCCAAGCGGTATGGAGAGATAGAAATAGGTCGAGTGCCAGGAACAAGATCGATACGAAACTCCACATTCCTCATAGGAGGTAAACCAGGCAACTCGTCAGGGAACACATCAACAAATTCCTTCACTACAGGAATCTCCTCAATGGAAACTGAAGAAGATGGCTTTTCTGACATAGCCATGAGGAAACCCCAACTGCTTCAAACGGTGACCAGAAAACAGACTAGCCAAAGCAAAGACGGAACTGGAGGGTATACCACCCTGAAAGGTCAACTCTACCCCTGACGGGGCCTTCAATGCAACCGTCTTCCAGAAACAACAGATCTTGGCACGGTACTGATGCAGCCAGTCCACGCCCAAAATGACATCAAAAGGAGCCAACTAGATCACCATAAGATTGGCGAAGAAAACCTCGTCATCAATGGCGATGGTGCAACCCGGGCAAACCAAGGAACTAGCAATCAAACCCCTAGGAGAACTGACTAACACAGACTCGGAAATCCGCTGAACTCCCAACTTAGCTCTACTAGCAAACTCAGACGACACAAAAGAATAGGATGTTCCGGAATCAAACAGAACAAATGCATCAACGGAATCCACGAGTAGAGTACCTGAAACCACCTTTGGATGCCTGGCTAACTCGGCAGTCGGCAAAGCGTACACTCCTGGTGGCGCCAGGACAGTAGGAGCCCCGACTCCCGGCTGATGCCCCAATAGAGCTGGGGGCGGAGGAGGCAACTACGGAGGAGCAGACGGCTGCGGGCACCAGTAAGCCGCTGGTGGCGCCCACGCAAAGGGCGGCTGAGGAGCAGGAGCAGCCATCATGTGCACCGATCCTCTGGAAGACACCGCTGGAGTGGGAGGAGAAGGCACCGTCTCCCACTTGATGATGCTACCGGGATTCATCCGGCAGACTCGTCCCATGTGGCCAGGCTTGCCACAGTGGTTGCAACTCCCGGTCCAACCACACTCTGAAGCACGGTGCTCACCACCGCACTTGAAACACAACATGCCTGCCCAGCACAGTGACGAACAGCCACTCGCGAGGAAGACGATCGGGCGGCCTCATCTTAGCCCACGAGGAGGAGCCTGTCCCCCTTGAACTTCTTGAAGGTGGGTCGAGAAGACCCACCTCCTCCACCAAAGGTCCTCTTCGGCCCCCGCTGGGCCGCAGGAACCCCCGAACCACCCGGTTCTCGCTTATCCCGGAGAGTTCCAACTCGAGCTCCATGCCCTTCGCCTGCTCCACCACGGAGCAGAAGTCACGAGGGACAGTCGCCCCCATGACAACTCTGAACTCCTGGTTGAGGCCCCTACGGAACCTCCTTGCCTTCTCCCGATTGTCGGCTACCACAGCTGGCACGAAGGGCACCACGCTGTTGAACTCCACCTCATACTCTGCCACCGACCTCTTTCCCTGGGAAAGAGTCGTCAGAGTATGCTCCATCCGCTCAAGGAAAGACTCTGGGTAGAACTTGGCTCTAAGCGAGCCACAAAGTCCTCCTGTGTGATCGACCAAGATCGGGGCTCTAGCAGCCAGAACCCACTCCCACCAGATATCGCCTGGCCTTTCAAATGAAAGGCCACAAAGCGAGCCCTCCGGACCGAGGTCAACTCTAGGACCTCAAATCGCCTCTCCATGTACCGCAGCCAATTCATGGAATGGATCGGCGTGCCCGCTCCGTCAAAAGTGTCAAGACGGAGGGACATCCTCTCCGGAGACTCATCCTCGGCTCCGGCACGGAGGCAACAAGCTGGGGCAGCTGGGGAGGCACAACAGCAGCGAGGGCTGCCCTTGGCCGGCGCAGCTCCTGAATCTCCCTCTGCAGAGCCTGAACTAAATCCTCATTGGCGGTGGGTACCTCCACCCCTGACTGTGCCGCTGAAAGCTCCTCCTGAGCTGGCTCATGAGCATTGAGCGAAACGCTACCCTCAGCAACAGACTCCACAACTCCCTGAGAACCTCGCCCCTGGCCTCCACGGCCACGGCGACCACGGCCTCTACCCCTCGGCATGACTGCTACAGACAGACAACCGTCCGATCACATAACCATAAACACAACAACATATAATCAAGAACACATAGACATAATATTCATTAAATAATCAAGCTCAATGCAATGATGAACCAAAACCCCAACCTACTGTGCAACCAAGTGTGTCAAAATTTTAAATTACTTATTCCACTTTTGCAAGTTTTAATGTTGCTATCCTATGACAGAGTATTAGTTAGAACCTAAGCCATGTTTCTAAGTTATTGCACATCATATTTTAGTTGCAACTTAAGGTATGACACTAAAAATACATATTCTAAGGACCTACAGCCCGCTCTGATACCAACAGTAACACCCCGGCATTTAATATGCCTGAATGCTACCAAACATAAGCTAAACAACATCTAAATACCACAATTAAACATAAATTCCAGCAAGGGCACACATGCTAAAAACCGAGATTTCGGCAGCATCTCCTTTGTTTTAACATGAATTAAAGGAGCAACAATAGTATAGCAATATAAAGCAATATGAGAGACAGCTAAAACAGCAATAATTAAAGACTTAACGACAATATAAGTCTATTATCAAGCACTTAATGTCTCCAAGAGTCAAACGAACAATAAAACTCTCATATAGCAAAGCTAAACCTTAAAGCAATAATCATCACACGCAGTTTATTATCAAAACTAATTGAATGACTTGTGGAATCAAAATGGGTGAAGCTACGTGCGGACGTGTGACTATTTCCCTTCCCCGCATGCCGTTCTCATGTGTAACACCCCAAAATTTTACTTTTCCTAAATTCATGTGTGATTTGGCCCTTTGGTGAATTTTTGGAATTTTCTGGAATTTATTTGGATTTATTTGGAATTTATTTGAATTTATTCCATTTTGAAATAATTAAAGAATTTAATTTTGCAAATAAAATTTTGTTGGAAATATTTTATTTGAGTCCAAAATGATCCAAAGTATTTTCCAGAATTTTTCCGAATTTTTCTCAGTCATTTGCTATTTTTAATGAATTAAATGAATTATCGGGAATTATTTTAATTATTAAATCGCTGGAAAATCAAACTCGGGTCAAGTACTGTTCATCCGACCGAGCCCGAGTCAGACTCGAGTTCGAGTCCGACCCGACCGGCCGCGTCCGGCTCGACCGAGCAGTCAAGACGCGAGCCGTTGGATCGAGATCCAACGCCGCGTCATCGTTCCCCGATCCGACCCGAGACGGACGCTCGCCATGGGCCGTGTGCGTTAGGGTTTCGTGTTTGCGCGCGACGCCGAGGCACTATTTAAAGCCCCAAGGCCGCCTTGAAGCTCTTTACCGTGGCGCACCTTTTCCTCAAGTTTCAGAGCCCTAGCGCGCTGCCTAGCCGCAAAAGCTCGCCAGTAGTTGCCTCTCTCTTCCACCGCGTTCCTCGACGATTCCGCCGGCAAGAAGCTTCGCCGCAACCAAGACCGGATCCGAACCCCGGCCAGCGCACTGCTGAGTGCACTCACTTGGCCGAGACGCCCGAGGCGCCCGCCGTGGTCGCTATCCTCGCGGGTGAGCCCGCTGGCCGCTGAAGCCATCGCCCCGAGCTCGGTGAACCGCCGATCCAAATCGGACGGTTGAGGTGAGCCCACGCTCTATCCCAACCCTAAGATCCCAGATTAGATCGGGACCGCTTGGATCAAGATCCAATGGCCCATAATCGCCACGCTGCTTGTAACGTGGGTAACGCGTTCTTACGTTAGGGTTAATTTCAACCGCTTGGATCAAGATCCAACGGCTCGAGATCCGCCGCGTTAATCCAACACGTGAAACCGAGACCCAATCCATACCGCCGGATTTCAAATCGACGGCCGAGATTGCGCCACGCTGCCGGGAAGCTTGACCGCCGCGCCAGACTCGCGTGAGACGCCGACACGGGCGGGCCACGGCGGACAAATAAAACCGCACTTGACGCCATCGCCGACGCGTCACGGTGGGGCCCGCTGTCGCGACTGTCGGCAGGCCGACGCCAAGAATGACGCTACCCGAAAGTGGACCCACTGTCCGACCGTGAGCCGTGGACCGAGTCCACCGTAGACCCGAGCCAAGCGTGGACCGAGTCCATGGGTCACTGACGCCACCGCCCAATCGAGAGGCTGCCACGTGTCACCGATGACGCAATAATTAATTTCCAAAAGAAAATGATTTATTAATTCGAATAATGATTTCAAATTTAGATTCAAACTTCAAACGCTTATAACTTTTATGCTTCAACTCCGATTTGAGTGATTCAAATTTCTAAATTTGTATAAAATTAATATCTACCTAAATATAAATTTTATTTAATTTTTGGACTAAAGTTTTTCTCTGCAAAATTATTTAATTGATTATTTAAACTTTAAATAATCATAACTTTTGCGTTTTAACCCCAAATTTGACGATTCCAGTTTCTAAAAATCCAGAAAATTATGTTCTCTCTGTTTATGGATTTTATTTGGAGTTTTGGGATCTTTTTGCATAGTGTTTATTTGTGTATTTGCTATTTGCACGCTTTACGAGTAGACGTTGAAGTGCCGGAAGGATTCGAGGGAGAAGTGTTGACTCAGGATCCAACTCAAGACCAAGAGCAAGTGCTTTTTGAAGGCAAGTTGTGCTTTGACCATGTTGATCCTATTTCGAAAATCTATTTTGATTTAAACTATTGCATGCTAGATCAATTAGAAAGATACTTTGTTTAAACATGGGGGTTAGATAAATACCAATTTGCTATATGACACCTTGATTATCTAAGTATGTGCCATGATCCCTTGTCACCCTAGTTGTGGATTACTAGTTGGACATTATTAAATTGCCAACATGGGTTTAGACCGTTGTAGTATACTGCTTAGACCTGCTACGTGCTCATAACATGATTTTGGATAATTAAATGTTAATATTGACTTAATGATATATTGAACCTGTTTTGGAAAAGCATCATGTGATGTTGATGGCACGTGGTGCATGGTAATCAACTGGGGTTTGATAAACAGTTTTCGACCGGGGCATGTGGCAAGAGTAATCAGGTGGGCCAGTTGTGGCATTGGGAGTGATGATTTGGTTTTTCGGGTAGTCTTGCCCTGGTCACTCTAAGGACTTAACCTTGCAAGCCTTTGAACTGGGTCATACTTGCAACCACATGGCTGGAATGGGACGGCCCTAGTTGACTAAGTCGCTAAGGACTCACTTGAGGAGCCTCAGGGTGTCAGTTACACCGTTTGTGTGATTGTACGGGGGAGCGTATCGTGGTCGTGGCCGATACCCATCTAACGGTGTGTTGGTCCCATACTTCGCCTTGGCTAAGGGAAGGGATGGTGTAGAGCACTAACAGGAGAGGACCACTGTGTTGTTTGAGGCTTCCGAAAGGCTTTGTTATGATCGCTCATTCGCATACTCTTGTATGGCGATTCACTACCGACGTGGTGAGTGGATTGTATCTTGTGGGTAAAGTGCATAACCTCTGCAGAGTGGAGAATCTATTTAAATAGCCGAGTCCACTGTGATCGACAATGCTCGGAATTACAAACAAGGGTTAGACTTTCAAAATAACTTGGATTTGAAAAGTTGGGTTGGTTTAATAATGAAGATGATGGAAATGTGGTTTAGGATGGGGAAAATGTTTATTAAATTTCTGAAAAGTTATTTATGCTTTACTTATTTCTACGCTTTGAATCTACTTTTATTACTTGTCAAAAGTCATCGCAAATATACCCTGAGCTATTCCTTGTACCAAGCCATGCATATAGTATATTAGCTTGCATTCTGTGCATGACTTGCTGAGTACCAAGTACTCACCCTTGCCTCAACACAATACCAGTTGAAGAGGAGACTACGCGATTCGGAGGAGGATTTCCAAGAGGACCCGTCTACTTAGGGATGCGAGCCCAGTCAGTTGCCTGTGGTATACTGGATGGCGCCACGAAGTTTATTTGATTTTCCGCTGCTATTATTTCTTTTTTTTTAATAAGTTTTGCCCTACGAGGCATACATTTGTAACTTGACCATAAGGTCGAGTAACCCTTTGATTATTTAAATAAAGTACTTTGATAATATCGATTGGTATGATTGTGATATTTACCGATGTTAAGACTGTGTGCACTAGCGCGTTCCTGGACTAGTGCTGAATACACAGAGGGTCCGGATTTGCAAATTCGGGGTCCCGACAGAGGTGGTATCAGAGCCATACTTGACTGTAGGCTCAACCCTAAGCTAGAATGGTCGTAGTGAGGATAAAACCTATTTTCTAAAGCTAAAAATTTGTGAAGACAAGAAATGACATCTCGACTTATCCCCTTCTCTCTTTTCTTGTCTCTTGCTGAAATTTTCCCTTACCTTGTCACAATTTAAAAATTTCAAGTTCTTACGTAAAAGCACTCTTGTGACAGATGGAGGAAGAGTTCAACCACGTTGATCTCGGGAGTTGGTCACGCCATGGAACTTTGGCATATGCCAGCACTCTGAGATTTTGAGAAGCCCCAATACCAAGTGGAAGTGATCGGACAAGCGGGATTGATCAAGGCTTGTGATGTGAGGATTGAGGTACGCTAGGAAAAAGGGCCTGTGCAATCGGCCGATACATGACCGCCAGGAGATCTACAATGCAGATGGGTATCCAAGAAGTATCACGACGAGCAATGCGGCACATTACCCGTATCTACGCCAGAGAGTTGAGAGTACGGTGTTCCGCTACTATCCGCGCAGCGATAACCTTCTCGACCCGGCGATTCAGATGAGGATGCCACGGTTACACAGCTTGGCACGATTTGTCGTCGCCAGGAGGATGTACTAGATAATACAAGCAAGGAGCTGATAGGCCCGCAAGGAGATCACGACAGAGAAGAACAGATGGCGGAAGCTCAAGAGTATGTGGCACATCTTTCATGCGAAGGATTGACGAGTTGGAGATGACTTTATGGGACTGCACCTTGAGCTGATCGAGCTACACGAGCCAGATCCGTGAGGAGTCAGATCTCGATGAGACATCGCTTCTTCAACTACCACGAGAGGACATAGTTGCTGGACATGGCGATCGTTTCGCCTATGCCACAAAGACCTGCATCAGGCCGTGGAGGTTTTCTCGATGAGTGAGCATGGTTCTATAGTGAGACTCCTTCGCCGAGTCGTCATAGAATAAAGAGTCACCCTTTAGGCGTTAGGACTCCAGTGAGTTAGTTCGACGGATTTGCTTTGTTTGCTGAGTGTGCAGTATGTGTTGCAAGGCCCTTAGGCATTGTAAGCAGCCATACCAAGTTATTAATAATAAAGATGGACCTTAAAGTTACCCCTTTCGCCTCAAGATAAGTTCCATATTACTTGTCTATTCTTGTTTCCTCTCATCTCTAAACCTAGAGTAAATCGAATGATGGTGAACACCCGTGGAAACTTTGGAAGCAATGGGAGTGGATCTCGCCTGAAGAAAACCCCAATGATGGAGCACCAAAGACCGCCACCGATATGCAGAATTTCGTGAGCGCTTGCTTGCCTGCACTCATTGATGCATGCTATGATGCAACAAATGCAGGCACGCCATCCGCCAGGCCATCGCTAATCAAGTTAATCAGGGACCACGCCAGAATACAAGGCCGCCGAGTTCATGAGGACTCACCCACCCACTTTCTTCGGGAATGCCAATCCGTTGGAGGCCGATTTATTGGTTAAGATCAATTGAGAGGAAGCTACACATAGCTCAATGCATAGGAATGAGAAGGTATTTTTACGCTTCTCATCACCGGAAGGAACAAACACGAATGGTGGGAGAACTTCGTACACGCAAGAGAACCCCAAGATATCACTTTGGGAAGAGTTCACCAGATTCCGACAGATCACGTGCCTCGAACGAATCATGGACCTTAAGAAGGAGGAGTTCAGAGCATCAAGCAAAGGTAATCGGCGGTCGATACCTCGAACAAGTTCACACAGCCTAGCACGCCACGCACCGAGGATGTAGCGACGATAAATCCGGGCATAGTCTCGCTTTTATGAAGGGACTTAACTCAGATTGCAAGTAGGGTTGATCACCCACACCTTCCATTTCCAAGAGTTGGTGAATAAGGCACTTATTCTTGAGGACAAGCGCAAGGAACCGGATGAGAACAGAAGCGCAGGATGCAACAAAGAAGATCACGCCAGTGAACGCAAATAGCGCTTGAGAGTTGCACCAAATCAATTCTTCGATTCCAACCGCAGAGTCGACAGGACACCATCCTCAAGACACAAGACTCGCCAATCAAAACTACTGCACTTCACCCGCTAGAAACGCTACTCCGTGCAAGAATAGCGAACAAGAGATGTCAAGCATAATCGGCGAACGAGCCGACACTTTGCCAACAATTGTCCAAAGAAGACAGCAGGAGCGACCCTACTGCTTTCAATCTAGGAACCACCCCAGCTAGGACGCCAAAGCACCAGAGCCACACCCTGCATCAGTGGTGAGAGGCCGAGTCAACTATGTCACCGCAAGATGCACTGCACGCCACTGACGTCAGATCGGGTAAGTTACTTGTTAACTCGGCACTGCAACAGTTTTGTTTGACTCGAGCTTCGTGATTCGCTTTGTTTCGCAAGGCTTTGCTACTAGAAATGACTTGAGGATTGCAGGACTTAAGTGCATGCTTTTAGTTCAAACCCTGGTTCAGAACTCCGAACGGAAGTAGGATGTTCCGGGTGAGAATACTAATAGATGGAATAGAGTTCCTAGCAAACCTTATAATTTTGGAGACCTGCATCTTAGATGTTATATTGGGAATGGATTGGTTATCCAAGCACAAGGTCAGTATTGGATTGTGGACGAAGGACTATCTCAATGAGAGCCCGTGTGGGAAGAAAGTGGAATTTCAAGCCACTGATTAGAGATGATGGGGCTTGATGGTTAACAAGTACCAAGGCAATCAAAGATAGAGGATGTCCCGGTAGTGAATGAGTACCCAGACGTTTTCCCGCAGGATCTACTCGGGTATGCCGCAGACAGTGACATAGAGTTTGTGATAGAGCTTGCACGGCACAAAGACCGATAGCGAAGAGATTCCCTATCGGATGTCTACCGAGGAGTTGGTAGAAATGAAGAAACTTAGAGGAGTTAATGGATAAAGGATTTATCGCACTAAGTTCACACCGTGGGGAGCACCGCTTTTGTTTGTCAAGAAGAAGGACGGGAGTTTCAGGATGTGCATTGACTCACCGTGGCACTCAATGAAGTCACCGTGAAGAATAAGTATCCGCTACCCAGGATTGATGATTTGTTTGATCAGCTTAAGAGGAGCCGAGTTTTCTCCAAGATTGATCTCAGATCGGGATACCATCGCTTGAAGATCCGATCGTAAGATATTCAAGATCATTCTCGCAAGATATGGACATTACGAGTTTACTGATTATGTCCTTTGGGTCGATTTAACGCGCCACTTATTTCATGAATATGATGAATAAGGTGTTCATGGAATATTTGGACAAGTTTGTCGTCGTGTTCATAGACGATATCCTAATCTACTCCAAGACAGAGGATGAACATGCCGAACACTTAAGGCGAGTTTTGGAAAAGCCGAGGAACAAAGAACTTTCGCCAAGTTCAAACAAGTGTGATTTTTGGAAGGACAAGGTGGAGTTTCTTGGACATGTAATGACCGCAGAGGAGTCGCCGTGGATCCAAGCAAAGTAGAAGCTGTGTTACATTGGGAAACCAAGACGTGACCCATTCGGAGTTTCCTTGGAATGGCAGGATACTACCGCCGTTTCATCGAAGGCTTTTCGACAATTGCGAAACCTCTTACGCAATTCTTGAAGAAGGAAAAGAAGTTTGCATGGACGCCAGAATGTGAGAAAGGATTTCAGAGTGAAGAAGCGATTGACATCAAGACCGGTGTTAGTTCTACGGATGTTGCTCAAAGCTTCGATATTTATTGTGACGCATCGCGCCAAGGACTTGGATGTGTGCCGATGCAGAATGGAAAGGTCGCCGCTTATGCATCAAGGCGATTGAGGCCGCATGAGGAAAATTATCCGACACATGACCTAGAGTTAGCCGTAGTGCATGCTTTGAAGATATGGCGTCACTATCTCGATTGGAAACAGATGTGAAGTATATACGGATCATAAGAGCCTTAAGTACATATTCACCAGTTGGATCTCGAATATGAGGCAAAGGAGATGGCTAGAGTTGATCAAGGACTATAATGTTGGAATCCATTACCATCCCGGGAAGGCCAACGTAGTAGCCGATGCTCTGAGTCGGAAAAGCCATACCGTGAGTACGTTGCTAGCCACAGGTCAGGAGGAGTTGTGTGAGGATTTTCAGAAAATGAAGATTGAGGTAGTACCTAGCGGATTCTTGGCCGCATTGGAAGTAAAGCCTACTTTGGAGGACCAGATCCGAGAAGGACAGAAGGATGATGACAGGATCCGTAAGATTTAAGTCCAAAAGGAGGAAGGCAAGGCAGAGGACTTCAAGTTGGATGAGCAAGGCACGTTGTGGATGAAGGATCGCATTTGTGTGCCTAACAAAAAGGAGTTAAAGCAACTGATTTTGGAAGAAGCCCATGACTCCAAGTACTCGATTCATCCTGGAAGCGCCAAGATGTATCAGGATCTGAAGGAGAGATTCTGGTGGCCGAGCATGAAACGTGAAGTTGCCGAGCATGTTGCATTGTGCGACGTATGCCAGAGAGTCAAGGCAATGCATCGAGACCACAGGATTACACCACTAAAATACCCGAGTGGAAGTGGGAGGAAATCGGAATGGATTTCATTACGGCTTGTCAAGACTCAAGGGGTTATGACTCCATATGGGTTATAGTGGATCGCTTGACTAAAGTAGCCCATTTTATCCCCGTGAAGACCACTTACTCGGAGATAAATTAGCGGAATTATACATGATCGATTGTTTGTTTGCACAGAGTGCCAAAGAGGATTGTATCTGGACAGAGGTACCCAATTTACCTCGAGGTTACGGAATAAGTTGCATGAGGCCATGGGAACCCGCTTTAAACTTCAAGATGCCTTATCATCCACAGACGGATGGAGACCAGAAGAGTCAACCAGATTCGGAAGATATGTTAAGAGCTTGTGCATTGGCTTATGCTACCTCTTGGGATAAGAGTTTGCCGTATGCCGAGTTCGATTACAACAATAGTTATCAGGCTAGTTTACGATGTCACCTTTCGAGGCATCAGATGGTCGACTCGTGGACGCCATTGAATTGGAATGAGACGGCGAGCGCGTGTCTTTGGGCCTGATATTCTTCAAGAGGTCAAGAGCGATCGCTATGATTAGGGAAAGGTTGAAGATAGCCCAATCACGACAAAAGAGTTATGCCGACAATCGTCGCCGAGATTTGAGTTTTGAACCGTAAGACTTTGTATACCTCGTGAGTTACGCCTCGGGGAGTTAAGAGGTTCCATGCCAAAGGGAAACTTGCACCCTGCTATGTTGGACCATTTAAGATTTTGAGCCGCAGAGGCTAAGTTGCTTACCACCGGAGTTGCCATCGTTAGCAGGTGGAGTACACGTATTCCATGTGTCCTTGAAGAAATGTCTCCGAGTTCCCGAGGAATGACATCGCTAGAGTCAATCGAGTTGCAAGAGGATTTGACTTATAAGGAGCATCCCGTGAGGATTCTAGACACAATGGATCGAGAAACTAGAAACAAGTCAACCCGATTCTGAGAGTTCAAAGTGGAGCAACCATGAAGAAAGTGAAGCGACTTGGGAGCGAGGAGGATTTGAAGAAAGAATTTCCAAACCTATTCCTTTAGTGAGCCCTGAATCTCGGGGACGAGATTCTATTAAGGGGGGGAGGTTTGTAACACCCCAAAATTTTACTTTTCCTAAATTCATGTGTGATTTGGCCCTTTGGTGAATTTTTGGAATTTTCTGGAATTTATTTGGATTTATTTGGAATTTATTTGAATTTATTCCATTTTGAAATAATTAAAGAATTTAATTTTGCAAATAAAATTTTGTTGGAAATATTTTATTTGAGTCCAAAATGATCCAAAGTATTTTCAGAATTTTTCTCGAATTTTTGAGTCATTTGCTATTTTTAATGAATTAAATGAATTAATGGGAATTATTTTAATTATTAAATCGCTGGAAAATCAAACTCGGGTCAAGTATCGTTTCATCCGATCGAGCCCGAGTCGACTCGAGTTCGAGTCCGACCCGACCGGCCAGCGTCATGCTCGACCGAAGCGTTCAAGACGCTGAGCCGTTGGATCGAGATCCAACGGCCGTCATCGCTCCCGATCCGACCGAGACGGATCGCTCCGCCGGCCGGCCGTAGCGTTAGGGTTTCGTGTGTTGCGCGCGACGCCGAGGCACTATTTAAAGCCCCAAGGCCGCCTGAAGCTCTTTACCGTGCGCACCTTTTCCTCAAGTTTGAGCCCTAGCCGCCGCCTAGCCGCAAAGCTCGCCAGAGTTGCCTCTCTCTTCCACCGCGTTCCTCGACGATTCCGCGCCGGCAAGCCGTTTCGCCGCAACCAAGACCGGATCCGAACCCGGCCAGGCGCACTGCTGAGTGCACTCACTTGGCCGGAGACGCCCGAGGCGCCACGCTGCGTGGTCGCTATCTCGCCGGTGAGCCCGCGCCGCTGGCCATCGCCCCGAAGCTCGGTGAACCGCCGATCCAAATCGGACGGTTGAGGTGAGCCCACGTTCTATCCCAACCCTAAGATCCCAGATTAGATCGGGACCGTTGGAACAAGATCCAACGGCCCATAATCGCCACGCTGCTTGTAACGTGGGTAACGTTACGGTTAGGTTAATTTCAACCGCTTGGATCAAGATCCAACGGCTCGATCCGCGCGTTAATCCAACACGTGAAACCGAGACCCAATCCATACCGCCGGATTTCAAATCGACGGCCGAGATTGCGCCACGCGTCGGAAGCTTGACCGCCGCGGCCGCAACAGCGTGAGACGCCGACACGGGCCCGCGGCGGGACAAATAAACCGCACCTTGACGCATCGCCGACGCCACGGTGGGGCCCGCTTGTCGGCAAATGCCCCAAGCAGGCCGACGTCAAGAATGACGCTACCCGAGTGGACCCAGCTGTCCGATCGTGAGCCGTGGGACCGAGTCCACCGTAGACCCGAGCCAAGCGTGGACCGAGTCCATGGGCCTGACGCCACCGCCAATCGAGAGGCTGCCACGTGTCACCGATGACGCAATAATTAATTTCCGAAAAGAAAATGATTTATTAATTCGAATAATGATTTCAAATTTAGATTCAAACTTCAAACGCTTATAACTTTTATGCTTTCAACTCCGATTTGAGTGATTCAAATTTCTAAATTTTTATAAAATTAATATCTACATAAATATAAATTTTATTTAATTTTTGGAGTAAAGTTTTTCTCTGCAAAATTATTTAATTGATTATTTAAACTTTAAATAATCATAACTTTTATGCTTTAACCCCAAATTTGATTTATTCCAGTTTCTAAAAATCCAGAAAATTATGTTCTCTCTGTTTATGGATTTTATTTGGAGTTTTGGGATCTTTTTGCATAGTGTTTATTTGTGTATTTGCTATTTGCACGCTTTACGAGTAGACGTTGAAGTGCCGGAAGGATTCGAGGGAGAAGTGTTGACTCAGGATCCAACTCAAGACCAAGAGCAAGTGCTTTTGAAGGCAAGTTGTGCTTTGACCATGTTGATCCTATTTGAAAATCTATTTTGATTTAAACTATTGCATGCTAGATCAATTAGAAAGATACTTTGTTTAAACATGGGGTTAGATAAATACCAATTTGCTATATGACACCTTGATTATCTAAGTATGTGCCATGATCCCTTGTCACCCTAGTTGTGGATTACTAGTTGGACATTATTAAATTGCCAACATGGGTTTAGACCGTTGTAGTATCTGCTTAGACTCGCTACGTGCTCATAACATGATTTTGGATAATTAAATGTTAATATTGACTTAATGATATATTGAACCTGTTTTGGAAAAGCATCATGTGATGTTGATGGCACGTGGTGCATGGTAATCAAGCGGGGTTTGATAAACGCTTTTCGGCCAGGGGCATGTGGCAAGAGTAATCAGTGGGCGATTGTGGCATTGGGAGTGATGATTTGGTTTTTAGTCTTGCCCTGTCACTCTAAGGACTTAACCTTGCAAGCCTTTGAACTGGTCATACTTGCAACCACATGGCTGGAATGGGACGGCCCTAGTTGACTAAGTCGCTAAGGACTCACTTGAGGAGCCTCGGGTGTCGATTACACCGCTTTGTGTGATTGTATGCGGGAGCGATCGTGGTCGTGGCCGATACCCATCTAACGGTGTGTTGGTCCCATACTTCGCCTTGGCTAAGGGAAGGGATGGTGTAGAGCACGAACCGGAGAGGACCACCTGTGTTGTTTGAGGCTTCCGAAAGGCTTTGTTATGATCGCTCATTCGCATACTCTTGTATGGCGATTCACGGCTGACGTGGTGAGTGGATTGTATCTTGTGGGTAAAGTGCATAACCTCTGCAGAGTGGAGAATCTATTTAAATAGCCGAGTCCACGGTACTGGACAATGCTCGGGAATTACAGTCAAGGGTTAGACTTTCTGAAAATAACTTGGATTTGAAAAGTTGGGTTGGTTTAATAATGAAGATGATGGAAATGTGGTTTAGGATGGGGAAAATGTTTATTAAATTTCCTGAAAAGTTATTTATGCTTTACTTATTTCTCGCTGAATCTACTTTTATTACTTGTCAAAAGTCACATCGCAAATATACCCTGAGCTATTCCTTGTACCAAGCCATGCATATAGTATATTAGCTTGCATTCTGTGCATGACTTGCTGAGTACCAAGTACTCACCCTTGCCTCAACACAATACCAGTTGAAGAGGAGACTACGCCAGTTTCGGAGGAGGATTTCCAAGAGGACCCGTCTACTTAGGGATGCGAGCCCAGTCAGTTGCCTGTGGTATACTGGATGGCGCCACGAAGTTTATTTGATTTTCCGCTGCTATTATTTCTTTTTTTTTAATAAGTTTTGCCCTACGAGGCATACATTTGTAACTTGACCATAAGGTCGAGTAACCCTTTGATTATTTAAATAAAGTACTTTGATAATATCGATTGGTATGATTGTGATATTTACCGATGTTAAGACTGTGTGCACTAGCGCGTTCCTGGACTAGTGCTGAATACACAGAGGGTCCGGATTTGCAAATTCGGGGTCCCGACATCATGGTACCTAAAACAACAAGAAAACACAAGCGTGAGTTCAAAACTCAGCAAGCATATTGCAATGGTACAACAAGAACAATTACATAGCAATAATATCTCACATCATGTAAACCATCTCATCCATGGTCACATATCATCATCATCATCAATATGTATGCAGTGCAATGCGATGCTCATGTCTCCTTGGAAACTCACATCGGTATGGTTGAGTGCACACCCGTCGGTATGCACCCTCTCCCCCCTTCCATCCCGAAGATGGAGGGTGCCTACTCCTCGCTTCCGTTCACCGCGGTGAATGGAATCACGATGTAGGACTTACTCTTTGGCTCTCCGGAATAGTCATAACTTTCTCACCGAGCTTCCCCGGATTAGTTATGACTTTCTCACCGCCCGGGCCATGTAACATGCCATGTATGCGAATATGCCAACATCATAATAAACTTGTACATTAACACATGGCATCATGGCATACTCATCATATCAATGGAAATCAGTAAAACATGGAAAGTGATCATGTCATATAATCAAGTTCATCTAGTCTCAACTAGCAACCTACAAACCGCTATCCATTACAATGCACTTGCCTCAACAACGGGCAACGGATTGGCGGGAAGTAGAAGGCACTCCCGGGGTCACACCACCTGCACATAGGTACCACACACTCACAATCATGTCCACCAAACAGTACGCAAACCCTCATCTACCCCGACATTGCCAACTACTCGCAACACCCAAAAATAGAGGTTTTGTCCCGTCGGGACAGCAGCCTTCCAAAAGGCATAACTTGAGTTTTGGGACTCCGAATCAATTAAACGAGTACATCCTCGCATAGCTTAGGAAATTTCCCAACTTTTTCTAAGTATAAGGAAAGACTGATTCGGAATCTAAAGTGGTTTAATCTATAGAATATCGTGATCTGTTCCAATCACGTCACAGATTTTAACACGCTCGGTAAAACAGCCATAACTTTCAAACGGCCGATCGGAATTTAACGTTCTTTATATCCACTGAAATATAATGAAATTATCTACAACTTCTTCAACAGCCGTATGACCAGATTCCGAATCTAAATTGGCGAAAACCTAAGCCCTAGGTCGACTGCTCATGCTGCCCGAAACAGAGAACGTGGCAACTTCTAGATCTAATCCAATCTACTCAATTCCAGCACCACCAATTAATCTAAAAACATGATATTGATCCTTAGAATAGTACCTAGCCCAACCCCAAGGAGTCCCATGGCCATACCTTCGCCCGACGCACGAAAACTCCAATAGATCTCCTCGCTCCTCGCTCCTCAGATGGATCTTCGAGGTGCAGTGGTGGGGAGGCTACCCTAGGGCAGCAAGGGGGGTGGAGGAGAGGTGGTGGAGAGGTGGAGAGGCAAGGGGCGCACGGCCACAAGGGGAGGAGAGGGGTGGGGCGGCTAGGGCCAAAGGGGTGGGGGGGAAGGTGGGGCGCACACAAGGGTATGGGGGCACACAAGGGGCAGGGGAGCCCCCTTTTACCAGCCCCAAACCTGTTTCCTAGTCCTAAATGGACTCATACTCCATCCCACCAAAGCCCACAACCCCCTCTTTTAGGCCCAAACTCCCCCGGAAAGGCCCAAAACCCCGGAAACGGCCCGGAAACGCTATTCAACCTCCTACCATATGGTTTTAACCTCCAATACCATATTTCATAATGTTTTTGAGCTCAACATTCACTTTTTGTAAGGTTACGACACTCCGTGGTGTCACATTCGGAGTCTTAGAACCCGAGTTATGCCTTTTGGAAGGCTGCTGTCCCGACGGGACATAATCTCTGTTTTTGGGTTTTGCGAGTAGTTGGCAATGTCGGGGTAGATGAGGGTTTGCATACTGTTTTGTGGACATGATTGTGAGTGTATGGTACCTATGTGCAGGTGGTGTGACCCCGGGAGTGCCCTCTTCATCTCGCCAATCCGTCACCCGTGGTTGAGGCAAGTGTATTGGAATGGGTAGCGGATTGTGGGTTGTTTGATTGATTGAGATTGAAATTTGAATATATGATATGTTCACATGCCATGCTTTAATGTTTGCCATTGATATGATGAATATGTTTACTATGTGATGATGCCATGTGTTAATGTACAAGTTATCCATGATGATGCCATATGTTAATGTACAAGTTATTCATGATGTTGGCATATTTGCATACATGGCATGTTACATGTCCCGGGCGGTGAGAAAGTCATAACTAGTCCGGGGAAGGTCGGTGAGAAAGTTATGACTATTCCGGAGAGCCAATGAGTAAGTCCTACATCGTGATTCCATTCACCGCGGTGAATGTGTTTAGGAGTAGGCACCCTCCATCTTCGGGATGGAAGGGGGGAGAGGGTGCACTCCGACGGGTGTGTACTCAACCATACCGGTATGAGTTTCCAAGGAGATATGAGCATCGGATAGCATCGCATTGCATACATAATGATGATGATAATGATTTGTGAACATGGATGAGATGATATACATGATGTGAGTTGTTGTAGCCATGTAATTGTTTATGTTTGTACCATTGCAATATACTTGCTGAGTGATGAACTCACGCTTGTGTTTACGTTGTTTATTTTTTTAGGTACCATGACACCGGCATATGGGATGGGGAAATAGCTACACAACTTCACGTAGTCCAGCCACGTTTACTATTGTTTAGTAAAGTTCATAATAAGTGCCATGAACTAGGTGTTTGGAATAATTTTTGTGTGCTTATGATCCTTATTTGCTTAGCCATAGTTTATGGAGTGGTTGGCTTTAGTATTATTGTCTTATGTTGATGCTATATTCGTTTATATTGCTGTTTTAGATGCCTTATGTTTTGCTATGAACTGCCTTGTTATTGCTATCGCTTCAATTCATGTTAAAACAAAGGAGATGCTGCCGAAATTTTGGTTTTTAGCATGTGCGCCTTTGCTGTAATTTATGTTTAATTGTGGTATTTAGATGTTATTTAGTCTATGTTTGGTAGCATTCGGGCATATTAAATGCCGGGGTGTTACAGTTGGTATCAAAGCGGGCTGTAGGTCCCTGGAATGTGTATTTTTAGTGTCATGCTGTAGGGTACAACTAAAGTGTGATGTGGAATAACTTAGAAACATGGCTTAGGTTTTAACTAAAATTTTGTCATAGGATAGCAACATTAAAACTTGCAAAAGTGGTATAACTAATCTAAAACTTGACACACATGGTTGCACAGTAGGAAAAAGGGTATGGGTATCGTTTCCTTACGCTTAAATGTTGTATTTAAGTTTTGATGTTGAATGCTTCATTTGATAATGCATGTTGCTATGTCAATGAGATAAATGATTGAATTGTTCTTGTTGTTGTGATAGAGTGGGGTTGTGGTGCCGAAGGGTTTCGGTCAACTCTTTTTGTTCATAGTAAGGGTGAGGTTTGACGGTGTGGCCGGTTAGCGCCATCACCGAAGAACTATTAACCCCTGTAGGAGAAGAGTGTTTACCCTTTCTGTCGTAGATCGGGTAGTTGATTGGAGTCAAATAGAAGAATTTGGTGGTGGATTCCTTCGGATGTTCTTTATCATCTGTGGTCGGTCTTGGTTGGTTTTCTTGGTTTTAGTTGATTGAAACCAAAAGGAAAAAAAATGTTGGGTATTGGATTTCCGCGGATCGTTCCGTATGCGGTGTGTGGTTTTGTCTTCCTTGGTTGAAGACGAAGAAGAAGAGTCTAGTGTTGCGCTTCTTTTGGGCGCCTTTCCAGTTTTGATGCTTAGTTTGTTGATTGCTTTATGGGGAAGAAGCATTCAATTTATTCCTGTGTTTGTCTTTCTCCGAGATTAAAAGAGTTATTGTGGCGTTATGCCATACCTGGTTGTCAGGGCTGAAGTTCTGTGGCTTTGTAGGAGTAAGTGGTGTTTGATTTCGTCATTTTTCTTGTTTGAGAAATCATCTTTGAAAACCCTTCTTGTTTCGTGAAAGTTTGGGGTTTGGTGTTCAGGTTTTATTTGAAAAGGATTACTAAATCGCTTGGTTCCCTTTTAAGAAAATTGTCTTTCAACCATTTTCCTCTATGGGAGTCCTTGAGATTGAAAAGTGTTTTGGAGAATTCCTTTTTGCATGACCAAGTTTGGGTTTGTCTCATTGCAATTTTGAGAGTCAAGTTTCCTTATGAATTTGAGATGAGCTTTAAAACTAAAATGCTGCAAACAAAGTAAGTAGTCTTTTGACTGAAATCGTTTGTCAATAGTGAGAATGGTTGTTTAGCATGTTATGTAGTATGTACCAATGTCGTTTATGGAATGATGTATTGTTAAGTTAAATTGCGAGTTGAATCAATTAAATGTAATTGTTACCTTTAGCTTAAGATTAGGTGAACCTCTAGTGATGTAGAGTACCCCATAGTGGGAATGATTAAATGTGTTAATGTATATGCTTAGAATCTGTTGCTTTGCTTTAAAAGTGCTTATGACCCCCGATTATGTTTAAAGTTTTAAACCCTAATGTATAGTTAGAACATTAAAATGATGTAGATTGCTGTTATTGTTAAAGAACTTTGCTGGTTGTTTAAAGATGTTCTAATCTAATGGGTTAATAGAGAAATTTAATTGTGTTGACTAGTGACTTAAATTTGGAAGTTGATTAGAGTTGCTATTTACGTTGTTGCAAACTACTAGTATATTTGGAAGTATGCATTGTGTCTCTACAATGCTAGTATTGATATCAATTGAGAAGACATAAGACATTGTTAATGATGTTGTTAAGGGCAGTGTTAATGCTAGTATTCAATCTATTTTTAAATAGTTGGAGTATGTTGTGTGGTGGTAGTTTTGCTATAACCGATGTATAGAGTAGCTAAAAGCAATGTTGTTGATTGATGATTATGCCCATTTGTTTTTGACTAAGTAGTGGTGGTAACTGTTTAGATTACTCGTTGGAAAACCATGGTTAAAATAAAGGAAAGTTTTAACATGTTGCGATGGAGTGAGCTTTTGATAATTAACATGATAAATGATCTTATCCTTAATGAAAGTATAACTTAGAGTCTCACTTACGAATTCTTCCCTGTGGAGATAATATTTACATATTGAAGTCGTTGTTTAAATGAATAAGGTTCGGTTGTCGAGACGTGAACATATAGGTGGTATGAAATTATAAGCTGATCTTGCTGAAAAATTTGTTGAAGTACTATGTTTCAAATTTAGAATAAGATGTATTATGTTTTGGTGATCCGTGGGGATCATGTCAATGTAGTCTTGGTTGGGTGCCTTTTTGATAAGCATCATAAACCTTAATTAGAAGTGTTGGGAATGGTAACTAGAGAAAGAAATTGTTATGTAAATTTTGTTAAAAACCGGTTGGACTTTCTCAATGAGTAAGTAGTGAATTTTGAAGTCTTTAATGGAAAGCGTAGTGGAACGCTAGAGATGATTGTATTTATGCTAAGCTGGTGTTTAAAACCTTCTGGACTGGTTTCGTTGGTTGCTATTTTGGTTGAATGCTTTCGGTCAAAGTGTTCCTTCTGTTGTGTTTCAGAGTTTCCCTAAACTCGTGGTGATTGTTGCCAACTTTTGGTTTTGGCTTATTTGCTTAGTTTATGCTATGGGTATGGTTTTACACCCAAAGTCTTTGAGTGGATCGCGCCCCTTCGCGTTTGCACCGAGTTACCTTTGGAATAAATGTTTAAAAGGAAGCAGACGGTCATAGTGGG
Organism: Rhipidocladum racemiflorum; assembly: GCA_036346355.1. Taxonomy (NCBI): domain Eukaryota; kingdom Viridiplantae; phylum Streptophyta; class Magnoliopsida; order Poales; family Poaceae; genus Rhipidocladum; species Rhipidocladum racemiflorum. Next base: position 32,476,446 of record CM070577.1, read on the forward strand.
TTGTGTTGAAAATTCTTGAGATTTAATTTGTAACTCTTTCAGTTAGAGTTGGAGTTATTTGAAAAAAAATGGTGTGGTGTTTGCAAGCGCTTCAAAGGGTGGATTTCAGGAATGTTCCTAAGTGATTTTGTTAGTGAAGTGTTCCTCTTTTGGAAATGAGTTTCCTTTTCTCTTTGAGAAAATTTGTGGCGGTTGTATATGCAGATGTTTAACTTTGGAGCCGATGTCCTTTTCCAAATGTTCATTGTGGTTAAAGTGCGAGGTTTTGCAAGTTTAGTTTTCAATTGACGTGGCTTCCTACACGATGTGGTGTTCCTATTAATGGTGTGGCCGTCATAGTTTATATGAATTTATGACCATCGATGTTAATTGTGTTTCAATCATGTGATACCGAGGAAGAAGTCTTTTGGTGGATGACTATTCGGTGTTGTTGTTACATGAAGAATGAATGGTGAAAAGGAAGCATGACATTGTTTATAGATGTTTAATGATGAAAGAGTCGATGAGCCATGTCGGTGAGAAAGTCATATATGGATATATGACTAATCCGGAGTGCTCTTGAAAAGTGTGCATGCATGTCATAAATTGAGACTTCTATTTCTTTCTGGTATGTTGGTTGTGGTGTAGGAGATTTGTATTTCCTTTGCAACTTAGCTTAGGAAAAATAAGATGAGTACTCTTTGGTTGTTGTTGAATTCTTTCCAAAGTGACTTTTAGCGCTTTGGAGTTCGAGTTGTTGTATGTGGATCATTTTGGGTTCATGGGTTTCGGTTGAGCTTACTCAATGATTGTACTCTTTGTTGTGGTCCTTTGAGTGGAAGGTTGTGTATGACTCAATGCAAACCTTCTTGGAGAATTGTGTCGTTGAGGTGTTCCTCAGTAGGGTTGATCCAATGATTAGTGGACCACTTGGTGGTTGCTAGTAATTGCTTTCTGTTTTTGAAGAGTATTGGATCTTTTGTCGCCGATCTTAGAGTGTTGTGTCTCACTTGGTTTGCGTCGTCTTGAAAACGATGAACCACAGTTGAGAGGTTGAGACGTGAATCACTTTTGTGCGTGGGAGCGGAAGATGGATCTAGAAGTTGGTACCATGTCCTTCTGGAGAGTGGCTTTGGTTAAAGGGATCGGGCACTTTAGTGCCAAGGAATGCTTGGAATGAGGAGTTTGAGATCGTTTTATTTCGTGGTCTATTTGGGATTTTATCCTATTGCTTGGGTCATGTCGAGGCCTTGTTTGAGTGCTTTGTGTTTCAATGTTAAGTAAAGTTCTCGCAAGTTTTGATTGCGAGTTGTCATTAGAGCCGTTGGTCTTCGAACCTAGGGGTCCTGTCATCGAGTATCGATCAGTGTAAATTCCAGTGGTCTTATTTAGAGAAGCGACCTGGGAGTGGAAGTCTTGCGGGGGCGAGCTTTACGCAAAACTCTTTTCTTTAGGTTTGAACCGTGAAGATTAGATCTTTGAGTGTTGTTGGTTTGGCGTAGTGGCATGTCTTCGATTCGAGGTTGAATCCTGTTGAAGGGGGGGAGAATGTGACACGACGGAGTGTCGTAACCTTATTTAAAGTGAATGTTGAGGTCAAAAACTTTATGAAATATGAAATTGGAGGTTGAAACCATACGCTATGAAGTTTAATCGCGTTTCCGGGCCTCTCCGGGGGAGTTTGGGCCTTGAGGGAAATAAATGGGCCGTCAGTGGGGGCTTTTTGGCCCAGGTGGGGGGGAACCTGCCAACCCCTTTAGGGTTTCCCCCCATGCGCTCCACACCTCCTCCTCCTCTCCCTCATGCGCCCCCACACCTCCTCCTCCTCCCCCATGCGCCTCCATCTCCCCTAGCCGCCCCTCCTTGCGCCCCTCTCCTCCCCATCCCTCTTCACCACCTCTCCTCCACCCCCTTGATGTCCTAGGGTAGTCTCCCCACCCCTGCACCTCGAAGATCCGTCCATTGGAGCGAGGAGCGAGGAGCGAGGAGCAAGGAGCGAGGAGCGATCCGGGAGGAGATCTATTGGGTTTTCGTGCATCAGGCGAAGGTATGGCCATGGGACTCCTTGGGGTTGGGCTAGGTACTGTTTTAAGGATCATTATCAAGTTTTTAGATCAATTGGTGGTGCTGGAATTGAGTAGATTAGACGAAATCTAGAAGTTGTCACGTCCTCTGTTTCGGGCAGCATGAGCAGTCGAACTAGGGTTTGAGTTTTCGTCAATTTAGGGTCAGAATTTGGTCGGCTGCCTGTAGAAGAAGTTGTAGGTAATTTCAATACCTTTTAGTGGGTATAAAGAACGCAAAATTCCGATCAGCCGTTTGAAAGTTATGGCTGTTTTACCGAGCGTGTTAAAATCTGTGACGTGATTGGAATAGATCTCGGTATTTTGTAGATTAAACAACTTTAGAGTCCGAATCAGCTTTTCCATATACCTAGAAAAAGTTAGGAAATTTCCTAAGCTACGCGAGGATGTACTCGCTTAATTGATTCAGAGTGTTAGAACCCGAGTTATGCCTTTTGGAAGGCTGCTATCCTGACGGGACAGAATCTCTGTTTTTGGGTTTTTCGAGTAGTTGGCAATGTCGGGGTAGATGAGGGTTTGCATACTGTTTTGTGGACATGATTGTGAGTGTATGGTACCTATGTGCAGGTGGTGTGACCTCGGGAGTGCCCTCTTCATCTCACCAATTCGTCGCCCGTGGTTGAGGCAAGTGTATTGGAATGGGTAGCGGATTGTGGGTTGTTTGATTGATTGAGATTGAAATTTGAATATATGATATGTTCACATGCCATGCTTTAATGTTTGCCATTGATATGATGAATATGTTTATTATGTGATGATGCCATGTGTTAATGTACAAGTTATCCATGATGATGCAATATGTTAATGTACAAGTTGTTCATGATGTTGGCATATTTGCATACATGGCATGTTACATGGCCTGGGTGGTGAGAAAGTCATAATTAGTCCGGGGAAGGTCATGACTATTCCAGAGAGCTAATGAGTAAGTCCTACATCGTGATTCCATTCACCGCGGTGAACGGAAGCGAGGAGTAGGCACCCTCCATCTTCGGGATGGAAGGGGGGAGAGGGTGCACACCGACGGGTGTGTACTCAACCATACCGGTATGAGTTTCCAAGGAGATATGAGCATCGCATCGCATTGCATACATAATGATGATGATAATGATTTGTGAACATGGATGAGATGATATACATGATGTGAGTTGTTGTAGCCATGTAATTGTTTATGTTTGTACCATTGCAATATACTTGCTTAGTGATGAACTCACGCTTGTTTCTACGTTGTTTATTTTTTTAGGTACCATGACACCGGCATATGGGAAGGGGAAATAGCTACACAACTTCACGTAGTCTTGCCACATTTACTATTGTTTAGTCAAGTTCACAATAAGTGCCATGAACTAGGTGTTTGGAATAATTTTTGTGTGCTTATGATCCTTATTTGCTTAGCCATAGTTTATGGAGTGGTTGGCTTTAGTATTATTGTCTTATGTTGATGCTATATTCGTTTATATTGCTATTTTAGATGCCTTATGTTTTGCTATGAACTGCCTTGTTATTGCTATCGCTTCAATTCATGTTAAAACAAAGGAGATGCTGCCGAAATTTTGGTTTTTAGCATGTGTGCCTTTGCTGTAATTTATGTTTAAATGTAGTATTTAGATGTTGTTTAGTCTATGTTTGGTAGCATTCGGGCATATTAAATGCCGGGGTGTTACAACTGCATACTTCCAAATATACTAGTAGTTTGCAAATACATAAATAGCAACTCTAATCAACTTCCAAATTAAAGCCACTAGTCAGCATGATTAAATTTCTCTATTAACATGTAAAATTAGAGCATCTTTAACAACCAGCAAAGTTTCTTTAACAATATCAGTAATTTACATCATCTTAATGTTCTAACTATACATCAGGGTTTTAAACTTTAAACATTATCAGGGGTCATAAGCACTTGTATAACAAAGCAACAGATTCTAAGCATGTACATTAACACATTCAATCATTCTCGCTAAGAGTAAACTACAACACTAGTAGTCTATTTATTCTCATGCTAGAGATAGCAACCGCATTGAATTGTTTTAACTCACAAATTAACTTAACATTACGTCATCCCATAAACCACATTGGTACATGCTACATAACATGCTAAACAATAATTCTTACTAAGGACAAACGATTTCTGTCAAAAGACTACTTACTTTGTTTGAAGCATTTTAGTTTTAAAACTCATCCCAAATTCATAAGGAAACTTGACTTTCAAAATTGCAATGAGACAAAGCCAAACTTGGTCAGGCAAAAGGAATTCTACAAAACACTTTTCAATCTCAAAGACTCCCATAGAGGAAAATGGTTGAAAGACAATTTTCTTAAAAGGGAACCAAGCGATCAAGTAAACCCTTGCGGACAACAGCACAAAACATTAATCGACACAACTTAACTTTTTGCACACGCTTCAATAACTTCTTTTAAACTCAGAGTAAGACACATAAGAACCAAAACTATACTTTTCTTTGCAAGGCAACCAACAAAACCGGTGTCAAAGCCAAAAGGCGACTAAAAAGGCGCAACGCTAAATTCCTCTTCTTCGTCTTCAACCAAGGAAGACAAAACCATGAAACACCGAAGGGACACTCCGCGAAAAACCAATTCCAAACACTTTTCATTTGATTTCAATCAACTAAAACCAAAAAACCAACCGAAACCGACCCTTAGAACGGTAAAGAGCATATGAAGGAATCCACCACCAAACTCTTCTATTTGCCTCCAGTCAACTACCCGATCTACGATAGAAAAGGTAAGCACTCTTTCCCTACAAGGGGTTAATAGTTCTGCGATGATGGCTTTAACCGGCCATACCGTCAAACCACACCCTTACTTTGAACAAAAGTGGTGACCGAAACCCTTCGGCACCACAACCCCACTTTAACACAACCACAAGAACAATTCAATCATTTATCTCATAGACATAGCAACATGCATTATCAAATGAAGCATTCAACATCAAAGCTTAAATGCAACATTTAATCGTAATGAAACGATACCCATACCCTTTCCTACTGTGCATCCAGTGTGTGTCAAATTTTAGATTAGTTATACCACTTTTGCAAGTTTTAATGTTGCTATCCTATGACAAAATTTTAGTAAAGACCTAAGCCATGTTTCTAAGTTATTCCACATAACATTTTAGTTGTACCCTATAGCATGACACTAAAAATACACATTCCAAGGACCTACAAATTTCGCTCGATACCAATCAGAACACCCGGCATTTAATATGCCCGAATGCTACCAAACATAGACTAAGCAACCTCTAAATACCACAATTACAAGTAAATTACAGCAAAGGCACTAATGCTAAAAACCAAAATTTCGGCAGTATCTCCTTTGTTTTAACATGAATTGAAGGAAACACAATAGCATAGCAAAATAAGACAATAGGAGAGACATCTAAAATAGCCATAATTAAAGGCATGACAACAATATAAGTCTAATCCCAGGTACTCAATGACTCCATGAGCCAAACAAACAATAAGACTCTCATATCGCAAAGCTAAACCATAAAGCAATAATCATCACACTTAATTTATTGTCAAAGCCCAATTGAATGTCTTATGGGACAAATGAGTGACGCTACGTGTAGAAGTGTGACTAATTCCCTTTCCCGCATGCTGATCTCATGGTACCTAAAACAACAAGAAAGCACAAGCGTGAGTTCAACACTCAGCAAGCATATTGCAATGGTACACAAGAACAAATACATGGCTACAACAACTCATATCATGTTTATCATCTCATTCATGATCACATATCAATAACATCATCATTATGTATGCAATGCGATGCGATGCTCATGTCTCCTTGGAAACTCATACCAGTATGGTTGAGTACACACCCGTCGGTGTGCACCCTCTCCCCCCTTCCATCCCGAAGATGGAGGGTGCCTACTCCTCGCTTTCGTTCACCGCGGTGAATGGAATCACGATGTAGGACTTACTCATTGGCTCTCCGGATTAGTCATAACTGTCTCACCGATCTTCCCCGGACTAGTTATGACTTTCTCACCGCCCGGGCCATGTAACATGCCATGTATGCAAATATGCCAACGTCATAAATAACTTGTACACTAACACATGGCATCATAACATAGTAAACATATTCATCATATCATTGGCAATCATTAAAGCATGGCAAGTGATCATATCATATAATAAATTTCATCTAGTCTCAACTAGCAACCTACAAACCGCTATCCATTACAATACACTTGCCTCAACCACGGGCAATGGATTGGCGAGAAGTAGTGTAACACCCCAAAATTTTGCTTTCCTTAAATTTAAGTGTGATTTGGCACTTTGGTGAATTTTTGGAATTTTCTGGAATTTATTTGGATTTATTTGGAATTTATTTGAATTTATTCCCTTTTGAAATAATTAAAGAATTTGATTTTGCAAATAAAATTTTGTTGGAAATATTTTATTTGAGTCCAAAATACTCCAAAATATTTTCTAGAATTTTTCTGGAATTTTTCCGAGTATTTTACTATTTTTAAAAAATTAAATGAATTTCTAGGAATTAATTTGAATATTTAATCGCTGGATTAAATCGAGTTGGTTTGCACTGTTCATCTGACCGGACCCGAGTCCGAGTCAGACTCGAGTCCGACCCGAGCCAACTGACCCGGTCGAACCCAGTCGCCTAACCCTAACCCTCTCGACCGTCCAATCAAGATCGAACGGCCGAGATTGAGCCACGTCGCCCGAACCCGAGCCCGACCGAGCCAGCCAAGTCACCCGAGCCCAAACCCTCGCACTGTTGGATCTTGATCCAACGGCTCACGTTGAGCCACGTCACCCAATCCGAATCCAATTCGGATTCCGCCGTCGCAACTGTGTGGGCCTCGGTTTCCACGAGTTTCACAGACGCCGAGGGCCCTATTTAATGCGCCGCCGCCGCCAACAGGTTGCCGACTTCCGTGCGCCCTAGCCCACGCCGCCTAAGCCGCCGCTGTTTGCCCGCGCGAGCTCGCCGTAGTTGGTCTAGCGCTCCGCCGCGGTTAATCGCTAATTCCGCCGCCGTTGAGCCCAGATCTATTCCCAACTGTTGGATTTAGATCCAACGGCGTAGATGGTGCCACGTAGCCTTAACCGCACCATACTAGATCCATTCTTAGCCGTTAGATCTAGATCAAACGGCTAGGGTTAGCCACGTTGTAATCTCCAGATTGGATCTTGACCGTCCGATCAAGATCGAACGGTCCAGATCAGCCGAGTTGTTTTCCAAACGTGTTAAGCCAGATCTGATCTAGGCCGTTGATTTTCAAATCAACGGCTGAGATCATGCCACGTGCCGGAAGGCTGACCGTCGCGGTCAGCGCGGTCACGCAAGTCGCCGCTGACGTCAGCGTGGGACCGCACGTCAGTGACCGCCGAAACCGCACCATGACGTCACCCGTGTGCTGAGCCCATGCCCGCCGAAACCGCACCATGACGTCAGTGACCGCCGAAACCGCACCATGCCCGCGTGTCAGCCCACTCAGCTGAGCCGTGTGCTGACGTCATGCTGACGTCACCAGAGGGGCCCACCTGTCAGAGACACGAGCCGTGGACTGGGTCCACGGTGGACCGAGCAAAAACGTGCGCCGGGTCCATGGACCCGAGGTGACGTGGCGGCTCCTGATTGGTCCACGTGTCATGCTGACGCAATAATTCAATTTCCGAAAAAAGAAAATGATTTATTAATTCGAATTATTGATTTCAAAAATGGATTCAAACTTCAAACGCTTATAACTTTTGCGTTTCAACTCCGATTTGAGTGATTCAAATTTCTAAATTTTCATAAAAATGAGACATACTCAAATATGAATTTTAATTAATTTTTGATGAGGAATATTTCTCTGTTTATAATTAATTAATGTTTTCTTTAAACTTTAAACGGTTATAACCTTTGCATTTAAACTCCGAATTTGACGATTCCAGTTTCTAAAAATTCATAAAATTATGCTCTCTCTGTTTATGAACTTTATTTGGATATTTGGACACTTTTTGTCTACTGTTTATTTATTATTTGCTATTTGCACGCTTTACGAGTAGACGTTGAAGTGCCCGAAGGCTTCGAAGGAGAAGTGTTGACCCAGGAGCCAGCTCAGGACCAAGAACAAGTACTTTTTGAAAGCAAGTTGTGCTTTGACCATGTTGATCCCATTTTCAAATTAAATTGGTTTAAACTATTGCATGCTAGTTTAATTAGAAAATGCTTTATTTAATTATGGGAAATTAGATAAATGCCAAATTGTTGTATGACACCTTGGTTAATTAAATATGTGCCATGACCTCCTTGTCACCCTAGTTGAGGATTAAATAGTTGGACATTACTAAATTGCCAACATGGGAATTTAGATCGTTGTAGTATATTGCTTAGACCTGCTACGTGCTCATGACATGACTTTGGACAATCAAATGTTAATATTGACTTAATGATACATTGAACCTGTTTTGGAAAGGTATCATGTGTTGTGATGTTGATGGCACGTGGTGCATGGTAATCAACTGGGGTTTGATAAATAGTTTTCGACCGGGGCATGTGGCAAGAATGATCGGGTGGGCCAGTTGCGGCACCAGGAACGTTGTTCTGGATCTTCGGGTAGTCTTGCCCTGGTCGCCCTAAGGACTTAACCTTGCAAGCCTTTGAACTAAGTCAAACGTGCAACCACATGTCTGTAATGGGACGGACCTAGTTGATTAAGTTTCTAATAACGTACCTGTGGGACCTCAGGATGTCAACTACACCCTTTGTGTAGTTGTACGGGGGAGCGTACTGGGGCTGCGGCCAGGTACCCATCTTACGGTGGATTGGCCTAAACTTCGCCTTCGCTAAGGGAAGGGTTAGTGTGCAATCACCGGGGAGGACCACTTGTGCTGTTAGAAGTTTCCGAAAGACTCTATTACGGACACTCGCCTTTGTGGTGTTTGGCTGTATCTTGTGGGTAAAGTGCATAACCTCTGCAGAGTGTAAAATCTATTCGAATAGCCGTGTCCGCGGTATTGGACATCGCTCGGGAATTACAGTTAAGGGTTAGACTTTCTTGAAAATAATTTGGTCTCGAAAGGTTGGGTTTGGTTTAATAATGATGTTGATGGAAATGTGGATTAGAATCGGGAAAGATGTTTATGTAACTCCTGGAAAAGTTATTGATGCTATACTTGTTTTTACTGCTTTCGAAACTACTTATGATACTTGTTAAATGCTCTTTACTGCAAATATACCTTGAGCCACTCCTTTGTATTAAGCCATGCATGTAGTATACTAGCTGCATTCTATGCATGACTTGCTGAGTACAAAGTACTCACCCTTGCCGCAATACAACACCAGTTGAAGAAGATTCTACACCAGCTTTGGAGGAGGAGCTCCCAGAGGAACCGTCTAACTAGGGAGCGAGCCCAGTCAGTTGCCTGTGGTATACTGGATGGCGCCATGATGTTATCTTATTTTCCGCTGCAGTTATTTCTCTTTTAATAAGTTTCGCCTTGCGAGGCGTATATTTGTAACTTGACCCTAAGGTCGAGCAACCCGTTGGTTAACTATTAAAGGTCCTTTATTATTTCGTTGAGTATGATTGTGATATTTACCAATGTTGAGACAGTGTGCACTAGCGTGTTCCTGGACTAGTGCTGAATACACAGAGGGTCTGGATTTGCAAATTCGGGTCCCGACAGAGGTGGTATCAGAGCCATACTGACTGTAGGCTCACCCATAGTTAGATTGGTCATAGTGAGGATAAAACCTATTTTCTAAAGATAAAATTTGTCAAGATAATGAATGAATTCTCGACTTACCCCTTTCTTCCTTGTTCATACCCTTGCTGAGTTCTTTTCGTCTACCACACTGATTTTAAAAATGTTGCGTTCTTATGCAAGTATCCTTTGACAGATGATGATGAAGAACAACTACGCCGAGCATGAAGGAGGCTATGCTGCCGAGTTGTGGCGTATGCTTCAGTTTCTTGGAGGTTTTGAGAGACCGCTCTACCGAGGGACTACACTCGTGCAGGCAGGAGTGGTCATAGGATGGGACGTCAGGATCACGGTGTATGCCCGAGAGAAGACGAAGTTCAGCCGCCCTTTCCACTTCACCGCCAGGAGGTCTACCTTTGAGATGGGAATCGAGGAGGTGTCGCGTCGAGCCATGCAGCAGATCGCTCGCACTTACTCCAGAGAGCTGGAAGGCACAGTGTTCCGTCACCACCCACGCCGAGACAACAGAGCTCAACGGAAGCCGATAGAGGATGAGGATGCTATCGTCACTCACTTAGCCAGATTCGTCGCCGCCCAGGAAGAGCTAATCGACGACACAGTCCAGGAGTTGAAGAAGGCTCGCGAACAGGTTGAGGAGGAGAAGAAGCACTTAGAGAATGCCCGTGAGTACGTCGCCTATGCTGCGGAAAGGATCGCAGAGCTGGAAACCGCACTGTATGGGCAGGGCCCCGATCCAGTGTTGGAGTTGGATGCCCCAGAGCCAGAGGAAGAACCAGAAGAGGCGCCACCTGCACCCACGCAGCACCAGCCAGAGGAAGACGCCGCGTCATCAACCACATCTGCAGTTGTGGGGCATGGCGATTGTTTCACGCTGATGCCGCCGCACCCGCCGCGAGGAGGCAGTGGAGGTTTTCTCGATGAGTGAGCGTAGGTTTTGCTGTTAGGACTCCTTCGTTAAGTCGCGTTATAGAATAAGATTCACTCTTAGAGGCGTTGGATTTTCATTGCTTGTTGAGTGTGCAGTATGTGTTGCAAGGCCCTTAGGCATTGTAAACAACCATACCAAGTTATTATTATTAATAATAAAGTTGGATTTTGAGTTACACTTTTCCCCCACGTAAGTTTCCCTACTACTTGTCTATTCTTGTTTCCCCCTAATCTCTGAAACCTTGGAGAAATCGACAGATGGTGAACACCCGCGGAAACCTTGGAGGCAACGGCAGTGGTTCTCGCCCAGCTGGAAACCCCAATAGTGGAGCACCTACACCCCAACCAGCACCGCCAGTTGACATGCAGAATTTTGGAGCTTTTCTTGCTGCTCAGACTCAGTTGATGCATGCTATGATGCAACAGATGCAACACGTCACTGCTCAGGCCACCGCTAATCAAGTCAATCAGGGACAACGCTAGAATTCAAGACTGTCAGAGTTCATGAGGACTCACCCACCCACTTTCTCCGGGAATGCCAATCCGTTGGAGGCCGATGATTGGTTAAGGTCAATAGAGAGGAAGCTACACATTGCTCAATGCATGGGAAATGAGAAGGTACTCTACGCTTCTCATCAGTTGGAAGGGAACGCCGCAGAATGGTGGGAAAACTTCTGTGCCACGCAAGAGAACCCTTAGGACATCACTTGGGAGGAGTTCACAGCTGCATTTCGTAAGTATCATGTGCCGGAAGGAATCATGGACCTCAAGAAGGAGGAGTTCAAAGCACTGAAGCAAGGTAATCAGCCGGTGGCCGAATACCTGAACAAGTTCACACAGCTTGAATGCTACGCACCTGAGGATGTAGCGACAGATAAAGCCAGACAGTCTCGCTTTATGAAGGGACTTAACTCAGGACTACAGGTGGGACTGATCACCCACACCTTTCCAGATTTCCAAGAGTTGGTGAATAAAGCGCTTATTCTTGAGGACAAGCGCAAGGAACTGGACGACAACAGGAAGCGAAGGATGCAACAGCAGTGATCACGTCAGGGAGCGCAACAACGCTTGAGGGTTGTGCCAAATTAGTTTTTCAGATTCCAGCCGCAGAATGCTACAAGGACACCGTCACCAGCACCAAGACCCATCAATCAGAACTATCAGACTCATTTCACCGTAAACGCCGCTCGTGCAGTCAACAGGGGACAGTGAGACGCTGCTACAACTGCAACGAGCCAGGACACTTTGCCAACAGTTGCCCTTAGAAGATAGCAGGAGTGACCCCAGTCCGCTTCATACTGGGATCCACACCAGCCAGGACGCCAGCACCAGGAGCAAACCGAGGGACAACACAGCCAGGAGCAGCACCCCAGACCGTGGTGAGAGGCCGAGTCAACCATATCACTGCAGATGCACTCCAGAATGCCACGGACATCGTGCTGGGTAAGTTACTTGTCAACTCAGTATCTGCAACAGTTTTGTTTGATTCTGGAGCTTCGCATTCGTTTGTTTCTCAAGGCTTTACTTCTAAAAATGATTTGGAGATTGCAAGACTTAAATGCATGCTTTTAGTTCAAACCCCTGGTTTCGAACTCCGAACGAAAGTAGGATGTTCTGGGGTGAGAATATTAATAGATGGGATAGAGTTCCTAGCGAACCTTATTATGTTGGAAACCCAGACCTTAGATGTTATTTTGGGAATGGATTGGTTATCCCAGCACAAGGCCGTTCTGGATTGTGGACGAAGGATTATCTCAGTTGAAAGCCCGTGTGGAAGGAAAGTGGAATTTCAAGCCACCGCCGTTAGAGATGGACAGTTGATGGTTAACAGCACCAAGGCAATCAGCATAGAAGATGTCTCAGTAGTAGTCGGGACCCCGAATTTACAAATCCGGACCCTCTGTGTATTCAGCACTAGTCCAGGAACGCGCTAGTGCACACAGTCTTAACATCGGTAAATATCACAATCATACCACTCGATACTAATAAAGTACTTTTATTTAAGTAGTCAAACTGGTTACTCGACCTTAAGGTCAAATTACAAACGTACGCCTCACAGGGCGAAACTTATTAAGAGAGAAATAGTAGCAGCGGAAAAATAAGATAACTTCGTGGCGCCATCCAGTATACCACAGGCAACTGACTGGGCTCGCTCCCTATGTAGACGGTTCCTCTTGGAGCTCCTCTTCCAAAGCTGGTGTAGTCTCCTCTTCAACTGGTGTTGTATTGTGGCAAGGGTGAGTACTTGGTACTCAGCAAGTCATGCACAGAATGCAGGCTAATATACTATATGCATGGCTTGGTACAAAGGAATAGCTCAAGGTATATTTGCAGAAAACAGCATTTAACAAGTATCATAAATAGATTCGAAAGCAGTAGAAATAAGTAAAGCATAGATAACTTTTCAAGGAGTTTAATAAACATCTTTTCCAGCCTAATCCACATTTCCATCAACATCATTATTAATCCAACCCAACCTTTCAAATCCAAGTTATTTTTGAGAAAATCTAACCCTTGACTGTAATTCCCGAGCGATGTCCAATACCGCGGACACGGCTATTCGAATAGATTGTACACTCTGCAGAGGTTATGCACTTTACCCACAAGATACAGTCAAACACCACAAAGGCGAAGTTCAGTAACAAAGTCTTTCGGAAACTTCTAACAATACAAGTGGTCCTCCCGGTTATTGCACGCTAACCCTTCCCTTAGCTAAGGCGAAGTTTAGGCCAATCAACCGTTAGATGGGTACACTGGCCTCGGCCCCAGACGCCCCCCGTACAACTTACACAAAGGGTGTAGTTGACCTCCTGAGGTCCCACAGGTACGTTATTAGCAACTTAGTCAACTAGGTCCGTCCCATTACAGACATGTGGTTGCACGTTATACCCAGTTCAAAGGCTTGCAAGGTGAAGTCCTTAGGGTGACCAGGGCAAGACTACCGAAGAACCAAATCAACATCCCTGCCACAACTGGCCCACCTGATTATTCTTGCCACATGCCCTGGTCGAAAACTATTTATCAAACCCCAGTTGATTACCATGCACCACGTGCCATCAACATCACATGATACCTTTCCAAACAGGTTCAATATATCATTAAGTCAATATTAACATTTGATTGTCCAAAATCATGTCATGAGCACGAAAGTGTGTCTAAGCAACATACTACAACGATCTAATTTCCCATGTTGGCAATTTAATAATGTCCAACTAGTAAACCACAACTAGGGTGACAAGGGGTCATGGCACATATTTAAGTAATCAAGGTGTCATACAGCGAATTGGTATTTATCTAATTCCCCATATTTAAATAAAATATTTTCTAATTGAACTAGCATGCAATAGGTTAAATCAAAATAGATTTCAAAATAGGATCAACATGGTCAAAGCACAACTTGCCTTCAAAAAGTACTTGCTCTTGGTATTGAGTTGGATCCTGAGTCAATACTTCTCCTTCGAATCCTTCCGGCACTTCAACGTCTACTCGTAAAGCGTGCAAATAGCAATACACAAATAAACAATAGGCAAAAAGTGTCCAAACATCCAAATAAATTCCATAAACAGAGAGAACATAATTTTATGAATTTTTAGAAACTGGAATCGTCAAATTTGGAGTTAAAACACAAAAGTTATGATTATTTAAAGTTTAAATAATCAATTAAATAATTTTACAGAGAAAAACTTTAGTCTAAAAATTAAATAAAATTCATATTTAGGTAGATCTCAATTTTATACAAATTTAGAAATTTGAATCACTCAAATTGGAGTTGAAACGCAAAAGTTATAAGCGTTTGAAGTTTGAAACAAAATCTGAAATCATTATTTCGAATTAATAAATCATTTTCTTTTTCGGAAATTAATTATTGCGTCAGCGAGGACACGTGTCGGCTCCTGATTGGCTGGCTGACGTCAGCCGGCTCATGGGCTCAGTCCACGGCTTGGCTCGGTCCACGGTGGACTCGGTCCACGGCTCGGGTCGCTGACAGGTGGGATCCTCGGGTGATGTCAGCACTGACGTCATCGTGCTCGGTGACGCTACTGACATGCGGGCCCCACCGTGACGTCAGCGGTGACGTCATGGTGCGGTTCGGTTGTCCCGCTGACACGCGGGCCCCGCGTGTCAGAGACACGCGCTCACGCGCGCGTGGCGCGGCTAGGCACACGTGGCACAATCTGTGCCGTTGATTTGAAATCCGACGGCACGGATCGGATCTAGGGTTCACGTTCAAAACTACACGGTGATCGCGGGCCGTTCGATCTAGATCGGACGGTCCAGATCTACCCTAGGCTAACACCGTTATAAAGTGCACAGTGATCGTGGGCCGTTGGATCTAGATCCAACGGTCCCGATCTGATCTAGGTTTTAGGGTTTTGGTTGCACGTGGGCTCACCTGGATCGTTGGATTTCGATCGGACGGTTGACGTGCTTCGAGGGCGACGATGGCGTTGTGGTGGCGCTGCTCCGCCGGAGTTGGGGAAGGCGACCATGGCGACGGCGCCTTGGGGCTTCTCCGACGAGATGAAAGGCACTCTCGGGTGCGTCTCAAAGCGAGGAGTCCGGATCTGTGCTCGGTGACGGCGGAGACGGCTCGACAACGGCGGGCGCGGGCGAAAACCGAAGCGGAGAGAGGGAAGGAACTACGGCGAGCAATTGCAGCTACGCGGCGGCGGCTAGGGCTCTGAAACTTGAGGCAAAAGATGCGCACGACAAAGGGCTTCAACGGGGTGGCCTCGGGGCTTTAAATAGTGCCTCGGCGTGCGCGCAATCCGTGAAACCCTAACGGACACGGCGGCGCAGTCCGAGCCGGACTCGGGAGGACGACGAAATCGTGGCCGTCCGCGTGGCCCCGATCCACGGCCGAGATCGCGCGGCGCAACGGGTCCGGGCCGGATCCGGTTGGATCGGTGCGGCCAACATCCGACCGTTGGATTTCGATCCAACGGTTCGGATCGATCAAGGTTCGACCGGATCACGTGGCTCGGGTCGGACTCGAGTCCGACTCGGGTTCCGACTCGGTCGGATGAATAGTACTAGACCCAACTCGAATTTCCAGCGATTTAATAATTAAAATAATTCCCAGTAATTCATTTAATTCATTAAAAATAGCAAAAGACTCAGAAAAATTCCAGAAAAATTCTGGAAAATATTTTGGATCATTTTGGACTCAAATAAAATATTTCCAACAAAATTTTATTTGCAAGGTTTAATTCTTTAATTATTTCAAAATGGAATAAATTCAAATAAATTCCAAATAAATCCAAATAAATTCCAGAAAATTCCAAAAATTCACCAAAGTGCCAAATCACACATGAATTTAAGAAAAGCAAAATTTTGGGGTGTTACAGTAGTGAATGAGTACCCAGATGTTTTTCCTGAAGATCTACCTGGTATGCCGCCAGACAGAGACATAGATCTTGTGATAGAGCTTGTACCTGGTACAGCACCGATAGCAAAGAGACCTTACCGGATGTCCACTGAAGAATTGGTAGAGATGAAGAAGCAACTTGAAGAGCTGATGGAGAAAGGATTTATCAGACCGAGTTCGTCGCCGTGGGGAGCGCCTGTTTTGTTTGTCAAGAAGAAGGACGGAAGTTTCAGGATGTGCATTAACTACCGTGCACTCAATGAAGTTACCGTGAAGAATAAGTACCCGCTACCCAGGATCGATGATTTGTTTGATCAGTTGAGAGGAGCCGGAGTTTTCTTCAAGATTGATCTGAGATCGGGATACCACCAGTTGAAGATCCGATCGGAAGATATTCCAAAGACCGCATTCTCGTCAAGATATGGACATTACGAGTTTACTGTTATTTCCTTTGGTCTGACGAATGCATCAGCATATTTCATGAATATGATGAATAAGGTGTTCATGGAATATTTGGACAAGTTTGTTGTTGTGTTCATAGATGATATCTTAATCTACTCCAAGACAGAGGATGAACACGCAGAGCACTTGAGGCGAGTTTTGGAAAAGCTAAGGGAACAACAACTTTTCACCAAGTTCAGCAAGTGTGACTTTTGGAAGGACAAGGTGGAGTTCGTCGGACATGTAATGACCGCAGAAGGAGTTGCCGTTGGTCCAAGCAAGGTAGAAGCTGTGTTACATTGGGAACGACCGAATACCGTGACCCAGATCCGGAGTTTCCTTGGAATGGCAGGTTACTACCGCCGTTTCATTGAAGGCTTTTCGACAATTGCGAAACCTCTTACGCAATTGTTGAAAAAGGAGAAGAAGTTTGCATGGACGCCAGAGTGCGAAAAAGGTTTTCGAGAGTTGAAGAAGCGATTGACATCAGCGCCGGTGTTAGTTCTACCGGACGTCAATCAAAGCTTTGATATCTATTGTGACGCATCGCGCCAAGGACTTGGATGTGTGCTGATGCAGAACGGAAAGGTCGTTGCTTATGCATCCAGGAAGTTGAGGCCACATGAGGAGAATTATCCAACGCATGACCTAGAGCTAGCTGCCGTAGTGCATGCTTTGAAGTTATGGCGTCATTATCTGATCGGAAACAGATGTGAGGTATACACGGACCATAAGAGTCCTAAGTACATCTTCACCCAATCAGACCTGAACATGAGGCAGAGGAGATGGTTAGAGTTGATTAAGGATTATAATGTTGGAATCCATTACCATCCCGGAAAGGCCAACGTGGTGGCCGATGCTCTGAGTCGGAAAAGCCATACTGTGAACATGTTGACAGCCACGAGTCAGGATGAGCTATGTGAGGATTTCCATAGGATGAAGATGGAAGTCGTACCAGAAGGATTCTTGGCCGCATTGGAGGTGAAGCCTACCCTGGAGGATCAGATCCGAGAAGGACAGAAGGATGATGACAAGATCCGCAGGATTAAGTCCAAGATGGATGAAGGCAAGGCAAAAGACTTCAGACTGGACGAGCAAGGCACGTTATGGATGAAGGATCACATTTGTGTGCTGAACGAGAAGGAGCTGATGCAACTGATTCTAGAAGAAGCCCATGACTCCAAGTATTCAATTCATCCGGGGAGTGCCAAGATGTACAAGGATTTGAAAGAAAGATTCTGGTGACCGAGCATGAAGCCTTAAGTTGCTGAGCATGTTGCGCTGTGCGACATATGCCAGAGAGTTAAGGCAATGCATCAGAGGCCAGCAGGATTGCTACAGCCGTTGAAGATACCTGAGTGGAAATGGGAGGAAATCGGAATGGATTTCATTACTGGTTTGCCGAAAACCTAGGGTGGATATGACTCCATATGGGTCATAATAGACCGCTTGACTAAGGTCGCCCATTTTATTCCAGTAAAGACCACCTACTCAGGAGATAAGTTAGCAGAATTGTATATGACCAGGATCGTCTGTTTGCACGGAGTGCCGAAGAAGATTGTATCGGACAGAGGTACCCAGTTTACCTCGAGGTTCTGGAATAAACTGCATGAAGCCATGGGAACCCGTTTGAACTTCAGTACCGCTTATCATCCACAAACGGATGGGCAAACCGAAAGAGTTAATCAGATTCTAGAGGACATGCTACGAGCGTGTGCATTGGCTTATGCTACCTCTTGGGATAAAAGTCTATCGTACGCTGAGTTCAGTTACAATAACAGCTATCAAGCAAGTTTGCAGATGTCGCCATTTGAAGCACTATACGGTCGACCCTGTCGAACACCATTGAACTGGAATGAGACAGGTGAACGCCGTGTATTTGGGCCAGACATTATTCAAGAGGCCGAAGAACAGATTGCCATGATCCGAGAAAGACTGAAGATAGCACAGTCAAGACAGAAGAGCTACGCCGATAACCGTCGCCGAGACCTGAGTTTTGAACCGGAAGATTTCGTGTATCTAAGAGTTACACCTCTCAGAGGAGTTAAGAGATTCCATGCCAAAGGAAAACTCGCGCCGTGATATGTTAGACCATTCAAGGTTCTCAGTCGCTGAGGGGAAGTTGCGTACCAGCTGGAGCTACCGCAATCACTAGCAGGAGTACATGACGTGTTCCACGTGTCCCAATTGAAGAAGTGTCTCCGAGTACCTGAGGAACAGACACCACTAGAGTCAATCGAGTTACAAGAGAATCTGACTTACAAGGAACGCCCCGTCAAGATTTTGAACACAATGGACCGAGAGACGAGAAAAAGGTCAACCCGTTTCTGCAGAGTTCAATGGAGCAACCACGCGGAGAGTGAAGCAACTTGGGAGCGCGAGGAGGATTTAAAGAAAGAGTTTCCGAACCTATTCTTTAGTAAGCCCTGAATCTCGGGGATGAGATTCTGTTAAGGGGGGGAGGTTTGTAACACCCCAAAATTTTGCTTTCCTTAAATTCAAGTGTGATTTGGCACTTTGGTGAATTTTTGGAATTTATTTGGATTTATTTGGAATTTATTTGAATTTATTCCCTTTTGAAATAATTAAAGAATTTGATTTTGCAAATAAAATTTTGTTGGAAATATTTTATTTGAGTCCAAAATGCTCCAAAATATTTTCTAGAATTTTTCTGGAATTTTTTCGAGTATTTTACTATTTTTAACAAATTAAATGAATTTCTGGGAATTAATTTGAATATTTAATCGCTGGATTAAATCGAGTTGGTTTGCACTGTTCATCCGACCAGACCCGAGTCCGAGTCAGACTCGAGTCCGACCCGAGCCACAATCTTGGCCGAACTGGCCGCTAACCCTAACCCTCTCGACCGTCCGATCAAGATCGAACGGCCGAGATTGAGCCACGTCGCCCGAACCCGAGCCCGATCGAGCCAGCCAGGTCGCCCGAGCCGGACCCGAGCCCAAACCCTCGCACCGTTGGATCTTGATCCAATGGCTCACGTTGAGCCACGTCACCCAATCCGAATCCAATTCGGATTCCGCCGCCGCAACTGTGTGGGCCTCGGTTTCCGCGAGTTTCACGGACGCTGAGGGCCCTATTTAATGCGCCGCCGCCACCACCGGGTAGCCGACTTCCGTGCGCACCCGTAGCCCTAGCCCACGCCGCCTGAGCCGCCGTCGTTTGCCCGCGCGAGCTCGCCGTAGTTGGTCTAGCGCTCTGCCACGGTTAATCGCTGATTCTGCCGCCGTTGAGCCCAGATCCGGAACCGCAAGGTCAAGCCGCGCCAGAGGGGACCTTTCACTTCACCGGAATCGCGCCCAAACGCCGTCGGGCGTGTCGCCGTCCTCATCTCCGGTGAACCAGCTCCGTCGCGTGCCATCGCCGTCGATCGAGCTCCATCAGCTGTCCGATCTTGATCCAAGGGCCCAGAATCGTCCACGTCACCCCCCGGTGAGATCCCACGTGCTAATCCTCAGATCTATTCCCAACCGTTGGATTTAGATCCAATGGCGTAGATGGTGCCACGTAGCCTTAACCGCACCATACTAGATCCATTCTTAGCCGTTGGATCTAGATCAAACGGCTAGGGTTAGCCACGTTGTAATCTCCAGATTGGATCTTGACCGTCCGATCAAGATTGAACGGTCCAGATCAGCCGAGTTGGTTTCCAAACGCGTTAAGCCAGATCTGATCTGGGCCGTTGATTTTCAAATCAACGGCTGAGATCATGCCACGTGCCGGAAGGCTGACCGTCGCGGTCGGTAGCAGTCCGCGCCACGATCGCCGTGGCGTCGGTAGCGTGACGTCAGCGTGGGACCCGCACGTCAGTGACCGCCGAAACCGCACCATGATGTCACCCGTGACGTCATGCTGATGTCACGGTGGGGCCCGCGTGTCAGCCCACTCGGCTGAGCCGTGCGCTGACGTCATGCTGACGTCACTAGAGGGGCTCACCTATCAGAGACACGAGGCGTGGACCGGGTCCACGGTGGACCGAGCCAAACCATGCGCAGGGTTTATGGACCCGAGGCTACGTGGCGGCTCTCGATTGGTCCACGTGTCATGCTGACGCAATAATTCAATTGCCGAAAAAAGAAAATGATTTATTAATTCGAATTATTGACTTCAAAAATGGATTCAAACTTCAAACGCTTATAACATTTGCGTTTCAACTCCGATTTGTGTGATTCAAATTTCTAATTTTTCATAAAAATGAGACCTACTCAAATATGAATTTTAATTAATTTTTGATGATGAATATTTCTCTGTTTATAATTAATTAATATTTTCTTTAAACTTTAAACGGTTATAACCTTTGCATTTAAACTCCGAATTTGGCGATTCTAGTTTCTAAAAATTCATAAAATTATGCTCTCTTTGTTTATGAACTTTATTTGGATATTTGGACACTTTTTGTCTACTGTTTATTTATTATTTGCTATTTGCACGCTTTACGAGTAGATGTTGAAGTGCCCGAAGGCTTCGAAGGAGAAGTGTTGACCCAGGAGCCAGCTCAGGACCAAGAACAAGTACTTTTTGAAGGCAAGTTGTGCTTTGACCATGTTGATCCCATTTTCAAATTAAATTGGTTTAAACTATTGCATGCTAGTTTAATTAGAAAATGCTTTATTTAATTATGGGAAATTAGATAAATGCCAAATTGTTGTATGACACCTTGGTTAATTAAATATGTGCCATGACCCCCTTGTCACCCTAGTTGAGGATTAAATAGTTGGACATTACTAAATTGCCAACATGGGAATTTAGATCGTTGAAGTATATTGCTTAGACCTGCTACGTGCTCATGACATGATTTTGGACAATCAAATGTTAATATTGACTTAATGATACATTGAACCTGCTTTGGAAAGGTATCATGTGTTGTGATGTTGATGGCTCGTGGTGCATGGTAATCAACTGGGGTTTTATAAATAGTTTTCGACCGTGGCATGTGGCAAGAATGATCGGGTGGGCCAGTTGCGGCACCGGGAACGTTGTTTTGGTTCTTCGGGTAGTCTTGCCCTGGTCACCCTAAGGACTTAACCTTGCAAGCCTTTGAACTGAGTCAAACGTGCAACCACATGTCTGTAATGGGACGGACCTAGTTGAGTAAGTTGCTAATAACGTACCTGTGGGACCTCAGGATGTCAACTACACCCTTTGTGTAGTTGTACGGGGGAGCGTACCGGGGCTGCGGCCAGGTACCCATCTAACGGTGGATTGGCCTAAACTTTGCCTTCGCTAAGGGAAGGGTTAGTGTGCAATCACCGGGGAGGACCACTTGTGCTGTTAAAAGTTTCCGAAAGACTCTTTTACGGACACTCGCCTTTGTGGTGTTTGGCTGTATCTTGTGGGTAAAGTGCATAACCTCTGCAGAGTGTAAAATCTATTCGAATAGCCGTGTCCGCGGTATTGGACATCACTCGGGAATTACAGTTAAGGGTTAGACTTTCTTGAAAATAATTTGGTCTTGAAAGGTTGGGTTTGGTTTAATAATGATGTTGATAGAAATGTGGATTAGAATCGGGAAAGAAGTTTATGTAACTCCTCGAATAGTTATTGATGCTATACTTGTTTTTACTGCTTTCGAAACTACTTATGATACTTATTAAATGCTCTTTACTGCAAATATACCTTGAGCCACTCCTTTGTATTAAGCCATGCATGTAGTATAGTAGCTGCATTCTGTGCATGACTTGCTGAGTACCATGTACTCACCCTTGCCGCAATACAACACCAGTTGAAGAAGATTCTACACCAGCTTTGGAGGAGGAGCTCCCAGAGGAACCGTCTAACTAGGGAGCGAGCCCAGTCAGTTGCCTGTGGTATACTGGAGGGCGGCACGATGTTATCTTATTTTCCGCTACAGTTATTTCTCTTTTAATAAGTTTCGCCCTGCGAGGCGTATATCTGTAACTTGACCCTAAGGTCGAGCAACCCGTTGGTTAACTATTAAAGGTACTTTATTATTTCGTTGAGTATGATTGTGATATTTACCAATGTTGAGACTGTGTGCACTAGCGCGTTCCTGGACTAGTGCTGAATACATAGAGGGTCCGGATTTGCAAATTCGGGTCCCGACAAGTAGAAGGCACTCCCGGGGTCACACCACCTGCACATAGGTACCACACACTCACAATCATGTCCACAAAACAGTAAGCAATCCTTCTTCTACCCCGACATCGCAAACTACTCGCTAAACCCAAAAACAGAGGTTCTGTCCCGTCGGGACAGCAGCCTTCCAAAAGGCATAACTCGGGTTCTAAAACTCCGAATCAATTAAACGAGTACATCCCCGCGTAGCTTAGGAAATTTCCCAACTTTTTCTAAGTATATGGAAAGACTGATTCGGACACTAAAGTGGTTTAATCTACAGAAAACCGTGATCTGTTCCAATCACGTCACAGATTTTAATACGTTCGGTAAAACGATCATAACTTTCAAATGGCTGGGCTGAATTGGATGTTCTTTATACCCATGGAAAGATATTGAAATTACATACAACTTCTTCAACAGGCGGCCGACCAAATTCGGACTCTAAATTGGCGAAAACCCAAACCCTAGGTTGACTGTTCATGCTGCCCGAAACAGAGAACGTGGCAACTTCTAGATTTCATCTAATCTACTCAATTCCAGCAGCACCAATTGACTAAAAACATGATAATCACCCTTATAACAGATCCTAGACCAACCCCAAGGATTCCCATGGCCATACCATCGCCCGATGCACGAAAACCCAACGGATCTCGTCCCGGTTCGCGCGATCTCCTTCCTCGCTCCAATCCCGCCGGATCTCCTCGTCGCGGAGCGCTCCAACGGATGGATCTTCGAGGTGTTGAGGTGGGGAACTCCCCTAGGGGCAGCAAGGGAGGTGGAGAGGGATGGGGGAGGTGAGGGGCGCAAGGGGCGGCTTGGGGGAGGTGGGGGCGCCACAAGGAGGAGGTGGGGAAGGTGTGGGGGGCGGCTAGGGCATTGGGGGCGCAAGGGCAGGGGTGGGGGCGCACATAGGGGCTGGGAGAGGCACATCCACCAGCCCAAACAGGATTCCTACTCCCACATGGACTCAAACACCTTCCCACCAAAGCCCACGGTCCTTTCCCTTAGGCCCAAAACTCCCCGGAAAGGCCCAATCTCCCGGAAACGGCCCGGAAACGCTATTAACCTCCACACCGTATGGTTTTAACCTTAATTCCACATTCCATAATGTTTTTGACCTCAACATTCACATTATATAAGGTTACGACACTCCATGGTGTCACAGGTATGGTTGTTTGCTAGTTTGGTTGAATGCTTCCAGGCAAGGTATTCCTTATGTTGTAGTTCAGAGTTTCCCTAAACTTGTAGTGATTGGTGCCAATATTTGGTTTTGGCTAATTTGTTTAGGTTATGCTATGAGTATGGATTCACACCAAAAATCTTTCGAGTGGATCGCGCTCCTTCGCATTCACACGGAATGATCTTTGGAATAAATTTTAAAGGAAATAGATGGACATAGTGGGTTATGTTGAAAATTCTTGAGATTTAATATGTAACTCTATGGGGCTAGAGTTGGATTTATTTGGAAAGTTTATGTGGTGTTTGCAAAGTGCTTCAAAAAGGTGGATCTTATGAACGTTCCATAAGTGATTTTGCTAGTGAAGTGTTCCCTTTTGAAATGAGTTTCTCTTTCTCTTTGCGAAAAAAATTTGTGGTGGTTGTGTGTGCAGATGTTTGACTTTGGAGTTGATGTTCTATTCCAAAATGTTGATTTTGGTTAGAATGCGAGGTTTTGCAAGGTTAGCTTTAAATGGATGGTGGGTTTTGACACGATGTGGTGTTTTGCTGTTAACGAGGTTGCCGTCATAGTTATATGATTTAGCGCAATCATCGATGTTATTGGTGTTCATTCATGTGATACCGAGGAAGAAGTCTTTTTGTGAATGACTATTCGGTATTGTTGTTACATGAAGAATGAATGGTGAAAAGGAAGCATGACATTGTTTATAGATGTTTAATGATGAAAGAGTCATTGAGCCAGGTCAGTGAGTAAGTCATATAGGGATATATGACTAATCCGGAGTGCTCTTGAAAAGTGTGCATGCATGTCATAAATCGAGATTTCTATTTCTTTTTGGTATGTTGGTTGTCGTGTAGGAGATCTGTGTTTCCTTTGCGTCTTGACTTAGGAAATTAAAATGAATACTCTTTGGTTGTTGCCGAATTCTTTCCAAAGTGGCTTTTAGCGCTTTGGGGTTCGAGTTGTTGTATGTGGATCAATTGGGTTGATGGTTGGTGGTTGAGCTCACCCAATGCAAACCTTCTTGGAGAATCGGGTCGTTGATGCGTTCCAAGGTAGGGTTGATTAAAGTATTAGTGGACCACTTGGTGGTTGCTAGTAATTGCTTTATCTTTTCGAAGTGTATTGGATCTTTTTGTCGATGAACTATGAGCGAGTTGTGTCAACCGAAGAAGGTTGCTCGGTTGTTTTGTTTTGCGGGTTTTAAGGACCCGGGTTATAAAGTAGGCTTTTCCTTTCGGTGGTAGCGGTGGGTGTTGGCTTTCTTGTAATAGATCAATCTTTTGCAAGGTTTTAACCCCATTTGTTTAAGCAGTTGGTAGTCTTGGAGTGATGTGCCCCGTTTGGTTTGCGTCGTATTGATTATGACGAACCACAGTAGAGAGATTGAGGCATGAAAACACTTTTGTGTGTGGGAGCTGAAGAGGGTTCTAGAGGTTGGAGCCGTGTTCTTTTGGAGAGTAGCATTGGTTAAAGGGGATCAGGCACTTTAGGGTGTGTTTGGTTGCCTGCATGGTGTCTGAATCGCTTGAGTGGATGCAACTGTATCTGTTAGACACATGTTTGGTTTCCTGCTCATCCTGGCCAGGTGGATGCAATTGCACCCACTCATACAGGATGGAGAAAACACAGAAATTAGACTTCTCTCTAATGCAGGCCTATGAGATGCACAAACAAGCAACCAAACAACTTAACTTGCATCCACTCAGTCAGGCCAAGGCTAGCCTGGATGGCTCATACAAAACAAGCTAGGATGATGCAGATAACCAAACACACCCTTAGTGCCAAGAAATGTATCGAATGAGGAGTGTGAGACTGTTTTTTTGCGTGGTCTGTTTGGGAGCTTATCCTATTGGTTGGGTCGTTCTGAGGCCTTGTGTGAGTGCTTTGTGTTGTAATGTTGAGTAAAGTTCTTGCAAGTTTTGAAGTGAGTTATCGTTAGAGCCGTTGGTCTTCGAACCTAAGCGTCTTGTCATCGAGTATCGATCAGTGTGATTCCAGTGGTTTTAGTTGGTGAGAGAAGTGACCTGGGAGTTTGAAGTCTCGCGTGCGCGAACGATACCCAGAGCTTTTTGCCTCAGATATGAAATGTGAGACCAGCTATCTTTTGTTTTGTTTGGTTGCGTAGTGGTGTGTCACGGAATCGGGGTCGAATCATGTTTAAGGGGGGGAGAATGTGACACTACATAATAACGTTTTGAGTCATTTTCGATCTCAGCACTAAGGTTCGACTTTGGTGTCATGTTTTTGGGCCTTTCCGGGGGAGAATTTGGGCTTCCGGGGGAGAATTTGAGCTTCCGGGGGAGTTTGGGCCTTGGGGGGCTAATTTGGGCCGAAGGTGCGGGAGTTTTAGGCCCGTGTTGCCCATGCGCACCACCCCCCTCCCTCAAACCCTAGCCGCCTCCCCCTCTTATCCTTGCGCCCCTCCCCTCACCCCCGTAGCCGCCACCTCCTCCCCTCCCCTTCTCCCTTGCGCCACCACCTTCCCCTCCCCTCTCCACCTCCCTTGCTGCCCTAAGGTAGCTCCCCACCGCGCCACCTTGTTGTCCCCTCCATCGGGAAGCCCCGCGACGAGGAGATCCGGCGGATCCGGCGCGAGGAGGACGCTTGGGGAGCCCGGGAGGAAGGATTTCGTCGTTCATCGTTCGTCGGGAAGAGGTATGGAATGGGTGGTCCTTGGGGATGGTCTAGGTGCTGTTCTAGAGGTTGATATGATGTTTTTAGATCAAGTGGTGGTGCTGTGATTGGGTAGATTGGATGAAAACTAGAGTTTGCCACATTCTCTGTTTCGGGTAGATTGTGCAGTCGACCTAGGGTTTGAGTTTTCGCAATTTTAGATTCGGTTTTTGGTCGGCCGCCTGTTGATAAAGTTGTAGGTAACTTCAATACCTTTAATTGGACACCAAGAACGCCTAATTCTGCCCATCCGTTTGAAAGTTATGATTGTTTTACCGAGCGTGTTCAAATCTGTAACGTAATCGGGACAGAACGTAGTGTTTTGTAGATTAAACGACTTTAGAGGCCGAATCAGCTTTTCCCAATACTTAGAAAAAGCTAGGAAATTTCCTAGGCTTCGTGGTGATGTACTCGTTTAATCAATTAAGAGTCCTAGAACAAAAGTTATGCTAGATTGAAGCCTGTTGTCCCGGAGGGACATATTCTCTGTTTTTCGGTTTTGGGAGTAGTTTGTGAAGTCGGGGTAGACGAGCTTTTGCGTACTATTTTGGGGGTACATTTTGAGTGTATGGTATGTTTGTGCAGATGGTGTGACCCCGGGAGTGCCCTCAACCTCTCGCTAATCCGTCGCCCGAGGTTAAGGCAAGTGTATTGTAATGAGTAGCGTATTGTATGATGCTCATTGTGACTAGGTGCAAATTGCTTTCATGATGTGCTATCTTGTCATGATTACATGTTGTGATATCTTGCCATGATTAGTGCTTGCCCATGTTATGATGAAATTGGAGTATTATGATGCTATGCCATGTTTAGTTCAGTTTGATGCAAGTTGTTATGTTTATGGCATAGTCGCATACATGGCATGTGATCTGGCCCAGTCGGTGAGAAAGTCATAACTAGTCCGGTAAGGTCGGTGAGAAAGTTATGACTAATCCGGAGAGCCACTGAGTAAGTCCTACCTCGTGATTCCATCCACCGTGGTGATTGGAAGCGAGGAGTCGGCACCCTCCATCCACGGGATGGAATGGGGAAGAGGGTGCACGCCGACGGGTGTGCACTCAGCAATACCGGTATATGCTTCCAGGAGACATGTGCATTGCATTGCATTGCATTGCATACATGATGATGATAATGAGATGTGTACAATGTGCTTTGTCATGGCTATGATGTTGTAGATGAGATTATGATTTGATCATGATGTTAAAGTATGGTATGTATTGTGGTTTGCATTGATTTATTCTTTATGATCCATTGCAATATACTTGTTGAGTGATGCACTCACGCTTTGTTTTATGTTGTTTTTAGGTACCATGAAACCGACGTGCGGGAAATGGGCTTAGTGACACATCTTCACAAAGTTTCACTCATTAAGATATATACAATTTTGCCATTCGTAGTTGTGATTATAAGTTATTGCGTTGAGAACTTGGAGTATGACTTATTTGTGTGCTTGGTCATATTATTTAATTCGTTTTAGATCATGGAGTGGTTAAATTCATTATGCTAGACTTAAATAGTTGCTATGTCACCTGTTATTGCTGCTTTAGATGCTTCCCATTATGATATAACTTGTGATATTATTGTTGATGCTCCGTACCATGGAAAAACAAAGGAGATGCTGCTAAAATTTTCGGTTTTTGCATGTACTCCTTTGCTGTATTTTACCTTTCGATATGGTATTTAGATGTTGTTTAGTCTATGTTTAGTGACATCTAGGGCATACTAGATGCCGGGGTGTTACATTACAGCAAGGGCATAAATGCTTTAACCGAAAATTTCGGCAGCATCTCCTTTGTTTTTCCATAATTTGAAGCAACATCATTAATATAACATGATATAACATAATGTATGGAATCTAAAACAGCAATAACGAGAGATATAGCAATAGTTTAAGTCCAAAACAATGAATTCAACCACTTCATAAGTTATGACAAAGCCAATGACATAACCAAGCACACAATTAAGACAATAAACTTATTTTCGCAACTATGAATGGTAAAAGGATTGCTGTCTAAGTGATTGAAGTTATGTGAAGGTGTGCCACTAAGTCCCTTTCCCGCATGCCGGTTTCATGGTACCTAAAAACATCATAAAACACAAGCGTGAGTTCATCACTCAGCAAAGTGTATTGCAATGGAACAAGAAGACAATTTTCAATACCATCATCACTACATCTCATACTCAACATCATAAACATTTCATATTCACATTGTATTCATCTCATTAACATCATCATATATGCAATGCAAAGCACATGTCTCCTTGAAGCACATACCGGGATTGCCGAGTGCACACCCGTCGGCGTGCACCCTTTTTCCCCTTCCATCCCGTAGATGGAGGGTGCCTACTCTTACTGACTCGCTCCCATACACCACCGTGGATGGGACTACAAGGTAGGTCTTTCGTGTTCACTACGTGTGAACACAGAGACCCGCATCAGAATGGGACGCCTCTGTAACACCCCGGCATCTATTGTGCCTGAATGTCACCGAACAAAAACTAAACCACATCTAAATAACATAATTTAAGGTAAATTACAACAAAAACACAAATGCTAAAACCAAAAATTTCGGCAGCATCTCCTTTGTTTTATCATGATTTGAAGCAATAGCAATAACAGGGCAAGTAATATCATAACATAAGACATCTAAAGCAGCAATATAAATGGATATAGCAGCAACATAAGACAATAATGTCAAGTCCAACTACTCCATAAACTATAACGAAGCAAATAAGGAACACAAGCGCACAATTTAATCCATACACCAAGTTTCATGGCACTATTATTATGATCATGACTCAAATTGATAAATGTGCCTATTGGTGTGGAGCTACATGAAGATGTGTAGCTAATGCCCCTTTCCCCATGCCGGTTTCATGATACCTAAAAAACAACTTAAAACACAAGCGTGAGTTCATCACTCAGCAAGCATATTGCAATGGATCATAAAGAATAATGCCATGAAACTTGGTGTATGGATTAAATTGTGCGCTTGTGTTCCTTATTTGCTTCGTTATAGTTTGTGGAGTGGTTGGACTTGACATTATTGTCTTATGTTGTTGCTATATCCATTTATATTGCTGCTTTAGATGTCTTATGTTATGATATTACTTGCCCTGTTATTGCTATTGCTTCAAATCATGATAAAACAAAGGAGATGCTGCCAAAATTTTCGGTTTTAGCTTTGTGCCTTTGCTGTAATTTACCTTAAATTATGGTATTTATATGTGGTTTAGTTTTTGTTTGGTGACATTCAGGCACGATAGATGCTGGGGTGTTACAGTTGGTATCAGAGCGGGCTTTAGGTCCGTGGAATGTGAATGTAGTAATTTACTCTAGAGTAAACTAAAATATTGACTTGGAAAAGTAGAAACATGGTATAGGTTTACTGGTTAAAATTGGACCTTAGGGCAATAACCTTAAAATCTGAAATAGTTTGTGTGACACTACGGAAGGTCAAAACTTTATAAAATGTGAAAATGGAGGTTAAAACTTTACGTTATGCCGTTTATAGCGTGTTTTTGGGCTGTTTTCGGGTGTTTGGGCCTCTCCAGGGGACTTTGGGCCTTGGGGGTTGAGTTGGGCCTCCGGTGGAAGGGTTTGGGCCCAAGGGGGGGACTTTTGGGCAGCCAAATTTGGCCCCCACCCCTTGATGCGCCCCACTCCCTTTCCCAACCCTAGCTGCCACCCCCTAGCACCCCCCATGCGCCTCCACCCTTCCCCTTCCTCTCCATCTTCCCCATGGCGCCACCACCCCTCTCCTCACCTCTCCACCACCCCTTGCTGCCCTAGGGGAGTTCTCCACCTCACCATCCTGCAGATCCATCCATTGGAGCGCTCCGCGACGAGGAGATCCGGTGGATTTAGAGCGAGGAAGGAGATCGCGCGAACCTGGAGGAGATCCGTTGGGTTTTGGTTCGTCGGGCAAAGGTGGTGTGACCCCGGGAGTTCCTTCTACTTCTCGCCAATCCGTCGCCCGTGGTTGAGGCAAGTGTATTGGAATGGGTAGCGGATTGTAGTTTGCTAGATTGGTTGAGATTGAAATTGAATATATGATATGTTCACATGCCATGCTTTAATGATTGCCATTGATATGATGAATATGCTTATTATATTATGATGCCCTGTGTTAATGTACAAGTTATTTATGATGTTGGCATGTTTGCATACATGGCATGATGCATGGCCCGGGCGTTGAGAAAGTCATAACTAGTCCGGGGAAGGTCGGTGAGAAAGTTATGACAATTCCGGAGAGCCAATGAGTAAGTCCTACATCGTGATTCCATCCACCACGGTGTATGGAAGCGAGTAGGCACCCTCCATCTTCGGGATGGAAGGGGGGAGAGGGTGCGCATCGACGGGTGTGCACTCAACCATACCGGTATGAGTTTCCAAGAGATATGTGCATCGCATTGCATTGCATTATATGAGGATGTTATATGATGATGATATATGATGATGTCAATGATATGCTTGCACTATTAATATGAGATGTGTATGATGTCGTATGTGAAAAGTGGTGATGAAGGTATTGGAATGTATTTTCTTGTTCCATTGCAATATACTTGCTGAGTGATAAACTCATGCTTGTGTTTATGTTGTTTTTCTTAGGTACCATGAAACCGGCATGCGGGAAAGGGAGCTAGTCACACGTCATCACTTAGCATCCCACATATAAACAATGACATGTTCTCTCCTTTAGTTGTGATGGTTAATTCACTTAACTAATTTGTGGTTGTGATGTTTCGTTGGTTGTCATGAGTAAATGATTAGTCCATAATTGACATGTGATGGATAGGCTTATATCCTTAGCTGTGTGATGGCTGAAATTCCTGTTTTTCTCAAGTTATTGCTATCGTTCTTTATGCTATCTTGATATGTTAAGATTGTTGTTACTTCAATTCATGAAAAAACAAAGGAGATGCTGCCGAAATTTTCGGTATTAGCATTTGCTCCTTTGCTGTAATTTACTTGTAATTGTGGTATTTAGAGGTTGCTTAGTCTATGTTTGGTAGCATTCGGGCATATTAAATGCCGGGGTGCTACAGTTGGTATCAGAGCGGGCTGTAGGTCCTTGGAATGTGTATTTTTAGTGTCATACCTTAGGTTACAACTAAAATGTGATGTGGAATAACTTAGAAATATGGCTTAGGTTTTAACTAAAATTTTGTCATAGGATAGCAACATTAAAGCTTGCAGAAGTGGTATAACTAATCTAAAATTTGACACACAATGGATGCACAGTAGGAAAGGGTATGGGTATCGTTTCTTTACGCTTAAATGTTGTATTTAAGCTTTGATGTCGAATGCTTCATTTGATAATGCATGTTGCTATGTCTATGAGATAAATGATTGAATTGTTCTTATTGTCGTGATAGAGTGGGGTTGTGGTGCCGAAGGGTTTCGGTCACCTCTTTTTGT
The DNA here is from genome assembly GCA_036346355.1 of Rhipidocladum racemiflorum. Taxonomy (NCBI): domain Eukaryota; kingdom Viridiplantae; phylum Streptophyta; class Magnoliopsida; order Poales; family Poaceae; genus Rhipidocladum; species Rhipidocladum racemiflorum. The sequence goes on from CM070577.1 coordinate 32,508,316, forward strand.
TCATAGTAACGGTGTGGTTTGACGGTGTGGCCGGTTAGCGCCATCGCCGAAGAACTATTAACCCCTGTGGGAGAAGAGTGCTTATCCTTTCTATCGAAGACCGGGTAGTTTGCTGGAGTCGAATAGAAGAGTTCGTGGTGGATTCTTTCAGTTGCTCTTTACCATTCTAATGGTCGGTTTCGGTTGGTTTTCTTGGCTCTGGTTGATTGAAATCAAAATAAAAGTGTTTGGAATTGGATTTTTCGCGGAGTGTCCCTTCGGTGTTTCTTGGTTTTGTCTTCTTTGGGTGAAGACAAAGAAGAAGAGTTTTGTGTTGCGCGTCTATTGGTCGCCTTTTTGCTTTGACACCAGTTTTGTTGGTTGCCTTGCAAAGAAAAGTATAGTTTTGGTTCTTGTGTGTCTTACTTTGAGTTTAAAAGAAGTTATTAAAGCGTGTGCAAAAAAAAAAGTTAAGTTGTGTCGATTTATGTTTTGTGCCTTTGTCCGTAAAGGGTTACTTGATCGCTTGGTTCCCTCCTGTGGGAGTCTTTAAGATTTAAATGTGTTTTGGAGTCATGTCCCATTGCAACTTTGAGAGTCAAGCTTCTTTGTGAGTTTTGGTTAAGTATTAAAAGAAAAATGCTGCAAATAAAGTAAGTATTCGTTTGACTGAAATTACTTGTTAAAAGTGAAAATTGTTGTTTAGCATGTTATGTAGTATGTAACAATGTGGTTTATGGAAATGATGTACTCCTTAGTTAATTTGCGAGTTGAATCAATTAAATGTAATTGTTACCTTTAGCTCATGATTAAATGAACCTCTAGTGATGTAGAGTACCCCATAGTGGGAATGATTAAATGTGTTAATGTACATGCTTATAATCTGTTGCTTTGCTTTAAAGGTGCTTATGACCGTCGATTATGTTTAAAGTTTTAAACCCTGATGCATAGTTAGAACATTAGGATGATGTAGACTGCTGTTATTATTAAAGAAACTTTGCTGGTTGTTTAAAGATGTTCTAATCTAACGGATTAATAGAGAAAGTTAATCGTGTTGACTAGTGACTTTAATTTGGAAGTTGATTAGAGTTGCTATTTACGTTGTTGCAACCTACTAGTATATTTGGAAGTATGCAGTTGTGTCTCTACAATGCTAGTATTGATATCAATTGAGAAGTCATACGACTTATTGTTAATGATGTTGTTAAGGGCAGTGTTAATGCTAGTATTCAATCTATTTTAAATATTTGGAGTATGTTGTGTGGTGGTAATTTTGTTATCACCTATGTATAGGGTAGCTAAAAGTAATGTTGTTGGTTGATGATTATGCCCATTTGTTGTTATTGATGACTAAGTAGTGGTGATAACTGTTTATATTACTCATTGGAAAACCATGGTTAAAATAGAGGAAAATTTTAACATGTTGCGATGGAGTGAGCTTTGGATAATTAACATGATGAATGATTTTATCCTTAATGAAAGTATAACTTAGTCTCACTTACGAATTCTTCCCTGTGGAGATAATATTTATATGTTGAAGTCGCTTGTTAACTGAATAAGTTTCGATTATCGAGACGTTTACATATAGGTGGTATGAAATTTATTGGTTGATCATGCTGAAAGATTTGTTGGAGCACTTGTTTCAATCTAGAATATGATGTTATATGATATGTTGGTCCGTGGGGATCTTGTTGACGTAGCCTTCGTTGGATGTCTTTTTATAAGCATCATAAACTTTACTTATAAGTATTGGGAAAGGTAATAAGAGAAAGAATTTATTTTGTAGCTCTTGTTGTAACCCGAGGGGTTTCTCGATGAGTAAATATTGAATGTTTAAAATATAAGTATAGGATTTCATGCTGAGCTTGTGTTTAAAACCTTTTGGACTGATTTGGTTGTTTGCTATCTTGGTCAAATGCTTTCGGTCAAGGCGTTTTTTATGTTGTGTGTCAGAGTTTCCCTAAACTCGTAGGGATTGGTGTTGATCTTTGGGTTTGGCCCATTTGTTTAGTTGTGCTATGAGTATGGATTTACACCCAAAAGTTTTTGAGTGGATCGCGCTCCTTCACGTTCGCCCTGAATTTTCTTTGGAATAAATTTTAAAGGAAGCAGTTGGACATAGTGGGTTGTGTTGGAGTTTCTTGAGATTTAATTTGTGACTCTTTTTGGCTAGAATTGGAGTTATTTGGAAAATGTGTGTGGTGTTTGCAAGTACTTCAAAAGGATGGATTTTATGAATGTTTCATCAGTGATTTTGTTAGTGAAGTGTTCCCTTCTTGGAAATGAGTTTCCCTTTCTCGTTGAGAAAATTTGTGGCGGTTGTGTGTGCTGATGTTTGACTTTGGAGTCGACGTTCTTTTCCAAAATGCTAATTTTGGTTAAAATGCGAGGTTTTGCAAGTTTAGCTTTCGAGAAATGGTGGATTCTGACATGACGTGGTGTGTTCTTGCTAACGGTGTTGCAGTCATAGTCTATATGATTTACCGCAGCCATCAATGTTATGTGTGTTTCAATCATGTGATACTGAGGAAGAAGTCTTTTGGTGAATGACTTTTCGGTATTGTTGTTACATGATGAGCGAATGGTGAAAACGAAGCATGGCATCGTTTATAAATGTTCAATGATAAATGAGTCGGTGAGCCAGGTCGGTGAGAAAGTCATCTATGGATATATGACTAATCCGGAGTGCTCTTGAAAAGTGTGCATTCTTGTCATGTATCGAGATTTCCATTTCTTCCTAGTATGAAAAGAAAGTGAATAAATTGTGGTATTTTGGCTGTGGTGTTAGAGGTTTGAGTTTTCTTTGCGATTTGGCTTAGAAAAATAACATGTGTGCTCTTTGGATGTTGCCAGATCCTTTCCAAAGTGGTTTTTAGCACTTTGGGGTTTGAGTTGTTGTATGTGGACCAATTGGGTTCATGTTTTACGGTTGAGCTTACTCAATAATGTTACTCTTTGCCCTAGTCCTTTAAGTGGAAGGATTTGAGGGCGGGACTTTCTTAGTAAGAGAAAACTGGTGTGGCTAGTAGTTGATCGTAAATGGTGTAGAAGTGAAGAGTAAAGGAAGGTTATCTATGTCCCAATTCAAACCTCCTTGGAGAATTGTGTCATCGATGTGTTCCTCGGTGGGGCTGATCAAATTGTTAGTGGACCGCTTGGTGGTTGCTAGTAATTTGTTTTTCTTTTTCGAAGTGTATTGGATCTTTTGTCGCCGATGTAACACCCCGGCATTTAATATGCCCGAATGCTACCAAACATAGACTAAGCAACCTCTAAATACCACAATTACAAGTAAATTACAGCAAAGGAACAAATGCTAATACCGAAAATTTCGGCAGCATCTCCTTTGTTTTTCCATGACTCGGAGCAACAACAAAGTATCACAAGTTATATCATAATGGAAAGCATCTAAAACAGCAATAACATGCGACATAGCAACAATCTAAGTCCAGGATAAAGCATTCAACCACTTCATGAGCTAAACGAACCAAATAATAAGACCGAGCACACAGTTAAGCAATTCTCCAAGTTTCATGGCAATACTTTCATTATCATGACTCCAAATGATAACACTGTCTAATTTGTGTGGAGCTACGTGTAGATGTGTAGCTAAACCCTTTTTCCCGCATGCCGGTTTCATGGTACCTAAGAAAAACAACATAAACACAAGCGTGAGTTCATCACTCAGCAAGCATATTGCAATGGACAACAAGAACAATAACATGGAAATAATGTCTCACATCATATATATCATCTCATTCATGAATACATAACATTATCATCATCACATTATCATCATCACTATGTATGCAATGCAATGCTCATGTCTCCTTGGAAACTCATACCGGTATGGTTGAGTACACACCCGTCGGTGTGCACCCTCTCCCCCCTTCCATCCCGAAGATGGAGGGTGCCTACTCCTCGCTTCCAAACACCACGTGGATGGAATCACGATGTAGGACTTACTCAATGGCTCTCCGGATTAGTCATAACTTTCTCACCGATCTTCCCCGGACTAGTTATGACTTTCTCACCGCCCGTGCCATGTAACATGCCATGTATGCAATTATGCCAACATCATATTTAACTCATACATTAACACATGGCATCATAACATAATAAACATGCTCATCATATCATTGGCAATCATTAAAGCATGGCAAGTGATCATATATCATGTAATCAATTTCATCTATTCTCAACAAGCAACCTACAAATCGCTATCCATTACAACACACTTGCCTCAACCACGGGCAACGGATTGGCGGGAAGTAGAAGGCACTCCCGGGGTCGCACCACCTGCACATAGGCATCACACGCTCACAATCATGTCCACAAAATAGTACGCAAACCCTCATCAACCCCGACATTGCCAACTACTCGCAAATCCTAAAAATAGAGGTTCTGTCACGTCGGGACAGCAACCTTCCAAAAGGCATAACTTGAGTTCTGGGACTCCGAATCAATTAAATCAGTACATACTCGCGTAGCTTAGGAAATTTCCCAACTTTTTCTAGTTATAGGGAAAGACTGATTCGTAATCTAAAGTTGTTTAATCTACAAAATACCGTAATCTATTCCAATCACATCACAGATTTTAACACGCTCGGTAAAACAGTCATAACTTTCAAACGGCTGATCGAACTTTAACGTTCTTTATGTCCACGGAAAGATAATTAAATTACCTACAACTTCTTCAACATCCCTACGACCAGATTCCAAATCTAAATTGGCGAAAAACTGAATCCTAGGTCGACTGCTCATGCTGTCCTGTAACACCCCAAAATTTTGTTTTCCTTAAATTCATGTGTGATTTGGCACTTTGGGGAATTTTTGGAATTTTCTGGAATTTATTTGGATTTATTTGGAATTTATTTGAATTTATTCCATTTTGAAATAATTAAAGAATTTAAATTTTGCAAATAAAATTTTTGTTGAAAATATTTTATTTGAGTCCAAAATGATCCAAAATATTTTCGAATTTTTGGAATTTTCTAGTCATTTGCTATTTTTAATGAATTAAATAAATTCTTGGGAATTATTTTAAATATTAAATCATTGGAAAATCAACTCGAGGTCAAATCTTGTTCATCGACCGAGTCGGACTCGGAGTCGACCGAGCGATTGACTCAATGAACCCACTCTAACCCTAATCAATCTGCCAGCTAGTTGGATCAAGATCAACAGGTGATCCGCCCGAGCCGAGCCGTGTCGGACGGACGGTCGCGCCCGGCGATCGTGGCGTTGGTTGTGCCACGTGGGCGACCACGATTGCGTCCGTCTTCCGTCAAGTCTGGACTCCGCCGCCGCCTTGCCCGCCGCCGTAGCAAATTAGGTTTCGTCTAGAGCCTGAGCAGAGGCTATTTAAAGCGTGAGGCGTCCAGGTTGCCCTCATCCTTGCGCTCCGTTTCCCGAAACCATCTCGCTGGCCGCCGTTTGGCCACGAGCTTCGGCCGGAGTTGAAAGTCCATCCGCATGATTCGCCGAGATATTCTTTGTCCGTAGTCGTCCTCCGTCATCAAGACGATCCGGATTCCCCAGGCACGAGGCAGCGTTGAGTACCCCTCACCTCAGCCGAGAAGCCGAGCGCCGTTGGACTCGTCGTCGTCTTCATCTCCGGTGGCCCGCTCCGTCGGTCGCCATCGCCCGTTCGCGAAACTCTGTCGACCGTCCGATCCGGATCGCCGCGGCTAGGATCTCGCCACCCTCGCGCCGGTGAGATCACGCCGAACTCGGATCAATCCGGCCGGGTTGGATCAGATCCAACGATCCGGAATATCAATGCGTTAACCTAAAGCGTGTCAACACTAGATCCAATCGCGCCAGGTGATTTTCAAATCAGCAGTGAGAGATCGAGCCACGCGTCGAGGAGTTGGGCCAAGCGGTCGGTGTGTCCGCAGCGTGGCCCGACCTTGGGCCAGCGTGTCGGCGGCTCGGGCCGAACCACACCATGGCGTCCGAGCCCGGCGTCATGGCGAACCGCTTTGTCAGCTGTCGGCGGTGTCTTTGCGGCGTCGCAATGGCGTCATCTGTAGGCCCATGTCGATCCGTGGCCGTGGGACCGTCCAAGTGGGCCGTAGCGTGGACCAAGCCCATGGACGACTGGCGTCAGCAGGCCAATCAGAGCTGCCACGTGTCCATCTTTGGCGCCAATAATTAATTCAGAAAAGAAAATGATTTATTAATTCGAATAATGATTTCAAATTTAGATTCAAACTTCAAAAGCGCTTATAACTTTTGCGTTTCAACTCGATTGAAGCGATTCAAATTTCTAAATTTGTATAAAATTAAGATCTACCTAAATATAAATTTTATTTAATTTTTGGACTAAAGTTTTTCTCTGTAATATTATTTAATTGATTATTTAAACTTTAAATAATCATAACTTTTGCGTTTTAACTCCAAATTTGTGATTCAGTTTCTAAAAATCCAGAAAATTATGTTCTCTCTGTTTATGGATTTTATTTGGAGTTTTGGGATCTTTTGCATAGTGTTTATTTGTGTATTTGCTATTTGCACGCTTTCTGAGTGAGCGTTGAAGTCTTGGGAAGGATTCGAAGGAGAAGTGTTGACTCAGGATCCAACTCAAGACCAAGAGCAAGTGCTTTTTGAAGGCAAGTTGTGCTTTGACCATATTGATCCCATTTCGAAATCTATTTTGATTTAAACTATTGCATGCTAGTTCAATTAGAAAGATACTTTGTTTAAACATGGGGGTTAGATAAATACCAATTTGCTATATGACACCTTGATTACTTAAGTATGTGCCATGACCCTTTGTCACCCTAGTTGTGGTTTACTAGTTGGACATTACTAAATTGCCAACATGGGTTTAGATCGTTGTAGTATACTGCTTAGACACCTTTCTACGTGCTCATAACATGATTTTGGATAATCAAATGCTAATATGGGCTTAATGATATATTGAACCTGTTTTGGAAAAGTATCATGTGATGTTGATGTACGTGGTGCATGGTAATCAGCGGGGTTTGATAAATGATTTATTTGGGCATGTGGCAAATGTCAGGTGGGCGAGTTGTGGCATTGGGGATGTTGATTTGGTTTCGGGTAGTCTTGCCCTGGTCACTCTAAGGACTTAACCTTGCAAGCCTTTGAAC